>JBBBVM010000060.1:1200000-1882656 GCA_037355625.1 Petunia x hybrida | reverse complement strand
ATTCAAAATTACAACCATGCTCAAAGCTATCATTTGGACAACACAAGAAGGAGCTAGAGTTAAACAAAGATTCACAGTTTCCTTCTCATGAAAATGCCCTCTATCAAGTGAATTACTATCAAACAAGGAGCTACTTCCATCACAAGAAGGAATGTTAAGAAATTCAAACTCATTATCTAAACAACAAGTATCTCCACGTAAGAATAGATTCACAAGAAAGGTCTCACTTAAATTCACATCACCAGTGACGTCAAAAGTACCAAACGCATCACATAATTCTGTCTCATTACAATGGTCCATTTTGATATCAAACGAACTCGTAAAGGACTCTACACCTTCAATTCCAGGATCAAACAAGTGATGTTTAAATGCTACTTTTAATACCTAGACCCTCAACACAAGTGTCAACACTAAGTTTCATTACATCAAACACACAAGTAGTTTCAATTTTAGGAGCACATTCAAGAACAACTAGTGTATCATCACAAACCTTATTTAAATTTTCATTGCAAGGCAGCGACGACATAAGGCCCAAACAAGACATTCCACTACTCATACTCACATTATTAACTTGCTCTTCACTAGCTCCAAAAGTATTGAGTGTAGTAGACTTACCTTGGAGGTCACAAGATTGACCTCTTTTACCTTCATTGTCTTCCTCAAGATTAGAATCAACACGGGCAGACCCTTCATCACCATGGGCAGCCCCTAAAACGTCTTCTTCTTGCACTTCCAATAAGTTGTGTTCACTCCCAAGCTTGTTTCCAATGGTACCTACAAGAGAATTTAAACAACTAGAGGAAAAAGAAGAATTATAAATGTTAGAGTGAAAAACTTCCCCTCTTTTCATTTCTTCTTTCTTTTCCCTCATATTCTTTTCATCCACATCCTCTTGTCTCTTTGGTGGCAGCCCAACTACATTATTCACCCCAAATTTTCTGTAACGACCTCAAATACTCATTTCGGGAATTGGGACCTTGATTTGCGTGTCAAAAATTCTAAAAGCTCCGTAAGGTCCATTATGACATGTCTGAAAATTTTTAGCTAAAACGAACTTTGTTAGATAGGTATCGGAAGAAAGACATCCTGTTTCGGATATTCGTTAAGGACTAAAAGAGGTTTCGGAGCTCGATTTGAGCAAATGAGCTCTGATATGAAATTTGAAAGTTGCGTTAGGTTCGTATGGTAATTTATGACCTGTAGCAACCTTCAGAAGTGAAAACGGACCTCGTTTGATAGGACTTTTTATAAAGTCTCCGTTGCGGAAGTTTAAAAAGGTTAAAAGAGGTTTTCGAGCTCGATTTGAGTAAACAAACTCTGATGAGAGATCTGAGGGTTCCGTTAGGTTCGTATCGTCATTTGTGACTTGTAGCAACTTTCGAATTTGGATTCCAGGGGTCGTTTGATTAAAATTTGCTATTTTGGCGAAAGTTGAAATTTGACCCTTTCCCGTGGGACCCACTTTTTGAGTTCTAGAGATCCGAATTGAGTTTCGTCTTGACGAGCATTTCACACAAGTCTTGTATGACTTGTGTAAAAAATTTGGGGTCATTCCAAGCTTCGTAGGGTCCCGTTTGGACCCAAAAACAATGGCTGACCTGGTGCAAGCCAAAAAGCTGCTGAATTCTGTTTTTTTTTACAGTTCAGCTGGAAAGAAATCAATTTTTCAGATCAATCCATAAGGAATTAGAAAATAGTCAAAACATAAAAGTTGTATGTCTTTGAGTTGTGGTTCTAATGCCACTAACCTCGTATCATTTAGACATTTCTATGAAAAGTTATGTGTATTTTACCGAAAGCTAAACAGTGAGGTACAATTTGGACATCATGTGGTACAACTCTTTACAGCTGCGGGCTGCTATATATACTAGGGCGGGCATTCATTTTTATTTTCATGTTTTGAGCTTCTAAAAGTGATTTCAAGGGGAATTTAAAGTACCAAAATCATTCCTAAACACAAGGTAACCATTTTTACCCATTTTTAACGCTTTAATCCGAGGATCAAAGTGACGATCCTTGGAAAGAGGGTTTGAACCCTAGATTTGTGAAATGGGAAAAATGACCGAGTTGGACTCGGGTATGTACAATAATGGTACTTTTGGACTCGTGGGAGAATGGGGAGTCCGGAAACATAAATTTTACGGGTTTTGGGTACGTCCGACCCGGGGGTATTTTGGTAAATTGCCTCTTAAATTGCGTAAGGGCTTAGAATCCTTTCCTCACATGCTTACGAGTGTGACACTATTTCTTTGGCTTCAGAGAGGAGTCTTACGGAGGCACATCGTTTGGGAAAGGAGGTCGTTCCTTAGCCACTTGAGCCGATTTTGAGGTAAGTGAGACTTGACCTCTATTTTGCTTGCGGATAAGATTTGATCTTGCTAAGTAAGATTGTCGAGTACTTAATTGACTAGCATTGTCTAGTAGATAGTATTATGTACTACTCGTTATATTTATACAAAAAGGAGAAAGCAAAAACGTGACTTGTGTATAGTCGATGTTGTGTGCCGGTGTATTATTGATATGCTCTAGGGACAGAGGTCGTTGGTGCGTTATGACCTAGGAGCGAAATTTCATCTAGGGACAGAGGCCGGTGGTGCGTTATGACCTAGATGTGGAGACTTATAGGGACAGAGGCTTGTGGTGCGTTATGACCTATAAGTAAAGTTGATTATAGGGACAGAGGCCTGTGGTGCGTTATGACCTATAAACAAAGCCGCACCGGGTGTGTGCTTATGCTATGTGCTAGGTATATCATTACTTATGTGGTATGCGAGATATATCATCGCCATGCTGTGTGTTAATTATATTATTGCTTATGCCATAGTATCAATATAATATTGTATATGCTGCCTATATTATGTATCTTTATATTATTGACCATGTTATGTATTCGCGTATTATTGCTTGTGTTGTTGTATAATTATATTATCGTATGTAATGTTTATGGGTTACTGTAAAGGTGTGGATTGTACTTCCGTTATCTGCTTATGCATTATCAAAGACTTGTCCCGAAAGGGTAATTTAGCGGGCCTGTCGATGATCTTACTAGGCTTTGGCTCATAACTTACTGTTTAAATGTGCAGATCCTTCTACTAGCCAGACAGCTGGACTTATCTGATCCGTTCGAGGCTATGGCTATTTTTGCTTGAGGTGAGCCAACCGCATGGTTCGCGGTGGCATACCGTCTGATCCACCTTAGTGTTTAGACGCTTCCTACATCTTGTATTATATATATATATATCGGATGTCAGAATTCGTAGATGCTCTATTGACACTGTATTTCGGGTGGATGTCTACACCTACATTTTATTGCAATATTTCAATCTAAATTATCATTATGAGTCAGTTTAATTATTCGTGGTTCGCCTAAGGATGTAACATTTAGGTGCCATCACGGCCCCGATAATTGGGTTGTGACAAATTGGTATCAGAGCCCTAGGTTGTAAGTCGAGTCTTAGGGAGTCAATGGAGCAGTGTCCGAGCAGAGTCTTGTTTATGGGTATGTTGTGGACCATACTTATAAGCGAGAGGCTGCAAAGGCATTTTAGGAAGAGTTGTTTCCCTTCATTTCATCTCTTCTCGTGCTACTGATGCTTACATAGGTGCTAATCCTTTAATGTGATTACGACAGATGGTGAGAACGCGATCGTCCTCTGCTTCGGGGGCTGGTGACGCACTGACTGAGTCGGTCCGTGGGAGAGCGGTGCGTAGCACACGGACTGGTGCGCGGGCACCTACTCAGCCGAGAGCGGCTACTACCAGAGCTTCTGTGAGCAGACCTCCTGCTGCCAGATAGACTAGTACAGTGCCACCGGTGTCTTCTGAGATACCCGTCGCACATGTCCCATCGACTATGCCTTCTCTTGTGCCGGGCAAAACGGTATCTATTCCTGCAGATGTTCTATTGCGGATGATGGGCATGCTTGGATCTCAGGCCTCGCCTATGGGCGATATGCCAGTACCTTCTGCGGTACCCCAGCCAGCTACTCCAGCTATGAGTACGCCGACTCCTGAGGCTACTCCGGTGATTCCTCAGTCTACTCCAGTTATTAGTCCTATTGCTCAGCCTTCCACTTTGGCTCCTCAGTCGGGTATTCAGTTGGGTCATTCTATTTCTGCTCTTTCTATGAGTGACGAGGAGGTAGCTCGGAGGATTGAGTCCTTCATGAAGCTCAAGCCTCCCTAGTTCGATAGTACCCCAGCTACTTGCACTGCCCAGAGGTATATTCAGAAATGTGAGAAGATATTTTCTGTATTGGGTACTAGGGACACCCTTGGGGTGAGATGTGCTTCTTTCCGTTTGTCCGGTGATGCCGAGACTTGGTGGTCTTCTATGATGAGACAGAGGTCGAGTGATCTTCCTCCCTTGACTTGGACCGAGTTCGTTGCTATGTTTATGAGTAGATTTGTGCCTCAGAGTCATCTTGATGCCCAGAGACGTGAGTTTGAGTTGTTGAGACAGGGAGGCATGACCGTGACTGCTTATGATACCAGATTTTTAGAGTTATCTTAGTATGCGCCTGCTATGGTTATGCTGGAGAGAGACAAGGTTCTTAGATTTGTTGAGGGTCTTCACCCTCGTCTTCAGGTGGCTGTTGCCTCACATATTGGCAACAAGTCTTATTATGATGTGGTTGATATTGCGAGGCGTATGGAGGACATTCATGCTAGAGCAGATGCAGAGAGGGCGAGCAAGAGGGTGCGATATTCTGGTACTTCTGGTAGCCCTTCACATGGTGGCTAGAGTTTTCGTGGTAATACTCAGCCTAGGCTTCCCCAGGCCGCTGCTTTACCACCTCAGGGTACTTCGTCGGGTGTTCAGAGGCCTCAGCCGTCTCAGAGGCGTGGGGATTCATTTCAGTCTATTCCACCTGTTTGTGGGAGATGCCGTCAGAGGCACTATGAGAGGTGCAGGCCCGGAGGTGGACGCGGAGGAGGCGGTAGTAAGGCTTGTTACCAGTGTGGGGATTCCAGGCACTTTGTTAGGGATTGCCCCTATGTTACTTCATTTGAACCTACCTCCGCGGGACATCAGAGTTCTGCTGCTATGGTTCGGTCTTCTCCTCAGGCAGCTAGGCCTGTCACTCAGGTTCCTCCTAGGCAGCCGGTTCAGAGAGCTCCTGGTCCTGGAGGTTCAGCTCAGGTTTTTGCTATGACACGCCAGGATGCCGAGGCATCTAATGATGTGATCACAGGTACTCTTTCTGTTTGTGGCCGCAGTGCCTTTGCCCTTATAGATCCGGGATCTACTTTCTCTTATGTGTCTCCTGGATTTTCACCTTGCTTGAGCAAGGATCTGGTTTTTATTGATGCTCCACTTATGGTGGCAACGCCTGTCGGAGATCCTATATGTGTAGATAAAGGGTATCGGGAGTGTGTGATTCTATTTGTCGTGTTGAGTCTCTAGTAGACTTGATGTTGCTAGATATAGTGGAATTTGATGTGATCATGGGCATGGATTGGTTGGCATCCTGTCACGCGACGTTGGATTGCCATGCCAAGTCCGTGACTATAGGTGCCGAAGGTGAGCCTAAGGCTATTTGGAAGGGTTCCAGGTCTTCTCCGAGAAACAAGATCATATCATTCATGAAGGCTCAGAAGATGATAGCTCGCCGGTGCGGAGGGTATATTGCTTCTATTCGAGATGTTCGAGTGGAGGAGGTATCTATTGATCGAGTACTCGTAGTATGCGAGTATCCGGAGGTCTTTCCGAATGACTTGCCGGGTTTGCCTCCTATGCGGGAGATTGAGTTCTGTATTGATATATTGCCAGGTACTCAGCCTATATCTATTCCTCCATATCGTATGGCTCCTGCTGAGTTGAGGGAATTGAAGGAGCAAATTCAAGATTTGCTTGATAAGGGTTTCATTAGACCCAGTGTGTCTCCTTAGGGTGCTCCGGTTCTTTTTGTAAAGAAGAAGGATGGTTCTATGCGCATGTGTATTGATTATCGGCAATTGAACAAAGTGACTATCAAGAACAGGTATCCTTTACCGCGTATAGATGATTTATTTGATCAGCTTCTGGGTGCTACTCATTTTTCCAAGATTGACTTGAGATCAGGGTATCATCAGTTGAGGATTCGGTCTGAGGATATTTCTAAGACTGCTTTCCGTACGAGATATGGGCACTATGACTTTCTTGTCATGTCATTTGGGCTTACAAATGCTCGGCCGCCTTTATGGATCTTATGAACCGTGTGTTCAAGCCATATCTTGATTCTTTTGTTATTGTGTTCATTGATGACATCCTTATATATTCAAGGAGCCGAGGGGAGCATGAGCATCACTTGAAGATTATCCTTCAGACCTTGAGAGACCATGAGTTGTATGCTAAATTATCTAAATGTGAGTTCTGGCTGGATACTGTATCATTCTTGGGTCATGTGGTGACCAAGGATGGTATTAGAGTTGATCCCAAGAAGGTAGAGGCCGTTCAAAACTGGCCTAGACCTACTTCTCCTACTGAGATTCGGAGTTTCTTAGGCTTGGCGGGCGATTATCGACGTTTCGTGGAGGGATTTTCTTCTATATCGGCACCACTGACTAAATTGACGCAGAAGAATGTTCCTTTTCTATGGTCTGCTGCTTGTGAGTCTAGCTTTCAGAGGCTCAAGACTGTCTTGACTACAACACCTGTATTGGCCTTGCCTAGTGGATTCGGGGGATTCACAGTCTATTGTGATGCTTCTGGTATTGGCTTAGGTGGTGTTTTGATGCAGAATGGCAAGGTGATAGCTTATGCCTCGAGACAACTGAAAGTGCATGAGAAGAACTACCCTGTCCACGATCTAGAGTTATTGGCGGTGGTATTTGCATTGAAGTTGTGGAGGCATTATTTATATGGTGAGCCTTGTGAGATTTTCACTGATCATAAGAGTCTCCAGTATCTGTTCACCCAGAAGGACTTGAACGGGAGACAGCGCCGATGGTTGGAGTTGCTTAAGGATTATGACATCGCTATTCGGTATCATCCCGGGAAAGCTAATGTTGTGGCTGATGCGCTGAGCAGGAAGTCTATGGGTAGCCTTGCCTATCTTGATGTTGATATGAGACCACTAGCTCGAGAGTTGCAGGCCTTGTCCATTAGTGGAGTGCGATTTGATGATTCTGTGCCAGACCGAGTTTTTGCTTATATAGGGACTCAGTCATCCCTAGCTTCCCAAATCAAGGAAAAGCAATTTGATGATTCATAGTTGTGTGATATTCGAGATAGAGTTTTAAGTGGGGGAGTGACCTCATTTATGATCGGAGATGATGGTGTACTGCGGCTCAACGGTCGATTGTGTGTTCCGAATGTTGGGGAGTTGAGGCAGCTGATATTGGCAGAGGCACACAGTTCTCGGTATTCTATTCATCCTGGTATTACGAAGATGTATCAAGATCTTCGGGAGTTATATTGGTGGAAGGGAATGAAGAGAGATGTTGTTGATCATGTGTCTCGGTGCTTAAATTGTCAGCAGGTAACGTATGAGCATAGAAGACCAGCCGGGGTGACTCAGTCCATGCCGATTTCGGAATGGAAATGGGAGCATATTACTATGGACTTTGTGGTTGGATTGCCTTTGACCTTGGGCAAGCATGATTCAGTATGGGTAGTGGTGGATCGTCTCACCAAGTCAGCTCATTTCATCTCCGTGAGGACTACTTATTCATCGGAGCGCTTAGCTCGTATCTTTATCGAGCAGATTGTGAGATTGCATGGTGCTCCAGTCTTTATTATATCAGATCCCGGTACTCAGTTCACAGCTCAGTTCTGGAGATCATTTCAGAAGGAGCTGGGTACCCGAGTGGATCTTAGCACCGCATTTCATCCTCAGACTGATGGTCAGTCCGAGAGGACCATCCAGATTCTTGAGGATATGCTGAAGGCTTCTGCTATTGACTTTGGAGGCCATTGGGACAGTTATTTGCCTTTGGCGGAATTTGCCTATAATAACAGTTATCAGTCTTCTATCCAGATGGCTTCGTTTGAGGCATTATATGGCCGCCGATGTCGTTCTCCAGTTGGTTGGTTTGAACCTGGAGAGGTGAAGGTGTTGGGTCCGGATCTAGTTCAGCAGACCTTAGATAAGGTCCGAATCATTCAGGATCGGCTCCGCACAGCTCAGAGTCGACAGATATCTTATGCGGATCGAAGGAGGAGAGATTTGGTATTTATGGTAGGTGACCGGGTGTTTCTTAAAGTATCGCCGATGAAGGGTGTTATGAGATTCGGGAAAAAGGGCAAGCTTAGTCCGAGGTTCATTTGTCCTTTTGAGGTCTTGGAGCGCATTGGCGCTGTTGCATATAGGCTTGCTTTGCCTCCATCTCTGTCAGTTCATCCGGTATTCCACGTATCTATGCTCCGAAAGTATGTTCATGATCCATCCCATGTGATTGATATGGCTTCTGTCGAGATCGACGAGGACTTGGCTTATTTGGAGGAGCCGATTGCTATTGTGGCTAGAGAGATCCATAAGCTAAGGTTGAAAGAGATCCCGTTGGTTAAAGTGCTATGGAAGAATCGTCCTAGTGAAGAGGCCACTTGGGAACTTGAGTCCGACATGTGGGAGAAGTATCCTCGCCTTTTCGATAATTCAGGTATGATTTCAATCTCTAAAGCCTGAAAGTTATGTTGTTATTTATGATTTCGGGTAGTAGTGAGAGTCCTCGAAATTCGTGTAATTATTTTCGTGAAAATGTGAATCTTACCTTAGACTCGGGCTCGTCCGAGGACGAACGAGAGTCTAAGTGGGGGAGATTGTAACGACCTCAAATAGTCGTTTCGGAAATCGGGACCTCGATTTGCATGTCGAAAATTCCAAAAGCTCCGTAAGGTCCATTATGACATGTCTGAAAATTTTTAGCTAAAACGAACTTTGTTAGATAGGCATCGGAGAAAGACATCCGGTTCGGATATTCGTTAAGGCTAAAAGAGGTTTCGGAGCACGATTTGAGAAAATGAGCTCTGATGTAAAATCTGAAAGTTGCGTTAGGTTCGTATGGTAATTTATGACCTGTAGCAACCTTCAGAAGTGAAAACGGACCTCGTTTGATAGGACTTTTGATAAAGTCTCCGTTGCGGAAGTTTAAAAAGGTTAAAAGAGATTTTTGAGCTCGATTTGAGTAAACGAACTCCGATGAGAGATCTGAGGGTTCCGTTAGACTCGTATCGTCATTTGTGACTTGTAGCAACTTTCGAATTTGGATTCCGGGGTCGTTTGATTAAAATTTGCTATTTTGGCGAAAGTCGAAATTTGACCCTTTCCCGTGGGACCCACTTTTTGAGTTCTAGAGATCCGAATTGAGTTTCGTCTTGACGAGCATGTCACACAAGTCTTGTATGACTTGTGTACAAAATTTGGGGTCATTCCGAGCTTCGTAGGGTCCCGTTTGGACCCAAAAACAGTGGCTGACCCGGTGCAAGCCAAAAAGCTGCTGAATTCTGTTTTTTTTACTGTTCAGCTGGAAGGAAATCAATTTTTCAGATCAATCCATAAGGAATTGGAAAAAAGTCAAAACATAAAAGTTGTATCTATTTGAGTTGTGGTTCTAATGCCACCAACCTCGTATCATTTGGACATTTCTATGAAAGGTTATGTGTATTTTACCGAAAGCTATCCAGTAAGGTACAATTTGGACAGCATGTGGTACAACTCTTTAAAGCTGCGGGCTGCTATATATACTAGGGCGGGCATTCATTTTTATTTTCATGTTTTGAGCTTCTAAAAGTGATTTCAAGGGGAATTTGAAGTACCAAAATCATTCCTAAACACAAGGTAACCATTTTTACCCATTTTTAACGCTTTAATCCGAGGATCAAAGTGACGATCCTTGGAAAGAGGGTTTGAACCCTAGATTTGTGAAATGGGAAAAATGACCGAGTTGGACTCGGGTATGTACAATAATGGTACTTTTGGACTCGTGGGAGAATGGGGAGTCCGGAAACATAAATTTTACTGGGTTTTGGGTACGTCCGACCCGGGGGTATTTTGGTAAATTGCCTCTTAAATTGCGTAAGGGCTTAGAATCCTTTCCTCACATGCTTACGAGTGTGACACTATTTCTTTGGCTCAGAGAGGAGTCTTACGGAGGCACATCGTTTGGGAAAGGAGGTCGTACCTTAGCCACTTGAGCCGATTTTGAGGTAAGTGAGACTTGACCTCTATTTTGCTTGCGGATAAGATTTGATCTTGCTAAGTAAGATGTCGAGTACTTAATTGACTAGCATTGTCTAGTAGATAGTATTATGTACTACTCGTTATATTTATACAAAAAGGAGAAAGCACAAACGTGACTTGTGTATAGTCGATGTTGTGTGCCGGTGTATTATTGATATGCTCTAGGGACAGAGGCCGTTGGTGCGTTATGACCTAGGAGCGAAATTTCATCTAGGGACAGAGGCCGGTGGTGCGTTATGACCTAGATGTGGAGACTTATAGGGACAGAGGCTTGTGGTGCGTTATGACCTATAAGTAAAGTTGTTTATAGGGATAGAGGCCTGTGGTGCGTTATGACCTATAAACAAAGCCGCACCGGGTGTGTGCTTATGCTATGTGCTAGGTATATCATTACTTATGTGGTAGCGAGATATATCATCGCCATGCTGTGTGTTAATTATATTATTGCTTATGCCATAGTATCAATATAATATTGTATATGCTGCCTATATTATGTATCTTTATATTATTGACCATGTTATGTATTCGCGTATTATTGGTTGTGTTGTTGTATAATTATATTATCGTATGTAATGTTTATGGGTTACTGTAAAGGTGTGGATTGTACTTCCGTTATCTGCTTATGCGTTATCAAAGACTTGTCCCGAAAGGGTAATTTAGCGGGCCTGTCGATGATCTTACTAGGCTTTGGCTCATAACTTACTGTTTAAATGTGCAGATCCTTCTACTAGTCAGACAGCTGGACTTATCTGATCCGTTCGAGGCTATGGCTATTTTTGCTTGAGGTGAGCCAACCGCATGGTTCGCGGTGGCATACCGTCTGATCCACCTTAGTGTTTAGACGCTTCCTACATCTTGTATTATATATATATATATATATATCGGACACATTCCCTTTCTCGAGGTTAGCCACTCGAGCACTCACTCCTCTCACTTCGGCACTGATGCCTGGTATCGCAGCCATGAGATCGGCTAACGACACCTCGGGCTTCTCAATGCCCTTTCCTTCGCCTCCATTCCCAGCCATGGTACCTGCACAAATCAAAGACCAATCAAAGTGTTAAGGTTAGAAATCACCTCACCCACTCCCTCACCTTTGTTGGGTAGCACTCGGGTCCACTCAATTCAAGGGTTCAGTTTTTGGTCACTCTAGAACTTGTAGCCAATGGCTTCCTCGGGTTATCAACTTCTCTCAGTTCCTTCGAATTTGACAAGTTACAATGTCTCCTTCGGGATGAGTGAATTGATATGAATCGATGGAACGGACGCTATTTACTCTTGCTCTTTGGAAAATCAAAAGAAATTCTCCGGTCACCCCACGCACGAGTTCCTATAAGCTCAAAATGAGTTAGTACGACCTCGAGTAGGAAGAATTACTCAAAAAATCCACTAACTAAATTTGTCGATCTCAAGAAAAGTGAAAACCTAGGAGAATCTACCCTTCGATTCCTCTTCGGAATCTTTTTCAACACACCAACTCTTGTCCGTACAAGACTGGTCCCTCCTTGGTACGGATAGGGTTTTACCTTATCCGATTTACCTTTTCAAGCCGACACGTTTTTTACCTGGGGTTTTGATCTTCAGCACTTTACCCCTTTCTTCTTCAATGGAACAGTAAAGCTTTAACTCCGACGTACGGACAACTTAACTTCGTTCACTGACCAAGACTTTCAACAGAATTTGGGTTGCTTCTTTCAACTCCGGTAATACAACAATCGGAGGAAATTAGTTCAAAGTCCTTGAGCTAAGTTTCAGCTCCTCGTGTCCGTTCACTGTTACAAATCGTAATAATTTTCCGGTGTACGGACGACGGTTCAAAACATAGAACTTCAAAATTTAAGCACAAAACACACCCAAATCAATCAAGAACCACCATTCTTCATCGGTAACAATCAATACACGCTGGGGTTCGAAAACAGTCACCACTAAGCTCAAAACAGTCCAAAAATTCATCGAGAAACCCTAGTCAACAATCGTGTACGACAGGTGCTCGTTGGAATCAGAAAACAATGGTGAACAAGAATCAATGGTTGTTTTAATCCAAACAACCAACAATCAACCCAAATTTTTGAATTTTCTTTTTCTACTTTTTTTTTTTGTAAAAACACCACAGCAACAACAATCAACAACAAGGAAGAAAGCTGAAACTGGAGACACAAGGCACGAATAACTCGAACAGGATTTGAGGCTGTAAGAACAAACTCAAACCTTGCTCTGATACCAAGATGGTGCAAGCAAACCCGTGGGTTTAGCTAAACACGAAAAAAACGGGGAAGAAAATAAGAAATAAAGATAGAAGCAATGACAAGACTTGCTTCGATTCGAAAGAACAGTGAGGAACTGATGCAATATAAATTATGGAAGCAAGAACAATGATAAAAAAAGATAGAAGCAAGATACGGTTTGAACTACAACAAGGAATTTAGTAGGAACTAGTCTACTCACCCCCTTGTTAGATGTCAAAGAGCACCTATAGCTAAGCAAAAATCCTCAAGATCACTTGGACCTTGTAAATTGAATGATCAATGGAGGAACAAGTGCAATTTTGATTTCACCAAATTGGACAAGTTCACAAGGTTTTGTTTTTGAGAGCATAAAGCTGCGTTCTATTATCAAAAGGTGCTGAATGAAAATAAAGTCTAAGTGGGGCTTATATAGATCAGCCCTTAAGCCTAAAACAACTAGGAAAAGAATAACTAAGAAAAGGCCAATAATTTAGCTAAATTTAAAGTGACCACGCAGGGCCCAATAACTATGATTGTCTATGTAAAGTATCAAATAAGAGCTCGGTGAGAAGCTGCCCGAGTATCCTAAGTTGCTGCCCGATTTGAAGCTCCCCAATGCCCCAAGTATGAAGCTGCTCGTTGAGTAGCTCTGCTCGTTGAGTAGCTCTACTCGTTGAATAGCTCTGCCCGTTGAGTAGCTCTGCTCGTCGAGTAGCTCTGCCCGTTGAGTAGCTCGCCGAGCTCTCTAAGTCTCGGCCTCAACTATCAACCAATGCCCCTCTTCTCCAAAGCTCCCACGAACACGAACATGCATCTAGGATTCACTAACATGCTACCTAGATAGCACATTTGGCTTGCATCATCCTCCCCTTCTTGGAAGGATTTCGTCCTCGAAATCACAGCATCAACATCACGGCATTTATGGCTCATCATCAAGGTCTCTCCATTATGGATTACATCTACATCATACTCTCTCTCTTGATAAGGATTCGTCCTCGAATCTAATTCCTGCAAAACATGGACATGAATGAGTATAGATATCTCCCAACTCTCAACTAGGCAATAGCTAAGTAGCCTCACAATCACATGACCAAGATATGGCACAAAAACGCTACCAAACTGCCCAAAGATAATTATACAAACCTTCATGGCTTTAGAAAACCCAAATATAAGCATAAGCCAAGAAAACATACCGTCCTCATGGAGTTTACAAGTTCGGGTTGCATACCATAATAACTCCCACGGAGTATCTTTCCAACAGCCCTCCACTTGCATTACTTTCAAACACACGGAGTGCTTTCCAAGGTTACACATAACACTAGTAGGACATATCAAACCAAAATGCATGAACATCTTACCAGCCCATTCCAAAGCCTCTAAGTCAATCAAGTGACCAATTGTAAGCTCAATTCCCGGGTCAAAAATCAATGAGGTCAACACATCAAACATGACAACAACAAGCTGTAGGAACAAAGATGTATCCCATCATAATAATAGTATACCAAAGAAGCATGAATAATGAGATACAAATATTTCTCATCCTCTATCCTAGAGTAAGCAAAAGCATTAAGACGTGTGAAATAATCAGAATTTTCATCCTCCTCGCAAGAACTACTAACACCCTCATGACCCTCATCATAGGCAAACAAATAGTAAAGAAAAGTGTTTCCTAGTGTAACTTCATCAATGGTGTCTACTTTAATAAGCATACTTTTAAATTCAAAATTACAACCATGCTCAAAGCTATCATTTGGACAACACAAAGAAGGAGCTAGAGTTAAACAAAGATTCACAGTTTCCTTCTCATGAAAATGCCCTCTATCAAGTGAATTACTATCAAACAAGGAGCTACTTCCATCACAAGAAGGAATGTTAAGAAATTCAAACTCATTATCTAAACAACAAGTATCTCCACGTAAGAATAGATTCACAAGAAAGGTCTCACTTAAATTCACATCACCAGTGACGTCAAAAGTACCAAACGCATCACATAATTCTGTCTCATTACAATGGTCCATTTTGATATCAAACGAACTCGTAAAGGACTCTACACCTTCAATTCCAGGATCAAACAAGTGATGTTTAAATGCTACTTTTAATACCTAGACCCTCAACACAAGTGTCAACACTAGTTTTCATTACATCAAACACACAAGTAGTTTCAATTTTAGGAGCACATTCAAGAACAACTAGTGTATCATCACAAACCTTATTTAAATTTTCATTGCAAGGCAGCGACGACATAAGGCCCAAACAAGACATTCCACTACTCATACTCACATTATTAACTTGCTCTTCACTAGCTCCAAAAGTATTGAGTGTAGTAGACTTACCTTGGAGGTCACAAGATTGACCTCTTTTACCTTCATTGTCTTCCTCAAGATTAGAATCAACACGGGCAGACCCTTCATCACCATGGGCAGCCCCTAAAACGTCTTCTTCTTGCACTTCCAATAAGTTGTGTTCACTCCCAAGCTTGTTTCCAATGGTACCTACAAGAGAATTTAAACAACTAGAGGAAAAAGAAGAATTATAAATGTTAGAGTGAAAAACTTCCCCTCTTTTCTTTTCTTCTTTCTTTTCTCTCATATTCTTTTCATCCACATCCTCTTGTCTCTTTGGTGGCAGCCCAACTACATTATTCACCCCAAATTTTCTGTAACGACCTCAAATAGTCATTTCGGGAATCGGGACCTTGATTTGCGTGTCGAAAATCCCAAAAGCTCCGTAAGGTCCATTATGACATGTCTGAAAATTTTTAGCTAAAACGAACTTTGTTAGATAGGTATCGGAGAAAGACATCTGTTTCGGATATTCGTTAAGACTAAAAGAGGTTTCGGAGCTCGATTTGAGCAAATGAGCTCTGATGTGAAATTTGAAAGTTGCGTTAGGTTCGTATGGTAATTTATGACCTGTAGCAACCTTCAGAAGTGAAAACGGACCTCGTTTGATAGGACTTTTTATAAAGTCTCCGTTGCGGAAGTTTAAAAAGGTTAAAAGAGGTTTTCGAGCTCGATTTGAGTAAACAAACTCTGATGAGAGATCTGAGGGTTCCGTTAGGTTCGTATCGTCATTTGTGACTTGTAGCAACTTTCGAATTTGGATTCCTGGGTCGTTTGATTAAAATTTGCTATTTTGGCGAAATTTGAAATTTGACCCTTTCCCGTGGGACCCACTTTTTGAGTTCTAGAGATCCGAATTGAGTTTCGTCTTGACGAGCATGTCACACAAGTCTTGTATGACTTGTGTAAAAAATTTGGGGTCATTCCAAGCTTCGTAGGGTCCCGTTTGGACCCAAAAACAATGGCTGACCTGGTGCAAGCCAAAAAGCTGCTGAATTCTGTTTTTTTTACAGTTCAGCTGGAAAGAAATTAATTTTTCAGATCAATCCATAAGGAATTGGAAAATAGTCAAAACATAAAAGTTGTATGTCTTTGAGTGGTGGTTCTAATGCCACCAACCTCGTATCATTTGGACATTTCTATGAAAAGTTATGTGTATTTTACCGAAAGCTATCCAGTGAGGTACAATTTGGACAGCATGTGGTACAACTCTTTAAAGCTGCGGGCTGCTATATATACTAGGGCGGGCATTCATTTTTATTTTCATGTTTTGAGCTTCTAAAAGTGATTTCAAGGGGAATTTGAAGTACCAAAATCATTCCTAAACACAAGGTAACCATTTTTACCCATTTTTAACGCTTTAATCCGAGGATCAAAGTGACGATCCTTGGAAAGAGGGTTTGAACCCTAGATTTGTGAAATGGGAAAAATGACCGAGTTGGACTCGGGTATGTACAATAATGGTACTTTTGGACTCGTGGGAGAATGGGGAGTCCGGAAACATAAATTTTACGGTTTTGGGTACGTCCGACCCGGGGGTATTTTGGTAAATTGCCTCTTAAATTGCGTAAGGGCTTAGAATCCTTTCCTCGCATGCTTACGAGTGTGACACTATTTCTTTGGCTCAGAGAGGAGTCTTACGGAGGCACATCGTTTGGGAAAGGAGGTCGTTCCTTAGCCACTTGAGCCGATTTTGAGGTAAGTGAGACTTGACCTCTATTTTGCTTGCGGATAAGATTTGATCTTGCTAAGTAAGATGTCGAGTACTTAATTGACTAGCATTGTCTAGTAGATAGTATTATGTACTACTCGTTATATTTATACAAAAAGGAGAAAGCAAAAACGTGACTTGTGTATAGTCGATGTTGTGTGCCGGTGTATTATTGATATGCTCTAGGGACAGAGGCCGTTGGTGCGTTATGACCTAGGAGCGAAATTTCATCTCGGGACAGAGGCCGGTGGTGCGTTATGACCTAGATGTGGAGACTTATAGGGACAGAGGCTTGTGGTGCGTTATGACCTATAAGTAAAGTTGTTTATAGGGACAGAGGCATGTGGTGCGTTATGACCTATAAACTAAGCCGCACCGGGTGTGTGCTTATGCTATGTGCTAGGTATATCATTACTTATGTGGTAGCGAGATATATCATCGCCATGCTGTGTGTTAATTATATTATTGCTTATGCCATAGTATCAATATAATATTGTATATGCTGCCTATATTATGTATCTTTATATTATTGACCATGTTATGTATTCGCGTATTATTGCTTGTGTTGTTGTATAATTATATTATCGTATGTAATGTTTATTGGTTACTGTAAAGGTGTGGATTGTACTTCCGTTATCTGCTTATGCATTATCAAAGACTTGTCCCGAAAGGGTAATTTAGCGGGCCTGTCGATGATCTTACTAGGCTTTGGCTCATAACTTACTGTTTAAATGTGCAGATCCTTCTACTAGCCAGACAGCTGGACTTATCTGATCCGTTCGAGGCTATGGCTATTTTTGCTTGAGGTGAGCCAACCGCATGGTTCGCGGTGGCATACCGTCTGATCCACCTTAGTGTTTAGACGCTTCCTACATCTTGTATTATATATATATATCGGATGTCAGAATTCGTAGATGCTCTATTGACACTGTATTTCGGGTGGATGTCTACACCTACATTTTATTGCAATATTTCAATCTAAATTATCATTATGAGTCAGTTTAATTATTCGTGGTTCGCCTAAGGATGTAACATTTAGGTGCCATCACGGCCCCCGATAATTGGGTCGTGACAAATTGGTATCAGAGCCCTAGGTTGTAAGTCGAGTCTTCGGGAGTCAATGGAGCAGTGTCCGAGCAGAGTCTTGTTTATGGGTATGTTGTGGACCATACTTATAAGCGAGAGGCTGCAAAGGCATTTTAGGAAGAGTTGTTTCCCTTCATTTCATCTCTTCTCGTGCTACGATGCTTACATAGGTGCTAATCCTTTAATGTGATTACGACAGATGGTGAGAACGCGATCGTCCTCTGCTTCGGGGGCTGGTGACGCACTGACTGAGTCGGTCCGTGGGAGAGCGGTGCGTAGCACACGGACTGGTGCGCGGGCACCTACTCAGCCGAGAGCGGCTACTACCAGAGCTTCTGTGAGCAGACCTCCTGCTGCCAGATAGACTAGTACAGTGCCACCGGTGTCTTCTGAGATACCCGTCGCACATGTCCCATCGACTATGCCTTCTCTTGTGCCAGGCAAAACGGTATCTATTCCTGCAGATGTTCTATTGCGGATGATGGGCATGCTTGGATCTCAGGCCTCGCCTATGGGCGATATGCCAGTACCTTCTGCGGTACCCCAGCCAGCTACTCCAGCTATGAGTACGCCGACTCCTGAGGCTACTCCGGTGATTCCTCAGTCTACTCCAGTTATTAGTCCTATTGCTCAGCCTTCCACTTTGGCTCCTCAGTCGGGTATTCAGTTGGGTCATTCTATTCTTGCTCTTTCTATGAGTGACGAGGAGGTAGCTCGGAGGATTGAGTCCTTCATGAAGCTCAAGCCTCCCGAGTTCGATAGTACCCCAGCTACTTGCACTGCCCAGAGGTATATTCAGAAATGTGAGAAGATATTTTCTGTATTGGGTACTAGGGACACCCTTGGGGTGAGATGTGCTTCTTTCCGTTTGTCCGGTGATGCCGAGACTTGGTGGTCTTCTATGATGAGACAGAGGTCGAGTGATCTTCCTCCCTTGACTTGGACCGAGTTCGTTGCTATGTTTATGAGTAGATTTGTGCCTCAGAGTCATCTTGATGCCCAGAGACGCGAGTTTGAGTTGTTGAGACAGGGAGGCATGACCGTGACTGCTTATGATACCAGATTTTTTGAGTTATCTTAGTATGCACCTGCTATGGTTATGCTGGAGAGAGACAAGGTTCTTAGATTTGTTGAGGGTCTTCACCCTCGTCTTTAGGTGGCTGTTGCCTCACATATTGGCAACAAGTCTTATTATGATGTGGTTGATATTGCGAGGCGTATGGAGGACATTCATGCTAGAGCAGATGCAGAGAGGGCGAGCAAGAGGGTGCGATATTCTGGTACTTCTGGTAGCCCCTCACATGGTGGCCAGAGTTTTCGTTGTAATACTCAGCCTAGGCTTCCCCAGGCCGCTGCTTTACCACCTCAGGGTACTTCGTCGGGTGTTCAGAGGCCTCAGCCATCTCAGAGGCGTGGGGATTCATTTCAGCCTGTTCCACCTGTTTGTGGGAGATGCCGTCAGAGGCACTATGGGAGGTGCAGGCCCGGAGGTGGACGCGGAGGAGGCGGTAGTAAGGCTTGTTACCAGTGTGGGGATTCCAGGCACTTTGTTAGGGATTCCCCTATGTTACTTCATTTGGACCTACCTCCGCGGGACATCAGAGTTCTGCTGCTATGGTTCGGTCTTCTCCTCAGGCAGCTAGGCCTGTCACTCAGGTTCCTCCTAGGCAGCCGGTTCAGAGAGCTCCTGGTCCTGGAGGTTCAGCTCAGGTTTTTGCTATGACACGCCAGGATGCCGAGGCATCTAATGATGTGATCACAGGTACTCATTCTGTTTGTGGCCGCAGTGCCTTTGCCCTTATAGATCCGGGATCTACTTTCTCTTATGTGTCTCCTGGATTTTCACCTTGCTTGAGCAAGGATCTGGTTTTTATTGATGCTCCACTTATGGTGGCAACGCCTGTCGGAGATCCTATATGTGTAGATAAAGGGTATCGGGAGTGTGTGATTTCTATTTGTGGTGTTGAGTCTCTAGTAGACTTGATGTTGCTAGATATGGTGGAATTTGATGTGATCATGGGCATGGATTGGTTGGCATCCTGTCACGCGACGTTGGATTGCCATGCCAAGTCCGTGACTATAGGTGCCGAAGGTGAGCCTAAGGCTATTTGGAAGGGTTCCAGGTCTTCTCCGAGAAACAAGATCATATCATTCATGAAGGCTCAGAAGATGATAGCTCGCCGGTGCGGAGGGTATATTGCTTCTATTCGAGATGTTCGAGTGGAGGAGGTATCTATTGATCGAGTACTGGTAGTATGCGAGTATCCGGAGGTCTTTCCGAATGACTTGCCGGGTTTGCCTCCTATGCGGGAGATTGAGTTCTGTATTGATATATTGCCAGGTACTCAGCCTATATCTATTCCTCCATATCGTATGGCTCCTGCTGAGTTGAGGGAATTGAAGGAGCAAATTCAAGATTTGCTTGATAAGGGTTTCATTAGACCCAGTGTGTCTCCTTAGGGTGCTCCGGTTCTTTTTGTAAAGAAGAAGGATGGTTCTATGCGCATGTGTATTGATTATCGGCAATTGAACAAAGTGACTATCAAGAACAGGTATCCTTTACCGCGTATAGATGATTTATTTGATCAGCTTCTGGGTGCTACTCATTTTTCCAAGATTGACTTGAGATCGGGGTATCATCAGTTGAGGATTCGGTCTGAGGATATTTCTAAGACTGCTTTCCGTACGAGATATGGGCACTATGACTTTCTTGTCATGTCATTTGGGCTTACAAATGCTCCGGCCGCCTTTATGGATCTTATGAACCGTGTGTTCAAGCCATATCCTGATTCTTTTGTTATTGTGTTCATTGATGACATCCTTATATATTCAAGGAGCCGAGGGGAGCATGAGCATCACTTGAAGATTATCCTTCAGACCTTGAGAGACCATGAATTGTATGCTAAATTATCTAAATGTGAGTTCTGGCTTGATACTGTATCATTCTTGGGTCATGTGGTGACCAAGGATGGTATTAGAGTTGATCCCAAGAAGGTAGAGGCCGTTCAAAACTGGCCTAGACCTACTTCTCCTACTGAGATTCGGAGTTTCTTAGGCTTGGCGGGCTATTATCGACGTTTCGTGGAGGGATTTTCTTCTATATCGGCACCACTGACTAAATTGACGCAGAAGAATGTTCCTTTTCTATGGTCTGCTGCTTGTGAGTCTAGCTTTCAGAGGCTCAAGACTGTCTTGAGTACAATACCTGTATTGGCCTTGCCTAGTGGATCCGGGGGATTCACAGTCTATTGTGATGCTTCTGGTATTGGCTTAGGTGGTGTTTTGATGCAGAATGGCAAGGTGATAGCTTATGCCTCGAGACAACTGAAAGTGCATGAGAAGAACTACCCGGTCCACGATCTAGAGTTATTGGCGGTGGTATTTGCATTGAAGTTGTGGAGGCATTATTTATATGGTGAGCCTTGTGAGATTTTCACTGATCATAAGAGTCTCCAGTATCTGTTCACCCAGAAGGACTTGAACGGGAGACAGCACCGATGGTTGGAGTTGCTTAAGGATTATGACATCGCTATTCGGTATCATCCCGGGAAAGCTAATATTGTGGCTGATGCGCTAAGCAGGAAGTCTATGGGTAGCCTTGCCTATCTTGATGTTGATATGAGACCACTAGCTCGAGAGTTGCAGGCCTTGTCCATTAGTGGAGTGCGATTTAATGATTCTGTGCCAGACCGAGTTTTTTCTTATATAGGGACTCAGTCATCCCTAGCTTCCCAAATCAAGGAAAAGCAATTTGATGATTCATATTTGTGTGATATTCGAGATAGAGTTTTAAGTGGGGGAGTGACCTCATTTATGATCGGAGATGATGGTGTACTGCGGCTCAACGGTCGGTTGTGTGTTCCGAATGTTGGGGAGTTGAGGCAGCTGATATTGGCAGAGGCACACAGTTCTCGGTATTCTATTCATCCTGGTATTACGAAGATGTATCAAGATCTTCGGGAGTTATATTGGTGGAAGGGAATGAAGAGAGATGTTGTTGATCATGTGTCTCGGTGCTTAAATTGTCAGCAGGTAAAGTATGAGCATAGAAGACCAGCCGGGGTGACTCAGTCCATGCCGATTCCGGAATGGAAATGGGAGCATATTACTATGGACTTTGTGGTTGGATTGCCTTTGACCTTGGGCAAGCATGATTCAGTATGGGTAGTGGTGGATCGTCTCACCAAGTCAGCTCATTTCATCTCCGTGAGGACTACTTATTCATCGGAGCGCTTAGCTCGTATCTTTATCGAGCAGATTGTGAGATTGCATGGTGCTCCAGTCTCTATTATATCAGATCCCGGTACTCAGTTCACAGCTCAGTTCTGGAGATCATTTCAGAAGGAGCTGGGTACCCGAGTGGATCTTAGCACCGCATTTCATCCTCAGACTGATGGTCAGTCCGAGAGGACCATCCAGATTCTTGAGGATATGCTGAAGGCTTCTGCTATTGACTTTGGAGGCCATTGGGACAGTTATTTGCCTTTGGCGGAATTTGCCTATAATAACAGTTATCAGTCTTCTATCTAGATGGCTTCGTTTGAGGCATTATATGGCCGCCGATGTCGTTCTCCAGTTGGTTGGTTTGAACCTGGAGAGGTGAAGGTGTTGGGTCCGGATCTAGTTCAGCAGACCTTAGATAAGGTCCGAATCATTCAGGATAGGCTCCGCACAGCTCAGAGTCGACAGATATCTTATGCGGATCGAAGGAGGAGAGATTTGGTGTTTATGGTAGGTGACCGGGTGTTTCTTAAAGTATCGCCGATGAAGGGTGTTATGAGATTCGGGAAAAAGGGCAAGCTTAGTCCGAGGTTCATTTGTCCTTTTGAGGTCTTGGAGCGCATTGGCGCTGTTGCATATAGGCTTGCTTTGCCTCCATCTCTGTCAGTTCATCCGGTATTCCACGTATCTATGCTCCGAAAGTATGTTCATGATCCATCCCATGTGATTGATATGGCTTCTGTCGAGATCGACGAGGACTTGGCTTATTTGGAGGAGCCGATTGCTATTGCGGCTAGAGAGATCCATAAGCTAAGGTTGAAAGAGATCCCGTTGGTTAAAGTGCTATGGAAGAATCGTCCTAGTGAAGAGGCCACTTGGGAACTTGAGTCCGACATGTGGGAGAAGTATCCTCGCCTTTTCGATAATTCAGGTATGATATCAATCTCTAAAGCCTGAAAGTTATGTTGTTATTTATGATTTCGGGTAGTAGCGAGAGTCCTCGAAATTCGTGTAATTATTTTCGTGAAAATGTGAATCTTACCTTAGACTCGGGCTCGTCCGAGGACGAACGAGAGTCTAAGTGGGGGAGATTGTAACGACCTCAAATAGTCGTTTCGGAAATCGGGACCTCGATTTGCCTGTCGAAAATTCCAAAGGCTCCGTAAGGTCCATTATGACATGTCTGAAAATTTTTAGCTAAAACGAACTTTGTTAGATAGGCATCGGAGAAAGACATCCGGTTCGGATATTCGTTAAGGCTAAAAGAGGTTTCGGAGCACGATTTGAGAAAATGAGCTCTGATGTAAAATCTGAAAGTTGCGTTAGGTTCGTATGGTAATTTATGACCTGTAGCAACCTTCAGAAGTGAAAACGGACCTCGTTTGATAGGACTTTTGATAAAGTCTCCGTTGCGGAAGTTTAAAAAGGTTAAAAGAGATTTTTGAGCTCGATTTGAGTAAACGAACTCCGATGAGAGATCTGAGGGTTCCGTTAGACTCGTATCGTCATTTGTGACTTGTAGCAACTTTCGAATTTGGATTCCGGGGTCGTTTGATTAAAATTTGCTATTTTGGCGAAAGTCGAAATTTGACCCTTTCCCGTGGGACCCACTTTTTGAGTTCTAGAGATCCGAATTGAGTTTCGTCTTGACGAGCATGTCACACAAGTCTTGTATGACTTGTGTACAAAATTTGGGGTCATTCCGAGCTTCGTAGGGTCCCGTTTGGACCCAAAAACAGTGGCTGACCCGGTGCAAGCCAAAAAGCTGCTGAATTCTGTTTTTTTTATTGTTCAGCCGGAAAGAAATCAATTTTTCAGATCGATCCATAAGGAATTGGAAAAAAGTCAAAACATGAAAGTTGTATCTATTTGAGTTGTGGTTCTAATGCCACTAACCTCGTATCATTTGGACATTTCTATGAAAGGTTATGTGTATTTTACCGAAAGCTATCCAGTAAGGTACAATTTGGACAGCATGTGGTACAACTCTTTAAAGCTGCGGGCTGCTATATATACTAGGGCGGGCATTCATTTTTATTTTCATGTTTTGAGCTTCTAAAAGTGATTCCAAGGGGAATTTGAAGTACCAAAATCATTCCTAAACACAAGGTAACTATTCTTACCCATTTTTAACGCTTTAATCCGAGGATCAAAGTGACGATCCTTGGAAAGAGGGTTTGAACCCTAGATTTGTGAAATGGGAAAAATGACCGAGTTGGACTCGGGTATGTATAATAATGGTACTTTTGGACTCGTGGGAGAATGGGGAGTCCGGAAACATTAATTTTACGGGTTTTGGGTACGTCCGACCCGGGGGTATTTTGGTAAATTGCCTCTTAAATTGCGTAAGGGCTTAGAATCCTTTCCTCGCATGCTTACGAGTGTGACACTATTTCTTTGGCTCAGAGAGGAGTCTTACGGAGGCACATCGTTTGGGAAAGGAGGTCGTTCCGTAGCCACTTGAGCCGATTTTGAGGTAAGTGAGACTTGACCTCTATTTTGCTTGCGGATAAGATTTGATCTTGCTAAGTAAGATGTCGAGTACTTAATTGACTAGCATTGTCTAGTAGATAGTATTATGTACTACTCGTTATATTTATACAAAAAGGAGAAAGCAAAAACATGACTTGTGTATAGTCGATGTTGTGTGCCAGTGTATTATTGATATGCTCTAGGGACAGAGGCCGTTGGTGCGTTATGACCTAGGAGCGAAATTTCATCTCGGGACAGAGGCCGGTGGTGCGTTATGACCTAGATGTGGAGACTTATAGGGACAGAGGCTTGTGGTGCGTTATGACCTATAAGTAAAGTTGTTTATAGGGACAGAGGCCTGTGGTGCGTTATGACCTGTAAACTAAGCCGCACCGGGTGTGTGCTTATGCTATGTGCTAGGTATATCATTACTTATGTGGTATGCGAGATATATCATCGCCATGCTGTGTGTTAATTATATTATTGCTTATGCCATAGTATCAATATAATATTGTATATGCTGCCTATATTATGTATCTTTATATTATTGACCATGTTATGTATTCGCGTATTATTGCTTGTGTTGTTGTATAATTATATTATCGTTTGTAATGTTTATGGGTTACTGTAAAGGTGTGGATTGTACTTCCGTTATCTGCTTATGCATTAGCAAAGACTTGTCCCGAAAGGGTAATTTAGCGGGCCTGTCGATGATCTTACTAGTCTTTGGCTCATAACTTACTGTTTAAATGTGCAGATCCTTCTACTAGTCAGACAGCTGGACTTATCTGATCCGTTCGAGGCTATGGCTATTTTTGCTTGAGGTGAGCCAACCGCATGGTTCGCGGTGGCATACCGTCTGATCCACCTTAGTGTTTAGACGCTTCCTACATCTTGTATTATATATATATATATCGGATGTCAGAATTCGTAGATGCTCTATTGACACTGTATTTCGGGTGGATGTCTACACCTACATTTTATTGCAATATTTCAATCTAAATTATCATTATGAGTCAGTTTAATTATTCGTGGTTCGCCTAAGGATGTAACACTTAGGTGCCATCACGGCCCCGAAAATTGGGTCGTGACATTTTCTCTTTTGATTATTACAGTCCTCTACGTGCATAAAAGAGGCATAGGCACTATTGGGACTTCTCTTTGTAAGCGGGAATGGCATTAGATGCCATCCTTCGTCGTCCACCACATGCTTTATCCAATCTCGCACATATGGAACATTGTGATGTAAGAACCATGGCTGCCCGAAACACAAGTCACATGTTTGAAGAGGATACACATCACACCAAACTGTTTCAAGGTATTCTCCTCGTGACACTACTATTTTGACCTTCCACTCAACCTTATATCCATCATACAGATATGGATACCTTCGTCTCACCCATGTTAAGTGCAAAAGATCAACAACTTCAGGTGAAATAAGTGTGACTTCACACAAGTCATCAAGCTCAAGATCGAAGCTCTTATAACCATAAACATTCGCCTTCAACTTGTGGAACCTCGATTTTGACTTAACTACTTGGGGATTGCCCAAGTTTGACTCATTACAATCAAATTTTAGAGTCATAGATGGCTGTTCCTTTTCAAGCTCGTCAACACGGGATCCCATGCTATCAATATATCGTCCTAAGTTAGCTTTCATTACTCTCATCTCGGCCCAAAGATCGGCCAAAGTAAGCTCGGGAATACCCTCTTGTTTATCAATTACTCCAGCCATGTACCTGCACACAAACAAAGACTAGAGAACCTGTTAAGGTTAGTAAAATACCTCACTCGCTCCCTCACTTTGAACTACACTCGGGTTCACTCAATTTAATGGGTAGGATCACTCAATCTTGTCACAAATGGCTTCCTCAAATTGATCAAGTTCCTCAACGACCTTTCAAGTTCACAAGTTCACCAGTTCTCTTCGGGATGAGTGAATTGATGTGACTCCATAGGCGGACAGCTTTTAAAGTGAGCACAGGAAGCCAAAGAATTTACTACGAAAGTTGGAAATTCTGAGTTTTAGCACGAAGTCCTACAAGCTCAAGGATTAGTAATTAACTTAAGTAGAAGAATTACCTAAGAATTACTAATTAGAAGTGATGTTCACAAAGAAATAAGGAAATCCTACGAAAATCTGATTTTTCTACCCTTACATAGGTGCTTAGAACAAACCCTTTTTGAGTAGGATAAGTTTTCCCTCTTTTCCCTTACTTTCCAACTCTAATTTGGAGAACTTTACCCTTTTTTCTACACTCCAAGGCCGAAATTCTCACTCCCTTTTCCCCTAGGATCAGCCGCCAAATACTCTCCCAAAGCCAAAGGAAAACTAATTCCCTTACTTGGAAAGTGGGTAAACTTCTCCTTTTTGAATTGGGATTCGTTTTCCTCTTGAATTAGGCTTAGGGTTTCCTCTTTCTTTCTCTTATATGCAGCCGTTCCAAGCCTCTTAAACAACAAAGAATTCCAGCAATCAATCTCACCAATTCAACGTGCAAGAGCTAGGAATTTTCAAGATCTCAACAACGCTTCCAAGAACGCAATCAAGGTTGTTTCAAGAATCTTTTTACACGTTTTCTTCTGCTCGTTTCTAACGTGTTCTAGTACTTTTGTCAAGAACTCTCAAGAACTCAATCAAGAACTTCCTAAATTGTTCAAGAACAATTCAAGAACTCAAGAAGACCAGTTCTACAAGTCCAAGAACGCAGCACTTATTCAAGATTTCAAGAAACAAGGCCAAATTCTTCAAGGAACAAGTAAAGATTCAACTAAAACTTCAAGATTTCAAACCCTAAGCATGCAATATCATCAACCAACAACTAAACACGGCTGTTTTTGTTCTTTTCACGTTTTTAATAATTTTTTTTCTAATAAAACAAAAATTTAATGGAAACCTAAACTAAGAACCTAAAACTAGGGCACGAAGAACAGGATTGGGGTTGTAGAAACAAACCCTTTCCAAGCTCTGATACCAACTGATGCAATATAAATTATGGAAGCAAGAACAATGATAAAAAAAGATAGAAGCAAGACACGGTTTGAACTACAACAAGGAATTGAGTAGGAACTAGTCTACTCACCCCCTTGTTAGATGTCAAAGAGCACCTATAGCTAAGCAACAATCCTCAAGATCACTTGGACCTTGTAAATTGAATGATCAATGGAGGAACAAGTGCAATATTGATTTCACCAAATTGGACAAGTTCACAAGGTTTTGTTTTTGAGAGCATAAAGCTGCGTTCTATTATCAAAAGGTGTTGAATGAAAATAAAGTCTAAGTGGGGCTTATATAGATCAGCCCTTAAGCCTAAAACAACTAGGAAAAGAATAACTAAGAAAAGGCCAATAATTTGGCTAAATTTAAAGTGACCACGTAGGGCCCAATAACTATGATTGTCTATGTAAAGTATCAAATAAGAGCTCGGTGAGAAGCTGCCCGAGTATCCTAAGTTGCTGCCCGATTTGAAGCTCCCCAATCCCCCAAGTATGAAGCTTCTCGTTGAGTAGCTCTGCTCGTTGAGTAACTCTGCTCGTTGAATAGCTCTGCCCGTTGAGTAGCTCTGCTCGTCGAGTAGCTCTGCCCGTTGAGTAGCTCGCTGAGCTCTCTAAGTCTCGGCCTCAACTATCAACCAATGCCCCTCTTCTCCAAAGCTCCCACGAACACGAACATGCATTTAGGATTCACTAACATGCTGCCTAGATAGCCAATTTGGCTTGCATCAGGAACCTGTCTCAAAGCTCGATCGAATGAAGGTCAAGAATCACCTATACTAAGCAACAATCCTCAAGAAAGACAACGCTTCTTGCAAATTGAATGACCAAGAAGAAAATGTTCAAACGACTCACACCGATTGACACAAGTTCTTTAAAATCCCACGTCGGGGTTTGGCTCCATCGGAGACTCACAATAGCACTTGCTATGTTTGATCATTCAACAATAACGTAATGCCTACAATGAAATGTAATTGGAGTATTTATGGGCTATGCTAAGGATAAAACAGTAAATGGTCACAGATGACCAATAAAAATAAACCATGCAGGGCTGAACTATTGTGTGTTCGGCAGCCTTGACTTCGGGCTCGGTTGCTCGCTCGAACACATTGTTATCGGGCGCTCGAACAATTCGTTGTGTTCGGCTCTGTGCTGCTCAGCGCCAAGAGTTGGTGTTCGGTCACTTTGTCCTCGGGCTCAAATTTGAAGATGAAGCCTTCGGCTCTAGCACTTTGCCATTCATCCTCCGAACCCATGCTTCCTCCCGACCAAGCCAACTGAACGTGCATGTCATGTAGTAACTTGGCTTGGCTCCGTGTCATTGGCCTTGGTTGATCAGTCATTGTCTTCGGTGGATTGTCGAGCACTTGATCAGCACTTCGAGCTGCATCACCTATTGATCTCTTTGCTTGTTCTTGTGTTGGATGCACTCTCTTTTTGAGTCAAGTACTTGTTGTTTCCTTTGGGGACATGAGCTTTTTTTTTAGTATTGATGCTTGGCTCTACCATAAAAGTGTGTTTTCCACACTTGGTGTACTAACCTACTCTTGTAGTAGGAGCTCTTGGATGTGCTTGTCTTTGGATGTAGGTTTTGATGGTTTGATTTTAAGGACAAAATCCTTTCAAGAAGGGGAGGATGATGCAGGGCAAATCGCGCCTAAGCACCAACCATCAAGAGCCGGGATTGGAGGATGCAAAGGACAAGAGGTCAAGAGCCTCGGGGAAGAGTTCGGGAGCATTTTGAAGATCAAGGAGTTGACTACAGGCCTAGGAGCCCCGCCTACATCCCAGGCACCCCGCCTGGATTATATTCTGCCTCAGTACTCAGGCGCCCCGCCTGGCACAAGCCTAGGCCAGGGGCCCCGCCTAGCCAGAGGCCTCCCTGTTCACTGGCCAACTTCCAGGCGCCCCGCCTAGCTCCAGGCACCCCGCCTACCCCCTGTACAAGCTAAGACGAGACTTCTATTTTAGCCTAGTATTAATTACTAGTTTGACCCTACGTAGTCTTTATTATTTTACCCCAACTTGTGGGGGCTGTTATGTCATTTTTACTTAGTCTTAGGAAAGACTATAAATAGGAGCCTTAGTCATTTCATTTCATTAGCTTACCTAGATTTGAAGAATAGACATAGAAAGAGAGGCAAGACCTTCTTCTTGTTGAAGCTTGAAGCTTCGGATTATCTCTTTGCTTGGAACCTATGAAGATTCGTCACTAGTACGGATTCCTTGTATTGTTAAAGTTTCCCTTCCTCTCTCGGATATTCATTCATGGTTTGAATCTTTTATCCATTCTTTTCTTCTATTTCTGTTCTTCCCCATCCCTATTTTCTTGTTATCTTGTGATTACTTGCTTCCGCGTCTATTTTATTGCTTCCGCTCATTTACCCTGCATCACCCTCTGATGCAATATGAACCAGGCTCACCTGTTCGATTCATCAAGCTAGTCCACCGAGGAGTCAGATGATGCCCACGATAAAATAGTGTGGCTGGAATGGGATATGTCGAAGACTGCCTCGCCGAGCAACAACGATGGAAATCTACCGAGCAGACAACAAGTGACCGTTGCTGACACTGACTTCGGAAGCTGTTAGACCGAGCTCAACTTATGAAAGCTCAACAATCAAGTTTGAGCCCGAAGGAAGAAATGACAAGCTCGAGCCCGAAGCTGAAAAGCAATCAAACCAAGGAAGAAAGATGCCGAACAGAGAATCGATCGAACGGTTACAAATGTGCCCGAGGCAGGAGAGCCTTCGATCCCAATTATGACCGAGGCAAACAAGCGTCCGAATCCAATGTGTTCGAGCTGAGCTGCCGAACACATAAAACTGCTCCAGCCCTGCATGGCTTTATCTCATTCGTCACATGTGACCATTTTACTATTTTGCCCCTTTTATTGTTGTCTATATAAACTCGTAGCATAGCTCATAAATTTTTAGTTGATGTTGAATTGAGAGAATAGAGATAGAATTGGCCGAGCCATTCTTGTTGAAGCCCGAGGCTTCGTGTATGCCTTCTTAGGCTTGGAACCAAAATGGATTTCATCCCTAGTATGAATCCTTGTTAGGTTCAAGTTTCATTTTCTCCCTTGGATAATCAATCATGTTTTGATTCGGGTATTCCATTCTTTCTTCTATTTCTGTTCTCCCCCATCCCCCAATTTCTTGTTATCTTGGTTACTATTTGCTTCCGCCCCTTTATCTTTATCGTTTCCGCGTCGTGTTCTTGTTGATTTCCGATTGCTTGCTTGTCTTCGGATTTAGCTTGCATCAGCTTGGTACCAGAGCAAGGCTTGGATTTCGTTCCTACGAATCCACGTTCCTTGTTAATCATATCTTTATTTTCTGTTGGTGTTCTTATATTACTTGAAAAGGAAGAAAATACAAAAAAAAAAATTGAAAGGTTGAAAAAAATTATCAAAAAAAATTGTTTGTTATTGATTGTTTGGATTAAACAATCACATATTTGGAGTCACCACTGTCTAAGGAATCGATTGAGTACCCGACGTACATCATTTGTAACTAGGGTTTCTTTTCCTTCATTTGGACTGTGTTCTTGACGTGGTGTAGTTGAATTCGAGCCCCAGTTGTGTTTATGTGTTTATTGATTAAAACTGGCGGTTGTTGATTGATTTGAGTCGATTTTAGAGTTTGAAATCGAAGTTCCACTGTTTAGCCACCGTCCATATGCCGGAACCTTGTTAAATTGTTAACAGTGTACGAACGACGCCATATCTAGCCTTAGCTCGGCTTGGAACTAAATATTAACTCCGTTGTCAAGTTTACCGGAGACGACCTAGATCTTAAGCTTAATCTGTTGTTAGTGGACTGTGAACGAAGTTAAGTTTTGTCCGTACACCGGAGTAAAGGTTCACTGTTCCATTAAAGAAGAAAGGGGTAAACTGTTTAAATCCAAACCCTAGGTGAAAAGTTGTTGGCTAGAAAAGGGGAAAGCGGATAAAGTTAAACCCTATCTGTACCGAGGAGGAACCACTTGTACCGAGGTCACGTGTTCGAAAAATTCTGAAGCAGAACCGAGGAGGAGGTAGATTCTCTTAGGATTTCACTTTTCTTGTGTCCGAATACTCTCGATAGTGGATCTCTGGAGTAATTCTTTCTACTCGAGGTCGTACTATTGAATTTGAGCTTAATAGGAACTCGTGCGTGGGGTGACCGAAGTCCATTTTCGTAGATAAATTCTTTGACTCCCCATGCACAGTTAAATAGTTACCGTTCCATCGAGTCATATAAACTCTTTCCGAACCTAGGCTTGGAAAGTACTAGTTGTGCCTTATCACTTCGGTTTCCTAACAAGAAGGCAAGGCCAACTTGAGTGGAAAAATGCTAGAGTGGTGAGAACAATAGAGTGAGGTCACAAAAGCCAACGATCTTGAGTGTAAACACGAGTGGAAAGAAAATTGAGTGAACATTACTCGAGTGATACACGTGAGGGAGTGAACTTGTGAGGTCCTTTACTCTTATTTGTTGCATCTATGTCTTCTGATGATGGTAACTGTGGAGGGTATGATTCGTATGGAGATGATGGAGACTATAGTTCCTACGATGGTGATGAATGCTATAATGACACCGGGGACTATGGCTCTTACGAGGACGAAGCAGGTCACTATGGATTACGAAGACGAAGAAGACTACGAGGCTTGTGAAGATGAACGAGAAGAATCTTATGCTTCGAGTCGAGAATACGAAGGTAGTGACGCTTCGAGGTATGATGGTCCTACTTACTCTCTCTGTGATGATCTTGAATACGACGAATGTGACATAGGAGAAATCGATGATGAAGTTGATCGAGTGAACTATTCGATGTTCTTTTCCTTCGGTGCCTCGTATGGAAGACAAGAGAGTAGTAGAACTCCTTCCATCGAGTTGGGAGGAGGTGGTGGAGGTGTTTTCGTGGCAGGAGGAAGACTTGCAACCTTGAGTCGTGACACGCGACTCAATGCTTCATATGGGAAGGGTGGCTCGATGAGCACTGGTGGTTGTGGACCCGATGAGGGTAGAGGAGATTTCTACCGAACTCCTTCTCCGAGGAGTATAGTTCTTACGGGTTCCATGCTAAAACTCCTTCCTCGACTTTCAACAATACTTACAATGTTGGAAGAGTGAAAGGAAGTGGAGGTTATTCTAGTGGTATTGCCACTGGTGGAGGAATAAGGATGACCCAAGTTGATGGTTTCAAAATTTATGGACATTCAAGCCCTCTCTTGGATGTGTCGATGCAAGACTTGGGTAGGGAAAGATTCGTTGTTGAGGTGAATAGTTAGGGAGGAAACCTGCTCAGGATCAGAATTACCGATGCAAACTGTATTAGCGCTTCTTTGGTTGAAACCCTAAAGATATCGTGTCGTAAATTGAAATATCCTTATACGTATAAGGGAGTGAAGGTTTCATATGAGGCTTGAGTGCTCATATCTCATAAGGGCTATAGTGAATATATCTGGTATGACGTGTATCCCTTACCTTGTTTTGATGTTTGGCTAGGAGATCCATGGGTGCGCAGCAAACAGTTGCTATATAATAGTGAGAGGGATGTATACCTCGTGTACAACCAAGAGTTGCAACGAGTTTCTGAGTTCACCCTTTACAAGGTGAAGGAAAAGAAGTCCTTTCGAGCGTATGTTGCAGCTATGCGGCCGAAAAAGGAACAGGAACTCCAATCCAGGATCGAAAGAGTGCCATCGAGGATTTCTACAAACACAAGAAGTAGTGGGACCAGCACAAGAAGAGAGTCGACCGAAGTTAACAAGGTTAATGTTTTAAACGGACATCGGATGATGAACGAGCCCCAGCTCACAAAAGCCGATTTCATGGCCGAAATAATGGGGATCGAAGCTGAACTCCAAAGTGTGGAAGCCCGACTTACTAAACTTGAGCCAGCAAAGGACCCGAGGGCATCAACTTCGGAGCCATGTTCACCGACAAAGATGGAGACATCGCTTGATGAGTCATTGAGTCCTAGACTTCGGGTCGATGTTAAAAGTCCACCTACTCCGGCTATGGGTATTCTTGGGCCTCGACCCAACTCACCCGAATATGAGAGACAAAAGATCAAGAAGAGTAAGGGAGTGACCGGTGACAACTCTCAAGAGGAAAAAGGAGAGGTTGTGTCGAGTGATGTGAGCGAGTTTTCACCACACGAACCCACACTTGACCTTGAAAAGAAAATGAGGGAAAATAAAGAGGGAAAAAGAATCATTGAGAGTGAGGACACCCCTTATTCTGACCATAACCCTTTATCTTTTTCTTCTACTTGCTTGAATTCTTATGTAGGTACTCTTGGATGCAAACCGAAGGGGCCTCAACTCTGTTCCTAAGTAGATAGACAAGATGAAGAAGATCTTTCATGTGAGCTCCACGGTGAAGAAACCACTAATGACACTTCAGATGCAGTAAGAGAATCCGAAGGCCACTCCGAGGTAAGTGTTCGATCTCCTTCCCGTGAGCATGATACTTCCTTGTCTTGTGAAATTGCTAGTGAAAACTCTATGCTAGTTGATGATTTGTATGATTACAATGTGTTTGCAACTAGTGTAGAGTCGAATGGTCAACTTGTGAGTAAATGCGAACCACTAGTTGAGAGGATTGATAAGCCACATTATGATGTGAGCTCGATCTTCACCGAACCTCTCTTTAGTGAAAATAGTGAAGTTGACCTTGCTTGTGACCCTTGTTATGACACACCACCAATCTTTGATAAAGGGGAAAATGAGTTGTTTGATCGTACCCTTGTCGAAATTATTGCCTATGGTGGATCTATGTGTTGTAGTGAGGATGACGATACCCTTGAGGAGTTCTTAGTGGATGAGTTGGATCGGATTATATTCGATGACTCCTCAAGTGTGGAAGATAATCTGGGTTCGGATGCACCTTTGCTGGGTAGTGAACTTGTTTTCACTAATCCTTTGTTCGAAGGAGATGGTGATGTGCATCTGACTCGAGGAGAGTATGGACCACCTCGATTTAGAAAGCTTAACCCCTTAGATAATCCATTATTTGAGTCCTTCTTCGGAAGCTTGTCTAATGAGAAGGGTTGTCTTGGAGGTAATTTTGGAGGTGAAGAGCTACCTCTTGGTGTGAATAAGATTGCTTTTAAGAAAGGGAGTGGAGTAATCGATGTCAGTTATCGAGTCAATCATTTTACGTACTCCATTCCACAAGTTGATCACACCTCGAGTATTATACATACTGAAGTCCAAAAGCCCCATGGTGATAAAAGTGAATTGAGGGCTCGGTATGATGACTACGGGATTTGAGATGATAGGTCCTTTGATCGATATGTATTTCATATTCAGTGCCCTATTGATCTCTTCGATTACTCATGTGTTCGGTACAGTTTCTATTTGAGCCAAGAACTTGTTGTTTCCTTCGGAAACATAGGCTGTTTGATTTGTATTGATGCTTGGCTCTATCATAAGAGTGTGTTTTCCACACTTTTGAACACTAACCTACTCTTGAAGTAGGAAGCTTTGTTTGTCCTTTCCTTGTTTGCAGGTCTTGTCGGTTTGATTTCAAGGACGAAATCATTTCAAGAAGGGGAGGATGATGCAATACGAACCAGCCTCACCTATTCGATTCATCAAGATAGTCCACCGAGGAGTCAGATGACGCCCACGATCAAACAGTGTGGCTGGAATGGGATATGTCGAAGACTGCCTCGCCGAGCAACAACGATGGAAATCCACCGAGCAGACAACAAGTGACCGTTGCTGACACTGACTTCGGAAGCTGTGAGACCGAGCTAAACTTATGAAAGCTCAACGATCAAGTTTGAGCCCGAAGGAAGAAATGACAAGCTCGAGCCCGAAGCTGAAAAGCAACCGAACCAAGGAAGAACGACGCCGAACAGAGAATCCATCGAAGGGCTACAAATGTGCCCGAGGCAGGAGAGCGTTCGATCCCAATTATGAGCGAGGCAAACAAGCGTCCGAATCCAATGTGTTCGAGCTGAGCTGCCGAACACATAAAACTGCTCCAGCCCTGCGTGGCTTTATCTCATTGGTCACCTGTGACCATTTTGCTATTTTCCCCTTTTATTGTTGTCTATATAAACTCCTAGCATAGCTCATAAGTTTTTAGTTGATGTTGAATTGAGAGAATAGAGATAGAATTGGCCGAGCCATTCTTGTTGAAGCCCGAGGCTTCGTGTATGCCTTCTTAGGCTTGGAACTGAAATGGATTTCATCCTTAGTATGAATCCTTGTTAGGTTCAAGTTTCATTTTCTCCCTTGGATAATTAATCATGTTTTGATTCGGGTTATCCATTCTTTCTTCTATTTCTGTTCTCCCCCATCCCCGATTTCTTGTTATCTTGGTTACTATTTGCTTCCGCCCCTTTATCTTTATCGTTTCCGCGTCGTGTTCTTGTTGATTTCCGATTGCTTGCTTGTCTTCGGATTTAGCTTGCATCAGCTTGGTATCAGAGCAAGGCTTGGATTTCGTTCCTACGAATCCACGTTCCTTATTCATCTTATCTTTATTTTCTGTTGGTGTTCTTACATTATTTGAAAAAGAAGAAAATAAAAAACAAATTGAAAGGTTGAAAAAAATTATCAAAAAAAAAATTTTTTTGTTATTGATTGTTTGGATTAAACAATCACATATTTGGAGTCACCACTGTCTAAGGAATCGATTGAGTACCCGACGTACATCATTTGTAATTAGGGTTTCTTTTCCTTCGTTTGGACTTTGTTCTTGACGTGGTGTAGTTGAATTCGAGCCCCAGTTGTGTTTTGGTGTTGATTGATGAAAACTGGCGGTTGTTGATTGATTTGAGTCGATTTTAGAGTTTGAAATCGAAGTTCCACTGTTTAGCCACCGTCCATATGCCGGAACCTTGTTAAATTGTTAATAGTGTACGGACGACGCCATAGCTTGCCTTAGCTCGGCTTGGAACTGAATATTAACTCCGTTGTCAAGTTTACCGGAGATGACCCAGATCTTGAGCTTAATCTGTTGTTAGTGGACTGTGAACGAAGTTAAGTTTTGTCCGTACACTGGAGTAAAGGTTCACTGTTCCATTGAAGAAGAAAGGGGTAAACTGTTTAAATCCAAACCCTAGGAGAAAAGTTGTCGGCTAGAAAAGGGGAAAGCGGATAAGGTTAAACCCTATCTGTACCGAGGAGGAAACACTTGTACCGAGGTCACGTGTTTGGAAAATTCTGAAGCGGAACCGAGGAGGAGGTAGATTCTCTTTGCATTTCACTTTTCTTGTGTCCGAATACTCTTGATAGTGGATCTCTGGAGTAATTCTTTCTACTCGAGGTCGTACTATCGAATTTGAGCTTAATAGGAACTCGTGCGTGGGGTGACCGAAGTCCAATTTCGTAGATAAATTCTTTGACTCCCCGTGCGCAGTTAAATAGCTACCGTTCCATCGAGTCATATAAACTCCTTCCAAACATAGGCTTGGAAAGTACTAGTTGTGGCTTATCACTTCGGTTTCCTAAAAAGAAGGCAAGGCCAACTTGAGTGGAAAAATGCTAAAGTGGTGAGAACAATAGAGTGAGGTCACAAAAGCCAGCGACCTTGAGAGTAAACACGAGTGGAAAGAAAATCGAGTGAACATTACTCGAGTGATACACGTGAGGGAGTGAAGTTGTGAGGTCCTTTACTCTTATTTGTTGCAGCTATGTCTTTGGATGATGGTGACTGTGGAGGGTATGATTCGTGTGAAGATGATGGAGACTATGGTTCCTACGATGGTGATGATTGCTATAACGACACCGGGGACTATGGCTCTTACGAGGACGAAGGAGGTCACTATGGTGAGTACGAAGACGAAGAAGACTACGAGGCTTGTGAAGATGAACGAGAAGAATCTTATGCTTTGGGTCGAAAATACGAAGGTAGTGACGCTTCGAGGTATGATGATCCTACTTACTCTCTCTGTGATGATCTTGAATACGATGAATGTGACATCGGAGAAATCGATGATGAAGTTGATCGAGTGAACTATTCGATGTCCTCTTCCTGCGGTGCCTCGTATGGAGCACAAGGGAGTAGTAGAACTCCTTCTATCGGGTTGGGAGGAGGTGGTGGAGGTTGTTTTGTGGGAGGAGGAAGACTTGCAACCTTGAGTCGTGACACGCGATTCAATACTTCCAATTCCTATGGGAAGGGTGGCTCGATGAGCACTGGTGGTTGTGGACCCGAAGAGGGTAGAGGAAGTTTCTACCGAACTCCTTCTCCGAGGAGTAGTTCTTACGGGTTCCATGCTAAAACTCCTTCCTCGACTTTCAACAATACTTACAATGTTGGAAGAGTGAAAGGAAGTGGAGGTTATTGTAGTGGTATTGCCACTGGTGGAGGAATAAGGATGACCCAAGTTGATGGTTTCAAAATTTATGGACATTCAAGCCCTCTCTTGGATGTGTCGATGCAAGACTTGGGTAGGGAAAGATTCGTTGTTGAGGTGAATAGTTATGGAGGAAACCTGCTCAGGATCGGAGGTACCGACGCAAACTGCATTAGCGCTTCTTTGGTTGAAACCCTAAAGATATCGTGTCGTAAATTGAAATATCCTTATACGTATAAAGGAGTGAGGGTTTCATATGAGGCTCGAGTGCTCATATCTCATAAGGGCTATAGTGAATATATCTGGTGTGACGTGTATCCCTTACCTTGTTTTGATGTTTGGCTAGGAGATCCATGGGTGCACAACAAACAGTTGCTATATATTAGTGAGAGGGATGTATACCTCGTGTTCAACCAAGAGTTGCAACGGGTTTCTGAGTTCACCCCTTACATGGTGAAGGAAAAGAAGTCCTTTAGAGCGTATGTTGCAGCTATGCGGCAGAAAAAGGAACAGGAACTCAAATCCAGGATCGAAAGAGTGCCATCGAGGAGTTCTACGAACACAAGAAGTATTGGGACAAGCACAAGAAGAGAGTCGACCGAAGTTAACAAGGTTAATGATTTAAATGGACATCAGATGATGAACGAGCCCCAGCTCACTAAAGCCAATTTCATGGCTGAAATAATGGGGATCGAACGCTCTCCTGCCTCGGGCACATTTGTAGCCCTTCGATCGATTCTCTGTTCGGTGTCGTTCTTCCTTGGTTCGGTTGCTTTTCAGCTTTGGGCTCGAGCTTGTCATTTCTTCCTTCGGGCTCAAACTTGATCATTGAGCTTTCATAAGTTGAGCTCGGTCTCACATCTTCCGAAGTCAGTGTCAGCAATGGTCACTTATTGTCTGCTCGGTGGATTTCCATCGTTGTTGCTCGGCGAGGCAGTCTTCGATATATCCCAGTCCAGCCACACTATTTGATCGTGGGCGTCATCTGACTCCTCGGTGGACTAGCTTGATGAATCAAACAGGTGAGCCTGGTTCGTATTGCATCATCAGCTGATGAAAGCTAAATCCGAAGACAAACAAGCTATCGGAAATCAACAAGAACACGACGCGGAAATGATAAAGATAAAGGGGCGGAAGCAAATAGTAACCAAGATAACAAGAAATCGGGGATGGAGGAGAACTGAAATAGAAGAAAGAATGGATAACCCGAATCAAAACATGATTAATTATCCGAGGGAGAAAATAAAACTTGAACCTAACAAGGATTCATACTAGGGATGAAATCCATTTCGGTTCCAAGCCTAAGATGGCATACATGAAGCCTCGGGCTTCAACAAGAATGGCTTGGCCAATTCTATCTCTATTCTCTCAATTCAACATCAACTAAAAACTTATGAGCTATGCTAGGAGTTTATATAGACAACAATAAAAGGGGAAAAATAGTAAAATGGTCACAGGTGACCAAGTCCCGGCCTTACCTTGGGTCATAGCTCTAAGAAGAGCACCCAAAGTTCGGTTCACCACCTTGGTTTGCCCATCCGTTTGAGGGTGGTGGGATGTAGACAATAATAGCTTGGTGCCAAGAGCTCCCCACAAGCTCCTCCAAAAATGGCTAACGAACTTGGTGTCCCTATCACTCATAATTGTTTGAGGCACACCATGCAACTTTAACACATTATCAATGAACAAAGAAGTAACATGTTGTAAATCATCACGCTTTTTACATGGAATGAAGTGAGCCATTTTAGAAAACCTATCCACGACAACATAAATGCCATCATGTCCCCCCCTAGACCGTGGCAATCCCATAACAAAATCCATAGAAATATCTATCCACGGGCTAGTAGGTACGGGGAGGGGAGTATACAAACCATGGGGGTTTGCTTTGGATTTAGCATGCTTGCACTCGAGGCAATTTTTGCAAAGCTTTTCAACTTGCACCCCCATCTTTGGCCAATGGAATTGCTCCATGAGAATGGCCAAGGTCTTCTTTCTCCCAAAGTGTCCCATCAAGCCCCCACAATGTGCTTCACGAATAAGCAATTCTCTCCAAGAGGATTCGGGAACACAAACTCTACCATTTTTAAAGATATAGCCATCAACCCATTGGTACTTGTCAACTCTTTCTCCCTTTTCAAGAGCTTCATGAATGCTCTTTAGCTTAGGGTTTTGAGCATACATCAACTTAATGCTCTCAAAACCCATGAGCTTGGAGGCAAGAGTGGTGGCTAGAGCAAACTTCCTAGAAAGTGCATCCGCCACAACTGATGCAATGCAAACCAAGCCAAGACCCTTTACTAGAAGTCAAGCCAAAGAAATCCATGATGCTCACATTCACTTGGTAGGGAAGAGCTTGGACGTGGAAGACAAGAGCTCCGAAACCTCATTGAAGATCATACATTGGAGCACCATGGAAGGAGGACTGCTTAGGCTCCAAGGGGAGCCACCCCAAGCTCATTTTGAAGCATTCCAAGACATCCCAGGAAGAGGCGGATCGCCTCTTGAAAGGGGCGGAGCGCCTACCTGAAGATTGGCCAAAATTCGGCTAACTATGAAATGCAACTCTCCGGATTTTTAGGAGGCGAACAGCCTATATTTGAGGCGGACCGCCTAGTTACTGGAAGCTCTCAGGATCACTCAGGAGGCAGGCGCCTAGTAGGGGGGGCGGACCGCCTACCCCCTGTGACAGCATGCGGGATTTCTTTTGTTTTCAGCATGTAATTCCTGCTTTAGCCCTAAGTGGCCTTTAATGTTTAAACCCACTTTGGGGGTATTTATGACCTTTCATTACAAGTTTTAGAAGACTATAAAAGTCTTCATTAGGTCTTGAACTCATTTAGCTTACTTTGAATACAAAAAAACATATGCAAATTCTCTCTATTGAAACCCTTGATTTTGGCTTGATTTCAATTGGTGGATTCCGAGTTGAACTTCAAACCTCTCCGATCATTCTATTTGCAAGGACCACGTGATTCTTAAGGATAGTTGCATAGCGTAGGTGATTCTTTCCAATCATTCGGGGTGTAACAAAACATCGTTCTTCGTTGCTACTTGGACTTTCGTGTGAGTCTCGTCTCGTTTCTTTATCTTTTATCGCTTTTGTAGTTTCGATTGCATCAGTTGGTATCAGAGCAAGGCTAGGGTTACGTTCTTACAAACCCTCGTCCTACTCTTCGTGCTTGTCATCTTTGTTTCTTGTTTGTTTTCATGTTCTTGTTCTTGTTTATTTGAAAAGAAGAAAAAAATTGAAAAATAAAAAAATCACTAGTTGTTCTTGGTTATGATGTTTTCTTTGATGAATGTTATTGGGGATTGTTTGTTATCACATTCCCGTTGATTGGGTACCCACAAAACTCGCTTTAAGATTGAGAATCGAAAAATTGAAATTCAAAGCCCCAAAAGTTGAAAACCCTAGAAATTGTTCAAAATTTTTTTGATTTGGGATTTCGTTGGTTCATTGTTGTTATAAACCATTGGGGTTTGCTTGTAGTAGTTGAATATACATTGGGGTACCATTGGATTGGAAAAACACCTTGAAAACATTGGAAAATTGGGTGCCTAAAACCAAGAACACGAAGTTGAAACTGTGCAGGAAATTCACAGAGGCGGAGCGCCTGAATTGGGAGGCGGACCGCCCAAAATCTGCCTGCTCTCTGGACTTTTGGAGGCGGACCGCTCCTGTGCCTAAACGGACCGCCCCCTCCTGGAAGGGGTTCCCGGGTAGTTGTTTCGTAGGCTTTCGTGTTTTGTTTGTTTTCGTTGCTTCCGGTTAGTACTTTGAGAGTAATTCTCCTACTCAGTTAGTACTAATCCATTCAGCACTTAGGAAATTCGTGCGTGTTGGTGGTTGATAAATTCCAAGAAGACTCGTAGAATTTCTTTGGCTCAAGTGCTCGCTTAAAAGCCGAACGTCCATAGAGTCCCATTAACTCCACTCTTCCCGAAGAGCATTTGGAACTTGTTGAATTGTTTGGTTGTTGAGGTGGTTGTTCAACTCCGAGGAAGACTTTTGGAATCAAGCTAGAGTGAACCTACCCCAAACTTGAGTGAACCCGAGAGGCAAACAAACGTGAGGGAGCGAGTGATGACTTTTACTCTAGTTTTTTTGCTTGTTTTTGATTGTTGTAGGTACAATGGTCAACGAAGGAGATGATACCACGAAGAATGCCTTGGCTACTATCCTTGCCAAATTGGATAGTATGAGCGTAAGGATTGAGAACCTTGAGAAGGTGACTTCAAGTGTCCAAATCGAGAAAGAGACCCCGAGTGTCCAAGTTGAGAAAGGGACCTCGAGTGTCCAAGTTGAAACCGGTGAAGGCACATCTTGTTCCACCTTTACCCCGGAACAAGCTTTTGAGTTGCTTAGACAACAACGGGTAAAGGAAGATCGTGATAGAAATGAGCAACGAGTGGGCATTCCTCACCTATTGGGCAACCCCCACCTTTTGGGAAATCCCAAAAAGAATGAGCCACTACCAAGAGCCATCCGAAATGTTCTACCTCTTGAGCAAGTTGATGACGTCCAAGGAGGGGAGGAGGAAGAGTATGGTGGTAGTGAATATGGGGCTCCTAATCCAAATGAGAGGGCCATGAATTAGGGTCGTAATGTGGATAGGGGTAGAGGCCGAGGTCGAGGGCCACCCATAGGGTATGTTGGAGGGAATGCTAGGAGGGATTATGGTGGTTATGGGAGATAACTTTGGAGGCAAACCGGAGCCTTACCAAGGGGGTCGAGATAACAACAATCTTAATAGTGTGAAGCTCAATATTCCTTCCTTCAAAGGGAGTAGTGACCCGGTTGAGTACATTGATTGGAAGTTGTCCATGGAGCGAATATTTGACACCAATGATATGCCGGAGGAGAAGAAGGCCAAATATGCTATATCCTCTTTTGAATCCTTTGCTTCTACTTGGTGGGATTCTATCAAGAGGAATTGAAGGAGGAATGGTATGGCTATCAATGTTACTTGGTGTGAATTGATTCGTGTGATGGATGAAAAGTACTTGACTCACCAATATCGTGTAGACCAATACAAACGTCTCTATGAGTTGAAGCAAGGTTACAAAACTGTTGGGGAGTACTTCAATGAATTTGAGCAAATCCGGATGTCCCTAAACTTGGATGAGGAAGATAATGAACCGGCCATGATTCGATTTCGAGGTGGATTGAACCGAGACATAGCTTCGCAATTGAAGTTTCACAAGTATGAAGACCACTATGAGCTATGCAAAGATGCGGTTGAAGCCGAGAAATGGCTCAAAGATGAGAAATCCACTCGCTACAAGAGTAGTACTACTACTCCCATGAGTAAGCCGAAGGAGTGGAAGACTCCTACTCCAAATGCAAGATTCCCAAATGCAAGTGGTGCAATTGCTAGCAAAGATGTGAAGAAGCCTTATGAGAAGTTTACACCACATGTAGGAGGTAATTCTAAAACTCACTTGAGCAATTCTACTTCTACTTCTACTCAATGCTATAAATGTAAGGGTTATGGACATATTGCCAAAGATTGCCCTACCCGAAAAACTATGGTTGTGGTGGGTGAATTGGTGTATGAACAAGATAGTGAGCCCGAGGATGGGGGAGTAGAGGGTGATGAGGAGGTTGATGTGGAGGAGGATGCAATTGAGGATGATGGTCCTCATGCCTTTCGTGTTGTGAGGAGGAGTTTAGGTGCCGTGTTTGTGGAGGATAGTGAGACTTTGCAAAAGAAAAACCTCTTCCATGCTAGATGCCGAGTCATGGGTATTGTTTGTTCCATGATTATTGACTCAGGAAGTTGTGCCAACGTCATTAGCCAAACACTAGTTTCCCAATTAAAGATACCCACTTTGAAACACCCCAATCCTTATCGTTTGCAATGGCTTAGCGAGTGTGGTGAATTGAAGGTGGTAAAACAAGTCGTGATTAAGTTTAAGATAGGGAACTATGTGGATGAGCATATGTTTGACGTTGTACCTATTCAAGCTTGCCACCTCTTATTTGGTAGGCCTTGGAAATTTGATAGACATGCGGTTCATGATGGCCGTGCCAACACCTACACGGTCAAGCATGAAGGAAAGAAGTTTGTTCTCAAACCCTTGTCACCCAAGCAAGTAAGTGATGATTATAGGTACATGAGGGAATTGACGGAAGCGGCAAAGGCTAAGTCGGTTGTTGAGACTAGTCCTTTGGCCGAGAGCTTGGTGGTGACTCCACCATCTTCTACCGGTAGCATATGTGCCATGATGCAACCGGGCGAGCTTTGGAAAGGAAATGATGGCAACAAACTACTCATTTGCCTAGTGCACAAAGGTATGATTCTTACTTTCGAATTTGATTATTCTTCTAACCCTTTGCCTAGTGCTTTTGAAAATGTTTTGATAGATTTTGAGGACATGTTCCGGGATGAAATGCCAATTGGTTTACCTCCCTTGAGGGGCATTGAACACTAAATAGACTTTGTCCCGGGATCCCAAATTCCAAACAAACCAGCTTATAGGAGCAATCCCAAAGATACCAAGGAGCTACAAAAACAAGTGGATGAATTGCCTACTAAAGGCTTGGTGAGGGAGAGCTTGAGTCCTTGTGCCGTGCCCGTGATCCTTGTTCCAAAGAAGGATGGCACTTGGAGGATGTGTGTGGATTGTCGTGCGGTCAACAAGATCACGATAAAGTATCGACATCCCATACGTCGTTTAGATGATATGCTTGATAAACTAAGTGGTTCTACCATCTTTTCTAAGATAGACCTTAGGTTCGGTTACCATCAAATCCGGATGAAACCCGAGGATGAATGGAAAACCGCATTCAAGACCAAGTTTGGTCTATATGAATGGTTGGTGATGCCCTTTGGCCTCTCCAACGCACCTAGTACTTTTATGACACTAATGAACCATGTGTTGAAGCCATTCATCAACAAATTTGTGGTCGTCTACTTTGATGATATCTTGATATATAGCAAGTCATTAGACGACCATGTTGATCATTTAAGGCAAGTGCTTGAAGTGTTGAGAGCCGAAAAGCTCTATGCTAATTTTAAGAAATGTGCCTTTGGTGTTGAGAAGGTAGTCTTTCTTGGGTTTGTTGTGAGTGCCCGAGGAGTGGAGGTGGATGAGTCTAAGGTAGAGGCCATTCGTGATTGGCCTACTCCTACTACCGTGTCTCAAGTAAGGAGCTTTCATGGTCTTGCTAGCTTCTATAGGAGGTTTGTGAAAGACTTTAGCTCCATTGCCGCTCCACTCACCGAATTGGTGAAGAAGGACAAGCCTTTTGTGTGGGGAGAGCCTCAAGAGAAGGCCTTCCAGGAATTGAAAAGTAGGTTGAGTACCGCCTCTCTATTGCAATTTTCCGACTTCGGAAAGGCATTTGAGGTTGAATGTGATGCCTCGGGGGTGGGAATTGGTGGTGTTTTTTCAATCATTCATCATAATGGCTAACTAAGGAAATTGTAAAGCTAATGGAGTATTTATAGGCCTAACCTAGACATCAATGAAAGGCCTAAAGTAACCTTAATTAGGTTCTAAATAACAAAGGCCATGTAGGGCTATAATAGTCAAAACATAGCAACTTAAATAAAAATTCCGCAATGTCTCAGTCCAGTAGGCGGGCGCCTACCCTACCAGGGGCCCCGCCTGTTGGCCATTTTACTGAGTTTCAGTGGGGAGTGGGCGGCCCAGTAGGCGCCCCAAAATCCAGAGAGTGGATTTCAACTGGGCGGTCCGTCTCTGCAAAGGGGTGATCCGCCGCTTCCTACCAAGCCTTGAAACGTGCCGAAATGTGTCTCCTATGCTCCTCGATCCATGGCGTTCCAATGCATAAGCTCTTCCTTGGCCTTGGATGGTGTTTTTGGATGGTTGCTCGAGTTGCCCCGCATCATCCTCCCCTTCTTGAGAAGATTTCGTCCTCAAAATCAAGGCTTGGTCTCTCATAGCATCAACAACTCCTCGGGGTGGCCAAGACTCTCCTTCTTTATCCTTCTTGATCGTCACTTTGATATAGGCTTCTTCCAAGATCTCCCCCGCCTTAGCATGGAGCTTAGAACCTACAAGCAACGACAAGCAAACACTAACAAACTTCCTACTTTGAAAGTAGGTTAGTGCAAGAAGTGTGGAAAACACACTCTTGTTGCATAACCAAGCATCAATAATAAGCACAAATAGCAAGTCTCCAAAGAGAACAATAAGTACATGGTTAAATATCAACATGCACTCAACACAATAATGAGCAAAGAGGTCATGGGAACATGAATAATGCAAGATCAAGCTATCAAAATCCCCCTGAACCGTAAGCTCAAAATCAACATACCAATCAATCCTCAAGGTGTGACCAACAAGTGGAGAGGACTGAGTTAAATAACTCAACCTACAAGTAGGATCAAGTACTCCACTCCCCTTCTTTAGAGCATGCATACTCACACCAAGAGATTCCTCTTCCCCTCCAATTTCATTTCCTAAGCAACCCTTCTCAAAAGACAAGTTCTCAAGGAAGGTATTGATGATGGATTCTTCTTCATCATAACCCCAGCAAGCAATAGTAGGGTCACTCAAAGAACCATCTACCTTACTCAAATTCTCAAACAATGGATTGCCAAAGGGGTCAAACCCTTCACACTATGGGGGTTCCATTTGACCACCCACCCTAGCCCGATACAAGTCATTTCCACTAATGAGAATGCTTTTAAACAATGGATTGGTAAAAACATGCATCTCAATATCATAATTAAGCATAGACAAGTTATCAAAACTAGGTTCACTTGAGGAGTCATCATAGACAACCTTGTCCAATTCATGCAATTTGGACTCCTCAAGGTCAAGTCCATCCTCACCACAACACATTGGTCCACCAAATAGAATCATATCAATAAGGGAATGATCAACTATCCCATCTTCCCATTTGTCAAAGGTTGGTGGTGTGTCATAGCAAAGGTCATAATCATGGTCAACCATCAAATCTACACTAGGGAGGGGTTCAATGAACAATGAGCTCACAACATGATGTGGCATAGTGCTCCTCCCAACTAGTGTTTCACAAGCAAACTCAAGTTGACAACTAGACTCTTCACTAGTGGCATATTCACTAGATTCATCACAAGCTCCAACTAGTGTTGAGTCTTCACAAGACAAGTAGCAACTAGTAGGCTCATGAAAAGGTGAAGTAACACTTACATTTGTAGTACATCCTTGATCACTCACAAGGTTTGAAGTGTCACATGCAACTCTCCCTTCATGAAACTCATTTTGAGGCTCCAATGGCTTGTTTGCAAATGTACCTACACAAGAACTTTCACAAGAAAAACTAGAAGATGAAGAATTGTTAGCATAATGGGTGCTCTCACTCTCAATTTTTCTTTCCTCACCTCTCTTCTCTCTCAATTTTACCTCATGGTCAAGTGTAGTTTGTGGTGACAATCCCCTCACATCACTCTTCAAATCCTCTCCTTTTTCCTCTCTTGGATTGTCACCGGTCAATCCCTCACTTTTCTCTATCTTTTCTCTCTCATTTGAAGTGGAGTGACTCTCATTTTCATCATGCAATGGCAAAACAATAAGATTGTTTGCCTCGGGCTCAAGTACAATGGGTGACTTTGCTTTAGCCGCTTCCCTCAACTCCTTCATTCGCTTGTAGTTTTCCCTTACTTGCCTTGGAGTCAAAGGTCTAAGCACATACTTCCTCCCATCTTGCTTGACCATGTAAGAGTTGGTCCGGCCATCATGCACTACACACCTATCATGTTGCCATGGTCTTCCCAACAATAGATGTCATGCTTGCATCGGGACCACATCACACATGACTTTATCCCTATAGTTTCCAATGCTAAATTCAATCATCACTTGTTTCACCACCTTAAGTTCACCACACTCGCTAAGCCATTGTAAACGATATGGTTTTGGATGCTTTAGAGTGGGTAACTTCAATTGAAAAATTAAGGTTTGGCTCACTATGTTGGTACAACTCCCCGAATCAATAACCATTGAACGTACTTGGCCCATTACTCGGCACCTAGCATGAAAGAGGTTTTCCCTTTGGTCATTTTCCACCTCCTCTCCCATAAAAGTGGTGCTCAAGCTTCTCCTAACCACCAAGAACATATGAGGACCATCATCCCCTTCTACGGCTTCCTCACACTCAACTTCCTCATCCTCCTACACTCCCTCATTTTCGGACTCACTTTCTTGCTCATACACCAAATCACCAACCACAACCATGGTTCTTTTTGTAGAGCAATCCCTAGCAATATGACCATAGCCCTTGCACTTATAGCATTGAGTAGAATTAGAAGTAGGATTACTCAAGCGAGTTTTAGAAGTACCTTCCAAGTGTGGAGTAGTCTTCTCATAAGGCTTCTTCACTTCGTTGCTAGCATTGGCACTTGGAAAGCTTGCATTTGGAGTCTTCCACTCTTTTGGCTTGCTTGTAGTAGAAGGAGTGTTGCTTTTGGACTTCTCTCCCTTAAGCCAACTCCTGCTTCAATGGCGGCTTCAAGTAGATCTTGAAGTGAAAGATAAGTATGCAACCTCAATTAAGAAGCTATACCATAGCTCAAACCATTCTTGAAGCGGATCATTGCTTGTTCTACACATTCGGTATCCATATCCAATGCCATCTGGATCTTCTCAAATTCATCATAGTACTCATGCACCGATTTGACACCTTGTTTTAGATCATACAGCTTCTTGAGTTGCTCTTGTCGATACCTTGGAGTTATGTACTTGGTATTCATAAGAACTTTCAATTCATCCCAAGTCACATTTACTTGCATATTCATCCTTCTTCTTGACCTCTTCATGGACTCCCACCAAGTAGAAGCATAGGCCTCAAAGGTAGAAATAGCATAGGTGCACTTTCTCTCCTCGGTCATCTCATTGGTATCAAACACCCTCTCCATGAGTAGTACCCATTCCATGTATGCCTCCGGATCACAAGTTCCCTTAAAGGATGGAAGGTTGAGCTTGACACTATTGAGGTTGTTGTTGTCACGTAACCCATGGTTAGGCTCCGGTTGGCCTCCATAATGATCATCATAAGCAACATAGTCCCTCCTAGCATTCCTTCCTCCATATCCCATGGGTGGCCCTCGACCTCGGCCTCTACCCCTATCCACATTTCGACCCTAATTCATTTGCCTCCTAGGCGATTCTGGCCATTTCTCAGTTGAGACAGGGTTACATCAAGGTTCAGCCCTTAGCCCGTTTCTGTTTGCTCTGGTGATGGATGTATTAACAAGGAGTATCCAAGGGGGGATTCCTTGGTGTATGTTGTTTGCTGACGACATAGTCTTGGTGGATGAGACCCGCGGTGGGGTCAAAGCCAAGTTGGAGATGTGGAGGCAGACCCTAGAGTCAAAAGGGTTCAAGTTGAGCAGAACGAAGACGGAGTACATGGAGTGTAGGTTCAGTGATGGTCCACAGGAGTCGGATATTGAAGTGACTCTTGGCACACATGTCATCCCTAAGAAAGGGAGCTTCAAGTACCTTGGGTCAATTATTCAGGGAAATGGGGAGATAGACGAGGATGTCACGCATCGGATTGGGGCTGGTTGGATGAAGTGGAGGTTAGCGTCTGGTATCTTATGCGATAAGAAAATACCCCATAAGCTGAAAGGGAGATTCTATAAAGCAGTCGTTAGGCCTGCGCTTATATACGGGGCGGAGTGTTGGCCAGTAAAGGCCACCCACGTCCAAAGGATGAGTGTAGCAGAGATGCGGATGCTTAGATGGATGTGTGGCCTTACTAGGATGGATAGGATCAGGAACGAGGACATCCGTGTGAAGGTTGGAGTGGCTGCAGTGGCAGACAAGATGCGGGAGGCGAGGCTACGGTGGTTTGGGCATGTAAAGAGGAGGAGCCCAAATGCGCCTGTGAGAAGATGTGAGGGGTTGTCAGTGTGTACCATTCGGAGAGGTAGAGGCAGACCTAAGAAGAATTGGGGTGAGGTGATTAGGCGGGATATGGTTGACCTCCAAATTACCGAGGACATGACCTTAGATAGGAAAAAGTGGAGGTCGAAGATTTGGGTGGAAGGATAGCTAGTAATCGAGTATGTGTGTCCGGTGTTTATGCTTATCTTTAGATGTTAAATGCCTTTTGCGTTTTATGCGTTTTATGCTCTCTGTAGACACGCTAGCTCAGTCGGTTTACTATATATGTTTTAAGTATTTTTATTGTAGCGTGTTATTGTTTGCTTAAGGAGGTGGAGTGCTCTAACGGTAAGGCATGTTTCTACTGTTTGGTGTTGACACTATCTTATCTCACTTTTATGTTTTCTACTTATGTCCTTTGTTGAGGGTACTCCGGAAACAGCCTCTCCACTTTGGTGGAGGTAAGGCTGCGTACATCTCGCCCTCCCCAGACCCCACCACAGTGGGATTCTAACTGGGTATGTTGTTGTTGTTGTTGTTGTTGTTGATAATGAGCATCATACCCATAGGCTTCATCACCATACTCGGCTTCCTCCTCTTCTTGAGCCTCAACAACTTGCTCAAGAGGTGGAACAAATCTAACGGATCTTCGAAGTGGAGCATTTCCTTGGGGATTGCCCAAGTTGAGGGGATTGCCCTCTTGTTGGGGATTGCCCAACCCACGCTCTTGTAGAGCCTCAACTTTGCTTTGTTCATACTTCTTGGTTAGCTCCACAAAGTGTCCGGGAGTCATAGGAGTGCTATGACTTGTGCCTTCTCCGGATTCAATTTGGACACTCGGGGTCCTCCTCTCACCGGTCTCAACTTGATTCCTCTCAACGGTCTCAAGTCTCAAAGATATCTCTTCCAACTTGGCCATAATGGTGGCCATGAAGTTCTTCATGGAATCATCTCCATCATTTGCCATTGTACCTATAAAAGCAACAAACGTTAGTTAAATACCTCACCCACTCCCTCACAAGTGTTTCACTCGGTTCACTCGTTTAGTGGTGGTGGATATTTCACACAAGTTTGAGTCTAAAAGCTTCAAGTAATTGATCAACGAACCACAACTCAATCACTCAACTTCTCAATTCCAATGCACTCCGAGGTGAGTGGAGTTAATGGGAGTCGATTGGAACGATAAGCACTTTAAGTGAGGACTTGAATCAAATGATACTACGGATCTTCTTTGAATTCTAGTCTCCTTTCTAGGCACGATGATCCTAATAGCTCAAAGTAATTAGTACTAATCGAGTAGGATTATACTCTAATAGAACTAACCGGGAGCAATGCAATCAACCAAATAAGAAATCCTAGAAGAATCTACCCAAAACCCATTTCCAGAAAAATAGGCGCCCCACCTAGTCCAAAGGGGCTGTCCGCCTGGTTCACTGCAGAGGAGAGTGGGCGGTCCGCCTGGTTACAGGGGCGGTCCGCCTCTGAACTCTAGAGAGTTGGGTAGACGCCCCGCCTACTTTTCGGGCGGTCCGCCTGCTCCAAATTCCAGCAACGTTCAACAACGTTTTCCTTGGCTTTAGCACCCGAAAATCCAACAAATCTCATGTTGTTTTAGCAATCCGAAGGCACCCAAACGTGTTTTCAGTCACCAAGATCAAACCCCAATGATTTTAAGTAAACCCCAATCAATAACTATCAATTCACCATGTTCATCATCTTCAAAACTAGGGTTTCAAATTTTTAAATTTTCAAAGGGTTTCATATCTTCAAATCATGGAATACAACTCCAAATCATGCGCTTTGGGTACCAAAATAACAGGTTTCCAACAAGAAACAAACCCCAATATCAATCACAACACGAATCAATCAAACGAACAAGATAGGCCAAATTTTTGGTGTTTTCAACTTTTCTATTTTTTTTTGTGTTTTTCTTCTTTTCAACAACAATAAACAAGAACCTAAAGTAGAAACTAACCTAGGCACAAAGAATCAAGGGTCGGGGATTTGTAGAATAAAAACCCGAGCCTTGCTCTGATACCAAGATGATAAGGATCAAAACTAAAAAGACGATAAAACTAAAGATAAAGGGAACGAAACACGTCTCGAACTCCCTATGAAGTAACCACGGAGAACTTATTCCGTGATACCCTCGTATCGGTGTCGAGAAGAGCCAACGTTAAGCAACTACCCTCGAGTTAACAACGAACTCGCAAGTAGAATGATCGGGGGGGTTTGGGGGTCAACTAGAATCCACTAGTAAACTCAAACCGTCTCAAAGGGTTTTCATTCAAAGAGAATCCACTCTTGAATATTGTTCATTCAATCATTCATCATAATGGCTGACTAAGGAAATTGTAAAGCTAATGGAGTATTTATAGGTCTCACCTAGACATCAATGAAAGGCCTAAAGTACCCTTAATTAGGTTCTAAATAACAAAGGCCACGTAGGGCTATAATAGTTAAAACATAGCAACTTAAATAAAAATTCCACAATGTCTCAGTCCAGTAGGCGCCCCGCCTACCCTACCAGGCGCCCCCGCCTGTTGGCCATTTTGCTGAGTTTCAGTGGGGAGTGGGCGGCCTAGTAGGTGCCCCGCCTCTTTTGTAGGCGCCCCAAAATCCAGAGAGTGGATTTCAACTGGGCGGTCCGCCTCTGCAAAGGGGCGGTCCGCCCCATCCTGCCAAGCCTTGAAACGCGCCGAAATGTGTCTCCTATGCTCCTCGATCCATGGCGTTCCAATGCATTAGCTCATCCTTGGCCTTGGATGGTGTTTTTGGATGGTTGCTCGAGTTGCCCCGCATCATCCTCCGCTTCTTGAGAAGATTTCGTCCTCGAAATCAAGGGTTGGTCTCTCATAGCATCAACAACACCTCGGGGTGGCCAAGACTCTCCTTCTTTATCCTTCTTGATCGTTACTTTGATATAGGCTTCTTCCAAGATCTCCCCCGCCTTAGCATGGAGCTTAGAACCTGATGGAATGGAAAATACGCGGAAGCTAGAAATGATATGAAAATGCGGAAGCGATAAAGATAAAGATAAAAATGAGACGAGACTCGAACGATTACCTAAGTAGCAACGAGGAACTTGTCTCGCTACACCTCGGGTGAATGTCAAGGAATCACCTACGCTATGCAACTATCCTCAAGAGATACCCGGCTCTTGCAAATAGAATGATCAAAGACGGATGAAGTTCAAATTGGAATCCACCAATTGAATTCAAGTTCCCAACAAGGGTTCAAAGAGAGCATAGCTCATGTTCTTACAATATTCAAGGTTATCTAAATGAAATGAAAGACTAAGGAAGAAATTTATAGTCTTCTCCTATGCTAAATGAAAGGTCTAAAACACCCCTCAAGTGGGTTAAAACAATAAGGGTCACTTAGGGCTAAACTAGGAAATATACTTGAAAAACAATCAAAATCCGTTCAGCCAACAGAGGAGTAGGCGCCCCGCCCATAATACCAGGCGGTCCGCCCCCTTGTCTATGGTGCAGAGTGGGCGGTTCATGCCTCAGAGTAGGCGGTCCGCCCCTTTTTCAGGCGCCCCAAAATCCAGAGCCTTGACTTCAACTAGGTGATCCGCCCCTTTGTGTAGGCTGTCCGCCCCTTCCTGGGGGTTCTTGGAATAGCTCAAAATGTGTCCCCCAAGCCTCTCCTTTGGTGCCTATGTGCTCCTCCTTCCGTGGCGCTCCAATGCATGATCTTCAAGACGTTTCCGGAGCCCTTGGCGTGTATCCTTTGTGCTCTTGAGCTTGGCTCTTGATGGTTGTCGTTTAGGCCATTTTATATTGCATCATCCTCCCCTTCTTGAAAGGATTTCGTCCTCGAAATCAAACCATCGAAGCCTACATCCAAAGACAAACAAAACAAAAGTTCCTACTACAAGAGTAGGTTAGTGCTAAAAGTGTGGGAAAAACACTCTTATGGTATAACCAAGTATCAATAGCAATAAGGAAGTTCATGTTCCCAAGGGAACTAGCAATTACTTGGTTCAATAAAGAAGTGCACCCAACACAAGAACAAACAAAGAGATCAATAGTGCGTGATATATGGAAAAGCAATCTATCAAAATCCCTACGATCCCTATGTCCAGATTAGCACACCAAGACTTCCCACTACACGAGTAGGCAAGTCCAACAAGAGTGAGTGCGAGTGATATGGAAAATTCACTCTTGTGGTAGAGCCAAGTATCAATACAAATCAAAAAGCCTATGTCTCCAAAGGAGACAGCAAGTTCTTGGCTCCATAGTAACAAGCACTCGCAACCATAACAAGCAAAGAGACCATTAGGACATAGACCATTCAAGATTAAGCACTCAAAGTTCCTATGACCCCTAAGCTCATGATCAACATACCAAACCTTCAATGCAATACTTTCACATAGCGGCACAATGGTTTTGGCATGCTCAATTCTCAAAGTGTGGTTAACATGTGGGATGGGATAGGCAAGGTAGTGCAATTCACAATTAGCATCAAATACCCCACTCCCCTTCTTAAAAGCTCTCATACTCACACTAAGAGATACCTCCTCACCTCCAATTTCATCCTTAAGACAACCCCTCTTACAAGGTAAACTCTCAAGGAAGGCATTAATAATGGCCTCTTCATCATCATAACCCGAACCAACAAAAGTAGGGTCACTAGACAAATCATCTACCTCACTCGAAGCTTCAAAAAAGAGTTGTCTATGGGATCAAATCCCTCACACTATGGAGGTTCCAACTCATTCCCAACTCTAGCTCGATACAACTCACCACCACAAATAAGGATGCCCTCAAACAAAGGATTAGTAAAAGTACGCATCCCATTCTCAAGGCCAAGCAAAGGTGAAGTATCATAGCTAGGTTCTTCGCTCTCACTTGAGGAGTCAGGTCACTATCATCCTTACTACGACACACAAATCCACCAAAATCAATTATATCAACAAGGGTAGAGTCACATAACTCATCTTCCCCATCATCAAATATGGATGGGGTGTCATAACAAGGTTCCCTACCACATTTTCACTAAAGAGAGGTTCTTTGAATACCGGGCTCACAGCATGATGTGGCTCTCCATCCCTCTCTACTAGCGGTTCACACGCACACATAAGTTGACCATTAGACTCTTCACTAGTTGCAAGTTCATTATAGGCATTGCAAGCAACAACTAGCATTGAGTCTCCACAAGACAAGGGATTAGCATGTTCATGAAAAGGGAAGGTAACACTTACATTGAAGTCGCTCCCGTGAGCACTCATATAGCTTGTAGTGTCGCATTCAACTTCTCCTTCATGAAGCTCATAATCAAGATCTCCGTTATCTTGTCTTCCTTCCAAGGCAAACGGTTGAGGCTCCACTAGCTCGCCTCCAAGAGTACCTACACAAAAGCTATAGCAAGAAGAAGAAGATAACACATGGTTAGGACAAAGGGTGCCCGCACTCTCAATTTGTTTTTCCTCTCCTCTTCTTTCTTTCAAATCGCTCTCATGTGCAAGTGTGTGGGAATGAGGTCCAATAATGTTATCACCTCGCTCACTTTCCCCAACTCTCTCATTTGCCATGGTTTGGCTCATAGGAGTAGTAGCATTACTCCTAGAGTGAGTATTTACATCTACTTGGGAATGCCTAAGTTGTGGGGAATGCCCAGTTGTTGGGGAGCACCCAACGGTTGGGGATTGCCCAACTTCCTTTCACTAATGCCTTCTCCGGCATCCTTTTGGATACTCGGGGTCCATTACTCTTTGAGGTGATCAAACCTCTAGCTTATGGATCTCACCTCGGCCAAGAGGTTGACCATAGTGCTTACCGGTACCTTAATGGTATCGTATGCGTCTCCGGCCATGTACCTACAAAAATCAAGGATAAGATAAAGAGGTTAGAGTAAAAACCTCACCCGCTCCCTCACTTTTGAATGTCACTCGGTACACTCGTTTAGTGGTGGGGGATTTTTCACTCAAACTTGATTCAAAGGCTTCCTCGTAGTTGAACAACCTCCTCGATAACCAATCAAATTCACAAGAACCAAATACTCTTCGGGAAGAGTGGAGTTGATGGGACTCGATGAATGCTAGGCTACCCTCATTGGGATCCTTTTGGACACTCGGGGTCCTCTCCTTTTCAAGAGCTTCCATTTAAGGTATAGTGCCTTCACCTCGGCTAACAAATTAGCCAAGACGTCGGTTGGTACCTCAATGGTACTCTTTGCTTTCTCCTCCGCCATGTACCTACAACAATCAAAAACAAGATAAAGAGATTAGAGCAAAAGTCCTCACTCACTCCCTCACTTTTGTTTGTCGCTCGGGTTCACTCAAACTTGGGGTTGGTTTCACACAAACTTGAAATCAATGGCCTCCTCGTAGTTGCGCAACCTCCACAATGATCAAACCAAAATACAAGAGCCCAATGCTCTTCGGGAAGAGTGGATTCAATGGGACTCGATCTACACTAAGCTATTTGGTGCGCACTTGAACCAAGCAATTAACTACGAATCTTCTTTGAATTCTACTCTCCTTCTAGGCACGAGTATCCTATTCGCACAAGAGATTAGTACTAATTGGATAGAAGTGTTACCCTCAAAGTACTAACCGGAAGTGACGCGATCAAATGTTCAAAGATCGAATCGTCACTAAACGGATTCGGGTTTGGATGAATTTTGGTTTGTGATCTAGAAACTCACCATATTTGACGATGGTATGGGAGTTTTGGTGGTTGGAAACTGTTACGACGCCTTTGCGAACATTCTGTCCAACTTCAGGATTTTCTGGAATTAGGTACACTTCGCGATCGCGTGCAGAGGGGCGCGATCGCGATGAACAAAAATGCAGAAATGGCGCGACAGCGCGAGACCTTGCGCGATCGCCCAGGTTTGTTCAGCTGAACCAGAAACTCGACAGAAAAACAGCAGTTTTGGCACAACAACAACCCAAATTCAACTTATTTCAGTTTTCAAGCTTTCAAAAGGTGTTTTCAACTGGAGTAAACAATCCCCAATGGTTTTAGACACACAAACATCTATCAAACAACTTGTTTTTAATGATTTTGGTCAAGTTCTTCAATTGTTCAAAACCTTCAAAGTTCAAAATTTCGATTTTCACTCCAGCACTCCAAATGATGTTATGATGGTATCAAAACAACGGGAAAGCTATAGTGAACAATCCCCGATACCAAACAACCACAAAATCATAACATCTAACAAGTTTTGGCAATTTTTGCAAAATACCCAACCTAGGGTTCAATTTTTTCAACTTTTGATTTTCAACTCCAAAACGTGTTTTGTTGGTCCCTAATTGTCGAGGTTACATAAACAAACAATCCCCGATAATCAACACCAACAAAATCGTAACAAACAACAATTTCTAGCAAATTTTTGGGTTTTCTAGTTTTTGAATTTTTTTTTTCTTCTTTTTCAATATAACAAGAACAAGAATAAGAAAATAAATGCGGAACAAAGATGACAAGCACGAAGAGTAGGACGAGGGCTCGTAAGAACGCAACCCTAGCCTTGCTCTGATACCAACTGATGCAATCGAAAATACGAAAGCGATAAAAGATAAGGAACGAGACGAGACTCACACTAAAGTTCGAGTAGCAACGAAGAACTTGTTCCGTTACACCCCAAACGATTGGAAAGAATCGCCTACGCTAAGCAACTATCCTCAAGAGACACGAGGCTCAAGTAAATAGAATGATCGAAGATGGATTGAAGAGCAACTTGGATTCATCCAATTGATTTCAAGCCAAAAGAGTTACAATGTCAAGAGCTATGCTCATTCAATGAGTTTTGTGTTCAAAGTTGTGTAAAAAGCAATAAATGATGAAAGAGGGCATTTATAGCACCCCATTACAATATTTCCTAGCTTCTGGTCCGCTGCTACTCGAGTGTTCTTCGTGATCGCACAGAGATATATGCGATCGCGTGGAACACTAAAATGCTGAAACTCGCGATAGCGCGAGGCTTGGCGCGGTCGCGCAGGCAAAAGAATTGGTCTACGCGATCGCGAAGGTTGTTGACGCGATCGCGAAGAGCAAGTTTCCGTTCTTAGGCAGTAAGCTCAGCAGATCTCCCCTGTTTTTGCCCTGTTTTGCTCCTCTGCTTCTTGCACTGTTTCCTGCCCTGTTTCCACATGGATTGAGCTCCAATGCATTGTCTTTAAGTCCACTCCCGAGCTCGTATCATCCACGCCTCTCCAAACCAAGTGTAGGTGAGCATCTTGTATATCCTTGGCTTGACTTCGAGTGAATGGTCTCGATGCAATTTGGGTTGCATCAGGTGGCGACTCCAAAAACTCCAAAAGAGTTAGTCCATTCAGTTGATATTCCTAAATTTAGCCTTTCGGGGTTATTTTTTGGGGTTCAACAGCATGACGACTCCTCTGGGGAGCAATAAAGGTTTTGACCATAAAAGTTTTCAATTATTTGCAACTAGCATGTCTAATTATTTACTTTATTATATCTGTTTGTTTGGTTTGCTTTAGAAATCATGTATTACACTTTATTTGTGCATAAAGTCCACATTCCGTTCATATTTCCTCCCTCATAGAAACTTCTCAATTCTCTTTTACCTCCTCGATTTCATCACGGGGCACCCGCTTGACGGGTAGTTGCGCAGGAAGGGCGTTGCCCTTACCTCACACTTTGAAATTTCTTTCGTGTCACCAAAAGTTAGTTCAGGATATGGATGCTTTGCCTGGTTTTGTCATAATCGGTTCTACTGGTTTATGAGGCCAAGTTTATCCCGCATAGGTCGAGTCAGCCTTAACCGTTAGCCCACTCTTAGAAGGAGATTAGGACATGCATGGATATACACCTTAGTTTGGACCCGGTCCTTGGTACCGTTTTCAAGAATTAAGAAACCGCCCTTTTTGTTGACGGGTTATTGAAATCCAACGACACTGCATATTATGTGATCATATGGATATTATAACGAACACCAAGCCATTTGCCATGTCAAATTTGAGAAGTTCACAACTATGGCAGTTTATTTATATCTCAATTTTGTATTGACAAACGGCTTGTGTCATTATAATACCCACATGTGTTTGCAATTTGTCGATTAGGCCTACCTCCGGCACAAAGAGGCACCTTACAGGGTAGGACACGCTTGCATATTGGTTGACGCTCAACTACTTGTGATTGCCATATGTTAACTGCTTGCCTTGCTTTATTTGCTCAAAATGCGTTAAATATTGTGTGTTATGTTCCTGTGTGCAATCTTAACAATGACATGCAAACTAACATAGTTACCCTTTGAAGTTTTTTTTGTTTTGTTTATTTCTCTAGCAGAAGCTTGATTTGTAAAGTGGTTGACCATTCAAATCACGCAAGATTCAAGATCTGATTCTCCACCTTGAGAACGATGCAGCACCAGAAGCTTAATAGCATTGATTGAAAGAACTTGGCGATCGAACTTAGTAGCATTACTTTCAATTTTAATTCAGATTGAGGCTCTGAATTGCATTGTACTTTAAAGTTTATGTTAACTTGAATCAACTCTTTTTAAATTTTATGAAAGTTGAAATAAAAATTCATTGCATTTTTATTATATTATTTACGCTTGCGATTATATTTGTTTCTATTTCAAAATTAAAATTGATAAACCTGCCAAAACTTTGCTTGTGACGTATAGCAAAACAACTGAATAGTTTGAGAATGACGCACTGAAAAGTTATTGTCTGCGCTCTTTGGATATCGCACTACTATTAAAACTTTAGCTGGGGCAGCTTTCATTTGTTGGTATATGACGCTGAAGCAGTGTTATTCGCATAAATGAAATTTCCTTCTTTTTGGAATCGCCCAAGAAGATGATTGGAAAGATGCAGAATGCGTAAAGAGTTGTTAATTCTTGCTGATAAGACACGGTTCATAGGAAATTTTATCATAATATAATTATCAATGCATTCAAGTTCAGGGACTTTTAAATCGGGGCAATTTTTATTGAATAAGATATTTCCTAATCAAGAAAAAGCAAGGGGCAAATTTGCACCGAATTATCAAGGTCCTTACGTGGTTCATCAGGTTTTATCCAGAGGAGCACTGATTCTGGAAGAAATGGATGGTCAAGTTTGGCCAAAAGCAATCAACGCAGATGCCGTCAAAAGATACTATGTTTGAAGCAACCGCAAGTTAGCATTGTTTTGAATGTAATCTTTAATGTAATGCGAACTACGCGTAATCTAATTCCCAGGGCTGGGATACGTAAGCAACTCATATAGAGCTCGGTTACACTAGCATAAGAATCCCCTATCTCCTCTTTTATGTATTTTGAACTACTTCTGACCTGATTCCTATAATGGCAACAGGATAAGTAGGCAATCCTCATCGGATTCGGTCAAAATATTATAACACTTTACGCTTGTTTACCTTTTATGATGTAATTCCGAACTATGCATATGGGCAGATGTGTATGCTTTCCAATTTGGATGCGGTTTCGTACTTATATTGCCATACTTCCCCAAAAATCTTTGTGTAAGCAGAACTACGCACAGTCTGATTCCCGTGGAGGGATACGTAGGCGCTCTCAATGGACTCGACTCTATAATATTAAAACTTCCAGTTTCCCCTAAGGTAAGCAACTAGGGAAAATTTTGCAAGACGAATTGAAGATATGGAAGATAGAAACTGGAGCAAATTTTGCAAAAAGAGTTCAAAGGCATAAAGATTATAACTGGGGCAGATTTTTACAAAATTGGTATTGCTTATCAAAGGATGAAGTGGCAAAGTTCTAAAAGTATTCAAGATTAGCACAAGTTGCAAAGACAAAGGATGTTCAGTTTGTTTCAAAATATGTCATGAGTTTGAGTTAAAGCAGAAATTTTTAAATGCATTATAACTTTCAGTTGCATATCAATGATTATTTGTTTTATATTTTATAATATTACTTTAATTTGCCTCTATCTTGAAATATTCTACAATATTGAGTTCATAAATCAAGTCTCTGAGTATAATTTGCAAGCCCAAGTCTAAAGAAGAACGAGGGAGCAGCGGCAACAAGTTCAAGATGAATCAGCACAAATCAAATACCCCTCCCCAAAACTAACAATTTTTTCTTTGAGAGCAGGAACAGGAAAGCTTGCAATGAGAGGATCATTCACACTATGGATGAACAATTATTTGAATGCGCATCCAAAGTTGCCTTGCAGATTGTGTCGAATTACCTTTTTCATGACTTAAAGCATTATGCTTTGTCATAAGTTATTGCCGAACAGGCGGTATTTCTGCCTCTATGATTTTCATTCCTAATAGGCGATAAAGCCGGGGCTTGTTTTGTGTTTTCAAAACTAAGCCAAAACAGGCATCGCCTTGTTTTAGGCAACAATCTGCCCAAGGATATCTTTGCCGGATTGTCTCGCCAATTGATTTATCAAATAGTTATTGCACCGATTACATTTCCGCACTGCTTTGCTTTGCACTTGCTTTAAATTATGCCTTTGCACTTGCCTTAAATTAATGTCTTGCTTTACTTTTTCAGGTTGACCGTCATGCTCGAGGCTTCCCTCTTGCTAAACTGTCTCGTTGATTCGTTAAATTGTTCTTGCATTGCTTTACATTTCATGCCAAGAATTGATTTTCACTTGCTTTTGATTAGCCTTTGCACTTGCTTTAAATTAATGCCTTGCTTTACTTTTTCAGGTTAACAGGTCAGCCCCGAGACTTTTCTTGCTTTATGTCAGACCGGCTCGCCAGCTGATTTGTTCGACAATCAACTCCAAGACCCTCCTTGCTTCATGCCGGACCAGCTTGCCAGCTGATTTATCAAAATTATTCAAATTGCTTCACACTTGCTTTAAATTATGTCTTTATACTCGATTTAATTATACTTATGCACTTGCTTTTTATTAGGTCTTGCTTTACTTTTCAGGTTAACAGGTCAGTCCCGAAACCCTCCTTGCTTTGTGCTGGACCGGCTCGCCAGCTGATTTGTTTGACAATCAACTCCAAGACCCTCCTCGCTTGCCAGCTGATTTGTCAAAACACGGCTTTTTTGCACCTACAATGGGACTTCTTTAGCCCGTGTAGGAACGGGGCATTTTTGTGTTTCGAGACAGAACATCGTTGCTTGTTTACTCGAGTATTTTAAGACTTTCTGGAACCATGCGGGAGAGCATCCCCTCCGACATGAAAATCAGATAAACCAAATTCACCTTATTTCAACTATTAAAAGGTAGAGCCAGATAATAATTGGAAACACGCATGGAACCATAAACTCATAAACAACCATGGACATAAGATAGACAGAAACATATAAGTCTCCCGAACATATAAAACAATCAGAAATACAGGACACATACACAAAAAATTGCGCTAAGTCGCACAATACACAACAGCCAGTGCGATGAAATAAATGCAATATGATGCAATGGGGTCACATGTGCCCAATGAATGGAGCGGAATTGATGCAATATAAAATAGCGGAAGCTAAAACGATATGAAATATGCGGTAAGTGAAAACAAGATAAAGTGATATCTAACAAGATATCGACATAGAAAGCATGACGAAACTTGAAACGATTACCTAAGTAGCACCGAGGAACTTGTCTCGATACACCCCGGGTGAATGTCAAGAATCACCTATACTACGCAACTACCCGCAAGAGGCACTCGGCTCTTGCAAATAGAATGATCAAAGAGATTCAATATTCAACTTGGATTCGACCAAGTGAATCAAGCCCGCTCACGGGTTCTTCATTGAGATTCACTCAATTATTCATCATTCTTATATTCAAGGTTTGCTAGTTACAAATGAAATGGCTAAAGGTGTATTTATAGACCCTTCTAAGACTAATGTGAAATATCTAAAAAACCCTCACACTAAGTTAAAACAATATACAACACTTAGGGGCAAAATAGGAAGTTTACACAAAAATATAACAACATCAATTTTGGGGCGCTCCTCCAGGATGTTGGGCACTCCACCTGGATCTCATCAAGAGAGGCATCAGGCTTGGGCGCTCCACCTGGTGGTCAGGCGCTCCGCCTGGTTGCCCTTGAAGCTGGGCGCTCCACCTGGCTTCTAGGCGCTCCGCCTGGCCCTGATGTGTAGGCTTCCTTCCTTCAATCGAGCTCAAATGCATGATCTTCAAATCATCTCTGAAGCTCTTGCCCTTGCATCCTTGCATCCTCCTAGCTTCAAATCATCTCTGAAGCTCTTGCCCTTGTGTCGCACCCCGTTTTTCGAGTTCGGATTGAGTTCAAAGGCCGGGTTCGACTGGATGACTCGGTTGAGTTGGTTTTGGAGTCGCCACCCAATAAATTTGTCTAAAGGCGTATTAGGTCACCTAAAGCGTCTAAGTTTCTAAACTAACTCCGGATAAATTTTCCTAAGAGATTCTACGGGTAAGAAGTCCTTGTGACTCGGGAGGAAGGTATTAGGCACTTTTCGAGTCCCACGAAAGGTGGTTCCCGACCGGATTTGAAATTTGGGATTGAGGCTAAAATATAAAGCATTAACAAAATCAAAAAGTCAAGGATGCAATTTTAATTTAAGCAAAAAAACATATCAAAGTAAAGCTAAATTCCAATTATGTTCTAATTAAAGGACATTTCTAAAAACATACAAGCTGGGCAGATTTCAAAGTTAGTTTGGAAAGTTGAAATATTCCCAAAATACACTAAATTCTCTGAATGTGGGACAAGGAGAATTTAAGCGATTTTAGAAATGTTAGCCACTTTAAGCGGTAGTATGACACTTATTGTCAAGTACGGTTGTTCGTGTGGCTATTGTTGTGAGGTCGCGTTTATGCATATAGATATAAATATTGTATATGTATATATATAGCAAAAATACTTTGTGAGGCAAAATACGCAAGTTGTAATTAGGAGATAAGAGTAGTAATAATAATAGTGTATAAGATAAAGTAACGCAATTTTAAAGACTAAATAAAGTTAAATAATATTTGTAACTAGAATACCTAGAATATTGATATGGGTTTAATTAAAAATCATGCCCATTTAAGATTTTGCAGAAATAGCCCATTGTTGAAATATTGCTTAAAAAAAATAGTTACGCCTTAGATAGAGTTCCACATTATGTTATCTGCACAGAGTCCAAAAAATCAGATTGTATTAAGAATTTAACTTTAGCAGAAATAGTTTTGTTTTCAGACTTTGCACTTCTAGCCTTTTTAGAAATAATCCTATTTTCAGATTTTACACTTCATGACCTGCTCAGTTTTAAACTACAGATTCAGTTTTGCACAAATAAACCTATTTTCAGTTTCAGTATCCGTTTCAGATTTGGAAGTTTTCGCAGAAATATTCCTAAATTTCAGGTCGTCTAACGTTTCTAGCCTTTTTCTGTTTTTCCGCAGAAAATACCCCATGCCTATTTTGACTTAACCCTGCTCTGTTTTTAGTTTTAACACTTAAATTACAAACATCCCTATTTTAAATTAAATTGCGTTTTAATCACAACAGCATAAAAGTGAAAAGAAGGTTAAGAAGGGCTCCTGTTTAGCCAACATATAGCAGCACTTCTGCCGCTCATTTACAGGCTACTTTTGACAGTGTTTTGCCGACACTTTGAGGCAGTCTATGTACCTCTTTTATCACTGTTTTACTTATATAATAAGTACAGGCAGGATCCCTAATGAATACATTACATAAAGGGTCTAAGGGGAAGATAAGAGAAGAAAGAAAAGTGCCCTGTATGCACTAATGTGAACCAATCAGCAGGCCCTTGATTTATGCTTCAAACTTTCAAGCCTAATTCATATCTTCCCAAGCCTAAAAAAACCTGAAAATAAATTTACTGATGGTATAGTCTTTTCTGGACTATCCAGTTGTGAATCATCACCTGCAATAAAACTTAACAGATGGCCAGAGATGGCCAAACCAAACAAGCATGCAGAAATAAATTCATCTAAAGCCAAAGCCAACATCAGAAGCAGAACCCATTTATTTGAGTGACATGCATTCAAACTAGATCATATACCTTAGAGCGACAGCAAACAAGAAACAAGAAAGCAAAGCGTGGAGATCACAGTAGCAAATACTTGACTGTGAGATGGAGAGTAGTGAGTATGAAGTATTTTCAGTGTGAGAGTCTGGAGAAAGGAAAAGATTATTCAATGTGTGTAAGTTGTGTTTTTGAGAGGATGAGAGGAGTGGTATCCTGAATAAAAAGTGAAGGAGGGAGTCTGGTTTATATAGTGCAGGGAAGAGTTGTTCAAATTTCAAGATTTCATTGTACAAGGAAAGAAAAATCAGCATATGTCTATGATAGGGAATCGTGCATAGTCGAGTAAGTCTCCTAAAATACCAGTGTGCTTATATGCATACCAATATCAATCATCCAAGAACATAATGTATCAATTTTGGAAGAAAATATTGTGAGGGCTTCTATATGATAGAAAATATAGCCTGTCAAATTCAATTCCATATAACCCTATTAAAAGATATGTTCCCTTTCACTAAAAGAGAGCTAATCGTACATGCACAGATCCCTCCAAAGACTGGTTCCAATAGGTGTAAAGTCGTAACATCGAAATCTCGGATTTAAACACAGTCAATATCAATCTCCAAACAATTAGACGCTACATGACTCGCAAATTGAAAAATTAACTAAAGAAAACTGCCTTCTTTTCTATGTAAACACCCAAATGTGCATATATCGACACATTCGATTTCAGATCATTACAGCAAGAAATTAACCTTTAACTAAACGACATAGTTAGAGTAATTTTTAATTGATCAACCGAGCATATGAACATGGAACCAAATTTGGAACATACATGAGCAGCCATGGAATTTCATAGCTCAAGCAGAAAATAAAACAAATCAAGGAAGACATTACCCGTTTGAAGTCAGATCGGGTTGGATCTCGACCCGTTTTTGTTATACTTTGTCCGTTTAGCTAGGATTCGGCTTTGACTCTCAATTCATGCCTTGTATATGCCGGATTTACCTGAATTCCACCTTGTATGGTGAAGATTTGCGAGATTCTTGTTTAAATCTTCTTTTTCCTTTTCGGCTTCATGAGACGAGGAGAGAGAGAGAGAGAGGTTGATTTGCTCTGATTTTGCGTGAGTGGAGATAGGAGAGAGAGAGAGAAAAAATCACCGGCGTGAATGGTGGAATCGCAGTGGTGGTGGCGTGGTTGCATCTGGACGGAGGAGATGGCGAAGGGGGAGAGAGGAGAGGGGGTATAGGGCGGCGGAAATTTTGGGGTAAATGGGAGTAGGGTTCTGAAGTGAGGGTGAGTGTATATAGTTAAAAGGATTGGTTTAATAAGATCCGTTGGATTGAGGGCCCTGAACGGACGAGATTGCACCATGTCATGCGCGTGAGGCTGAGTGTGTATATGTATGTGTGAGTGTATATGTTTTGTGTATTTGTATAAAAGTATTGTATATTGGGAGTCAATTGGCTACTACCTAACTCAAAAAATGCTAATAAATGGATAAAAATAATTAGAAAAATATAGTGAGTAATAAAAATGACTTGGTAAAATACTATTTATAAGAGTGATAATTTTTAATTAGTTAAAATAATATTAATCATGTATAAATAATTACAAGCAGGTACGTAAGCGTACTAATAGTACAAATGGTTACAAAATCGTGCAAGCGTTTTTTAAAACGACCTAAATGATGTAATTATGTAATATATTCTCAATTAAATAAATATTATATAAATATGGGATTAAGGATAAGGGATTACACACGTAAATGTATGTCATCTAATGCAATTTTATTAGAAAAATTTTAATATGCATTTTTGAGCTAAATACAGCCAATTATGAAATAGGAAGGACAAAATTGGGTGTCAAGAGCTGCCCCTCTTTGCCCGGGGATGATGAAAGAATCTTCGGGCAAAGATAGTTGACGGAGTAGCCAATTTTGTCACGATGGGGGGGCAAAATGCTGGAAAAAAATGAGGGTTTTGGGGTGTTTTGGTCGAACTCTGGTCTCTGAGTTGTCTACATATCTTAGGTTGTACGAGAATAAGAACGTATGAAGTTTTAGAATGGCATGTTGAATGTGTGAGACGATGCATAATTTAGGTGTCATGAGTTAATTTGTCCAAGTATGAAAAGTTCAGACTGGTGTGTGCTTTGAAATTTGATGACATATTGAGGAGTAAGCACGGTAAATTCGTATGATTCAAACAAATGAACACGATTAGGCATGAAAACACACACGCTTAACAAACAGGCAAGGTTTACACAAGGTAAGCACCAATTAGAAAGAATGCAAACTGCCTTCTCTGTAAAGGATTAGGCAGATTACTTGTTTGCATAAGAGAGGTTTCGATTTGAGCGGGAATAAATAATTTGATGAAAGAACAAAAGCATAATTGAAGGGTCTAAGCTTCCGAAAGGAGTTTTAGAATGGTGTATCATATGTATTAGAAATTTTGTAATTGTACGATCTCCGTATAGGGAACTGATTTTGAAAGCGAGTATGAGAAAGTGAGGAAGGGCTCAAAGGGATGGTCTTATAGCGTTGCCCCCATATGTTGTCGTGTTTGTTGTTGTAATTACTATTTTGTGCATGCACTCAAAGAAAGATTTGTGAGTTTTGGTGATAAGAATCAAATATGCGGAAGCAAGTAACAAGGAGGCGGAAGCAACAATCACAAGATAACAAGAAAGTAAGGGATTGGGGAGAATAGAAATAGAAGAAAAGAACGAATCAAACTATCAAATAGATTGATTCAATAGGGAGAAGAGACTTGAACCATTAAACGGGACTCTCACTAGCGGAGATCCACCATGGATTCAACGTAAGAGATACATGAAGTCAACGCTTCAACAAGAAAGGCCAAGCCTATTCTATCTTCTCAATTCTATCTTCCAAAAACTAGCTAAGGTTTGATGAGACTAAGTGAAGTATTTATAGGCTTCACTTAGTCATAATAAAAGGTCTAAAGTACCCCCAAAGTGGGTTAAAACAAATAAGGCCACGCAGGGCTATAGTTGGAAGTTCATGCAAAAAGAAGTAAAATTTCCCGCATGCTGAAACAGGGGGAGGCGCTCCGCCTCAGGATGAGGCGCTCCGCCTCCAGCTGATGAGGCGCTCCGCCTCAGGATGAGGCGCTCCGACTTCTTCTATTCGGCTCTCTGCTTTTTGGTAGGCGCTCCGCCTCAGCTTTGAGGCGCTCCGCCTCCTTCTGGAACTTGTGCAAGAGGCTCAAAATGAGCTTGGGGTGGATCCCCTTGGAGCCCAAGTGGTCCTCCATCCATGGTGCTCAAAAGCATGATCTTCAAGTTGCTTCCGGAGGCCTTGATGGTACTCCTTGTGCTCTCAAGCTTGGCTCTTGATGGTTGGCGCTTTGGCTCCAATTTGGGGCTTATCATCCTCCCCTTCTTGGAAGGATTTCGTCCTCGAAATCAATCCATCAAGCCTACATTCAAAACAAGCACAACAAAGCTTCCCACTACAAGAGTAGGTTAGTGGCAAAAGTGTGGGAAAACACACTCTTGTGATAGAGCCAAGCATCAATAACAAGTAAAAAGCTTATGTCTCCAAAGGAAACAACAAGTACTTGACTCCAAATTAAAGTGCAGCCAACACAAGAACAAGTAAAGAGATCAATAGGATATGGAACATGCAAGGTATAGCAATCAAATTCCCTATGACCCCTAAGCTCATGACCAACACACCAAGCCTTCAAATCAATATTATCATAATGTGACACATTGGCTTTGGCATGCTCGACACCCAAGGTGTGATCAACATGTGGAGTGGAGTAAACAAAATAGTTCAATTGACAACTAACATCAAATACTCCACTCCCCTTCTTGGAAGCACTCTTACACAAATCAAGAGTGACTTCCTCACCTCCAAATCCAACTCCAAGACAATCTCCCTCATTAGGCAAGCTCCAAAGGAAAGTCTCCAAAATAGGTCCTTCATCATTATAGTCCACACAATGAAGGTTAGGGCTACTAGAAGATGATTCAACACAACCAATATCAAGACCACTCATCCCACTCGGAGTTCGATACATTGGATCATCCATAGAGTCTAACTTTTCAAACCATGGAGGTTCTATTCGATTACCAACCCTAGTCCGATACAATTCGCTACCACAAATGAGATTATCTTCACACAATGGAAATGTAAAAGCATGCACCTCAAATTCATGGTCACACAAAAGCATGGTATCAAGACTAGGTTCATCACTATTACCCGAGGAGTCATTGAAAACAATCCGATCCATCTCAATCACTAGGGACTCCTCAAGGTCACTACCAACCTCACTACAACACATAAGTCCACCATTATCAAGCAATTCATCAAGGGAAAGGATAGGGTATTCATTCAACTCATCTTCCCCTTTGTCAAATATGGGTGGGGTGTCATAACAAGGTTCACAAGCAAGGTCAACTACACATTCCTCACTAATGAGAGGTTCAATGAAAATCGAGCTCACATCATGATGTGGCTTATCCTCCCTCTCAACTAGTGGTTCACAATCACACACAAGTTGACCATTCGACTCTACACTAGTTGCAAACACATTGTAATCATACAATTCATCAACTAGTGTTGAGTTAGCACAAACACTATCATGAGACAAGGAAGTAACATGTTCAAGGGACGAGCTATCACTTACCTTTGAGTGGCCATCTTGCTCACTCATTGCATTTGAAGTGTCATGAATTGTCTCTTCACCTTGAAGCTCACATTGAAGAGTTTCTTCACCTTGTCTATCCTTCTTGGGACATGATTGAGGCTCCATTGATTGGCCTCCAAGAGTACCTACACAAGCATTCACAAAAGTAGAAGAAAAAGATAAAGGGTTAAGGTTAGAATAAGGGGTGTCCTCACTCTTTTTTCCCTCTTTATTTTCTCTCATTTTCTTTTCAAGGTTAGGTATAGATTCGGGTGGTGACATCCCACTCACATCACTCAACACATCCTCTCCTTTTTCCACTCGAGGAATGTCACCGGTCGCTCCCTTACTCCTCTCAATCTTTTGTCTCTCAAATTCGGGTGAGTTGGGACGAGGCCCAAGAATACCCATAGCCGGAGTAGGTGGAGTTTTAACATCAACCCGAAAGCTAGGACTAAGAGACTCATCACTTGAGATCTCTTTCTTCTTTGTTGGTGAACCATTTAGCTTTGGAGCTTGTGGTTTGGGGTTCACCTTGTTGACAATTGTCAACTCTTTTTTTGCACTAGTCCCACCATTGCTTGTGATTGTAGGGCTTCTTGTTTGCTTTCTTGCATCCTTAGATTGAGATACTTGCTCCTTTCCTTTTTTCATAGGCCAAGAGAATGTACTAGGATAGAACTTAAACTTTGCCCGGCAAGGTTCAATGTCATAAGTTCTTTGCCCCGTGCTCACCTTGTACACATCCTTCACGATATCATATCGCACCCTCTTACCTTGCAACCACGGTTGTCCTAGCCAAACACCATAATACTCCATGGGACACACATCACACCAAACATATTCCTTGTAACTCCCTTGAGATATGAGTACCCGAGCTTCACTAGTAATCCAAACACCTTGATACTCATAAGGATATTTCAATTTGTAGCATGGTATCTTTAATCTATTGACCCAAGAGACATTAACAAAATTAGCATAGGCTTCACTAACCTTGAGCAAGCATCCTCCTCTACCATTCACCTCAAAAATGAACCTACACTCACACATGTCTTGTATAGGATCAAGTCCAAGAAAACCATCAACTCGGGTCTTCCTTATCCCTCCACTAGCGGTAATACCACTAGAATATTCTCCACTTCCCGTCACTCTTCCAACATTAGAAGTGTTGTTGGAAGTCGAGGAAGGAATACCACTATGGAACCCGTAGTTGCCTCTCGCCTTGGTTCCATAGCCCTTAGCACCACTCCTACCACCACTACTAGAGCAATGCACCCCCGTAACGGTAAGAGCAACACTTCTCATTCCACCCTTCACATAGGAACTAGAAGATGTACATCTCCCATTTCCCATGGAACAACCACCACCTCCTCCCATACTAATGGAAGGACCTCTACTACTCCCTTGCTCACCACAAGCAACCTCAAAAGAAGATGCATATGAACAATTCTCATAATCAACCTCATCACCAATTCTCTCTACGTCACTATCATCATGTTCAAATTCATCACAAGAAGAGTAAGTAGGATCATCATACCTCGAAGCGTCACTATCTTCACATTCTTGACTTGGAGCATAAGATTCTTCACATTCTTCTTCGTAAGCCCCATAGTCTTCTTCATCTTCATAATCAACATAGTGACCCGCTCCATCATCATATGAGCCTTGGTTCCCCGAATCGTCATAGCAGTACCCATCATCATCACCATAGGAACCATAGTCTCCATCATCCCCGGATGAGTCATACCCTCCACAATCGTCATCCGAAGCCATAGTTGTAACCAAAGAGTTAAGGACCTCACAAATTCACTCCCTCACGTGTATCACTCAAAAGATGCCACTCAATTTTCTTTCCACTCGTGTATACACTCAAGGTCGTTGGCTTTTGTGACCACACTCTATTGTTCTCACCACTCAAGCCTTTTTCCACTCAAGACCTTCTTGTCTCTTAGTAATCACAATGGCAAGATCAATCAACTAATGCACCCAAGTAATGGTTCGGAATGGAGTTAAAGTGACTCGATGTACGGAAGCTAATTTAGTGCGCACTTGAAGCAAGCAAATTCTACGACTTGAAGTATAGACTTCAAGACACACAAACACCCTAAGAAATCAAAGATTAGTGTTAATAAAGTAGGACTAATACCTTAGGAACACTAACCAAGAAGCCCGTGGGCGACTAACAATGGAAACCTAGGCAAAAAACTACCCGGGAAGACCCTTCAGCAAGAGGCACTCCGCCTCAGAAAGGAGGCGCTCCGCCTCAGGAAAATCCAGAGAGCAGCCCAGAGGGAGGCGCTCCGCCTCAGAATGGAGGCGCTCCGCCTAGGCCAATTTCCTGCAACTTTGCACAGCGCGTTTCGGCTCGTTTCGCACCCAAAAATCCAACGTTTTCAAGGCGTTTTTCCAATCCAAAGGTACCCAAATGTTGTATCAATCACAAAGAACAATCCCCAATGATTTTTAACAAACCCCAATCAAAAACAACGAATTCACAATGTTCATCTTCTTCAAAGACTAGGGTTTATCAAAAGGGTTTTCAACAAGGGTTGTGATTCATCAAAGTTGGTGTTATATATGTTCAAATCCCACAAAATTGGTACCGATTCGTTTGTTTTCCAATGAAGATCAATCCCCAATATCAAGTTTTCAATCCAACACTAATCTAACCCAAGAATCAAGCCAAAATCATCAAGAACAAGTTCTTCAAGGGTTTAAGAACTATTGGGGTTTCAATTTTTCAAACTTCACCAAACCAAGTAATTTTGGTACCCAATCAACGGGAATTCAACCACGATCAAGAATCTATAACACCCATATCATAAATCATTCAAACCAACAAGTTACACCAAATTTTTGAATTTTTCAATTTTTCAATTTTTTTGTGTTTTTCTACTTTCAATAACAAGAACAAGGAAACTAAAGATAGAATCAACCTAAGGCACGAAGAATCAAGGGTTGGGGTTTGTAGAAACAAAACCCGAGCCTTGCTCTGATACCAAGATGATAAGAATCAAATATGCGGAAGCAAGTAACAAGGAGGCGGAAGCAACAATCACAAGATAACAAGAAAGTAAGGGATTGGGGAGAATAGAAATAGAAGAAAAGAACGAATCAAACTATCAAATAGATTGATTCAATAGGGAGAAGAGACTTGAACCATTAAACGGGACTCTCACTAGCGGAGATCCACCATGGATTCAACGTAAGAGATACATGAAGTCAACGCTTCAACAAGAAAGGCCAAGCCTATTCTATCTTCTCAATTCTATCTTCCAAAAACTAGCTAAGGTTTGATGAGACTAAGTGAAGTATTTATAGGCTTCACTTAGTCATAATACAAGGTCTAAAGTACCCCCAAAGTGGGTTAAAACAAATAAGGCCATGCAGGGCTATAGTTGGAAGTTCATGCAAAAAGAAGTAAAATATCCCGCATGCTGAAACAGGGGGAGGCGCTCCGCCTCAGGATGAGGCGCTCCGCCTCCAGCTGATGAGGCGCTCCGCCTCAGGATGAGGCGCTCCGCCTTCTTCTGTTCGGCTCTCTGCTTTTTGGTAGGCGCTCCGCCTCAGCTTTGAGGCGCTCCGCCTCCTTCTGGAACTTGTGCAAGAGGCTCAAAATGAGCTTGGGGTGGATCCCCTTGGAGACCAAGTGGTCCTCCATCCATGGTGCTCAAAAACATGATCTTCAAGTTGCTTCCGGAGGCCTTGATGGTACTCCTTGTGCTCTCAAGCTTGGCTCTTGATGGTTGGCGCTTTGGCTCCAATTTGGGGCTTATCATTTGGGGAGAGGGGAAGGGTTGATTTGTGCATCCTCCTCATTGTTGCATCTTGGGCTTGTGGATATCGATTTTTCAATGAATTTTGAGGGAACCTCAAAATTCTGCCCCAGTGTCGTCTTGCATCCTTTTGGAATTTTCGAGGGAATCCTCAAAAATTCTGCCCCAGTTTATTGCCTTTAATAGATCACCTTACTGTAAAAAGTGCCTGCAAAACAAAATATATGTGTATGTCCAATTCTAAGGCGGACGAGCCTAATAGTAGTGCCTGCAAAATAAAATAAAATATATGTGTATATCCAATTATAAGGCAGATGGGCCCATTATAGTAGTGCCTGCAAAACAAAATATATGTGATGTCCTATTCTAAGGCGGACAGGTCTAATAGTCATATTCTAAGCCTGACGGGGCTCATCGTCATATTTTAAGCCTGACAAGGTTAATCGTCAAATTTTAAGCCTGACGTGGCTAGTCGTCATATTTTAAGCCTGACGAGGCTAGTCGTCCTATTTTAAGCTTGACGAGGCAAGTCGTCATATTTTAAGCCTGACATGGCTAATCGTCATATTTTAAGTCTGACGAGGCTAGTCGTCATATTTTAAGCCTGACGAGGCTAGTCGTCATATTTTAAGCCTGACGTGGCTAGTCGTCATATTTTAAGCCTAACGTGGCTATTCATCATATTTTAAGCCTGACGTGGCTAGTCGTCATATTTTAAGCCTGACGAGGCTATTCGTCATATTGTAAGCCTGTCATATTTTAAGCCTGACGGGGCTAGTTGTCATATTTTAAGCCTGACGGGGCTAGTCGTCATATTTTAAGCCTGACGTGGCTAGTCGCCATATTTTAAGCCTGACGAGGCTAGTCGTCATATTTTAAGCCTGACGTGGCTAGTCGTCATATTTTAAGCCCGACGAGGCTACTCGTCATATTTTAAGCCTGACAAGGCTAGTCGTCATATTTTAAGCCTGACGTGGCTAGTCGTCATATTTTAAGCCTGACGAGGCTAATCGTCATATTTTAAGCCTGACGAGGCCAAGCGTCGTATTAAAGGTGCCATGTCTAAAAGCTTGTAAGTGCATTCCTCTAGTGCATGTCAGGTATTGGAACTGGAGTTATTCATTCTCAGATTATTGTATTGCCTGCGAGTCTTTTATTTGTAAAAAAAGATCTGCTCTCAAAGAAAAAGTTGTTAATTTAAAACAAAGTAGTTGCCTTGCATTGAACACCCGAGTGTCGGCTCGAATCTGCATTTGTCCTTTGATGTGATATCTTTGAAAATCTTTGTTATCCAATCGATCATGTAGATACCTCTTCCATTTTAGGTTGAAAACTTTTGGGTGAGTGTATTTGATTAGGAGGATGTCCCAAAAATTGTGCTTATCTTGACTAGGAGAAAATGAAATTTTTATTGTAATGAAACCCTGCCCAAGTAGGCTGCTTACATATCTTGTCAATACAATAATCAAGTCATACATGGTTCAGGTACAAAGTAGGGATAAAGGGCAAAAGAGCAGTCAAGTGTAGAGATGTTAGATTTTGCATGGTGATGGATTGCCTTCATGTGTTGCGCTTTCTCTTCAAATGTCTCGGAGCTATCTTCGATGGATTGCCTTGAACATAAACTGTGTTTGCAGCTTGAGAGTTGGAACTGTCATCTGGTGGTTCTTGCTGTACCGTTATCTTGCCTTTTTCAATCAAGTTCTGAATTTTGTGCTTCAGTGCTGGACATTCTTCAGTGTCATGACCTTGAATGTTCAAATAATATGCGCAAGTCTTTGATGGATCAAAATCCGAACGAGGAACCCATCCATTTCTCGGCTGCAATATCCCTTGATCCCTTAGTCTTTCAAATATGCTTGTCAAGGATTCAGCTAGAGGAGTAAATGTGCGAGATTTCATCTTTTTTATCTGGTGCCGATTGCGTTGAGCTTGATAAGGTTTTTGTTGAAAATCCTGATAGTGGGGAGGTTGTCTAGTGTGTAAGTCAGAAGTATCATGAAATCGTAGATTCCGTTGATTCTGGTTGTACGGTGGTTGGTGCCCAGTCATGGCGACTAATGTGTTGTCTTCTTCATTACTTTGCAAATTCTCAAGTGCCTCGTGTTGAAAATGTTGATTAACGTAGTGCACTGTTTAACTTCCAATAATCTTCCCTTCTTGAATGCCAATTTCTAGTTCCCTTATTATTCGAATCAGATTAGGAAAGTTGCGTGCCTGAACTCCAAGCAATTTGTCATAGTAAATCCCTTCTTGGATTTGGATGAATGTTGAAACTAACTCTTCTTCAGGTAAAGGAGGGTGTATCTTTGAAGCTTCGATTCTCCATCGGTTAGCATATTCTTCAAAAGACTCGTATTGCATTATTTTGACTTTGTACATCTCATATAGGTGCACATCCTTTCGGACGTTGAACTTGTATTGCTCCACAAAATCTTGGGCCATATCTTCCCAAGTGTGCCATTTGCTAAAATCTTGCTTGGTATACCAAGTCAGTGCCAACCCAGATAAACTTTGGATGAACAATTGCATTCTGATAGCCTCATTGTGTCCGATTTCAATTAATCAACTGCAGTAATCTTTCAAATGATAGAAGGGATTTCCCTTTTCGTCGAAAGTGCTGAATTTTTGAATTTTGTATCCATGCGGTAGCTCAATGTATGGATGTAGACACAAATCCTTATACCTCAAACTTTGAATGTTCCTTAAACTCATCTCTTCTTTCACGACCATTTCTAGATTATGGAGCTTTTCATTTAAACCCTCATATTCATTTGGCTGGATTTCTTTTCTGTGCTTCTTATGTGGGTATACCGCCAGCTGATTCTGCTTGTCCCTTACCACAACTTGGATTGTAGTAGAATCAGGATTGTCTGATTTATTTGGAATATCCTGTTGAGTCTTATTTTTCTCGATGCCATATGTCTGAGGTTCTGAAGACTTTGCTCCAAAGGTGAATATTTCACCTTGGCTTGTCATCTCGGCTTCTTCTTAATGCAAATTTTTTGCCAATTTAGGTGTTCAAATGCTAGGCAACCTTTAACAAAATGACAAAATATGCAAAACAAAGTTAGTATATTATAGACTTTGAAACAAAATAGCATGTAATGGTCAGATATGCAGCTAAGAGGATGCCTAGAAGGCATATGATAGACTAATGCTTGAATTAGGCACTATGATAAATGGTATAGAGATTATAAAGGATTGCTTGAGTGCATTATGTAGCAGTCAAGGCAAAGATTTTGGTTGATGAATCATTGATAAGGATGTTGTGATAAACTGTGCAAGGTTAAGGAAAAGGTTGGGTGTTGTATGACCAAAAGGGAGGTCGGCTCTTGTCGAACGATTTTCTTTGTAAATTGAGCATGTACCAGTGCATATACATTCTCGAAAGATACTTCATTATTGTCTTTCATGCTTAGTGCCAACCAAATGCTGCATTTCTGAACTTTGCACCAACTTTCCTTATGGGGCAAAATAAAATTTTTATTATAAAGGGACCGAACCCGGTGTGGGCTGCCTATGTATCCTGCTACTGACAGGAATCAGGTCAAGCGTAGTTCAAAATACATAAAGGGGAAATCTTAAAAACATGTGCCATAAAGCTTGCTTAGAAAGTAAGATAAATGTCTCCAAAGATTATGCAACTTAGAAGTTCTCTTCTTGTATTCGGATGTCTTGTCATTAAACTGCTGCCTCTTTGACCTGGTCATCTGCAATTGCTTCGTCATTAGCATTTTCAATCTTGATTTTCCCAGACTTGATTAGCTCTTCAATCTTCTCTTTAAAAGCCAAACACTTCTCAACATTGTGCCCCAGCATGCCTGAATGGTAAACAGATGACTATTTCATATCTGCTTTCCACGGTTCCTTGTAAATTTTCCTTTCAATAGGGTGTACTATTCCTGCATCTTTCAACCTTTCGTACAAACTTGCATATGATCCACCAATGGGAGTGAACTTGCGAAGAGCATCGCGAGAGGAACTCTTAGTGCTATTTGTTGGCTTCTGATGAGAAATTGGGTTAACTGACTGTGAGCAAACATCAATTGTTGGCATAAAGGTCAGAGGTTGGCACCACATAAGTTGAGGTTTTCCCTTTGGCACTTCGACTACCTTGCCATTTTCCACTAAACTCTGAATCTCCTTTCTCAGAGCGGTGCATTCATTGGTGTCATGACCTGGTATGTTGGAGTGAAATGCACAATGTTTGCTTAAATCAAAGTGAGGTGGTAGTGGGGTAAAGACTTCTCAACGTTGTGGCTGCAACATCCCGATAGACTTAAGTTTCTCAAATTGAACAGCAAGTGATTCATGCAAAGGGATGATGGCTTGGTTATTAAGAGATATTGGGATAGGGCTTGCGGTTTTGGTAATTGTAGCTTTCTCTTTCTTTGTAATGTTCATATCCTTGGATTGTGCTTCAATCAAATTATTACTCAATACCTTTTCAGAAATCGGTTCTATAACACTTTTCCTTTTCAACAAGCTATTGCATGCACGATGGTCGCCATAGGATTTATATCGGTTAATAAAGGCTTCGACCAGGTCGCTCCAAGAATTCCATTTGCTTGTGTCTTGCCCTATGTACCAAATCAATGCTGACCCTGTGAGTGTCTTAACAAATAGCTTTCTCTTGAGTTCGTCGTCGTGTTCCATACTTTCTAGTTGGTGCAGATATGCTGCCAAATGTACATAAGGATTTTTAGTTCCATCATACAACGGAGAGCAGAATCACGTGTGTACTTGGTGTATAACCTCAGCAGTACCTTCCATCAGAACCCCAAATCGGCAACGAATATGTCCTTTATACGAAGTTTCGTCACCATGCTGATATCCGATTGTTGTGCGTAAATCTTTGCAATATTTGGTGGATTCTCCTCACTTCTCATCTCCTGATTTCCTCCTGCTAACTTTTTGAATGCTCTTTCAACCATGAACGAATGTAAATTTTGAAAATGCTTTGGATCACACTCATATATAGCGGGTGGTGCAATAGTGTAGACTGGAGCACTAAAGTGATCTTCGAATATTGGTTTCGAGAATTCTTGTGGCATGTCAGAGGTGCCCTTGAGGCCGACCATCACTCCTCTTACCCTGTCAATTTTCTGCTCCATACGCATAATACTTGCCGCAACAACCCCATCTTGCTTTGACAAATCACCAATAAGTGCACTCTGCTTAGCCATGTCTTCTATTTTAGTGTTCAACTTGAGCCGACCTTTTAGAAAGGAAGTTTTTGAGTTAGCGATAGGAGGTAATCAGAATGTGCAAAAGATCAGGATTTTAGTATTAGCTTGGAAAGAAAAGTAGGGTTATATGCATTGGAGAGATATTGATTTTGGGGAAAAGATTTATTCAGGGAGAGAGAAAGAGAGAGAGAGAGCAACAAATGAGTTCATACAATGCACACATATCAAGTAACGAATGCATCCTATAATGAGAAAGACCATTTTACGCACGATGATTTTGAAAAACGCTTTGTGCCACATGTCTCATTTTATTTGCTAACAAAATAGGGAGCTTAAAAGATAATATTGCTTTTATCGGATCTTATTACATTGGATGATAATAAAATAGTGTAAAAAGCGGAAAAGACTAAATATTGCTAGGAAATTAGATCATGGCCAAGTAAACATCTTTCATGTCGATCCATCCCCAGAAGATTCTTCTTCTTCTTCAGATGAGTCTTCCTTGGCCGAACTTGCCCCTGATGAATCTCCTTGGAAGATGATATTGTCTGCATCAGTTAAGAGCCGGGATATGTCAAATGTGAAGTTCTTCAACATTTCCCAAGCCTTTCTTCCTTTCTCTTCTATTCCTTTGCTTCCCACAGAGCTCATTCCTTCGCTAGCCCATACACCTATAGACTCTATGCATTTTGTCAATAGTTCTGCCTTACTGCGCCATTTGCCTTTTTCTTTGTTCTTTGCTTCTACCAAACTCTGCTTTTTCACTATTTTCTCTCGTGCTTTTGCCAGTTGTTTGTGTAGCCTCTTGCACTCAGATTCCAATTCATCGGCATTTCTTTTCCTTTTTCTTGTTGCTCTTGGTTGAACTGCCTTTGCTTCCTTAGCCAGTCTGGATAATCTTCATCATAGCCTGCATCAAATCTGTCTCGTCCAATAGTCTCAAATCCCATTTGTTGCCTTTCTTTCCAAAGTTCTAATATCTTGTCTTTGAATGGTATCATTCCTCCGAAAATATCTGCTTTGAAACTTCTGATGTCTACGATTTTGGGTGCAATCTGCTTTCTCCCCGCTTGTCTAAGTGCCCTTAAAGGAGTGTATGGGTAAACTCCTCTAAAGCTCACTAAGATGAGAAACGAGTCCCTTTCCAACCGTGTGAACACTGTAGTGCTGGGAAAGTAGTCAAACATCCATTGTATATTTTCAGACGTCAATTGAGAAAGCTTGTGGTGCCAGCCTTCGGTGGTTGTTGGCTGGTCCCACTTCTCGAGAGCATTTTTCATGCGGGCGGTATGAGTCAAGGTGTAGTTTTCTCTTGGTACGGAGTGGAAGCCTTGGTATGTTTTGTTCTTCTTGTGCAAATGCTCCATCAACCAAATTTGTAGAAGCAAATTGCAACCTTCGAAAAAGCTAGCACCTTTCTTGCATCTTTCTAAAGCTCGGTACATTTCTGCAACAATCATCGGTACCAAAGTGTATTTATTGCTGAAGTCTTTGAGTAAGGCATCGACAATTGATGCCATGCAAACATCAACTCATCCTTTGTGTTCTGGAAAAACGACAGTTCCTAAAAAGCTGGTGACAAACGCAAGTACCCTCCGCTCTTGCCAATCTACTTGGTTAATGTTGAAATAGTCTTCGGCTTCTTGAAATGCTTCTCCATACCCAAATTTGATGTAGAGGGAAGTCAGAGAAATTCCCGACTGCCTTATACTGTCCGTGCATAATTCGGGCTTAAACCCTACTATTTCGAAGAACTCCTCGGGTGTAATGTTCTTAGGTATCAAGACTTCGTCACTTTCAAATGGTAATTGAGCTAACCCACCTATTTCCTCCAGTAATGGCGTCAACTCTACACTCCCAAAGTGAAAAGCTGCTCGGTCTGCATCCCAATAGTGTACTGCTGCTTCTATCATCCCTTTCACTGCACTGTGCTCCATTAGTGAAACTAGATTCCCCAATACCATTTTGACTTGATTTTGTTGATCTATGCTTAGGTTTTCCCACCAATCTCTTAGAAACTAAGGGACTTCAACAACCATGCCAAATGTTCTAGTGGACATGATCTTTTGGAAAAGATTAAGGAAGGAGAAAAAATGGAAGGAAGATGCCTAAATTTTGGTTGTAAGCAAACGATTAACGTGTGGCACGAGCTTTTGACAACAATGCAGTATGAAATATGAAGAGAAGTGTCGTTATGGATTGAGAATCTCTTAGACACTTTGGACGAAAGTTGCTAATGGACTTTTAACAAACCACAGGTGGCAAGTCTTTATATAATGCCTAAAGGATAAATGCGCATTATGTGTCATCCCGTCTATCAAACGGTCATTTCTGCTTCAAATTGGGCTTTTAATGCCTCTTCGGTTACCATTTAAGCCTTTGAATAGCATTGAATACAGAGTGATTCCAATCCTTTGGGAATAAACAGTCGTTTCTGATTCAATTTAGGCCTTTAATGCATCTTAGGTTACCTTCGTGCCTTTGAATGGCATTGAATACAGAATAATTTTGACTGTCTATGAACAACCAACTCTGATTCAATTTGGGCTTTTGACGCCTCTTAGGTTACCTACGTGCCTTTGAATAGCACTGAATGCAGAATCAATGCCAATAAAACGGTCCACATTTTGTACGTTCAATCCTTTTAAGCGAATGCAAACAAATCATGTTCAACGGTCCTCGGGGTCAAAAAACTCGTTCAGATTGTTTGAACAAGTTGGCCTATTGGACTTGAGAACAAGTCGGCTAATGATATGTCATGATGCATGATTCCTAGCGCCGCTACTAAAGAGTGGAGTTAGCTAGACCGAGTTTTATTATCCTCCCAAGCGGACTGCTCGGGAATGGAAACGTCTCGGACCAAATAGATTCCAAGTCCTTCCCCCTAAAGGAATTTTTGTGAGGGAAGAAGTGGTTGTAACCATCGTGCTTTTTAACGCACGATTTAGAAAGTTGCCAGGAGTGGCGGAAGATATGCATGGTATGCACAAGTTTAAAAATGTACAAATTTTGAAAGAAATGCACAATTGTCCTAAAAAAAATGCTTAAGTATATGCACATATGGAAACATTTCATAAAATAAATTTAAAAAGGATAACAAAACGAACACACATTAGTTTTGAAAAATAGAATTAATAGAAACTAGACAATATTAAGTAAAATTGTTTTGAAGAAAAGAAATTTAGCAATTTTATGGAAAGGATGCAAAAAATAATTTTAAAAAGGAGGAGTAAAAAGAAAAATGAAATAAACAAGATAGCTTTTAAAAATAGGAAAATAGAAACTAGACAATAAAGAATTATGACGTGAAATTGTTTTTAAAAAAATGATTTAACAAACTTATGAGAGATTTCGAAAATAATTGAGGAGTTGGACGTGTTGTAAGAACCTTCCAAGAGTGAGGTTACTAGACGAGAACATGGTTCCCCCAGGCGGACGACCAAGGGGTGGGAATGTTTAGAATTGTTGGTTGTACCACGGACCAACTATATTCCAAACAGTTCCCCTTAAAGGATTTTTTGAGAGTAAAACGGCCGTGAGATCCACGTAACCGTTTATAGTGTGTGCAAGTGTAAACTCTCCAGGAATGCAGAGTGTGAGTGAAAATGTCATAAGTATTATAAGGATATTTCATACAAATAAATAATAAAATAAAGAAAGAAAAATAAAAAAGAAAACAAGTTAGTAAAATAATAATAAGCAAAATAATAAGTAAAATTAAGCAATTAATTCAATAAATAATAATAATAGAAATCCCAAAAATAAAATCCGTTGTGGTTAGGACTATAAATAATCCCCAGCGGAGTCGCCATTCTGTCGCACCCCATTTTTCGAGTTCGGATTGAGTTCAAAGGCCGGGTTTGACTGGATGACTCGGTTGAGTCGATTTTGGAGTCGCCACCTAATAAAATTGTCTAAAGGCGTATTAGGTCACCTAAAGCGTCTAAGTTTCTAAACTAACTCCGGATAAATTTTCCTAAGAGATTCTACGGGTAAGAAGTCCTTGTGACTCGGGAGGAAGGTGTTAGGCACTTCCCGAGTCCCACGAAAGGTGGTTCCCAACCGGATTTGAAATTTGGGATTGAGGCTAAAATATAAAGCATTAACAAAATCAAAAAGTCAAGGATGCAATTTTAATTTAAGCAAAAAAACATATCAAAGTAAAGCTAAATTCCAATTATGTTCTAATTAAAGGACATTTCTAAAAACATACAAGCTGGGCAGATTTCAAAGTTAGTTTGGAAAGTTGAAATATTCCCAAAATACACTAAATTCTCTGAATGTGGGACAAGGAGAATTTAAGCGATTTTAGAAATGTTAGCCACTTTAAGCGGTAGTATGACATTAACTGTCAAGTACCGTTGCTCGTGTGGCTATTGTTGTGAGGTCGCGTTTATGCATATAGATATAAATATTGTATATGTATATATATATATAGCAAAAATACTTTGTGAGGCAAAATACGCAAGTTGTAATTAGGAGATAAGAGTAGTAATAATAATAGTGTATAAGATAAAGTAACGCAATTTTAAAGACAAAATAAAGTTAAATAATATTTGTAACTTGAATAGCTAGAATATTGATATGCAGTACAACGAGATAATATGTTTATATTAGCTAATACCTTTTGAGAAAAATGATATAAGTATATAAATTTTATAGGACTTGACCTCCAAAGCGCCTACTCTCTTTTTCAAACTATTGATTAGTTTGTAAAAGATGAAAAGAATTATTTAGAAAAAAAAGGGTTTATCAACATACTTACAAACTGGAGTATGGGTTTAATTAAAAATCATGCCCATTTAAGATTTTGCAGAAATAGCCCATTGTTAAATATTGCTTAAAAAAATAGTTACGCCTTAGATAGAGTTCCACAATATGTTATCTGCCCAAAGAGTCCAAAAAATCAGATTGTATTGAGAATTTAACTTTAGCAGAAATAGTTTTGTTTTCAGACTTTGCACTTCTAGTCTTTTTAGAAATAATCCTATTTTCAGATTTTACACTTAATGACCTGCTCAGTTTTAAACTACAGATTCAGTTTTGCACAAATAAACCTATTCAGTTTCAGTATCCATTTCAGATTTGGAAGTTTTCGCAGAAATATTCCCAAATTTCAGGTCGTCTAACGTTTCTAGCCTTTTTCTGTTTTTCCGCAGAAAATACCCCATGCCTATTTTGACTTAACCCTGCTATGTTTTCAGTTTTAACACTTAAATTACAAACATCCCTGTTTTCAAGTTAAATTGCGTTTTAATCACAACAGCATAAAAATGAAGAGGAGGTTAAGAAGGGCTCCTGTTTAGCCAACATATAGCAGCACCTCTGCTACTCATTTACACGCTGCTTTTGACAGTGTTTTGCCGACACTTTGAGGCAGTTCATGTACCTCTTTTATCACTGTTTTACTTATACAATAAGTACAGGCAGGATCCCTAATGAATACATTACATAAAGGGTCTAAGGGGAAGATAAGAGAAGAAAGAAAAGTGCCCTGTATGCACTAATGTGAACCAATCAGCAGGCCCTTGATTTATGCTTCAAACTTTCAAGGCTAATTCATATCTTCCCAAGCCTAAAAAAACCTAAAAATAAATTTACTAATGGTATAGTCTTTCCTGGACTATCCAGTTGTGAATCATCACCTGCAATAAAACTTAACAGATGGCCAAACCAAACAAGCATGCAGAAATAGTTTCATCTAAAGCCAAAGCCAACATTAGAAGCAGAACCCATTTATTTGAGTGACATGCATTCAAACTAGATCATATACCTTAGAGCGACAGCAAACAAGAAACAAGAAAGCAAAGCGAGGAGATCACAGCAGCAAATACTTGACTGTGAGATGGAGAGTAGTGAGTATGAAGTATTTTCAGTGTGAGAGTCTGGAGAAAGGAAAAGAGTATTCAATGTGTGTAAGTTGTGTTTTTGAGAGGATGAGAGGAGTTGTATCCTGAATAAAAAGTGAAGGAGGGAGTCTGGTTTATATAGTGCAGGGAAGAGTTGTTCAAATTTCAAGATTTCATTGTACAAGGAAAGAAAAATCAGCATATGTCTATTAGAGAAGTAAAAGAAATCAGTTTGTTAATCTACTTTGATTGAGAGAGAGATAACAGTATGCAATCCTTCTAAAAATAACTCAATCATTCTCTTTCCCAAAAAATCAGAATATTGTTCACACATATACAATGTATTTAGACACTTCAGATAGGCTAAGATTCAATTAGAGAAGATACTTCCTTTTACACTAAATCCAGAAATCAAGGAGGGAATCGTGCATAGTCGAGTAAGTCTCCTAAAATACCAGTGTGCTTATATGCATACCAATATCAATCATCCAAGAACATAATGTATCAATTTTAGAAGAAAATATTGTGAGGGCTTCAATATGATAGAAAATATAGCCTGTCAAATTCAATTCCATATAACCCTATTAAAAGATATGTTCCCTTTCACTATAAGAGAGCTAATCGTACATGTACAGATCCCTCCAAAGACTGGTTCCAATAGGTGTAAAGTCGTAACATCGAAATCTCGGATTTAAGCACAATCAATATCAATCTCCAAATAATTAGACGCTACATGACTCGCAAATTGAAAAATTAACTAAAGAAAACTGCCTTCTTTTCTATGTAAACACCCAAATGTGCATATATTGACACATTCGATTTCAGATCATTACAGCAAGAAATTAACCTTTAACTAAACGACATAGTTAGAGTAATTTTTAATTGATCAACCGAGCATATGAAGATGGAACCAAATTCGGAACATACATGAGCAGTCATGGAATTTCATAGCTCAAGAAGAAAATAAAATAAATCAAGGAAGATATTACCCGTTTGAAGTCGGATCGGGTTGGATCTCGATCCGTTTTTGTTATACTTTGTCCGTTTAGCTAGGATTCGGCTTTGACTCTCAATTCATGCCTTGTATATGCCAGATTTACCTGGATTCCACCTTGTATGGTGAAGATTTGCGAGATTCTTGTTTAAATCTTCTTTTTCCTTTTCGGCTTCATGAGACGAGGAGAGATAGAGAGAGGTTGATTTGCTCTGATTTTGCGTGAGTGGAGACAGGAGAGAGAGAGAAGAAATCGTCGGCGTGAATGGGGGAATCGAAGTGGTGGCGGCGTGGTTGCATCTGGACGGAGGAGATGGCGAAGGGGGAGAGAGGAGAGGGAGTATAGGGCGGCGGAAATTTTGGGGTAAATGGGAGTAGGGTTCTGAAGTGAGGGTGAGTGTATATAGTTAAAAGGATTGGTTTAATAAGATCCGTTGGATTGAGGGCCCTGAATGGACGAGATTGCGCCACATCATGCGCGTGAGGCTGAGTGTGTATATGTATATGTGAGTGTATATGTTTTGTGTATTTATATAAAAGTATTGTATATCTGGAGTCAATTGGCTACTACCTAACTCAAAAAATGCTAATAAATGGATAAAAATAATTAGAAAAATATAGTGAGTAATAAAAATGACTTGGTAAAATACTATTTATAAAAGTGATAATTTTTAATGAGTTAAAATAATATTAATCAAGTATAAATAATTACAAGCAGGTACGTAAGCGTACTAATAGTACAAATGGTTATAAAATCGTGCAAGCATTTTTTAAAATGACCTAAATGATGTAATTATATAATATATTCTCAATTAAATAAATATTATATAAATATGGGATTAAGGATAAGGGATTACACACGTAAATGCATGTCATCTAATGCAATTTTGTTAGAAAAATTTTAATATGCATTTTTTGAGCTAAATACAGCCAATTATGAAATAGGAGGGACAAAATTGGGTGTCAACACCTTGCATCCTCGCATCCTCCTAGCTTGACTCTTGATGGTTGGGACCTAAGCCCAATTTAGATTGCATCATCCTCCCCTTCTTGAAAGGATTTCGTCTTTGAAATCAAACCATCAAAGCCTACATCCAAAGACAATCACAACAAAAATTTTCTACTACAAGAGTAGGTTAGTGCCAAAAGTGTGGAAAACACACTCTTATGGTATAACCAAGTATCAATAGCGATAAAAAATTTCTTGTTCCCAAGGGAAACAACAAGTACTTGGTTCAACAAAGAAGTGCACCCATCACTAGGATAAACTAAGAGATCAATAGAGCATGGAAAATGCAAGATCAATCTATCATTAATCCTATGATCCCTAAGCTCATTACCAACACACCAAACCTTCAAGGAAATATTTTCACAATGTGGCACAATTGTTTTGGCATGCTCAATTCTCAAAGTGTGATCAACATGTGGGATAGAGTAGGCAAAGTAGTTCATTCTACCACTAGCATCAATTATTCCACTCCCCTTCTTAAAAGCTCTCATACTCACACTAAGAGATACCTACTCACCTCCAAGTTCATCCTTAAGACAACACTCCTCACAAGGTAAACTCTCAAGGAAGGCATTAATAATGGCCTCTTCATCATCATAACCCAAACCTACAAAAGTAGGGTCACTAGAAGAATCATCTACTTCACTTGAAGCTTCAAACAAAGAGTTGTCTATGGGATCAAATCCCTCACACCATGGAGGTTCCAACTCATTCCCAACTCTAGTTCGATACAACTCACCACCACAAATAAAGATGCCCTCAAACAAAGGTTTAGTAAAAGTATGCATCCTATTCTCAAGGTCAAGCAAAGGTGAAGTATCATAACTAGGTTCATCACCCATACTTGAGGAGTCATCTAATATAGTCTGATCCATCTCATCCACTAGGGACTCCTCAAGGTCACTATCATCCTTACTACGACACACAAATCCACCAAAATAAATTATATCATCAAGGGTAGAGTCAAATAACTCATCTTCCCCTTTATCAAATATGGGTGGGGTGTCATAACAAGGGTCACAAGTAAGGTCAACTACTACTTTATAACTAAAGAAAGGTTCTTTGAATATCAGGCTCACATCATGATGTGTCTTTTCAATCCCTCAACTAGTGGTTCACATGCACACACAAGTTGACAATTAGACTCTTCACTAGTTTTAAGTTCAATAGATGCATTACAAGCACCAACTAGCATTGAGTCTTCACAAGACAAGGGGTTAACATGTTCATGAAAAGGTGAAGTAACACTTACTCTAGAGTTGCTTCCTTGAGCACTCATAACACTTGAAGTATCAAGTTCAACCTCCTCTTCGTGAAGCTCACAATGAATATCTTCCTTTCCTTGCCTTTCTTCCAAAGCACATGGTTGAGGCTCTGTTAGCTTGCCTCCAAGAATACCTACACAAAAGATATAGCAAGAAGAAGAAGAAGATAAAATATGGTTAGAGCAAAGGGTGTCCTCACTCTCATTGTCTTTCCTCTCCTCTCCTTTCTTTCATTTTTCTCTCAAGGCCAAGTGTAGATTTGGGTGACAATCCACTCACATCAATCCTCACTTCCTCTCTTTTTTTCCGCTCTAGGATTGTCACCGGTCACTCCCTTACTCCTCTCCATTGTTTGTCTCTCATTTTCAAGAGCATTGGGATGGGGCTCAAGAATGCTTTCATTTGGAGTAGAGCGACTCTTTACTCGTTTCACTTTATCACCTTGGGGATTTCCCAAGTTGTGGGGAATGCCCACTTGTTGGGGAATGCCCAACGGTTGGGGAGTGCCCAACACATTATCACAAGTGCCTTCTCCGGCATCCTCTTGGACACTCGGGGTCCATTCTCTTTCAAGGCTCTCGAGCCTCAAGTTTATAGATCTCATCTCCGCCAAGAGGAAGGCCAAAGTTCTTACCGGGACCTTAATGGTCTCGTCAACATCTCTGGACATGTACCTACAAAAACTAAAGACTAAAGAAAAGGGTTAGAGTAAAGCCTCACATGCTCCCTTACTTTTGAATGTCGCTCGGGTACACTCAATTTAGTGGTGTGGTAGAATCACTCAAGCTTGATTTCAAAGGCTTCCTCGTAGTTGAACAACCTCCTCAATAACCACTCAAGTTCACACGAACCAAATACTCTTCGGGGTGAGTGGAATTGATGTCTCTATGGACGAACGGCTATATGAGTGAGCACTTGAAGCAACAAAGTTCTACGAGTCTTCTTTGAGTTCTAATCTCTACTAAGCATGATTAAATCCTAAAGGCTCAAAGAAATAGTACTAATCAAGTAGGAATGTACTCTACAAGTACTAGTCGGAAGCAATTCAATCAAAGAAACATGAAAACCTACGAAGAAAAACTACCCACGGCTGAAACAGGTTTCAGGCGCACCTCCCAGAGGTTAGGAGCTCCGCACAGTGTATTCAGGCGCACCGCCTGGACTGTGAGGCAGTGGCTTGGCTAGGTGCTCCACCCATTGGCCAGGCGCTCCGCCCAGCGCTGTGTTTTAGCTTTTCCTACAACGTGTTCTTGGTTGATTTTGACCCAAATTTTTCAATGATTTCGAGTTGTTTTTCAAATCCAAGGATACCCAAAGGTATTTTCAACTATTACAAACAATCCCCAATGATTTATATCAACAAACAACCAACAACAAGATCGAATCAAGCTTTGAAGCAAAAATTTCAAGGGTTTCAAATTTTGGGATTTCAAATTCTTGATTTTCAATCCGTAACATCAAAACACGTTATAAGGGTATCAAATTAACGGGAATACATAATGAAACAATCCCCGATACTTTTTAACACTTGGAGATTCGAATCCAACAAGATCTAGCAATTTTTTTTTTATGTTTTTCAACTTTTTCAATTTTTTTATTTTTCTTCTTTTTCTTCAAGAACAACAATCACAAAGATAACATGGCACAATCGAGGGTTTGTAAGAACAAAACCTATCCGTGCTCTGATACCAACTGATGCAATATAAAATAGCGGAAGCTAAAACGATATGAAATATGCGGAAGCGAAAACAAGATAAAGTGATATCTAACAAGATATCAAGATAAAAAGCAAGACGAAGCTTGAAACGATTACCTGAGTAGCACTGAGGAACTTGTCTCGATACACCCCGGGTGAATGTCAAGAATCACCTATACTATGCAACTACCCTCAAGAGGTACTCGGCTTTTTCAAATAGAATGATCAAAAAGATTTGATGTTCAACTTGGATTCGACCAAGTGAAATCAAGCCCGCTCACGGGTTCTTCATTGAGATTCACTCAATTGTTCATCATTCTTATATTCAAGGTTTGCTAGTGACAAATGAAACGGCTAAGGGTGTATTTATAGACCCTTCTAAGACTAATGTGAAATGTCTAAAAAACCCTCACACTAAGTTAAAATAATATACAACACTTACGGGCAAAATAGGAAGTTTACACAAAAATATAACAACTTCAGCGTTGGGGCGCTCCGCCTGGATGATGAGCACTCCGCCTGGATCTGATCAAGAGAGGCATCAGGCTTGGGCGCTCTTCCTGGTGGTCAGGCGCTCCGCCTGGTTGCCTTTGAAGCTGGGCGCTCTGCCTGGCTTCTAGGCGCTCCGCCTGGCCCTGATGCATAGGCTTCCTTCCTTCAATCGAGCTCAAATGCATGATCTTCAAATAATCTCCGAAGCTCTTGCCCTTGCATCCTCGCATCCTCATAGCTTCAAATCATCTCTGAAGCTCTTGCCCTTACATCCTCGCATCCTCTTAGCTTTGCTCTTGATGGTTGGGACCTAAGCCCAATTTGGATTGTATAAGGAATCCTCCTACTCTGGGGCATAATCCTGCTACCCTCAATATAATGCATGGAGCGGAATCCTCCTATCCTCAATATGATACAAGGAGCAGAATTCTCATACTCCTAGGGCGGAATCCTCATGCCCTCAAATGACATAACAGCCCAGAAATCAAGAAACATAACCAGAAAATACATAATAAGGTTGTAGCGTAATAAGTACGCCCTGTCGGCAGCTGTTCACGTAAAGAACGCGTGAATAGAATATCTATAAAGCCAAAGATGGCAAAAAAATGGATATAATCACTTGCCTTGTTCAAAAGTTAGCACTGCTACTCAACAACCGCTTTGTCCTTTGGGTTCATTGCCAAACGATCCCTCTCTATTCAATAAGCAGAAAATATATCAAATAAGGCTAAAGGCTTCATTGCTTACATTTTAGAACAATCCGGGTAGGAACCCGACACCCGATTCGTATGCGCGATGCAGTCCAGGCCTACCTACATGGTTCAGAATCACATAACCAAACCCTAAAGAAATTACATTTATGGGTTGCCTATAACTCCCTGAGATCGAATATATAATCAATTCCATTATAAGGGTCCAATTAACCCTTTAAGTTATCAATTTAACTTATAAGAACGATGTCTAATATCTCAATTTCTACCGTTAAAATATGTTCAAACATACGTAATAAACTGAAATAATAAAGTAACATCATTACCTGGATGTTTTGGGGGGAAAATTCTATATTTCCTTCAGCTTTTCCTTTCTTTTCTCTTTTCTGGCCTTTTTTTTCGCTCACAGCGTTCTCTATTTCTCATTTTCCTTTTTCTGTTTTGTTTCTAGCTTTTAAGCTAAGCGGTAAAGCTGTCCCTTAGCCACCGCCTCCATTCTAATATCTTTTTCTTTCTTTCCTTTCTTTTTTTTTTCTTTTGAAAACTTTCTACCATGACAACAAATTAAAATGGAACCTTACAAAGCTTGGAATGGCCTCAAATTTTACACAGAGGTTATACAATACTTTTGTGTCATGCCCGAGAAGACGGAATTCAAATCGGATTCCCGAAACTCAAGAAATAAATTAAACGGAAAAGATCAAATTCTTTAACTTTTGAGACTTTAGCGGATACTATCCGAACGACCTCGGAATTACTTCCGAAAGTTCACACAAGTCAAAAATGACCATACAAACCTAACTACGCTTTCATATTTTGGATCAGAGCTTATTCTCCAAAATCGAGCTCGAAAACCTCTTTTTAAGATTTACCGATGTTGTTCCCAACGCACACGCAAGTATACGTGGTCGACAAGTAATAAAGTGATAAGTAGAGTATCGTTCCCACGAGGACTATTCAGACTGGACTCCTAATAAATAATTTCTTAACAACTATTCAGGGATCTTTTCCAATAGTGAGAATACTATCAACTACAAAAATAGTAATTAAAATGGTAGAAGTGAATTCAAACAATGGAGCAAAAATTAGTTGTTATCAGTAATAAGGAGACGGTCCAGGGTTAGAGCTGCGACCAATCCAGTTGAGTTATCCTGTTGATTCCACTTCTTAAGTCCCAAGATTGCTAACTAACAGGTTAATTGTACCCGTAAAAACCTGTCGATTCTTCACGGTCTATAAAAGCTACTCTAACGCCTATATGTCTATGGAGTTAAATCACATGCATGCATTAACGAACTCTGTATTTAGCTAAGCAAGGTGAATAAGTATATGTCTATCCTACCCACAAATTGATTACCCGATGCTCAGGTTCACAATCAAGCCCTATTCTCTCTTATGTGCGTTCATAAATTCCCTCTGTCGAGTTCAATCTAAGAACCGTAGATAGTGTTCAATTATTCGGCCGTTATAATCAAACAATTATGATCAAGAAAGAATAAACAATCTATAATTGGAATTCAATTCATGGAAATCAACATTCAAACCTCAACCTTCATCAATTCGCTCTAACCCTAGCACGATATATTTAGCTACGCTTACTCATAATAACAACACAAGGAAATAATGAAATAATGAAATAATGATGTAATAAATTAATGGAAGGAAGAAAATGAAACGACCTCGGTCAGTCGTTTCGGAATTTAGGACTCCGATTGACATGCTGATAATTTTAAAAAATTTGTAAGGTCCATTAGGACCTATCTGTAAAATTTGAGCTAAATCAGATCTCGTTTGGTAGGCATCGGAAGAAGGTTTCAGTTTTTATTGTCAATAAATATTAAAAAGAGATTTTTGAGCTCGGTTTGGGCGAATGAGCTCCGATTTGAAATCCGAAAGCGCCGTTAGGTTCGTATAATTATTTGTGACTTTTTTGATTTTTCGAAAGTGAATTTCGATGTTGTTCGGCTAGTTTCCGCAAAAATGCCGAAAGTTAAATAATTTGACCTTTTCCTTTAAATTCACATCTTGAGTTTCGAGACTCCTATTTGGGATCCGTCTTCGCGAGTATGTTACATATATTTTGTATAGCTTACTCAAAAAATTTGGGCTCGTTTTGACTTCTCTAGGGTTCCATTTGAATTTTAATCGTCGTAGCAAATTTATTATAAAAAAAATTAAAATTAATTAAGAATTGAAAAGTCGGTTAACAAGGGATTAAATCCTATATAGTCAGTATATGTGATATAGAACAGAAACATACGAACCAAAGACAGAGAAAAGGAAAAGTTAGAAAAGAGAGAGAAAAAAAAGAAAAAGAGGTGGAAAAATAGTGGAATTTCTACCCCAAATCTTCAGGTAATGATGTTAATTCATTATCTTAGCTTATTACGTGTGTTTGAATATATTTTTATGGTAAAAATAGGGATATTAGACATCGCCCTAATGACGTAAATTGATAGTTTAAAGGGTCAATTGGACCCCGATGATGGAAATGATTATATATTCGTACTCAGTGAGTTATGGGCAATATATAAATGTAATTTATTTAGGGTTTGGTTATGGGACTTTGAACCCTGTATATAGGCCTGGCCTGTGTATTGCGTATGCGAATAGGGTATCAGGTTCCTAACTGGATTGCCCTAAAACATAAGGAATGAAGCCTTTAGCTTTATTTGATATAATTTTTCTGCTTATTGAATAGAGCGGGATCGTTTGGCGGTTAATCCAAAGGAAAAAGTAGTGGTTGAGTAACAGGGCTAGCTTTGGAATACGGTAAGTGTTTATATCCATTTCTTTGGAGGCACTTGGCCTCGTGGATTTTCTACCACGTGTTCCTTACGTGTGTAGCTGCCGATAGGCGTACTCATTACGCCTTAGCTTTGGATTTATATTCTATATTATATATTATGTCCTGTTATTGATATTGCATTGGGAATCTGAGTATTGTACTTTGGCTTGGAGTTGGCATCTGCTTCCCGGCTGTCGATGAGAGTCCTGTGGCGGTGAAGGGTTATTATTGCATCACATTGCATTCATATGCATTACATTGCATATCATACTGAGTGCAGGAGTATTCCGCCTCTGGTTTATATTATATCGGGTGCAGGAGTATTCCGCCCCAGGAGCAGGAGTATTCCGCTCCAGTTGGTTAGCAGATTGGATTCCCCTCGAATGCAGGAGTATTCCGCTTCGAGCTGGGATTATGGGCACATGTGATCCTTTGCATCTCATTTCATTTCATCTCATTTCATTTTATTTCATTTCATCCTATTCCATTTCATTTCATACTATTGTGTAGATTTTCTGTACATGACTACTGTTCTGCTTATATGTGCATTGCATATTTGTTGATTGTTGTCTGGTTCCGTTTCCCTTACTAGCGTATCTATTTTTTTGAGCTTGCTAGTTTGTTCACACTTATTGAGTCCTCATGACTCACCCCCTATTTGTCCTTGTGTTTTCTTTTCGTTCGGCAGATTCTGCACCAGGACCCAGCCAGTCGCGCCGTGATTGAGGAGTAGTACGTTCTCAGCTGTCTACGGTGAGCCATCCTGTTCATTGCGGCCACCAACTTCAGATATTACAGTTTTCCCTACTTTTGCTCCCTTCGGGAGATGTGTATATCTTTTGGCCTTCTTAGATGTCTGATCTGGATACCTTTAAAATTGTGTATTTTGGATAGTTAGTTGTATTATTCAGACAGCTTGTACATTTGTCTATCCTTAAGAGTTATCTTATGTTGTTAAAATTTGGTTCATTTTCATTTCAAGGTAATTCTTCGTAATTTATGTCGATTCAGTCAATAGGGTTCGCCCGACAGGTTTAGGGGGAGATGGTCGGGTGCCCGCACGGCCTAACCGAGAATTCGGGTCGTGTCAGAAAAACCCTTATTCAAGATGTTATGAGCTCTCAAATTTGCTCCAAAGTCTGAACCTCCTCAAAAAAACTAAGTAGAAGAGTATTTATAATTTTTACAAAAGCCTACCAATTAGTTACGCCTAAGCCTAGACGAAATAGGACTTCCACAAACGCTCCAGGGGCGCTATAGCTGGCGCCCCGCGCCTCAAAACGCGCGCAACAAGGAAGAGTCCGTCGAATCTTGCACGTAACGGCCACGCCCCGCGCCACAAAACGCGCAGGACATTTGGGCGCATAGCTGGCGCGGCGCGCCACCAAACGCGCCAGGCCAATTCCAGCTTCTTCTCGTCCACAGCTTGCATCGCGTCGTGCCTTCAATCCAATCCTCAATCCAATTCCAGCCTTTTCTTGCTTGATCATGCTCTTTAAAGCACCAATTGCACTTCATAACATCCTACAAGTCACACGACACAAAATCAGTGCAAAATCACATTAGTCAACTAGAAAACGGGCGAATAAAATACTCGAACGTTAGGAAATATTAAGGAGATATAGGCATAAAATGCCAAACATCACCACCCCACACTTGAACCTTTGCTCGCCCTTGAGCAATCACTAATGACTCCCCAACCTAGGTAGAACAGGTCTGCCTATGACTATGGTTGATACCGACCATTGAACAAATGCATACATGACTACTATGGGTCCAACAAACATGCCAACCATATAACAACTCAAAAAATGAGAACAACCACCCCAAGACAACTCAAATGCAAAAACTCGACTTATTGCAACCATGCTCCCACAAAGTCACACCTATCTACTCAACCAAGAAGCCACGACTTCACCTATCTCATGCAAACCATGTGCCCTCACCAAACAATGAAGCAAGAGAGTGTCCCCCAAATATCACACAACAATGAATATCAAGAAAAAACGGGAACAATAGCATAGAAAGAATTCACTCACTCTCATGAAAAGCTCACATGTCACACACGATGTACCATAGGTTTGCCCGTAGTGTAGGACTCCACTAATGTAGGCTCACTCCAATCGGGATTAACTAGGACTTTGAAGGGTTGTAATGTAGGCTAAGGGGCTGGTAAGAAACATATGGATAATAGTGACTACCTCCCTAAGCACTTTAATACATCACATTCAAATTAAGCACATATCTCATCAAAGCCACCCAATTCACCACCCAACAAATTTCACATACACTTTTTTCAACAAGTAGCAATTTTTCTTTTAAGCACAACACTAGCAAGGATGGATATTCATTTCTTTTCTTTTTTTTCTTTTTTCAATTTTTTTCAGCTTTTTTTTTCATTCAATTCTTTCTAAACCTTGCCAATGCTCCTTTTAACTACTTCACAATTTATCAAGTATTCCTGTCATTGGTTCCACTCAAAAACCTCCCAATACTTCAACCACAAACTCCACAGTAATATAAAATTATCAATTAAAGTGCTTAAGGAGTAAAGGTTCAAAAGAAAGCAATTTAGAACAAGTGGGTAGGCTCGCGGTGTGGGTGCCAACAAAAGGTCAAAGGGATCACAACAATCAAGGATGCATATAAGGGTAGGCAAATCAAGGTAAAAGGCTTATCCAAGAAGGCCTGTATCATCTCCCGACTAGAGCAAACCTAGGATTTCGCTTTGCACACACACGGGGCAAGTTCTAGACACCGATATGCAAACATGGAGTACCATAAGAATATGCCTCACAACACACATTGCACACGATCTACACAAAATGGCTCCATCACAACTCTCAATCAAGCAAATAGGGTGCAACTTGTAGGAATTTAAGCACTAATGCACAAAGGTTCACAACAAAGTCAAGTGAGTGGACTCAAGCGTCTCAAGGGGGTCATTCCATTTTTTCTAGGCATGCATCACAATTTAAAACCAAAAGACACCACAAATAGCACATGCTCAAGTCCAAGTACAGCGGTATCAAACAAATCAAAGGCACCTAGCATTCTACCTAATTCTTCGTCTAGGGCCACCTATAACTAACTACTCTAATCCTAAAAAGAAAAGAAAATAAAAAACTACCCGGTTCAAAGGCCTCCCCATGGAAAAGAACCGAGGTCGTAAGAAAAACCACGGGACGGATGACTGTACCACTAACTAAAACTAAAAATAAAATCTTTTTGGAATTTTTCATTAGTTTTCTAATTTTTTTCATTTTTTATATATTAAAGCAAGAAACAAATAAAAATAAAGTCAAGTGACAAAAATAAAAATTGCTAAAATTAAATTCCTAAGGGTACAATCATCCATAACCTCAAAAACTTGGGAAATCCCCCACCCCACACTTAAAACTAAGCAATGTCCTCAGTGCGACAAAAAAATAAAGTACAAGAGGTAAAAGAACTTCCCTGAAGGCTCTAGTCCTTGGTGCTAGCATCCTCCAAGCTTCCGTATATTATGAGGTACTCAGACTTCCCCCAACAGGTCATCAATATTAGGCAGGGGTCAGGACACCCCACACTTAAACTCGACATTACATGAACCTGCAATCTAGAGAAAAATAAAAACTATGTGATACTATAAATAAAATAATACAAGTACGAACTCGGGTTGCCTCCAGAGAAGCGCCTTAGTTAACGTCATGGCACGACGACACTTTTAGCTCACTTCCAGCATTTATGTCTTCTCTTCTTACGACGAACCCTTGCTCTCTTCCTTTCCTTGAGAGAACCTATCTGCACGTCATTTGGTTTACTTCCATGTTCTTGATTGACACATTCGATCATAGAGCACTCTTCAACCTTAGTTATGTGCTCCTTCTCATTATAAACCTTGAAAGTGACCTTTTCTCCATGCGCTCTAACAGTCATCTCTCCAGCTCCATGTCAATAATTGCCTTCGAGGTGACTAAGAATGGTCTCCCCAAAATGATTGGAGCTTCTCGGTCCTCTTCATAATCTAGGACTACAAAATCAGCAGAGAATGTAAATGATGTTTGGCATTTTATGCCTATATTTCCTTAATATTTCCTCACGTTTTAGTACCTTATTCGCTCGTTTGTGGTTTGTGACTGTGATTTTACACTGGTTTTATGTCGTGTGTGTGTAGGTTGTTATGCAATGTAATTGGAGCTTTTAAGAGTTTGATTGAGCAAGAAAAGATTGGATTTTGGTTGAGGATTGGATCGAGCACACGAAGGCACTACACGAAACGAGAAAAGGAGGAGCGGAACAGAAAAATGCATGGGCGCTACCAGTGGCGCGCCGCGCTGGCCAAAGCGCCCAGCGTCTGGCGCGTTTGGCTGCGCGGCGCGGGGCTAACGCGGGCAACGTTCGACGTCTTCTGGTCATGGACGCGTGATCGTGGGCGCGGGGCGCCCGCTATGGCGCCCCTGGAGCGAATTTTGACTTCCTATTTCGTCTAGGCTTGGGTCTAACTTATTACTAGGTGTTTGTAAACCCTATAAATACTCTTTTACTTAGTTTTTCATGAGAGTTCAGACTTTGGAGAAATTGGAGAGCTCATAACATCAAGAACAAGGGTTTTTCTTCCTTCCATTAATCTATTACATCATTATCTCATTATTTCATCAAACCCTTGTGTTGTTATTATGAGTTTGCGTAGCTAATTATATCGTTCTAGGGTTAGAGTATTTCATGAAGGTTGATGTTTGAAGATTGATTCTCATTAATTGAATCCCATTACGGGTTGCTTATTCTTTCTTGATTTCACTTGTGTAATTGTCAGGGCCCGACTATTACGCATTATCTATGGTTTTTAGATTGAACTCGACAGAGGGAATTTATTAACGCAATAAGAAAGAATAGAACTAGTTTGTGAACCCGGGCATCGGGGAACCAATTCGCGGGTAGGATAGACATATACTTGCTCGCCTAGTTTAACTAATTACAGAATTCGTTAATGCGTGTACGTGATTCAATCCATAGACATATAGGGATTGGAGTAGCCTGCATAGACCGTGAAGAACTGAAAGGTTTTCACGGGTACATTTAATCTGTTAGTTAGTAACCCGGGATTTAAGAAGTGGAATCAATTGGAAAACTCAACTGGATTGTTCGTAACTCTGACCCTGGACCGTCTCCTTAATATTGTTTACAACCAAAGTTTGCTCCATTGTTTGACTGAATTTCCACCATTTAAATTATTGTTCTTTAGTTAATAACATCATCACTATTGGAAAAAGATCCCTGGATAGTTGGTTAGAAATTGTTTGCTAGAATTCAGTCTGAATAGTCCTCGTGGGAACGATACTCTACTTATCATTTTATTACTTGTCGACCACGTATACTTGCGTGTGCGTTTGGGAGCAACAAGTTTTTGGCGCCGTTGCCGGGGACTAAACAATTGACTGTTTCTTTTCAGACGATTTATTATTTTCTATTCAGGTTTAATTTTTGTTTGGAGTTTTGTGCTGTTTCAGGTATTAGGTCCTGCTTGATCTTTACCTACAGGAATGGCAGAAGAACAAGCTTTAGCTGTGCGAGATGTTGCTCTCCCCAGCCTGGAGGGAGTAGCCTCGAGCATAGTTAAGCCTAGAATTACTGGAAACTTTGAAATTAAGTCCGGTATGATACAACTGTTACATACGACTGGACAATTTGGTGGATTTCCTCATGAAGATCCGCAACAACATATCCAGAATTTCTTGGAGATCAGTGATACTTATACACCAACGGGAGTTCCTATTGATTATGTTCGCTTGACTTTATTCCCGTTTTCACTGATTGGGGCAGCAAAGAGGTGGTTAAAGGCTGAAAAGTCTGGGTCTATCACCACTTGGAATGATTTGGCTAAGAAGTTCTTGGCTAAGTTTTATCCATCTGCCAAGACAGCCCGGGTGAGGAGTGAAATTATGTCCTTCAGACAGTTAGAAGGAGAATCTTTGTATTCAGCCTGGGAGCGGTTCAAAGCTTTATTGAGAGATTGTCCACACCACAACCAATCCAATGAGGTTCTTGCACATACTTTTGTTGAGGGGTTGACTGCACATACTAAGATTGTGGTAGATGCTGCTGCTGGAGGTCAAGTATTGGCCTTAAATTTTGACCAGATCTATGATTTGCTAGATAAGTTTTCGCAGAGCAATCCTGATTGGCAAGGTGATGGTAGAGCTACTACGCAGAAGGCTGCAGGGGTACTTCAGTTAGATGCAGTTTCAGAGCTACGTGCTAGGATGGATGCTATTTCCAATCAAATTAGTAAGCTAGCTCTGCCAAAGACTCAGCAACCAGTGGCTCCAGTGCAACAACTCCAGAGCTTTTGTGAGGTTTGTGGTCAAGACCATGCTACAGAGGTTTGCCCTTCTAACCCAGAGTCAGTTTATTACGTGGGTAATCACAACAGGCTGCAGGGTCAAAATCAGTTTGGTAATTCTTATTATCAAGGTAATATGAGAGCCCCGAATAATTACCACCCACTCCCAGCTCCACCACAGCAGGTTAGCAGTTCAGTTGAGGAGATGCTAAAGCAGATAATGGCGGGCCAGCAGAGAATGATAGCTGACACTGCAGCCCATGCACAGGCCATACAAGATCTTGCAAGTGCTCACAAGAACTTGGAGCACCAGTTGGGGCAATTGGTGGGAGAAATAGGTACTGTAAAAAAAGAGCCTGAACAATGTCTTGCAGTGACTTTAATTGGAGGTGGAGAGCTAATGACCAAGCCTGAGGAGAAAGCTGAAATTGAAAAAATTGAAAAAGTGGAGAAGGTAAAGAAGAAAGAAGAGATAAAAGAGGCACCTAGGCCACCTCCACCATTCCCGCAGAGGCTTATACAATCGAAGGATTTGGCCCAATATCAAAAATTTGTGAGTATGCTGAAAGAACTTCATGTTAATATTCCTTTGACTGATGTGTTTGAATTGATGCCATCCTTTGTGAAGTTCTTAAAAGAGATTTTAGTCAAGAGGAAAAAGCCTCAAGAGATAGATTCAGTTGAGTTAGTTGAGGAGTGTAGCACAATCTTGAGCAAGCTACCTCCAAAACTTCAAGATCCTGGGAAGTTTACTATTCCTTGTACCATTGGAGGGCATAGTATCACTGGTGCCTTGTGTGATTTGGGTGCGAGCATAAATCTCATGCCTCTGTCTGTTTGCAAAAGGTTAGGACTAGGAGAAATCAAGCCCTCCTCAGTTACTCTTAAGATGGCGGATGGATCACTCACTCACCCTGATGGTAAATTGGAGGATGTGTTGATAAAAGTTGGTAAGTTTACATTCTCTGTTGATTTTGTAGTCCTAGATTATGAAGAGGACTTAGAAGCTCCAATTATTTTGGGGAGACCATTCTTAGTCACCTCGAAGGCGCTTATTGACATGGAGCTGGGTGAGATGACTGTTAGAGCGAATGGAGAAAAGGTGACTTTCAAGGTGTATAATGAGAAGGAGCACATAGCTAAGGTTGAAGAGTGCTCTATGATTGAATGTGTCAGTCAAGAACATGGAACTAAACCAATTGAAGTGAAGTTGGGGTCTCTCAAAGAAAGGAAGAAAGCAAAAGTTCGGCGGAAGAAGAGAAGACGTAAATGCTGGAAGTGAGCTAAAAGTGTCGTCGTGCCACGACGTTAACTAAGGCGCTTCTCGGGAGGCAACCCGAGTTTGTACTTGTATTATTTTATTTATAGTGTCACGTAGTTTTTGTTTTTCCTTGGATTGCAGGTTCATGTAATGTCGAGGCTAAGTGTGGGGTGTCCTCACCCTTGCCTCATAGTGATGACCTGATGAGGGAAGTCTGAGTACCTCATACTATATGGAAGCTTGGAGGATGCTAGCACCAAGGACTAGAATCTTCAGGGAAGTTTTCTTTACCTTGCACTTTCTTATTTTTAGCACTGAGGACATTGCTAGTTTTAAGTGTGGGGTGGGGGAACTACCTTTTATTTATTTTTGAGGTTAGGATGCATGTACCATAGGATTTTTCTTTTGTCACTTGACTTTATTTTGATTTATTTCTTGCTTTAATATATGAAAAAAAATTGAAAAAAATTAGAAAACCAATGAAAAAATTTCAAAAAGATTTTCTTTTTAGTCTTTATTAGTGGTACATGTCATCCACCCCGTGGTTTTTCTTATGACCTCGGTTCTTTTCCACGGGGAGGCCTTTGAACCGGGTAGTTTTTTACTTTTTAGGATTAGAGTAGTTAGTTGTTAGGTGGCCCTAGACAAAGGAAATAGGTAGAATGCTAGGTGCCTTTGATTTGTTTGATACCGGTGGACTTGGACTTGATTGCATGTGCTATTTGTGGTGTCCTTGGGTTTTAATTGTGATGCATGCCTAGGAAAAAATGGAACAGCCCCCTTGAGATGCTTGAGTCCGCTTGCTTGACTTGATTGTTAACCTTTGTGCATAAGTGCTTAAATTTCCACAAGTTGCATTCTAGATGCTTGATTGAGAGTTGTTGATGGAGCCTTTTGTGTGGATTATGTGCAATGTGTGTTGTGAGGCATATTTTTGTTGCTCCATGTTGCCTATTAATGTCTAGAACTTGCCCCGTGTGTGCGCAAAGCGAAATCCTAGGTTTGCTCTAGTCGGGAAATGATACAAGGCCTTCTTTTGTTAGCCTACCCTTACATATATACCTTGGAAAATTATTGTTGTGATTTCTTTGACCCTTTTTGTTGGCACCCACACCCCGAGCCTACCCATTTATTTTTAATTGACTCTTTTGGCCCTTACTCCTTAAGCACTTTATTGATATTGTGTAGATGATTGGAGTTGTGGTTGGATTTTGGGGGGTTCTTGAGTGGAACTAATGAAGGGGAATATTTGTGAAAAGTGTGAAGTAGTGAAAAACATTGGCAAGGTTGGAAGTTGATGAAATTGAAAAAAAGTGAATTGAAAATAAAAAAATATAGCAAAGTTGAAAAAATTTGTGAGAAAAGAAAAAAAAAAGAAAGATATCCATCCTTGCTAGTGTGTGCTTAAAAGAAAAATATGCTACTTATTGAGAAGGTGTATGTGTGATAGTTGTGATTGGGTGGTTTGTTGAGACTTGTGGCTTAATTAATTGTGATGTATTAAAGTGCTTAGGGAGGTAGTCACTATTACCCATATGTATCCTACCCGCACCTTAGCCTACATTACAACCTTTTAAAGTCCTAGTTAATCCCGATTGGAGTGAGCCTACATTAGTGGAGTCCTACACTACGGGCAAGCCTATGGTACGTTGTGTGTGACATGTGAGCCTTTCATGAGAGTGAGTGAATTCATTTGTTATTGCCCCCGTTCTATTCATGATATCTATTTTTGTGTGTGATCTTTTGGGGAGGCACTCTCTTTCATATGGGTGAGGGCACGTGGTTTGCATGAAGTAGGTAAAGTTGATGGCTTTTGATTGAGTAGATAGGTGTGATTTTGTGGGAGCATGGTCACATTGAGTTGAGTTTGTGCATTTGAGCTATTTTGGGGTGGTTGTTCTCGTATTTTTGATTTTGGTAAATTGTTGGCATGTTGTGGAACCATGGTAGTCATGTGCGCATTGGTTCAATGGTCGGTATCAACCATAGTCATAGGCAGACCTGTTTTACCTAGGTTGGAAGTTATTTGTGATTGCTCGAGGACGAGCAAAGGTTCAAGTGTGGGGTGGTGATGTTTGGCATTTTATGCCTATATTTCCTTAATATTTCCTCACGTTTTAGTACCTTATTCGCTCGTTTGTGGTTTGTGACTGTGATTTTACACTGGTTTTATGTCGTGTGTGTGTAGGTTGTTATGCAATGTAATTGGAGCTTTTAAGAGTTTGATTGAGCAAGAAAAGATTGGATTTTGGTTGAGGATTGGATCGAGCACACGAAGGCACTACACGAAACGAGAAAAGGAGGAGCGGAACAGAAAAATGCATGGGCGCTACCAGTGGCGCGCCGCGCTGGCCAAAGCGCCCAGCGTCTGGCGCGTTTGGCTGCGCGGCGCGGGGCTAACGCGGGCAACGTTCGACGTCTTCTGGTCATGGACGCGTGATCGTGGGCGCGGGGCGCCCGCTATGGCGCCCCTGGAGCGAATTTTGACTTCCTATTTCGTCTAGGCTTGGGTCTAACTTATTACTAGGTGTTTGTAAACCCTATAAATACTCTTTTACTTAGTTTTTCATGAGAGTTCAGACTTTGGAGAAATTGGAGAGCTCATAACATCAAGAACAAGGGTTTTTCTTCCTTCCATTAATCTATTACATCATTATCTCATTATTTCATCAAACCCTTGTGTTGTTATTATGAGTTTGCGTAGCTAATTATATCGTTCTAGGGTTAGAGTATTTCATGAAGGTTGATGTTTGAAGATTGATTCTCATTAATTGAATCCCATTACGGGTTGCTTATTCTTTCTTGATTTCACTTGTGTAATTGTCAGGGCCCGACTATTACGCATTATCTATGGTTTTTAGATTGAACTCGACAGAGGGAATTTATTAACGCAATAAGAAAGAATAGAACTAGTTTGTGAACCCGGGCATCGGGGAACCAATTCGCGGGTAGGATAGACATATACTTGCTCGCCTAGTTTAACTAATTACAGAATTCGTTAATGCGTGTACGTGATTCAATCCATAGACATATAGGGATTGGAGTAGCCTGCATAGACCGTGAAGAACTGAAAGGTTTTCACGGGTACATTTAATCTGTTAGTTAGTAACCCGGGATTTAAGAAGTGGAATCAATTGGAAAACTCAACTGGATTGTTCGTAACTCTGACCCTGGACCGTCTCCTTAATATTGTTTACAACCAAAGTTTGCTCCATTGTTTGACTGAATTTCCACCATTTAAATTATTGTTCTTTAGTTAATAACATCATCACTATTGGAAAAAGATCCCTGGATAGTTGGTTAGAAATTGTTTGCTAGAATTCAGTCTGAATAGTCCTCGTGGGAACGATACTCTACTTATCATTTTATTACTTGTCGACCACGTATACTTGCGTGTGCGTTTGGGAGCAACAGTAAACTTACCAACTTTAAGCAACACATCCTCCAACTTACCATCAGGTTGAGTGAGTGATCCATCTGCCATTTTAAGAGTAACTGAAGAGGGCTTGATTGCTCCTAGCCCTAACCTTTTGCAAACAGATAGAGGCATGAGATTTATGCTCTCACCCAGATCACACAATGCACCAGTGATATTATGCCCTCCAAGGGTGCAAGGAATAGTAAACCTCCCAGGATCTTGAAGTTTTGGAGGTAGCTTGCTCAAGATTGTGCTACACTCCTCGACTAACTCAACTGTATCTATCTCTTGAGGCCTTTTCTTCTTGACTAAAATCTCTTTTAAGAACTTCACAAAGGATGGCATCAATTCAAACACATCAGTCAAAGGAATGTTAACTTGAAGCTCTTTCAACATACTCACAAATTTTTGATACTGGGCCACATCCTTTGATGGTATAAATCTCTGCGGGAATGGTGGAGGCGGCAGAGGTGCCTGCTTTTTCTCTTCTTTCTTCTTTACCTTCTCCACTTTTTCAACTTTTTCTATTTCAGCTCTCTCCTCAGACTTGGCCATCAGCTCTCCACCTTCAATTAAAGTCACTGCAAGACATTGCTTAGGCCCTTTTCTAACAGTACTCGACCCAGCATCACCAGGGGGTGCTCCATGTTGTCTAGAATTTGTAGCGCCCACCAACTGCCCCAACTGGTGCTCCAGGTTCTTTTGAGCATTGATAAGATCTTGTATGGCATGTGCATGGGCTGCAGTGTCAGCTATCATTCTCTGCTGGCCTGCCATTATCTGCTTTAGCATATCTTCAACTGAATTGCTAACCTGCTGTGGTGGAGCTGGAAGTGGTTGGTAATTATTTGGGGCTCTCATATTGCCTTGATAATAAGCATTACTAAACTGATTTTGACCCTGCGGCCTGTTTTGATTACCCACGTAATAAACTGACTCTAGATTAGAGGAGCAAACCTTTGTAGCATGATCTTGACCACAAACCTCACAAAAGACTTGAAATTGTTGCACTGGAGCTACTTGTTGCTGAGTCTGCGGCAGAGCTAGCTTGCTAATTTGATTAGAAATAGCATCCATCTTCGCGCTCAGCTCTGAAACTGCATCTAACTGAAGTACCCCAGCAGATTTCTACGTAGTAGCTCTACCATCTCCCTGCCAATCAGGATTGCTCTGCGAAAACTTGTCTAGTAATTCATAGATCTGGTCAAAGTTTAAGGCCAGTACTTGGCCTCCAGCAGCAGCATCTACCACGATCTTAGTATGCGGAGTGTACCCCTCAATAAAAGTTGTGCCAGAACCTCGTTGGATTGGTTATGGTGTGGACAATCTCTCAGTAAAGCTTTAAACCGCTCCCAGGCTGAATACAAAGACTCTCCTTCTCTCTGTCTGAAGATCATAATTTCACTCCTCAGCCGGGCTGTCTTGGCAGATGGATAAAACTTAGCTAAAAACTTCTTAGCCAAATCATCCCAAGTAGTGATAGACTCAGGCTTTTCAGCCATTAACCACTTCCTTGCTGCCCCAATCAGTGAAAACGGGAACAATGTCAAGCGAACATAATCAATAGGAACTCCCGTTGGTGTATAAGTATCACTGATCTCCAAGAAATTCTGAATGTGTTGCTGCAAATCTTCATGAAGTAATCCACCATATTGCCCAGTCGCATGCAGCAACTGAATCATGCCGGGCTTAATCTCAAAGTTCCCGGTGATAGCGGGCTTCACTATGCTAGACGCTACCCCCTCCAGGCTAGGGAGAGCAACATCTCGCACAGCTAAGGTGCGTTCTTCTGCCATTCCTGTAGGTAAAGATCAAGCAGGACCTAATACCTGAAACAGCACAGAACTCAAAACAAAAATTAAACCTGAATAGAGAATAAGTAATCGTTCAAAAGGAAATCAGTCAATTGTTAGTCTCCGGCAACGGCGCCAAAAACTTGTTGCTCCCAACGCATACGCAAGTATACGTGGTTGACAAGTAATAAAGTGATAAGTAGAGTATCGTTCCCACGAGGACTATTCAGACTGGACTACTAACAAACAATTTCTTAACAACTATTCAGGGATCTTTTCCAATAGTGAGAATACTATCAACTACAAAAATAGTAATTAAAATGGTAGAAGTGAATTCAAACAATGGAGCAAAAATTGATTGTTATCAGTAATAAGGAGACGGTCCAGGGTTAGAGCTGCGACCAATCCAGTTGAGTTATCTTGTTGATTCCACTTCTTAAGTCCTAAGATTGCTAACTAACGGGTTAATTGTACCCGTAAAAACCTGTCGATTCTTCACGGTCTATGCAAGCTGCTCTAACGCCTATATGTCTATGGGGTTAAATCACATGCACGCATTAACGAACTCTGTATTTAGCTAAGCAAGGTGAATAGGTGACACGACCCGGAATCCGGTAAGGCCGTGCGGGCACCCGACATCCTCCCCCAGACCCGTCGGGCGAACCCTTACCAATTATATTAGGAAAATAATTATAATGATTCATAAATAAGGACAAGACTAAAAATAAAATCACAGACATACTAATACCTCTAAGCTGTACAAATGAAATTACAGCTGACTACCCAACATACAAGGTTTAGGGCTATCCAGACTAGACATCTAAGAGTACAAAAGAAGACAGATACCTCCTGAAGGGAGCAAAATGCAACTGAAATAACAACCAATAAACTGGTGGCCATCCGGAATAAAAGCTAGCTCACCCTGACAGCTGAAGTCGTCTTCGCTCTTTTACAACGTGGCGAAATCAATCCTGGAGCGAACCTGCCGAAACAAAATAGATAGACAAGAAACAAACAACAAACAAGGGTGAGTCAAAAGGACTCAATAAGTGGGGCAGACTAGCCACCTCAAAGAATAGGATAGCTAGCCAGGGAGAAGAAATAGATAAACAAAATTCCTCTTATTTAAATTATAAAAACGCGGAGCCAGATAATAACTAGAAACACGTATGAGATGACAAACTCATTAACAACCAGGAATGTAAGATAACCAAAACATATCGGTATCCCGAACACATCAACAATCAGAAATATATCCTGTTGCGGCGTGCAACCCGATCCATATATTCATCCTGTTGCGGCGTGCAACCCGATCCATAGATTTATACCATTGCAGTGTGCAACCCGATCCATATATTTATACCGTTGCGGCGTGCAATCCGATCCATATATTCATCCTGTTGCGGCGTGCAACTCGATTCCCGCAATCCGGGATACGAGCCAGAAATATATAGGCAAACTGAGATATGTGCACCGCATACATAAAATACAACACAATACACATAATAGTCAGTATGCGGTGCAATGGGATGGGATGAATGCGGTATGATGCAATGCAGTCACATATGCCTGATACCCATCTCCGGCTCGGGACTCTCATCGTCTACCAGGAGATATATGCAATAATGACCCTTCACCGGCTCGGGACTCTCATCGATTTTCGGGAAGTATATACAATAATGACCCTTCACCGGTGCGGGACTCTCATCGCCAACCGGGAAGTATATGCAATAATGACCCTTCACCGGTGCGGGACTCTCATCGCCAACCGGGAAGTATATGCAATAATGACCCTTCACCGGTGCGGGACTCTCATCGCCAACCGGGAAGTATATACAATAAGTACCCTTCACCGGTGCGGGACTCTCATCGCCAATCGGGAAGTATATGCAATGCTCAAAACCAGAGTGCAATGCTCATATGATCAATGCAGTACCAACAACAGGGCATAACAAATAATATACAATGTAAATTCAAAGCTAAGGCATAATGAGTACGCCTATTGGCAGCTACACACGTAAGGAAACACGTGGTAGAAAATCCACGAGGCCAGGTGCCTCCAAAGAAATTGATATAAACAGTTACCTCTTCCAAAAGTTAGCATTGCTAATCAATAACCGCTTTTATCCTTTGGTTCCATTGCCAAACGATCCCACTGTGTTCAATAAGCAGAAAAATATATCACATTAGGCTAAAGGCTTCATTCCTCACATCTTAGGTAATCCAAATAGGAACCTGATACCCTATTCGCATACGCAATACGCAGGCCAGGCCTATGTACAGGGTTTATGGTCACATGACCAAACCCTAAATAAATTATATTTATATGTTGCCCATAACTCACTGAGTATGAATATATAATCAATTTCATTATCGGGGTCCATTTGACCCTTCAAACTATTAATTGAACTTGTTAAAACGATGTCTAATATTCCAAGTTTTACCGTTAAAATATATTTAAACACACGTAATAAACTCAAACAATATATTAAGATCATTACCTGAATGTTTCAGGGTGAAAATTCTACTTTTCTCCGGCCCCTTTTCTTATTTTCTGGCATTTTCTTTTTCCACAGCGTTTTTCTCTTCTCAATTCGCGTTCTGTTTCTGTTTTCCACCATTTCCATACATATCTAACCTTGTCCTTAGCTTAAAGCTAAGGACCACCGTTTCTAATTTTAATTTTAATTTAATTAATTTTTTTTTATTTTTCTTTTCTTTTCTTTTCTCGACGAAAATTAAAACGATACCCTACGATATTCGAAATAATTCCAACTTTTGCATACAAGTTACACAAAATATATGTAACATACTCGCGAAGGCGGATCTCAAATCAGACTTCCGAAACTCAAGATACGAATTTAAATGAAAAGAAGTCAAATTATTTAACTTTCGGCATTTTAGCGGAAACTTGCCGAACAACATCGAAATTCACTTTCGAAAATTTACAATGGTCATAAATAATCATACGAACCCAACGGCGCTTTCGGATTTCGAATCGGAGCTCATTCGGCAAAACCGAGCTCGAAAATCTCTTTTTAATATTTATTGCCAATAAAAACTGAAATCTTCTTCCGATGCCTGCCAAACGAGGTCTGATTTAGCTCAAATTTTACAGACAGGTCCTAATGGACATTACAAATATTTTAAAATTATCGGCACGCCAATCGGAGTCCTAACTTCCGAAATGACTAACCGAAGTCGTTTCATTCTCCTCCACTTAAACTCTCGTTCGTCCTCGAACGAGCCTAAGTCAAAAGAAAAATTCGCACAGATAACAAAAGAACTTGCACGACCTTCATAAGCTACTCCACAGACCTTATCTCTTGATTACAGGATCTGAATTATATTACGCACATCGTACTTTTAGAATAAAATATATCTGGATAATATGATAATACCATTGCACAGCTTATTCCGACTAAGCTGATCCTTCCTCGGTCACGAGAAGAGAGTTCTACTTTTTTGAAGCAAAGATACACGGAACTTTGAATGGGTTGACATGATTCAGCCGATAATCGCTCTTCGATATACCTTTCGATATAAAACAGGTCGATGGAACTAAAATTAGCTTACGCTCTCACAACGCCTTAGAGATTTAGTATTACCATTCAGTATTTGGAGGAGGACTCCTCCACTTAAAGCACAAACTCATGCAGCCATTTGAATAAGAATAACCATCCTCGCACAGTCTGCTAGACTAAAGAAGATTTAGCTAAAAGCTGAACGTAGGCAGACCTAAGCTACCAACTACCCTTTCGAGTTGCCAAACAGCTGCAACTCTCAAGTTCACAACTCCATACCTTTGCCGTAAACACCACCGCCTGATGGATGGTACTTCGATATAAAAATTTCGGCAGAGTTTCCTCTGAAACTAGATGATCCGCAAAAAAAGAACCAGCACTATACTATACATGGGAATGGATACCCGGATAAACTGATATCCAAAACAATAATATGCTTACCCGATTACAATAACACGTACTCTGGCTCACCACAGGGAACATCACAAGCGGCTACCAACTGCCCAAGCTTGCCAGTGCCAAACAAAGAAGAGATGGCAATGGACCGAGGATAGAAATAATTAGAGCCTCAGGAAGTTCATCTTCTTATTTGCTTGGCTACCAAAGCTAGACTACTTCCGAGTCAGGCTAGCCAAAGAATCGCAATTGAAGAAATAGACATTAAATAAACTTTATGGAAAACATCCATACCAATTTAACCTCCCAATAAGAAGGAAACTCTGACAATTTACCAAAATACCCTTTTATAACACAGACAAGCTCATAAGATAACATAACTTTACTAGCGTTTTGAACCAAGAGGAGATACGTAGATCGAATATTACTTACTAATCACTTTGCACAGAAAGAAATGATAACACTTTCTGATGGTGACGAATTAGGATCTCATTATCCTATCAACACGAAATTCCGAGAAGAGAGGTAAACTGATTTGACATAATAAGAGAAAGTGGTACAACAGAATGCCAAGCAGGCAATACCGACACTCTCTCTCAAATTTCTCACATTTAACCAGATAAACTAGTACGACCTCACAAATGCCAGGAATGAATCATACCAGAAGCTCACCCCTCTAGCAACCGATTCTTAATAGAAACAATATCCAAGGAAGCCATGGAAATATGGTAAGATAAACGAAGTTCAGACAGATCGGAAGAATCAAATCTTACTCACATTTAATGGAAGAAGAAATACATGGGTCTACTACATCAGATACTTCAGCATCCTGCCAGACTGGCAGTTCATAAAACTGCCTCTGTGGCTGAACTAAGCCACTACCCTGACAATCCCTTTCTGAAGAACCACTGCCACCACACTCTCAACCTCTACTGGATGGTGGCATTTCTCTGGCTAATTGAGATCTATATGAAATTCCCTGCGACTGTGCAGGTGCCTGATGACGTGAGAAAAGACGACTGCCTGCTTGCCGGAGTAAGGAAAAACTCCTCAAAGGATAACCAGACTCATGACAATGATAACACCCTTTTCGCTAAAAATGGAAACTGGACAGATTGTTGATAGTTGCAAAAAGAAAGTTGAGTCTAACCTTGATGAACTACTAGCGCACTTTGAGAATTACGCTCTACAAGCTGAGATAACCTAGCAGGTGACCTCCCAAAATAATCAGAACTCTTACCTCCAGATGAGGTACCATGGTTGCCCACCAGGGCCGTGGGATCTCTGCTCTAACTCTTCCGGCACTAACTTATGGTATGCCTAATACCTTTGAGCAATATCAACAACGACATCAAATGAAGTCCAACCCTCAATTTTTCGAGCCATCTGGGATCTCAAGGAAGGGGAAAGGTCACCAATAAATATTTGAATCTCTCGAAAGGCTCATGAACTAGTTCTAATGCATATTCAGCCAATCTATAGAATTCAATCTCATATTCTGAAACCAACAGGCTACCCTGTCCAATCCACTCGAACTGGAAACACTTTTCATCTTGTTCGCTACTCGAAAGGAACTTTTCCACGAATGTAGAAGAAAAATCGAACCAAGTTAGTTAATAAGAGAGCGGCCCACCAATTCAAGGCTTGACCCTGAAGCTGGAAAGAAGGACAACCAACACCATACCGCTCGATATAATCAAGAGCCTGAAGGATACGCTGACATCATTTTATTTTAAAAAGAATCACGAGGTTTATCTGATATATTACTTAAGAATATCGGAAGGTTCAACTGCGTAAAATAATATAATCTTTTAGGGCACTCGGACCGAACTGTTACCTCGGCTGGCTAACCAGCCAGAGCAATTGGTGGCGCAACACATGCTGCCTCTGGAACATAGTAGCAATATCAAGAACTGGAATAGAAGCTCCCTGCGACTGAACATCTGCATCTGCGGCAACCTGATAAGTTGCCTAGCGAATAATAGCTTATTATGGTATCTGCGTCACCAAGATTCTCGTAAAAGTATCGTAGAGAGCCAAGGGAACCAAAAGGCCCTGCTCCCTTGCCCATCGCGAGCGCGTACAGTTGGGACCTGCGAAACTAGATCGTCAGCACCATCCACCACTCTCAGGGCTTGAGTAGCTCTAGCCCCAGGCTAGACTACTTCGTCATGAACTCATACCATTTTCTGATTTATTGCACGAGGGTTTCATAATTACCACGAAGGAATTAACAAATTAACAAAAATACTTTTGAATCCTAGACCGACGCACGATCAGAAAAGAAGGAAGTGAAACTTCCTAAATGCCATCATAGCCTGTCGTAGATAAGTATGGACGTCTACGTACCCATCAGCGAGACTCTACTAGACACTGTCTCAGTCTGGATAGACTCTAAACCAGGCTCTGATACCAACTGACACGACCCGAAATCCGGTAAGGCCGTACGGGCACCCGACATCCTCCCCCAGACCCGTCGGGCGAACCCTTACCAATTATATTAGGAAAATAATTATAATAATTCATAAATAAGGACAAGACTAAAAATAAAATCACAGACATACTAATACCTCTAAGCTGTACAAATGAAATTACAGCTGACTACCCAATATACAAGATTTAGGGCTATCCAGACTAGACATCTAAGAGTACAAAAGAAGACAGATACCTCCTGAAGGGAGCAAAATGCAACTGAAATAACAACCAATAAACTGGTGGCCATACGGAATAAAAGCTGGCTCACCCTGACAGCTGAAGTCGTCTTCGCTCTTTTACAACGTGGCGAAATCAATCCTGGAGCGAACCTGCCGAAACAAAATAGATAGACAAGAAACAAACAACAAACAAGGGTGAGTCAAAAGGACTCAATAAGTGGGGCAGACTAGCCACCTCAAAGAATAGGATAGCTAGCCAGGGAGTAGAAACAGATAAACAAAATTCCTCTTATTTAAATTATAAAAACGCGGAGCCAGATAATAACTAGAAACACGTATGAGATGACAAACTCATTAACAACCAGGAATGTAAGATAACCAAAACATATCGGTATCCCGAACACATCAACAATCAGAAATATATCCTATTGCGGCGTGCAACCCGATCCATATATTCATCCTGTTGCGGCGTGCAACCCGATCCATAGATTTATACCATTGCGGCGTGCAACCCGATCCATATATTTATACCGTTGCGGCGTGCAATCCGATCCATATATTCATCCTGTTGCGGCGTGCAACTCGATTCCCGCAACCCGGGATACGAGCCAGAAATATATAGGCAAACTGAGATATGTGCACCGCATACATAAAATACAACACAATACACATAATAGTCAGTATGCGGTGCAATGGGATGGGATGAATGCGGTATGATGCAATGCAGTCACATATGCCTGATACCCATCTCCGGCGCGGGACTCTCATCGTCTACCAGGAGATATATGCAATAATGACCCTTCACCGGCTCGGGACTCTCATCGATTACCGGGAGGTATATACAATAATGACCCTTCACCGGTGCGGGACTCTCATCGCCAACCGGGAAGTATATGCAATAATGACCCTTCACCGGTGCGGGACTCTCATCGCCAACCGGGAAGTATATGCAATAATGACCCTTCACCGGTGCGGGACTCTCATCGCCAACCGGGAAGTATATGCAATAAGTACCCTTCACCGGTGCGGGACTCTCATCGCCAATCGGGAAGTATATGCAATGCTCAAAACCAGAGTGCAATGCTCATATGATCAATGCAGTACCAACAACAGGGCATAACAAATAATATACAATGTAAATTCAAAGCTAAGGCGTAATGAGTACGCCTATTGGCAGCTACACACGTAAGGAAACACGTGGTAGAAAATCCACGAGGCCAGGTGCCTCCAAAGAAATTGATATAAACACTTACCTCTTCCAAAAGTTAGCATTGCTAATCAATAACCGCTTTTATCCTTTGGTTCCATTGCCAAACGATCCCACTGTGTTCAATAAGCAGAAAAATATATCACATTAGGCTAAAGGCTTCATTCCTCACATCTTAGGGCAATCAAAAAAGGAACCTGATACCCTATTCGCATACGCAATACGCAGGCCAGGCCTATGTACAGGGTTTATGGTCACATGACCAAACCCTAAATAAATTACATTTATATGTTGCCCATAACTCACTGAGTATGAATATATAATCAATTTCATTATCGGGGTCCATTTGACCCTTCAAACTATTAATTGAACTTGTTAAAACGATGTCTAATATTCCAAGTTTTACCGTTAAAATATATTTAAACACACGTAATAAACTCAAACAATATATTAAGATCATTACCTGAATGTTTCAGGGTGAAAATTCTTCTTTTCTCCGGCCCCTTTTCGTATTTTCTGGCATTTTCTTTTTCCACAGCGTTTTTCTCTTCTCAATTCGCGTTCTGTTTCTGTTTTCCACCATTTCCATACATATCTAACCTTGTCCTTAGCTTAAAGCTAAGGACCACCGTTTCTAATTTTAATTTTAATTTAATTAATTTTTTTTTGTTTTTCTTTTCTTTTCTTTTCTCGACGAAAATTAAAACGATACCCTACGATATTCGAAATAATTCCAACTTTTGCATACAAGTTACACAAAATATATGTAACATACTCGCGAAGGCGGATCTCAAATCAGACTTCCGAAACTCAAGATACGAATTTAAATGAAAAGAAGTCAAATTATTTAACTTTCGGCATTTTAGCGGAAACTTGCCGAACAACATCGAAATTCACTTTCGAAAATTTACAATGGTCATAAATAATCATACGAACCCAACGGTGCTTTCGGATTTCGAATCGGAGCTCATTCGGCAAAACCGAGCTCGAAAATCTCTTTTTAATATTTATTGCCAATAAAAACTGAAACCTTCTTCCGATGCCTGCCAAACGAGGTCTGATTTAGCTCAAATTTTACAGACAGGTCCTAATGGACATTACAAATATTTTAAAATTATCGGCACGCCAATCGGAGTCCTAACTTCCGAAATGACTAACCGAAGTCATTTCAATAGGTATATGTCTATCCTACCCACAAATTGAGTCCCAGATGCCCAGATTCACAATCAAGCCCTATTCTCTCTTATGTGCGTTCATAAATTCTCTCTGTCGAGTTCAATCTAAGAACCGTAGATAGTGTTCAATTATTCGGCCGTTATAATCAAACAATTATGATCAAGAAAGAATAAACAATCTGTAATTGGAATTCAATTCATGGAAATCAACATTCAAACCTCAACCTTCATGAATTAGCTCTAACCCTAGCACGATATATTTAGCTATGCTTACTCATAATAACAACACAAGGATCTGATGAAATAATGAAATAATGATGTAATAAATTAATGGAAGGAAGAAAAATCCTTGTTCAAGATGTTATGAGCTCTCAAATTTGCTCCAAAGTCTGAACCTCCTCCCAAAAACTAAGTAGAAGAGTATTTATAATGTTTACAAAAGCCTAGCAATTAGTTACGCCTAAGCCTAGACGAAATAGGACTTTCAAAAACGCTCCAGGGGCGCTATAGCTGGCGCCCCGTGCCTCAAAATGCGTGCAACAAGGCAGAGTCCGTCGAATCTCGCACGTAACGGCCACGCCCCGCGCCACAAAATGCACAGGACATTTGGGTGCCATAGCTGGCGCAGCGCGCCACCAAACGTGCCAGGCCAATTCCAGTTTCTTCTCGTCCGTAGCTTGCCTCGCGTCGTGCCTTCGTGTGCTCGATCCAATCCTCAATCCAATTCCAGCCTTTTCTTGCTCGATCATGCTCTTTAAAGCTCCAATTGCACTTCATAACATCCTACAAGTCACACGATACAAAATCAGTGCAAAATCACATTCGTCAACTAGAAAACGGGCGAAAAAAGTACTCAAACTTGAGGAAATATTAAGGAGATATAGGCATAAAATGCCAAACATCAACAGACAACGGAAACTGAAACCTTCTTCCGATACCTATCAAACGATGTCCGATTTAGCTTAAATTTTACAAACAAGTCCTAATGGATCTTACGAAGCTTTTAAAACTATCAACACACCAATCGGAGTCCTAACTTCCAAAACGATTACCTAAAGTCATTTCATTCTCCTCCACTTAGACTCTCGTTCATCCTCGAACGAGCTTGAGTCTAAAGAAAAATTCACACAGATAATAAGAGAACTTGCACGAACTTTATAAACTCTTCCACGGACATTGTCTCATGATTACAGAATCAGAATTATAACGTGCACACCAAACTCTTGGAATAAAATATATCTGGATAATATCATAACACCATTGCCCAGCTTATTCTGACAAAGCTGGCCCTTCTTCGATCACGAGAGGAGAGTTCTAAATTTTTGGAACAAAAATACACGGAACTCTTGATGGATTAACATGATTCTGCCGACGAATCACCTCTTCGAAATACTTTTCAATGTAGAACAGGTCGATGAAACTAAGAATTAGTTTACGCTTCAGCAACGCCTTAGAGATTTAATATTAGCATTCAATATTAGAGGAAGACTTCTCCACTTAGAGCGTAAACTCATACATCTAATTCGAATAGAAATAGCCATCCTCGCACAGTCTGCTGGACTAAGGATGACTTAGCTAAAAGCAGAACATAGGTCAGACCTGAGCTACCAAACTACCCTTTCGAGTTTCCAAACAGCTGCAACTCTCGAGTTCACTACTCTCAAACCTTTACCACAAGCACCACCGCTCGATATCTCAATTCATAGGTCGGACGACACTCTCCATTACCTTGAGTAGCCTTGAAACACAACAATATGCTTACCCAGCTACCTTGATACAAACTCTGGCTCAACACAGGGATCATCACAAGCGGCTACCAACCGCCCAAGCTCACTAGTGCCGAAAGAAGAAGAAATGGCACTAGACTGAGGATATGAATAATTAGAGCTTCAAGAAGCTCATCTTCTTATTTACGTGGCTATCAGAGCTAGACTACTTTCGAGTTAGGCTAGCCAAAGAATCGGAATTGCAGAAATATACATTAAATAAGCTTTATGGAACAACATCTATGCCAATTTAACCTACCTATAAGAAGGAAACTCTGACAATTAACCAGAAAACTCTTTTATAATTGAGATAAGCTCATAGAATAACATGGCTCTACTAGCATCTTGAACAAAGGGAAGACACATAGATCGAATATTACTTACTAATCACTTTACACCAGAAGAAATAATGAAACTTTCTGATGGTGACGAATTATAATCTCATCATCCTACCAACACTGAATGCCGAGGAGAGAGGTAAACTAACTTGACATAATAACATAAGGTGGCACAATAAAATACCAAGCAGACAATACTGACAGTTACTCCCAAATCCCTCACATTTAAACCAAATAAACTAGTAGGGTCTCACAAATGCTAGAAATAAATCTTACCAGAAGCTCACCCCTTTACCACAACAGATTCTTAATAGAAATGACATCCAAAAAAACCATGGAAACATGATAAGACAAACCATTCCACATCGATTAGATGAATCAAATTTTACTCACATATAAGGGAAGAAAAAATACTTGGGTCTACTACATCGGATGCCTCAGCATCCTGCCAGACTGGTGGTTCATAGAACTGCCTCTGCAGCTGAGCCACTACCCTGATAATCACCTTCTGAAGAACCACTGCCACCACGCTCTCGACCTATGCCGGATGGTGGCATATCTCTAGCTGATTGAGATCTAAATAAAATCCCATGGGACTGGGCAGGTGCCTAAGGGCGAGAAGAATGACGACCGCCTTCCAACCGAAATAAGAGACGGTTCCTCCTAAGATGACGAGGCTCATGACAATGATAATACCTTTTGGCTAAAAATAGATGTTGGATAAACTTCTGATGGCTATAAAGAGAAGACTGAGTCTGATCTTGACGAACTACTAGTGCACTCTGAGAATCACGCACCACAAGCTGAGATAACATGGCAGGGGGACCTTCTGTGATAATCAAAACCCTTACCTCTAGAAGAGGAACAATAGTGCCCACCAAAGCCACAGGATTTCTCGCTCTCCCGCTCGGGCTCTTCTTGCTTTAACTTATGGTATGCCTCACACCTCCGAGCAATATCAACAACAACATCAAATAAAGTCCTGACCTTAATCTCTCGAGCCGTATAGAACCTCAAGGAAGGATACAGGTCATCAATAAATCTTTGAACCTTCTCGGAAGGCTCATGGACTAGTTCTAGTGCATATCCAGCCATCCTAGAGAATTCAATCTGACATTCTGAAACTGACAGGCTACCTTGTCCAATCCACTCAAACTGGCGACGCTTTTCATCTAGCTCCCTAGGCCCAAACATATGCATCTACAGCAACCTGATGAGCCACCTAGGGAATAGGAGGTTCCTCCGGTATCTGCGCCACCAAGATTCTCATAAAATCATTTTTCAGAGCCGGGGGAACCACAAGACCATGCTACCCTTGCCCACCACGAGTTGGCACAGCTAGGGCCTCCTCAACTGGACAGAGCTAACCCCAGACTAGACTGCTTCGTCTTGAGCTCCTACTCTATATTGATTTGTTGCACGAGGGTTCACCATTGCTACAAAGGAATTAACAAAAAAAAAAATTTGCATCCCACAGGAAGACGTACGCAAGATTTGAAAAAAGGGAAGAAAAACTTCATAAATGCCATCATAGCCTCTCGTAGATAAGTACAGACGTCTACGTACCCATCAGCGAGACTCTACTAGACACTGTCATAGTCTGGATAGACTCTAAACCGGACTCTGATACCAACTTGCACGACCCACATTTCCGGCTAGGCCATGCGGGCACCCGACATCCTCCCCTAGACCCGTCGGGCAAACCCTTATCACTGAGTGAATAAAAGAGACACCAAATAGCTTGAGACAGACATCAAATAATCCAAAAGACGTGCTAATATATACAGATATACAGAAAAGCTATTCAGAAAGAGGTACAGCTGCCTCCACCATACACTAGGTTTAAGACTATCAAGACCAGACATCTAAGAGTACAAGGAAAAATGTGAATCTACCAAAGGGAGAAAAAATACAACTGATATAATAGAACATAAACTGGTTGATGCAGGGCCGCCCAGTGTGGGGCCCACGCTGTTAAGGGAGCCGCCCGTCGTGGGGTCCGCCCCTGGAGGAGTTGCGTTGCTCGGGGTGGTCATGGTGGTGTCAGGGACGGACCTCGATTTGGGGTTGATTCGGCGGTATAAGAGTTGCGTTGCGCCTCTACCAACAGCTATGGCTTTTGGTAGAAATGGTTGCAGTGCACTCTTAAAGTTTGGTATCAGAGCCAACCCGGGTTCGATTCCTGGCTACACCATGCGAAGTTCGGGGACGAACTTGCTTTAAAGAAAGGGGGGATGATGCAGGGCCGCCCAGTGTGGGGCCCACGCTGTTAAGGGAGCCGCCCGTCGTGGGGTCCGCCCCCTGGAGGAGTTGCGTTGCTCGGGGTGGTCATGGTGGTGTCAGGGACGGACCTCGATTTGGGGTTGATCCGGCGGTATAAGAGTTGCGTTGCGCCTCTACCAACAGCTATGGCTTTTGGTAGAAATGGTTGCAGTGCACTCTTAAAGTTGATGATGCGGCCCAAAATGGCCTAAACGACAACCATCAAAAGCCAAGCTCGAGAGCACAAGAGATACGAGTCAAGGCCTCCGTAGACATCTTGAAGATCATGCATTGGAGCGCCAACGACGAAGGAAAGCAGTGCAGGAAACAGGGCAGCACAAAACAGGGCAAAACAGGGGAGCACACTGGGAGCTCACTGCCTGCCGAAGAAGATTTGCTCTGCGCGATCGCGACCTCACCTACGCGATCGCGACGAGTAATTGATTGCCCTGCGCGACAGCGCACCAGTGCACGCGAAGGCGAAGCTGAAGATGCTGGAGATCGTGAGGATGCTGAAGACTTGCGCGATCGCGAGCCCTTGGCGCGATCGCGAAGACTTGGAAAGATACCTGCGCGATCGCGTGACTGTTTGGCGCGATCGCGATGCCTTGGAATTGAGCAGCGAGGCAGAATCAGCTTCAGGGGCCATTTTTGTCCATTTTCAGTGTAAATGTATATATAGCACATTTTACTCTTCATTTCATTAGTTAGTTTTGAATAGAGAAGATAGAATTGAGGGAGAACATTGAAGAGGCAGAGCCCTTCTTGTTTGAGCCCGAGGCTCGTGTATGTCTCGACTTGGAACCTATGGAGATCGACACCTAGTTTGATTCCATTGTAAGGTTCGAGTTTCCCTTCTCCCTTTTGGATTCAATTAACGTTAGTAAATTGAATTCGATTCTTTCTTCTACTTTCTTTCCTTCCTAGTCTCGATTTCTTGCTATCTATATTATTTGCTTCCGCTCGTATAGAATATTTGCTTCCGCGTATTTTGCCCCTTATCAGTTGGTATCAGAGCAAGGCTCGGGTTATGTTCTTACAAACCCCCGTTCCTTGTTCCATATGTTAGTATTGTTGTTGTGTTGATCTTGTTATTCTTGAAAAGGAAGAAAAACAAAAAAATTGAAAAAACTAGAAAAGTTGAAAAAATTTGGTTGAGCGGGTTGGATACGAATCTCCGAGTGTTAAAAAGTAGTGGGGTTTGTTCCTTGTTGTATTCCCGTCGTTTTGATACCCATATCTCGTGTTTTGGTGTTACGATTCAAAAGTTTCGAAAATCAAAATCCAAAGTTTGAAAATTTCTTGAAAACGCTTCAATCTTGATTCGAAGCTTGTTGTTCTTGTTTGGGGTTGAAAAACTATTGGGGATTGATGATATTAGTTGTATACACCTTTAGGTATCGTTGGTTTTGCGTTTCGGGTTGATATCGAGCAAAAGTTTTGGCCAAAATCGCCAAAAAAACCCGTTTTTGAGCTGCTGTGAAATCGCAGAAATTAACCCTTCGCGATCGCGAAGAGCAATTTCGCGATAGCGAAGAACAAAATTATTTTTTGAAAAATTAACCCTTCGCGATCGCGCGCGGCTGGTCGCGATAGCGAAGAACAAAAAAATTTTCAGAATTCCAGTTTTGGGACAGAATGTTCGCAACGGCTTCCGAACAGATTCCAAACATCATGACTCCAATTGGAACATTAAATATGATGAGTTTGTAGATCACAAACAAATTTTCATCCGATTCCAAATCCGTTTGGTGCCGATTCGAGTCGATTCTTTTGTGTCCCGTTTTCTACCATACCTCTTGGTTAGTGTTTTGAAGGTAATTGGCCTACTTGAAAGATACTAATCCTTTAGCGTATAGGGTATTCGTGCGTAGAGGAGATTAGAATTCAAAGAAGAGTCGTAGAACTCCTTTTGGCCTCAAGTGCGCACTTTAAATAGCCGTCCGTACATCGAGTCTCATTAATTCCACTCCGAACTTTAACTTGGACATGCTAGTTGTGATTACCTTGGTTCCCAAGTTGATAAGGCCTCGCTCTTGAGTGTACATATATTGAGTGATACACGTGAGGGAGTGACTTTTGGGAGGTTTTGTTCTTGGTGATTACAACAATGTCGGATGATGATTGTGGGGATTATGGCTCATATGGCGATGATGCGAGTTGCTATGACTCGTATGGTGATGATGGAGACTATGGTTCCTATGGGGGTGATGATGGCCACTACTATGATGATGGAAACCATGGCTCCTATGTTGATGAAGCGGCTCACTATGATGAACGTGAGATTGAAGAAGACTATGAGGCTTGTGATGAAGAATGTGTTGATGCCTATGCTTCTAGTCAAGAAATCGAAGATGGTGACGCTTCAAGGTATGATGATCCTATTTACCCTTCTTGTGATGAATTTGAACATGATGATAGTGACATAGAGAGAATGGATGGTGAGGTTGGTTATACGAATTGTGCATATGCATCTTCTCTTGGTGTTGCTAGTGGAGTACAAGGGGGTAGTAGAAGTCCTTCCATTAGTATGGGAGGAGGTGGTGGTTGTTCCATGGGAAATGGGAGATTTGCATCTTCTAGTTCCCATGTGAAGGGTGGAATGAGAAATGGTATTGCTCTTACCGTTACGGGGGTACATTGCTCTAGTAGATGTGGTAGGAGTGGTGCTATGGGCTATGGAACCAAGGCGAGAGGCAATTATGGGTTCCGTAGTGGTGGTCCTTCCTCGACTTCCAACAACACTTCTAATGTTGGGAGAGTGACGGGAAGTGGAGGTTATTCTAGTGGTGTTACCACTAGTGGAGGGATAAGGAGAACCCAACTTGGGGGTGATGGGTTTCTTGGACTTGATCCTATACAAGACATGTGTGAGTGTAGGTTCATTTTTGAGGTGAATGGTAGTGGAGGATGCTTGCTCAAGGTTAGTGAAGCCTATGCTAATTTTGTTAATGTCTCTTGGGTTAATAGGCTAAAGATACCATGCTACAAATTGAAATATCCTTATGAGTATCAAGGTGTTTGGATTACTAGTGAAGCTCGGGTACTCATATCTCAAGGGAGTTACAAGGAATATATTTGGTGTGATGTGTGCCCCATGGAGCATTATGGTGTTTGGCTAGGACAACCGTGGTTGCAAGGTAAGAGGGTGCGGTACGATATCGTGAAGGATGTGTACCAAGTGAGCACGAGGCAAAGCACTTATGACATTGAACCTTGCCGGGCAAAGTTTAAGTTCTATCCTAGCAAATCCTCTCGGCCTATGGAAAGGGGAAAGGAGCAAGTGTCTCAAACTAAAGATGCAAGAAGGCATACAAGAAGTCCTACAATCACAAACAACGGTGGGACTAGTGCTACAAAAGAGTTGGCAAATGTCAACAAGGTGAGCCCGAAGCCACTTCCAAAGCCGAGTGGTTCACCAACAAAGAAAAAGGAGGCGTCAAGCGATGAGTCTCCAAGTCCTAGATTCCGGGTTGATGTAAAGAGTCCACCTACTCCGGCTATGGGCATTCTCGGGCCTCGTCCCAATTCGCCCGAATTTGAGAGACAAAAGATAGAGATGAGTAAGGGAGCGACCGGTGACATTCCTCGAGTGGAAAAAGGAGAGGATGTATTGAGTGATGTGAGTGGGATGTCACCACCCGAATCTACACCCGACCTTGAAAAGAAAATGAGGGAAAAGAAAGAGGGAAAAAGAAAGATTGAGAGTGAGGACACCCCTTATTCTTACCTTAACCCTTTTGTTTTTTCTTCTACTTGTTTGAGTACTTGTGTAGGTATTCTTGGAGGCAAACCGATGGAGCCTCAATCATTTCCCGAGATGGAAAGACAAGGTGAAGGCGATGCCAAATGTGAGCTACGAGGTGAAGGAACTACCCATGGCGCTTCATGTACATTGAGTGAGCCCGGATGCGACTCAAGTGTAAGTGTTAGTTCTTCAATCCTTAAGCATGATACTTCCTTGTCTTGTGATGTTGTTAGTGAGAACTCTAGGCTAGTTGATGATTTGCATGACTATAATGTGTTTGCAACTAGTGTAGAGCCTTCGGGTCAACTTGTGCGTGAAATTGAACCACTAGTTGAGAGGGTCGAAAAGCAACATCATGATGTGAGCTCGGTTTTCATTGAACCTCTCTTTAGTAAAGATGTCGTAGTTGACCTTGCTTGTGAACCTTGTTATGACACCCCACCTATATTTGATAAAGGAGAAGATGAATTGCATGATGATCTTATTCTTCCCTTTGATTGCTTAATTGATAATGGTGGTCTCTTGTGTCGTAGTGAGGGTGGGTTTGATCTTGAGGAGTCTCTTGAGTGTGAGATGGATCGATTTATTTTCGATGACTCCTTGAGTGAGAGTGAGGGACCTAGTCTTGATTCTATGCTTTTGTGTAACCATGAATTCGAGGTACATGCTTTTACATTTCTAATGTTTGAAGGCAATCTCCTTTGTGGTGGTGAATTGTATCGGACTAGGGTCGGTAGTAGAATCAAACCTCCATGGTTTGTCAAGTTAGGCTCTATGGATGACCCAACGTTTGGCACTCCGAGTGAGGAGAGTGGTCTTGGTATTGGTCGTGATGACCTACCTTCTAGTAGTCCTAGCCTTCGTTGTGGGGACTATAATGATGAAGGACCTATTTTGGAGACCTTCCTTTGGAGTTTGTCCAATAAGGAGGATTGTCTTGGGGTTGATTTGGGAGGTGAGGAGGTACCTCTCGGTGTGTGTATGGATGCTCTTAAGAAGGGGAGTGGAGTAGTCGATGTTAGTTGTGAATTGAACTACTTTACTTACTCCATCCCATATGTTGAGCACACCTTGAGTGTTGGACATGCCGAAGCCAATGTGTCACATTGTGATAAAATTGATTTGAAGGCTTGGTGTGTTGATGGTAAGCTTAGGGGTCATAGGACATTTGATTACTACATGTTGCATGACTTTGATCTCTTTGCTTGTTTTGAGAATGAGTGCTTGTTCTTGTCGAGCCAAGACTTTGTTGTCTCTTTTGGGAACATAAGCTTTTTCATAGGTATTGATGCTTGGCTCTATCACAAGAGTGTGTTTTCCACACCACTTGCACTTATTCTTGCTAAGCTAACCTACTTGCGAAGTAGGAAATTTTGGTTGTGCTTTGCTTTGATTGTAGGTTTTGATGGTTCGATTTCGAGGACGAAATCCTTTCAAGAAGGGGAGGATGATGCGGCCCAAAATGGCCTAAACGACAACCATCAAAAGCCAAGCTCGAGAGCACAAGAGATACGAGTCAAGGCCTCCGTAGACATCTTGAAGATCATGCATTGGAGCGCCAACGACGAAGGAAAGCAGTGCAGGAAACAGGGCAGCACAAAACAGGGCAAAACAGGGGAGCACACTGGGAGCTCACTGCCTGCCGAAGAAGATTTGCTCTGCGCGATCGCGACCTCACCTACGCGATCGCGACGAGTAATTGATTGCCCTGCGCGACAGCGCACCAGTGCACGCGAAGGCGAAGCTGAAGATGCTGGAGATCGTGAGGATGCTGAAGACTTGCGCGATCGCGAGTCCTTGGCGCGATCGCGAAGACTTGGAAAGATACCTGCGCGATCGCGTGACTCTTTGGCGCGATCGCGATGCCTTGGAATTGAGCAGCGAGGCAGAATCAGCTTCAGGGGCCATTTTTGTCCATTTTCAGTGTAAATGTATATATAGCACATTTTACTCTTCATTTCATTAGTTAGTTTTGAATAGAGAAGATAGAATTGAGGGAGAACATTGAAGAGGCCGAGCCCTTCTTGTTTGAGCCCGAGGCTCGTATATGTCTCGACTTGGAACCTATGGAGATCGACACCTAGTTTGATTCCATTGTAAGGTTCGAGTTTCCCTTCTCCCTTTTGGATTCAATTAACGTTAGTAAATTGAATTCGATTCTTTCTTCTAATTTCTTGCCTTCCTAGTCTCGATTTCTTGCTATCTATATTATTTGCTTCCGCTCGTATAGAATATTTGCTTCCGCGTATTTTGCCCCTTATCACTGGTGGCCATCCTGAACAAAAGTCGGCTCACCCTGATAGCTGAAGTCGTCTTCGCTCCTCAATCACGTCTCGAACTTGGTCCTAGAGCGAAACCTGCCGTAACGAAATAAATAGACAAGGAACAACAAAAAGGGTGCATCGAAAGGACTCAGTAATTGAGGGTTGGCTAGCCACCTCAAAGAAGCAGATATGCTAGCCAGAGAGAAGAAAAGCAGATAAACAAAATTAACCTTATTTCAACTATAAAAAGGCAGAGCCAGATAATAACTGGAAACACGTATGGAACCATAAACTCATAAACAACCAGGGACATAAGATAGACAGAAACATATAGGTCTCCCGAACATATCAGCAAACAGAAATACAGGACATATACACAAACATTGTGCTAAGTCGCACAACACACAACAGCTGGTGCGATGAAACTGATGCAGTATGATGCAATGGGGTCACATGTGCCAATGAATAGAGCGAAATTCTCTTACTCATGGGCAGAATCCTCCTATCCTCAATATGATGCAAGGAGCAGAATCCTCCTGCTCCTAGGGCGGAATCCTCCCACCCTCAATATGATGCAAGGAGCGGAATCCTCCTACCCTCAATATGATGTAAGGAGTGAAATCCTCCTGCTCCTAGAGTGAGATCCTCCATCCCTCAAATGACATATCAGCCCAAAAATAAAGAAACATAACCAGAAAATACATAACAAGGCTGTAGCATAATAAGTACGCCCTGTCCGCAGCTATTCACGTAAAGATCACGTCAATAGAATATCCATAAGGTCAAAGGCCATCAATGAAATGGATATAATCACTTACCTTGTTCCAAAGTTAGCACTGCTACTCAACAACCATTTTTTCCTTTGAGTTCATTGTCAAACGATCCTGCTCTATTCAATAAGCAGAAGAATATATCAAATAAGGCTAAAGACTTCATTCCTTACATTTTAGAACAATCAAGGTAGGAACCCGACACCCGATTCATATACCCAATATGCAGTCTAGGCCTACGTACATGGTTCAAAATCACATAACCAAATCCTAAATAAATTACATTTATGGGTTGCCCATAACTCTTTGAGATCGAATATATAATCAATTCCATTATCGCGGTCCAATTAACCCTTTAAGTTATTAATTTAATTTATAAGAATCGTCTAATATCTAGATATCTACCGTTAAAATATGTTCAAACATATGTAATAAACTAAAATAATAAATTAACATCATTACCTGGATGTTTCGGGGTGAAAATTCTATTTTTCCTTTCAGCTTTTCCTTTCTTTTCTCTCTTTTCTAACCTTTTTTTTCCGCTCGCAGCATTCTCTGTTTCTCGTTTTCTTGTTTCTGTTTCTTTTTTAGCTTTTAAGCTAAGGGATAAGCTATCCCTTAGCCACCGCCTCCATTCTACTATATTTTTCTTTCTTTCCTTTCTTTTCTTTTTTGATTTGAAAACTTGCTACCATAACAAAAAATTAAAACGGAACCTTACAAAGTTTGGAATGTCCTCAAAATCTTACCAAGAAGATAGAATTCTAATCGGATTCTCGAAACTCAATATACGAATTAAACGGAAAAGATTAAATTCTTTAACTTTTGGGACTTTAGCGGAAACGATCAGAACAACCTCGGAATTTACTTCTGAAAGTTCACACAAGTCACAAATGACCATACAAACCTAACGATGCTTTCAAATTTTGAATTGGAGCTCATTCGCCAAAATCGAGCTAGAAAACCTCTTTTTAAGATTTACCGACAATGGAAACTGAAACCTTCTTCCGATACCTACCAAATGAGGTCCGATTTAGCTCAAATTTTATAGACAAGTCCTAATGGATCTAATGAAGCTTTTAAAACTATAAGCATGCAAATCAGAGTTCTAACTTCCGAAACAACTACCTAAATTCGTTTCAAATGTTCCTACTTACTCTTCTTGGGATGAAATTGGACATGAAAATAGTGACATAGGGAGTGTTGATGAAAATTGTTTTAGAAACTATTCATATGCATCTTCTTCTCTTTTTTTATAAATCTAAGCAAAAGAGTAGTAGTGTAACTTCCATTGGTTTGAGAACAAGTGGTAATTGCTCTATGAGAAAAAGAGAGTTTGCATCTACTACTTGCTCTAAAATGTTCAATGCTTCTAATTCTTATGTGAGAGGAAATTTGAGACATAAAGTGAGAAAAAGTACTACTTGTGTTACAAATGGTTTGTCTTGGTCTAACAATGCTTTGAGAACTTTGGTTAAATGGAATCATCTTATAGACAACCATGAGTATGATGAAATATGTATGGATCAACTTTGGGAGGAAAGAAAGAACTTCTTCTATACATATTGTAGGGTTGGAGAGTAGGTTTGTGCTATGATAACTGATGATAAGAGTTGTACTAATGTTGCAAGTGTTTCTATGGTTGAACAATTAAAGTTGATAATTTGTAGACATCTCTTTCCCTATAGGTGGCCTTGGTTGAATGAAGATGGGTTTGTGGAAATTAACAAGTGTGGGTGAAGTTCAAGATTGACAATTATCTAGATGAAGTGTTATGTGATGTAATGCCAATTAAAGGTTGTCACTTTTTTTTTGGGAGCCATCAAAGGTTGCTAGAAATGTTAAGTATAGTGAAAAGTTGGGAAATATTGCCCTTACTTTAAGAGGCCAAAAGTTTATTTTTAAAGCCTTTACTCGGATGAAGGTCAAAGAAGTATACTTAAACATGCTGAGGTGAAAAGGAAGGAAAAAGCAAAAGGGTTCGGGCAACAGTTAGGTGAAAATTCTCAAGAAGACAAATTGAAAGTTGAGGTTAAGAGTCCTCCTTCTCCTTTCAAGGGGATTCGAATATGTCGTAATTCAAATGAACTTGAGAGAGAAAAGATTGAGACGAGTAAGGGAGTGACATGTGGAAACTCCTTGCTGCTCAGCCACGCGGTGCATTCATTTTCGAGGTAGAATAAGCCGTAAAATAAATTCACAATAAAGAGAGAAAGAAATAGGGGTGAGTCGAAAGGACTAAGTAAGTAGCGTAGGGTTTGTTGTTACCTCAGCCTTCCAAGATGCTTTAATGAGATTTATACGGCTCATGGCGAGTCAGTTGCCTCAGGGATCCTCTTCTATACCTCAAACACCCCCTCAAGTTGCCGTTGAGGCAGGAATTTAGGCTCAGGAGTTCAGATTCCAGCTCAGAATATTGCCCAACCAATTCATGTTCCAGGGGTTGCATGTGTTGTGCCTCAGGATATTCAGGCTATTCAGCCAGGTCAGGTGGTGGTTCTGTCTAGGAACCCAAAAAGATTGTATCATTTCACCATGTTGCAGTCGCTAATCTTTGCAGGTCGTTCGTCAGAGAACCCTCAGAAGTTGGTGGACCGCTGCCAGCTGATATTGGAAGCTCTAGTTATCTAGAAGAGCATGGTGTAGATTATACATCTTTTCTAGTTAAAGGGTTCAGCCTTAGCGTGGTGGACTACACTCCTCTCGGCTAAGCAGGGCTTGCCTAAGCTAACCTGGGGTGAATTTTCTCTCAGATTCAAGGAAAAATTTCTCCCTCGCAGTGAGCTGGACGAGAAGTGTCATCAGTTTGAGATGGTGAGGCAAGGTAGCTTATTTGTGTCTCATTATGAGATTAAGTTCATAGACATGTCTCGTTATGATCAAACTTAGTTCGTGAGCCGTGAGAGCGAGTCAGGAGATTCATTATGGCCTTTCTCCCTCACTGAGGTCTAGCATGGCTTGTGAGGTCGAGCTGGGCACTTCATTTGATGTGGCAGTAGATATTGTTTGCAGGTATGAATCTTATAATAACCTGGAGTAGGAAGAGTCTGAGATAGATAGCAAGAGGCCTCGTAATTCTGGTAGGCATCAAAGCACCTCGTCTGGAGGTAAGGGTTATTACTATCGGGAGAGGTCACCAGTCAGATAAGCTCAGTCTTTGGCGCGTGGTTCTCAGAATGCGCTAGCTTCTAGGCAGGATTAGCTTCAGCCTCCTTCCCGTAGTCATCAGCAGCCTCATTAGCGTCTGCCCATAATTAGGAGATGTTTCCATTATCTTGATCCTGGCCATCTTAGAAAGGATTGTCCCTTCCGTCAGTACAGAGACGATTATTTCTTCCCTCGTCCCCAAGAACCTAGGAAGCCTCAAGGAACTCCATAGGGATCTTAGTCAGCTAGGAGTGTGCCACCATCTAGCAGAGGTCGAGAGCGTGGTGGTAGTAGTCCTTCTAGGGATGATTATCTAGGTAACGGCTCAGCTCAGTCGCAGAGGCAGTTCTATGTACTACCAGTCAGGCAGGATACCGAGGCATCTGTTGCAATAGACACATGTAATTTCCCTTTTTTGTTTGTGGATATGATCTTTATTCCTTAAATTGATCTAGGATTCATATATCCTAATATGTCTGTATGATTCTTTGGGGATGTCGCTCTTGTCAAAGATATTATCATGGTATAGGGGTGAGTTCTAGATATGTTGCATCCTTTAGGGGTCATGAGACCCTAGTTATTCTTTTGGTCTTAAAGAGAGGGATTTCGAAGTAAATATTGATATGTTTTGGATAGCATTGAGTTATGCTACCCTCGATTGTTGCACCAAGCCAGTTTGTCTTTCTTTTCCAGTTTGGTATTGCAGGTGTAGCAAGATTCTTATTTTCCACCCTCAAAGCATATTATTTCTTTCTTAAGTGGAAATTAATTAATGAGTAAAGAATGTCGGCCTATCTCGCCTTGGTTCGAGATACTAGTATGGTGATATCATCCTCGAATCTATTCTTGTGGTGGAAAGTTTTCCAACATGTTTGATGATGATTAATTGAGACTTCTTTCACATTAGGGAGATTTAGTTTGGCATTGATATCGTACAAGGACTCAGTTGATATCTATTCTTCCTTATAGCATTACCTTTAGCAAAATTAAAAGAGAGAGGAAATGGTTGTCGGGAGAAAAGTTCTTCTTTAAAGACCGATCTGAGATCAGGATGTTATTAAGAAGTTCATGGAAGATTTCTCTTCTATCGCAGCTCCTCTAACTCGCTTGACATAGAAAGTAGTCTAGTTCCGGTAGTTAGACGAATCTGTGGCAAGCTTCCACAAGCTCAAGTCATTCCTAACCTTAGCACCAGTGTCACCTTTTTCCTTCCGGCACTAGTGAGTTCATAATCACTTGCGATGCTACCTGTGTTGGCATCAATGTATGTTGACGTAGCGTGTAAGGGTATCGTTTATTCTTTAAAAAATTAGAGGTAAATGAAAAGAACTATCTTATTCGAGAATTTGAGCTAGCAGTAGCGGTGCTTGTATTGAAGGTTTGGAGGTCGTAGACTCGAGAGTAGTAGTTCCTTAACAACTCAAGAAACAAATTAATAGCACAGACCTGAGTCAAGGTTTGTTCATATGATGGCTTAGTCTTCTTTAGTCAGTCAGAATAAAAGAAGACAGCCTGAGGACTCCTATCTTTAATCAATTGCTTATATTCAACGTGTAGAAGCTTTCCTTGAATCTTAGGAGCTAATGGAATTCTGAAGAGCATCGCCAAAGCGGGATAAGTAAAGAAGTTTGGGAAGAAAGGATATTTAAGTCCCCAGCCCAACAATCCTTTTAGGATACAGGAGCATACCAATGAAGTAGTTTATCGAATCGATCTGCTAGAATCAATGCCAGCCTATCCATTACTTCACATATTTTTGCTCTAGAAATATAATCGGGATCCTCCTCCAGTGATCGTGGAGGATCTGGCTTGGCTAGATGTAAAATCTAGTTTGTGAGGAGAATTCAGCTCCTTTATAGAAAGGATAGCTGAGGGTTGCGTTCTAAGATATTATAATGTTAAAAGGGCAATGGCACAACCATCCTCACAAGGAGAACACTTACCTAGAAGCTAAAAAGTCGTGTCTTGTTGAATATTTCTTGTTCGTAGTTAGCCGATGGTATAGTGATGTTTTTTGGCTGTAATTAAGGACTCGTTCAAAGTGATCTCCATGTTGAGTATAAAGTACTCTGTTAAGAAAAGACTATGGCTCGTTCGAGGATGAACGAGAGTCTAAGTGGAGGAGAATGAAATAACCATGATAAGTCGTTTAAAGAGTTTAAACTCTGATATATGAACCGATAGTCTTAAAAGCTCTGTAAGGTCCACTAGAACCAGTTTGTAAAATTTGAGCTGAATCGGAGCTTGTTTGATAGGTCTTGGAAGACGATTTCCTTTTCTAAAGTCGGTAAAGCCGAATATGGTTTTCGAGCTTTTTTTTAGTAAATGAGCTCTATTTCAAAATTTGGAAGTGTTGTTAGGTTTATATGGTCATTTGTGACCTGTGTGAACTTTCGAAACTGATATCCGAGGTCGTTTGGATAGTTTTTGCAGATGTTCTGGAAGTTGGAGTTTTGTCTCCTTCTGTTTAACCCTCATCTTGAGTATCAGGGATCCATTTCGAGATCCGAGTATGCAAGTTGGTAATATATGTGTCTTGAAACTTGCATGTAATGTTTGGGGTGTTTTCGAGCATTGTACGATCCCGTTCAGACCTAAAATATAGCACCAACCAATGTCGTCAGGCTGCGCAATATCATCAACTTAGGCGTGTTTGCGCTGAGGAAAAAATTTCATTTGCGCAAAAGCATGCCTGTATGCGTGATCACGATGAACAGTGTCACGTTAGCAACTATCTGAGCGGGATATCACTGCACCGAGGTATAAGTATGACCCAATAGTCGGCAAAACTCATTTTCTAATAAAAATTCTATCGTTGAAGTCGGTTCTAAGGCTGTTTCAAAGTACCAATTCGTTTTAGAAGTCCATGTAAGCAATTATAACCTTCTATTGTTGTTAATTAAAGATATAGGCTATTTTGGATGGAGGAAATGGGGTTTGGAACCCTAGCTTCATGAATTTGGCGAATTGGGGTTAATTGAATAAAAAAGAGTTATCCAATGGTATAATTGATACCTTAGAACTATGAGAAGTCCGAAAATATAATTTTTATGGGTGTAAATCTAAGCCAAGCACAGGCGAAATTTGGTAATTTCCTTAATAAAGTGTGTTACTGTTAGCTATCGTTGTATTAGCAATTATATGTGCATTTCTTCCATGGCTTGGAGAGAAATAACTTTTGAGAGGCTTCGGAAGGGAAAAAGGATCATTCAGTATTCGGAATGGCTTAGGACTTGAGGTTAATGGTTTCATCCGATTCTTTGATGACCTTTGGCCTATGGATGTTCTGCCCACGTATTTTTTATGTATGTAGTTGTTGATATGGCGTACTTACTATTCCATAATTTCAGATTGCATTTGCATCTTGTGTTTTATTGCTTTAGGCTTGGTATTATGTTAAGAATAATTGACAATGCACCTTTGACACTCTTTAGCTTCTGCTTGAAGATAAGGAAATGGTCAACAACAAAATCCGCCCTCCAATATTCTCTTACAACATCTTTGAATGTTTCCTGCTTAACCTAGAAATTTAAGAATCTGAATGGCTTGGCAAGATGCACAGCACCCTGTCCATAAGATAACAATAAAGAAGCATGATCATAACCTGTCCTTATAAGGTGTTCCACTTCAAGAGATTGAAATAGGTTCGGAAACTGAAGATTAACAAGTATTCTATCCAGCCTCTAGAAAATACAAGCAGCATTAGATCTCTTATTCTACCAAGTGAACGGGCTTCCTTTAAATCTAATATCAAACAATCCACTAGAAATTAATAAAAAAGCAAAATCCTCATATTCAGAAGGAGCTACTGGCAGGCCTCGAATCTTTTCCTCCTCACCAAGTACAACATTAAAATCCCCTCCAACTAACCAAGAAGACTCCATATCACTCGCAAGATAATGTAAGTTATTCCATAACTCCAGTCTTTCCAGGGCACTACACTTGGCATATACAAAAGTGACCACCATGTGTTGGTCAAAGTTATGGTGCAACAACTTCAGAGTGATTTGCTAGTTAGTGTCACTCACTACCTCCTACTGGACAGTAGTATCTAAGAAAATCCAAATCTTTCCATTCAAATTATATAGTGCAGCTTCCATACCCAGCCTTCTTCTATTACTTTGAATATGTCTTGAATGTTGAAATGGCTCCATAAGAGCAATCACAAAAAAATCATGTTCTTTATTCTTGTTGATGACTCTCTAAAAGGCCTTTTGAGTATTAACAGACCTTATATTCTATACTACAGCTTTAATCATCATTTAGACTTGGATACAACCTTTTTGGGCAAGGTTCTAGTTGGTTTCTGGAGCTGAATCTGTTTCATGCCTTTCTTTCCTCCCTTTGCACTAGCCCTTGGTGACAAGTCACCCTCCTTTGCCATTTGTTTAAAGTTGATAGCAGTGGATTCATCATCACCCTCATCTTCAATTTTTTGCTGAACCACCATTTCTTATTGAAGATCTCTAGGATTCTATTATGAGTAACAAGATCATGAAGAACCTGATTTGGAGACTTCAATGGAACATTAACTTGCAACTGCATGGATTTTCCATTTTCCTGAAGCACATGCAAGTGGCATAGCTGCAAGAGCTTCCGCGCGTGGAGCAACTTCCAGTTTCCCTTGTTGTTCACTCTCCTGCTACATCGAATCAAACTAAAAAGCCAAACCAATATTTTTTTGCCTCAGGTATAGTAGTATGTGCTGCTCTACGTTCAGTATTTGATTCAACTACACTTGTGCCGACAATATCACCATTACCCTTGGTCCTTGCCTGATCCGCATTCAGACTAGGGTAAACTATGTCAATAGTTTGCTCCTTATCTTTCACAATCTCACAAAACTCAACTTCATCACTCCATAAGGCACTAACATTATCAGTTGTACCATTGGATTTGTTCCCCTTTGCAAAGTCATTAGAAATTTGTGAAGCTTTCTCTTGACCAAATTGATTCAACATGACACTGCATTGCTCCTTTATTTTTTCAAACGATCTGGCAACCCAATCATGTGTGTTTTCTTTATCAATAGACTCCCCAATATCAGATGGCTTAGATTTTGATGTTTGCTCAGCAGCAACATCCTTGACAATAGGATTAACAACATTAGCCTCCAATTCCTTAGCAGTAAGGCTTGTAACCCCCACGGCTACATCTTCCTCTTGTTCATCATCATTAGCTAATGACTCAAATGCATTCCTAGTGTTAACCATAGTAGCCTTGACATTTTCATTGTCTTGCACAAGGAAAATTTCATTACAAGCTTCATCATCTATAATATGACCCCTATTTATCTCTTTTATATTTGTTAGTCCTCCATTGCGTCCACCCTAGCTTGATTGGTAATTGGCTTCCCCACAACTCTACTACTAGTCAAGACTTTGGTAACAGCTGCAGCAGTACCAACTACTTCATTCTCCCGCACATTGTTCCCGTTATACTCATCCAGCTTTCTATGCAACTCTGGGTGAATAATCAAACATTCAACTTCATTGTGACCTTGCTTCTTACAATTCTTGCAATATTTTGGCATATAGTCATACTTGATTTTGATCCATTTGGACTGTACAGTTCCTGCTTCATCATCTACTTCCACAATCTTGATTCTTTGAGGGAACTTAGACAACAGGTTAACTTCCACCTTCACCTTTGCACAACTCGGTCTAGTACCATTCAAAGTCGCAGCATCAACATGCAATGGTCTCCCTACTGCCCTAGCCAATGAAAAAATGTACTGCTTACCAAATAAATTCGGTGGTAACTCTGGAAACGAAATGCAAGCAATAGCTATAGCAGTTTCCTCATCAAGTTTCCACCAAGGGTTCTATTTTGTGCATCTCATCTACCAATAGTCTCCTTGAGCACTTAAGTAAAGATCAAGCTTGGATAATAGATGATTGTCTTCAATCAAACCAATAGAGCACGGGCCTTTAATCTCACATTAAATAGGAATAACTTTATGTAGCTCTTGAATATTAAGTTTTCCGTATGAGAATTTGCCTAAAACTGTATGTTGTAATCGTTTTTCTACAATGGATTGTTGCACTTCATGTTTCTTCCATCTCATAAGAGGTTCACCATGAAGATATTCAACAGGTTTATCAGGAATATCATCTAGGGTTTGCATGTGATAAGACCCAAACCCCCACAAGACCCTTCACTCTGAGCCAAGCTAAGGAGATCCAAGGAGTACACCTACACTTGGTAAGGAAGAGACTAGAAAAAGGAAGCGATTGGAAGCCGTTCCGAGTGCTCAAAGTGCAAGGGGAGCAGCCCAGTCATCCAGGCGCTCCGCCTGAAGATGCCTAGGCCTGGGCGCTCCGCCCCAACTCTGGGCGCCCCGCCTAGGCCACCCCACTGCCTAAAATGCCGGGCGCTCCGCCCAAAGTACTGAAGCACGTGATTCCTAGCTATGTTATGACTATTTTGACCCTACGTGGTCCTTTATTCCTAAGCCTAAGCGTGGGCATTTTAGTCAATAGGTGCCTTACAACACCTATAAATAGCTAGATTGCTAGTTTATTTCATTAGCTAACTTTTATGATTAAAAACCTTGTAAGAGTTGAACTCTTTTGTTGAATGAAAACCTTGAATGGGACTTGTTCTTCCTCTAGCGGATCTAGATGAATTCCAATCCCCCCCGACCATTCTACTTGCGTGCTCACGTTAGCTCGAGGGTAGTTGCCTAGTGTAGGTGTTCTTGTCATTCTCTTGGGGTGTAACGAAACAAGTTCTCCGTTGCTACTTAAGATTATTGATCGAGTTACGTCTCACTCTTTATCTTTTACTTTCCGCGTTTGATTCTTATCAGTTTGGTATCAGAGCAAGGCTCGGGTTTTATTTCTACAAACCCCCGACCCTTGATTCTTCGTGCCTACGTTAGTTTCTTTAGATTTCTTGTTGTTGAAGTTATTGGTAGAAGAAAAATACAAAAAAAAATAGAAAAAGTGAAAATTACAAAAATTAGTGTAAATTTTTGGTGTGTTTAATTCTTGAAGTGGGTGTTATAGATTTGTGATCCTTATTGAAATCCCGTTGTTTGGATACCAAATTTGTGTGGATCGGATTGGATTGAAAAATTAAAACCCCAAATATTGTTAAACCCTCCCAAACCCATGTTCTTGAGGAATTTGATTGATTTTGGGTTGTGTGATTGTGGGGTTTTGGAATTGATTACCGGGGTTTGATCTCTATTGAAAATCGAACCATTTGAAACAAATTTGGTGTGAATCGGAGTTGTATAACATCGATTTTGAAAGATTGAAACCCACCTTTTTACCCCTTTTGAAAAATTGTGAAACCCCAATTTGAAACTTGAATCATGATTGTGCCTTGTTTGTTACTTGGTTGGGTGTGAAAATCATTGGGGTTTGGAAGTTATATCAATATACAACTTCGGGTACTTCGAATTTGGGAAAAACACGTTGGAATCGACCCAAAAAAGTGGATTGAAAACGAAGAACACGGAGTAGAAAAACCCAGGTGTTCTTCGTCCGGGCGCTCCGCCTAGACTTTGGGCACCCCGCCTGACTTGTTCTTGCCCCAGGCGCTCCGCCCCACCCTTGGGCGCCCCGCCTGCCCAACCCCACTGGACATTTTCCCAGGCGCTCCGCCCCAATACACTGGGCGCTCCGCCTGAGGTCTGAAACTTGGGATTTGGGTAGTTTCTTCTAAGTTTGCTTGTTTCTTTGTTGCCTAACCTCTAATTAGTGTTGATCTAAGTAATCTTTCTACTTAATTAACACTAATCCTTCATTGCTTTAGGAGATTTGTGCCATAGTTGGAGAATAGAATCCAAAGAAGACTCGTAGTTTCTTTTGGTTCAAGTCCTCACTTCAAAGTGCCTAGCGTTCATTGAGTCCCATTAATTCCACTCACCCCGGAGTGTGCTTGACTCGTGAATAGTTTGGTTGAGTTGAGGAATTGCTAGTCATCTACGTGAAGCTTTGGAACTACAAGTCGAGTGAAATATCCACCACTACTTAAACGAGTGAACCGAGTGAAACACTTGTGAGGGAGTGAGTGAGGTTGTTTTGCTAACGTTTGTTTCTTGTGTAGGTACAATGTCTACCGAAGGAGAAGATTTTGCTAAGAGTGCCCTTGCTACTATCCTTGCCAAATTGGATAGTATGAACTTGAGGATTGAAAGCCTTGAGAGGGTGAACTCAAGTGCGCTAGTTGAGCAAGGGACTTCCAATGTCCAATCGGAGAAAGGGACCCCGAGCGTCCAAGTTGAGAAAGGGGCCCCGAGTGTCCAAGTTGAAGTCTCAAGTAGTCCTAACTTTACCCCAGAGCAAGTTAGCCATGTTATTGAATTGCTCAATCAACAACGGGTAAAGGATGATCGAGAGAGAATTGATCAAGCATTGGGCAATCCCCAACGAACGGGCATTCCCCGTATCTTGGACAACCCCCCAAGAAACATTCCACTACCAAGACCCATCCGAAATGTGCAACCTCTTGAGCAAGCCGATGAAGCTCAAGAAGGGGAGGAAGCCGATTATGGAGATGATATGTATGGGTGATCACTTTCAACCGAGACGAGGTATGAATTGGGGTCGAAATGTGGATAGAGGTAGGAGCCGAGGTCGAGGGCCACCTATGGGATATGTTGGTGGGAATGCTAGAAGGGAGTATGGTGTGAATGAAGATCACTATGGGGGCCAACCGGAGCCATACCGTGGAGGTCGTGACAATACCAACCTCAATAGTGTGAAGCTCAATCTTCCAAGTTTTAAAGAAATTGTGATCCGGAGGCCTACATTCAATGGGTGCTACTCATGGAGAGGATGTTTGACACAAATGAGATGACCGATGAAAAGAAAGGTACTTATGCTATTTCATCCTTTGAGTCCTATGCATCGACTTGGTGGGAATCCGTCAAGAGATCAAGGAGGAGAGCGGGAATTCCCGTGAATGTGGGTTGGAATGATTTGAAGGGTCTCATGAGTATCAAGTACGTTACTCCTAGATATCATCAAGAGCAACTCAAGAATCTCTATGAGCTAAAGCAAGGTGCCAAGACGGTTCATGAATACTATGATGAGTTTGAGACGATTCGCATGGCTTTGGATATGGACACCGAAGATGAGGAACAAGCCGTGATCCGTTTCAAAAATGGCTTGAGCTATGGTATAGCTTCACAATTGAGATTGCATGCTTATCTTTCACTTCAAGAAGTCCTTGATGCCGCTATTCAAGCCGAGCAATGGCTTACAAATGAAAAGACCAACCGTTACAAGAGCAACACTTCCACTTCCATGAGCAAACCAAAGGATTGGAAGACTTCTACTCCAAATGCAAAATTCCCAAATGCAAGTGGTACAAATATTCCAAATGCTAGCAAGGAAGTGAAGAAGCCATATGAAAGGAACACACCTAATGTGGGAGGTAACTCTAAAACTCAATTACATGCTCCTACTTCGTCTTCCATACAATGCCACAAGTGCAAGGGCTATGGTCACTTTGCTAGGGAATGTCCTACGAAAAGGACCATGATTGTTGTTGGTGATGGAGCATATGAGCAAGAGAGTGACCCGGAAGATGAGGGAGTAGAGGGAGATGAGGGAGTAGAGGATGATTTGTTTGATGACACGGTGGAGGAGGAGGATCCTCATACTTTCTTGGTTGTGAGAAGGAGCTATGATTGTGGAAGATAGTGAAACCTTGCAAAGGGAAAATCTATTCCATGCTAGGTGCCGGGTCAAAGATGTTGTTTGTTGTATGATAATTGATTCGGGGAGTTGTGCAAATGTAGTGAGTCAATCACTTGTGTCCCAATTGAAGTTGACTACCCTGAAGCACCCCAAACCTTACCGGCTACAATGGCTTATCGAATGTGGGGAGCTTAAAGTAGTAAAGCAAGTGATGATTCGATTCAAAATGGGGAGTTATGTAGATGAGCATTTGTTTGACGTTGTACCTATGCAAGCATGCCACCTACTCTTAGGGAGGCCTTGGCAATTCGATAGGCAAGTGGTGCATGATGGTCGTGTCAACACTTACACGGTCAAACATGAAGGGAGGAGATTTGTGCTTAAACCTTTAACTCCTAAGCAAGTAAGTGAGGACTACAAGAAAATGAAGGAGTTAAGAGAGGTGGCCAAGGCTAAGTCGGTGGTGAAGACAAGTCCTTTGGCCGAAAGTGTGGTGGCATTCCCACCATCTTCTACCGGTGGCATATGTGCCATGATGCAACCGGGCGAGCTCTTGAAAGGAAATGATGGCCACAAGCTACTTCTTTGCCTAGTGCACAAAGGTATGGTTCTTGCATCCGATGTTAATTCTTTAACTAACCCTTTACCTAGTTGAATTGAAAGTGTTTTGAAGGTGTTTGAAGACATGTTCCCGGATGAAATGCCAAGTGGTCTCCCTCCTTTGAGAGGGATTGAACATCAAATTGATTTCATCCCGGGGTCTCAAATCCCAAACAAACCGGCTTATAGAAGTAACCCGGAGGACACCAGAGAACTGCAAAAGCAAGTAGATGACTTCCTCACCAAAGGCTTGGTCCGGGAGAGTTTAAGTCCATGCGCCGTATCGGTCATTCTTGTGCCCAAAAAGGATGGGACATGGAGAATGTGCGTGGATTGCCGAGCCGTGAATAAGATAACAGTAAAGTACCGTCACCCTATTCCACGACTTGATGATATGTTGGATGAATTGAGTGGGTCGTGTGTCTTTTCCAAAATCGACCTTGGGTCCGGTTACCATCAAATCCGGATGAAACCCGGGGATGAATGGAAAACCGCATTCAAGACCAAATTTGGTCTGTATGAATAGTTGGTAATGCCCTTCGGGCTATCCAACGCACCTAGCACTTTTATGAGACTCATGAACCATGTTTTGAAGCCTTTTATCAATAAATTTGTAGTTGTCTATTTTGATGATATCTTGATCTATAGTAAGACAATAGATGATCATGTTGGCCACTTGAGTCAAGTTCTTGAAGCGCTACGAGCCGAAAATCTCTATGCCAATTTGAAAAAGTGTGCCTTTTGTGTGGAGAAGGTTGTCTTCCTTGGGTTTGTTGTGAGTGCCCAAGGAGTGGAGGTGGATGAGTCCAAGGTGGAGGCCATTCGTGATTGGCCCACTCCTACGACCGTGACTCAAGTGAGGAGCTTTCATGGTCTTGCTAGTTTTTATAGACGTTTTGTGAAAGAATTTAGCTCCATTGCCGCTCTACTCACCGAATTGGTGAAGAAGGACCAACCGTTTGTGTGGGGAGAGCCTCAAGAGAAGGCCTTCCAAGAATTGAAAGGTATGTTGAGTACCGCCCCCTATTGCAATTGCCCGACTTCGGAAAGGCATTTGAGGTTGAATGTGATGCCTCGGGGGTGGGAATTGGTGGTGTCTTAATGCAAGATAGCAAACCCATCGCCTACTTTAGTGAGAAGTTGAAGGGTGCCTCCTTGAATTACTCTACGTATGACAAGGAGTTGTACGCCTTAGTGAGAGCTCTTGCCCATTGGCAACATTACTTATGGCCTAGAGAGTTTGTGATCAAGAGTGACCATGAGTCACTCAAGTATCTTAGAGGCCAAGAGAAGTTGAACAAGCGTCATGCCAAGTGGGTAGAGTTTATTGAGTCTTTTCCCTATGTTATCCAATACAAGAAAGGGAAAGACAATGTGGTGGCGGATGCACTTTCTAGGAAGTTCGCTCTTGCCACTACTCTCACCTCCAAGCTCATGGGATTCGAGAGCATCAAATTGATGTATGCTCATGACCCTAAGCTCAAGAGCATCCATGAAGCTCTAGAGAAGGGGGAGAGAGTTGAGAAATACCAATGGGTTAATGGATACATCTTTAAAAATGGTAGAGTATGCATACCCGAGTCCTCATGGAGGGAATTGCTTGTGCAAGAGGCACATTGTGGAGGACTCATGGGTCACTTTGGGATAAGAAAAACTTTGGCCGCTCTTCAAGAACAATTCCATTGGCCGAAGATGAGGGTGCATGTTGAAAAGTTTTGCACCAATTGCCTTGAGTGCAAACGTGCCAAATCTAAAGCCCACCCTCATGGGTTGTATACCCCTCTCCCCATACCTACTAGCCCGTGGATGGATATCTCAATGGACTTTGTCATGGGGTTACCACGGACTAGGGGGGCCACGATAGCATTTATGTTGTTGTGGATAGGTTCTCCAAGATGGCTCATTTCATTCCATGCAAGAAGTGTGATGATGCACAACATGTTGCTTCTTTATTTATTGACAATGTTTTAAAGTTGCATGGTGTGCCTCAAACCATTGTGAGTGATAGGGACACCAAGTTCCTAAGCCACTTTTGGAGATGCTTGTGGGGTGCCCTTGGCACCAAGCTCTTGTTTTCTACGTCCCACCACCCACAAACCGATGGGCAAACCGAGGTGGTAAACCGAACTTTGGGTGCTCTTCTTAGAGCCATGACCCGAGGTAAGGCCGGGACTTGGATTGATAGATTGCCTCTAATGGAGTTTGCCTATAATCGCACATTGCATAGCATGATTGGCATGACTCCTTTTGAATGTGTTTATGGTTTTAACCCCTTGATTCCCCTTGATCTAACCCCTTTACCAAGGGAAATGGTTGTTAATTTTGAAGGGAAAGCTAGAGCCAAGGCTTTGGTTGAACTCCATGCAAAGGCGAAGAAGAATTTGGAGAAAGCTTATGCTAAGGTTGCCTCCAAGAAAAACAAAGGACGCAAGAAGGTGGAACTCAAGAAAGGTGACTATGTGTGGGTGCACTTCTGAAAAGAAAGGTTTCCAAACCTTAGGAAAGGGAAGTTGGCACCCCGGGGAGATGGCCCATTCCAAGTGCTCTCGAAGATAAACAACAATGCCTATGTGGTCGACTTGCCAAGTGAGTATCAAGTTTCTAATACTTTCAATGTTTGTGACTTGGTTCCTTTGGATGTAGGTAATGAAGAGGTCGTGAATGATGATGGAGAGGTCGTGAATGATGCTTCAATTTTGAGGACGAAATCCTCTCAATAAGGGGAGGATGATAAGACCCAAACCCCCACAAGACCCTTCACTCGGAGCCAAGCTAAGGAGATCCAAGGAGTACACCTACACTTGGTGAGGAAGGGACTAGAAGAAGGAAGCGATTGGAAGCCATTCCGAGTGCTCAAAGTGCAAGGGGAGCAGCCCAGTCATCCAGGCGCTCCGCCTGAGGATCCAGGCGCTCCGCCTGAAGATGCCTAGGCCTGGGCGCTCCGCCCCAACTCTGGGCGCCCCGCCTAGGCCACCCCACTGCCTAAAATGCCAGGCGCTCCGCCCAAAGTACTGAAGCACGTGATTCCTAGCTATGTTATGACTATTTTGACCCTACGTGGTCCTTTATTCGTAAGCCTAAGTGTGGACATTTTAGACCTTTCAATAGGTGCCTAACAACACCTATAAATAGCTAGATTGCTAGTTTATTTCATTAGCTAACTTTGATGATTAAAAACCTTGTAAGAGTTGAACTCTTTTGTTGAATGAAAACCTTGAATGGGACTTGTTCTTCCTCTAGTGGATCTAGATGAATTCCAAATCCCCCTCCCCCCCGACCATTCTACTTGCGTGCTCACGTTAGCTCGAGGGTAGTTGCCTAGTGTAGGTGTTCTTGTCATTCTCTCGGGGTGTAACGGAACAAGTTCTCCGTTGCTAGTTGAGATTATTGATCGAGTTACGTCTCGCTCTTTATCTGTTACTTTCCGCGTTTGATTCTTATCAGCATGGGAGCATTTAATGCCTTAGGTTTTACCAAATTTGCATAGGTTTTTGGAAGAATAGGATTTTGGGTGATAGTAGTTTGAGTGGAGAGGGGTGGGAACGTCTAACCAACTTCATGGGGAGGCTGGCCAATGGCCGTTGTGGCCATGAAAGTCGTTGAAGGCAGCTCGGCGTAAGTTTGCCGTCCGTCACGTAAAGAGAGAGAGAGAATCGCAGCAGTTTCTTTTTGAATTTTTATTAGTATTATACATGTGAATATACTGTACTTTGCTATTTTCTTATGTTCATAATTTCCTATGTTCATTCAGAATGGTCGCAACAAATTAATTGTTCCAAGTTCCAGCAACTTCACGATATTGTTCAAGAAAATATTATAGTTGTCGGAATTTATTTTAACAACTAAAATTGTTGTAACAGTTTCAGTAATTTTTGTAATTTTTTTCAGCATATTCAATAATCGGTCGATCCATATAACAAGTTCCAACAGTTTTTTCAACAATTACTGAGATAGTTGCAATAACTTCACTATTCTCTTCGAACAACTTTATTAAAACTTGCACACTTTACATTTCAATACGCGTAGAATCACTTAGAGCTCATTTATCAAACACTCTATTGATGTTCAACTGTTATTCAATGCATCACAAACTTTACGTATCAATACGCGTAGAATCAATAATGAGTTCAATGAATCATAAACACTTTTGATCTACTGTTCTATGAAAGTTTACATTTTAATACACGTAGAATCACTAATAGTTGAATGAATCACAAACACTCTAGTAATCTTCATCTATTATTTTACAAATCATTAACCTTTACAATGCATTCATCTTAGAAATCACTCTACTGACCATAAATCATCATTGGATCACCAACTTCAACCTCGCTAAACACTCTAGTAATCTTCATCTATTATTTTACAAATCATTAACCTTTTCAGTGCATTCATCTTAGAAATCACTCTACTGACCATAAATCATCATTGGATCACCAACTTCAACCTCGCTACGTTTGAAATCGCTCAATTGATATTCAACTATTGTCAAATCAATAAGCTAATATTCAATAATTCATCTAATCTCTCTACTGATTGTTAAGTGTAATTGAAAGAGACAAGTTTATGTTTGTAAGTCAATTATCAATAGAATTGCTAGATCGAGGAACAATTATGATCAAATGACGTATTTGTTTAATAATTCATTATATTGATTATCAAATATTATTAAATCACTCTATTGATCATTCAATTATGGTTGAATCAAGTATAGTTGGAACACTTAATCGGTATTGTTTCAACTTTCAACAAATACAGAAGTTGCAAATTTTCAAAATTTGTCATAACAACTTGAGAAGTTATTGTAACTTCAAGTTTGTTGTACCAATAGAGAAGTTAGTGCAACTTCTTTATTTGCTAAGATAATTTACAACAAAATCTCCAGTTGTTGCAACAGCTTCTGTGATTTTTGGAACAATACCGAACAACTTTTGTATGCCGCAAGAGTTTTAAGACGTAATTATATGAAGCAAGGCAACAACTGATTCACTTACACACGATCAAAATCAAATCACCCAGTCTATCGTTAATAGCTCATAGACTCGATTGATTGATTTTTAATTACTGTCAATTCCACTAAATTCATATAATAATGTGTAGCATCAATAAATTGTTCTTCGACTACCATAATTATCAACATGTTTATGTTTAATAACTCTGTATACACTCAACTAACCTTCAAATATCATCTAATAAGTGTATTTATGTTTCATAATTTATAGAATCAAGTTATCTTAAACTTTTGACCCAAGAAAAAATAGTTATCTTAAACTATCATGACATTAAGTCGTGCATAGAACAATTGGATCGACGTTCAATTTAAATCAACACGTTTATGTTTGATGTTTCATAGAATCACTAAACAACTGCAGAAGTTGTTAGCGGTTGGAACAACTTTATAACCACTTTAGTTGTTCTGACAACTTCATTAGTTTTACCAAGCAGCTGAGGAAAAGATACAGAACTTTTCGAAAAATCAATTCTAATAAAAATACAAATACAATCGTTGATCTAAAATTAAATTTCTGTTCAGGTTTAGAATATAAAAGACAATGGCTAAAAGAGCCAATTGTAGATCGAAAAAGAAAAAGGGTGGGTGGAGGGTGCTGATATAGATCAAAGAGGATAGGAATGATGGAAAAATCCCTTTTAAGTAATGTTTTAGTTTTAGTAAGGAGGCCTCAGAGTAAACCCAAAAATCACCGTAGCAAATAATTAAAACTTGATGTACCTTTTCGGCAATAAAAGATTCAAATGATACTTCCAATAGAAAGAGCATTGAAACCACGCTCGACGATAAAACAGCATTTACAGCTTCTTTTTTCGGGGGGAGTGGGGGGAAATTACTGTACTGTTATCAACTGCCACACACTCACGAAATTTCCTTCTAACCTGGCATGTTGTCACAAACTAAACCGCTAACTCGGAAACAATGCATATACTATCAGAAAGGATGGTCATAAGTGCTTGGAAAAGTTCAACATGTAACCACCAAAAAAATTTGATATACATATCAAAATTAACATAATGACACGACCCGGAATTCGGTTAGGCCGTGCGGGCACTCGACATCCTCCCTCAGACCCGTCGAGCGAACCCTTACCAAATAAATTAGGAAAATAATTATAATAATTCATAAATGAGGACAAAACTTAGAAAAAAAAAACAAACATACTGATACTTCTAAGCTGTACAAAAGAAATTACAGCTGACTACCCAACATACAAGGTTTAGGGCTATCCAGACTAGACATCTAAGAGTACAAAAGAAGACAGATACCTTCTGAAGGGAGCAAAATGCAGCTGAAATAATAACCAATAAACTGGTGGCCATCCGGAATAAAAGCTGGCTCACCCTGACAGCTGAAGTCGTCTTCGCTCCTTCACAACGTGGCGAGCTCAATCCTGGAGCGAACCTGCCGAAACGGAATAGATAGACAAGAAACAAACAACAAACAAGGGTGAGTCAAAAGGACTCAATAAGTGGGGCAGACTAGCCACCTCAAAGAATAGGATAGCTAGCCAGGGAGAAGAAAAATAGATAAACTAAATCCATCTTATTTGAACTATAAACAGGCAAAGCCAAATAATAACTGAAAACACGTATGGAATCATAAACAGCCAGGGACATAAGGTAGACAGGACATATAGATATCTTGAACATGTCGACAATCAGAAATACATCCTGTTGCGGCGTGCAACCCGATCCATATATTCATACTGTTGCGGCGTGCAACCCGATCCATATATTCATACTATCGCGGCGTGCGACCCGATCCATATATTTATACCGTTGCGGCGTGCAACCCGATCCATATGTTTATACTGTCGCGGCGTGCAACCCGATCCCCGCAACCCAGAATACGAGCCAGAAATATATAGACAAACTGAGATATGTCCACGACATAGTATACATACCGCATACATAAAACACACCACAATACACACCATAGTCAGTATGCGGTGCAATGAAATGGGATGAATGTGGTACTATGCAATGCAGCCACATATGCCTGGTACCTATCTCCGGCGCGGGACTCTCATCGTCTACCAGGAGATATATGCAGTAATGACCCTTCACCGGCTCGGGACTCTCATCGATTACCGGGAAGTATATGCAATAATGACCCTTCACCGGCTCGGGACTCTCATCGATTACCGGGAAGTATATGCAATGATGACCCTTCACCGGCTCGGGACTCTCATCGATTACCGGGAAGTATATGCAATAATGACCCTGTGCGGGACTCTCATCGCCAACCGGGAAGTATATGCAATAATGACCCTTCACCGGTGCGGGACTCTCATCGCCAACCGGGAAGTATATGCAATGCTCAAAACCAGAGTGCAATGCTCATATGCTCAATGCAATACCAACCACATAACATAACATATAATATACAATGTAAATTCAAAGCTAAGGCGTAATGAGTACGCCTATCGGCAGCTACACACGTAAGGAACACGTGGTAGAAAATCCACGAGGCCAGGTGCCTCCAAAGAAATGGATATAAACACTTACCTCATTACAAAGTTAGCACAGCCACTCAATAACCGCTTTGTCCTTTGGTTTCATTGCCAAACGATCCCACTCTATTCAATAAGCAGAAAAATATCAAATTAGGCTAAAGGCTTCATTCCTCACATCTTAGGGCAATCCGGTTGGGAACCTGATACCCTATTTGCATACGCAATACGCAGGCCAGGCCTATATACAGGGTTTAAGGCCACATAACCAAACCCCAAATAAATTATATTTATAAGTTGCCCATAACTCACTGAGCACGAATATATAATCAATTTCATTATCGGGGTCCATTTGACCCTTTAAACTATCAATTTACGTCATTGGGGCGATGTCTAATATCCCTATTTTTACCGTAAAAATATATTCAAACACACGTAATAAGCTAAGATAATGAGTTAACATCATTAACTGAAGATTTGGGGTAGAAATTCCACTATTTTTCCACTCCTTTTTCCCTTTTTTCCCCTCTTTTCTAATTTTTGCACTCTCTGTGTTTTGGTGATATGTATCGTGAATCATTCTGCTAGGGGATTAAATCCCCTAAGTTACCGACCTTTTAATTTCACTTTTTTTTTTTTTTTTTAATAATAAATTCGCTACGACAATAAAAATTGAAATGGAACCCTAGAGAAGTCGAAATGATCCCAAAATTTTCAAGTAAGCTATACAAAATATATGTAACATACTCGCGAAGACGGATCTCAAATCCGACTCCCGAAACTCAAGATGCGAATTTAGATGAAAAGAAGTCAAATTATTTAACTTTCGGCATTTTAGCGGAAACTAGCCGAACAACATCGAAATTCACTTTCGAAAGTTTATAAAAGTCACAAATAATCATACGAACCTAACGGCGCTTTCGGATTTCGAATCGGAGCTCATTCGCCCAAAACCGAGCTCAAAAATCTCTTTTTAATATTTATCGCCAATAAAAACTGAAACCTTCTTCCGATGCCTACCAAACAAGGTCTGATTTAGCTCAAATTTTACAGACAGGTCCTAATGGACATTACGAATATTTTAAAATTATCGGCACGCCAATCGGAGTCCTAACTTCCGAAACGACTGACCGAGGTCGTTTCATTCTCCTCCACTTAAACTCTCGTTCGTCCTCGAACGAGCCTAAGTCTAAAGAAAATTCTGCACAGATAACAAAAGAACTTTCACGACCTTCATAAGCTACTCCACGGACATTATCTTATGATTGCAGAATCAGAATTGTAACACGCACACCGAACTCTTGGAAGTAAACATATCTGGATAATATCATAACGTCATTGCCCAGCTTATTCTAACTAAGATGATCCTTCCTCGATCACGAGAGGAGAGTTCTACATTTTCAAAACAAAGATATACGAAACTTTGAATGGGTTAACATGATTCAGCCGACAATTACCTCTTTGATATACCTTTCGATATAGAACAGGTCGATGAAACAAAGAATTAGCTTACGCTTCAGCAACGCCTTAGAGATTTAATATTACGATTCGGTATTTTGGAGGAAGACTCCTCCACTTAAAGCACAAACTCATGCAGCTATTTGAATAGGAATAATCATCCCCGCACAACCTGCTGGACTAAAGAAGATTTAGCTAAAAGCTGAACATAGGCAGACCTAAGCTACCAAAACCCTTTCGAGTTGCCAAACAGTTGCAACTCTTGAGTTCACAACTCCATACCTTTGCCGTAAACACCACCGCCTGATGGATGGTACTTCTATATAAAAATTTCGGCAGAGTTTCCCCTGAAACTGGATGATCCGCAAAAACAGAACCAGCACTATACTATACATGGAAATGGATACCCGGATAAACTGATAACATAAACATGTTAAGCGGATAACAAGATAAGACAACTGGATGACATAACAAATCCGCAGATAGAATGTCTGGACAGCACCACTGTCCTGATTTTCAACCTAAACCATAATATGCTTACCCGGTTACCTTAACATGCACTCTGGCTCAACACAGGGAACATCACAATAGGTTACTGATCGCCTAAGCTCACTAGTGCCGGACGAAGAAGAAATGGAAATGGATCGAGGATAGAAATAATTAGAGCTTCAAGGAGTTCATCTTTTTATTTGCTTGGCTCCCAGAGCTACACTACTTCCGAGTCAGGCTAACCAAAGAATTGCAATTGAAGAAATAGACATTAAATGAGCTCTATGGAGCAACATCCATATCAATTTAACCTTCCAATAAGAAGGAAACTCTGACAATTTACCAAAAAACCCTTTTATAATCCAGATAAGCTCATAGAATAACATGACTCTACTAGAATCTCGAACCAAGAGGAGACACATAGATCGAGCATTACTTACTAACCACTTTACACCGGAAGAAACAACGACACTTCCTGATGGTGATGAATAAGAATCCCATCATCCTACCAACACTGATTTTCGAGGAGAGAGGTAAAATGACTAGACATAATAACACAAGGTGGCATAACAGGATGCCAAGCAGGCAATAGCAATACTCACCGTCAAATCTATCATATTTAGATCAGATAAACTAGTAGGGTCTCATAAATACCAGGAATAAATCGTATCAGAAACTCACCCCTCTACCGCAACCGATTCTTAATTACGACAATATCCAAGGAAACCGTCGAAGCATGATAAGACACACCATTTCCAGATCGATCGGAAAGATAAATCTTACTTACAGATAAGGGAAGAAGAAACACACGGGTCTACTACATCGGATGCCTCAGCATCCCGCCAGACAAGCAATTCATAGAACTGCCTCTACAGCTGAGCTGAGCCACTACCCTGACAATCACTTTCTGGAGAACCACTGCCACCACACTCTCAACCTCTACTGGATGGTGGCATATCTCTACTTGATTAAGATCTAAATGAAATTCCCTGCAACTGTGCAGGTACCTGATGATAAGAGAAAGGACGGCTGCTAACTTATCGGAATAAGGAAAAATCCTCAAAGAATAGCCAGACTCACGACAATGATAACACCTTTTCACTGACTATAGGAGCTGGACAGATTGTAAATAGCTGTAAAGACTGAATCTGATCTTGACGGGCTACCGGTGCACTCTAAGAATTACGGGACATAAGCTGAGATAACCTGGAAGGTGACCTCCCAAAATAATCAGAACTTTTACCTCCAAATGAGGTACCACGATTGCCCACTAGGGCCACGGGATCTCTTGCTCCCCCGCTCTAACTCTTCCCCTTCTAACTTATGGTATGCCTAATACCTTTGAGCAATATCAACAACGACATCAAATGAAGTCCCAACCTCAATTTTTTCGAGCCATCTGGGATCTCAAGGAAGGAGAAAGATCACAAATAAATCTTTGAACATTCTCGAAAGGTTCATGGACTAGTTCTAATGCATATTCAGCCATTCTATAAAATTCAATCTCATATTCTGAAAACAACAGACTAACCGATAGGCTACCCTGTCTAATCCACTAAACTGGCAGCACTTTTCATCTCGCTCGCTACTCGAAAGGAATTTTTTTCCACGAATCTAGAAGAAAAAACCGAACCAAGTTAGCTAATAAGATAGCAGCCCACCAATTCAAGGCTGGACACTGAAACCGGAAAGCAGAATAATCAACACCATATCGCTCGATATAATCAAGAGCCTGAAGGATACGCTGACATTATTGTATTTTCAAAAACTTACACATGGATTATCTAATGCATTGTCTGAGAATATCGGAAGGTTCAACCGCGTAAAATAATGCAACCTCTTTAGGCACTCGGACCGAACTGATACTTCGGCTAGCTAACCAGCCAGAACAACTAGAGGCACAACACATGCTGCCTCCGGAACATACTTTACTGCGGCAATATTAAGAACTGGAATAGGAGCTCCCTAAGACCGAACATCTGCATCTGCGGCAACCTGGTGAGCTGCCTAGTGAATAAGAGGTTCTTGCGGTATCTGCATCACCAAGATTCACGTAAAAGCATCGTAGAGAGCCAAGGGAACCACAAGGCCCTACTCCCTTGCCCATCGCGAGCTCGCACAACTGGGACCTCCGTAACTAGATTGTCAGCACGATCAAACACTCTCGGGGCTTCGTCTTGAACTCATACCGTTTGCTGATTTGTCGCACGAGGATTCACAATTACCACGAAGGAATTAACGAATTAACGAAAATACTTTTGAATCCTAGACCGACGCACGATCAGAAAAGAAGGAAGTGAAACTTCCTAAATGCCATCATAGCCTCTCGTAGATAAGTACGGACGTCTACGTACCCATCAGCGAGACTCTACTAGACACTGTCTTAGTCTGGATAGACTCTAAATTAGGCTCTGATACCAACTGACACGACCCGGAATTCGGTTAGGCCGTGCGGGCACCCGACATCCTCCCCCAGACCCGTCGAGCGAACCCTTACCAAATAAATTAGGAAAATAATTATAATAATTCATAAATGAGGACAAAACTTAGAAAAAAAAAAACAAACATACTGATACTTCTAAGCTGTACAAAAGAAATTACAGCTGACTACCCAACATACAAGGTTTAGGGCTATCCAGACTAGACATCTAAGAGTACAAAAGAAGACAGATACCTTCTGAAGGGAGCAAAATGCAGCTGAAATAATAACCAATAAACTGGTGGCCATCCGGAATAAAAGCTGGCTCACCCTGACAGCTGAAGTCGTCTTCGCTCCTTCACAACGTGGCGAGCTCAATCCTGGAGCGAACCTGCCGAAACAGAATAGATAGACAAGAAACAAACAACAAACAAGGGTGAGTCAAAAGGACTCAATAAGTGGGGCAGACTAGCCACCTCAAAGAATAGGATAGCTAGCCAGGGAGAAAAAAAATAGATAAACTAAATCCATCTTATTTGAACTATAAACAGGCAAAGCCAAATAATAACTGAAAACACGTATGGAATCATAAACAGCCAGGGACATAAGGTAGACAGGACATATAGATATCTTGAACATGTCGACAATCAGAAATACATCCTGTTGAGGCGTGCAACCCGATCCATATATTCATACTGTTGCGGCGTGCAACCCGATCCATATATTCATACTATCGCGGCGTGCGACCCGATCCATATATTTATACCGTTGCGGCGTGCAACCCGATCCATATGTTTATACTGTCGCGGCGTGCAACCCGATCCCCGCAACCCAGAATACGAGCCAGAAATATATAGACAAACTGAGATATGTCCACGACATAGTATACATACCGCATACATAAAACACAACACAATACACACCATAGTCAGTATGCGGTGCAATGAAATGGGATGAATGTGGTACTATGCAATGCAGCCACATATGCCTGGTACCTATCTCCGGCGCGGGACTCTCATCGTCTACCAGGAGATATATGCAGTAATGACCCTTCACCGGCTCGGGACTCTCATCGATTACCGGGAAGTATATGCAATAATGACCCTTCACCGGCTCGGGACTCTCATCGATTACCGGGAAGTATATGCAATGATGACCCTTCACCGGCTCGGGACTCTCATCGATTACCGGGAAGTATATGCAATAATGACCCTTCACCGGTGCGGGACTCTCATCGCCAACCGGGAAGTATATGCAATAATGACCCTTCACCGGTGCGGGACTCTCATCGCCAACCGGGAAGTATATGCAATGCTCAAAACCAGAGTGCAATGCTCATATGCTCAATGCAATACCAACCACATAACATAACATATAATATACAATGTAAATTCAAAGCTAAGGCGTAATGAGTACGCCTATCGGCAGCTACACACGTAAGGAACACGTGGTAGAAAATCCACGAGGCCAGGTGCCTCCAAAGAAATGGATATAAACACTTACCTCATTACAAAGTTAGCACAGCCACTCAATAACCGCTTTGTCCTTTGGTTTCATTGCCAAACGATCCCACTCTATTCAATAAGCAGAAAAATATCAAATTAGGCTAAAGGCTTCATTCCTCACATCTTAGGGCAATCCGGTTGGGAACCTGATACCCTATTTGCATACGCAATACGCAGGCCAGGCCTATATACAGGGTTTAAGGCCACATAACCAAACCCCAAATAAATTATATTTATAAGTTGCCCATAACTCACTGAGCACGAATATATAATCAATTTCATTATCGGGGTCCATTTGACCCTTTAAACCATCAATTTACGTCATTAGGGCGATGTCTAATATCCCTATTTTTACCGTAAAAATATATTCAAACACACGTAATAAGCTAAGATAATGAGTTAACATCATTAACTGAAGATTTGGGGTAGAAATTCCACTATTTATCCACTCCTTTTTCCCTTTTTTCCCCTCTCTTTTCTAATTTTTGCTCTCTCTGTGTTTTGGTGATATGTATCGTGAATCATTCTGCTAGGGGATTAAATCCCCTAAGCCACCGACCTTTTAATTTCACTTTTTTTTTTTTTTTTTTTAATAACAAATTCGCTACGACAATAAAAATTGAAATGGAACCCTAGAGAAGTCGAAATGATCCCAAAATTTTCAAGTAAGCTATACAAAATATATGTAACATACTCGCGAAGACGGATCTCAAATCCGACTCCCGAAACTCAAGATGCGAATTTAAATGAAAAGAAGTCAAATTATTTAACTTTCGGCATTTTAGCGGAAACTAGCCGAACAACATCGAAATTCACTTTCGAAAGTTTATAAAAGTCACAAATAATCATACGAACCTAACGGCGCTTTCGGATTTCGAATCGGAGCTCATTCGCCCAAAACCGAGCTCAAAAATCTCTTTTTAATATTTATCGCCAATAAAAACTGAAACCTTCTTCCGATGCCTACCAAACGAGGTCTGATTTAGCTCAAATTTTACAGACAGGTCCTAATGGACATTACGAATATTTTAAAATTATCGGCACGCCAATCGGAGTCCTAACTTCCGAAACGACTGACCGAGGTCGTTTCATTCTCCTCCACTTAAACTCTCGTTCGTCCTCGAACGAGCCTAAGTCTAAAGAAAATTCTGCACAGATAACAAAAGAACTTTCACGACCTTCATAAGCTACTCCACGGACATTATCTCATGATTGCAGAATCAGAATTGTAACACGCACACCGAACTCTTGGAAGTAAACATATCTGGATAATATCATAACGTCATTGCCCAGCTTATTCTAACTAAGATGATCCTTCCTCGATCACGAGAGGAGAGTTCTACATTTTCAAAACAAAGATATACGAAACTTTGAATTGGTTAACATGATTCAGCCGACAATTACCTCTTTGATATACCTTTCGATATAGAACAGGTCGATGAAACAAAGAATTAGCTTACGCTTCAGCAACGCCTTAGAGATTTAATATTACGATTCGGTATTTTGGAGGAAGACTCCTCCACTTAAAGCACAAACTCATGCAGCTATTTGAATAGGAATAATCATCCCCGCACAACCTGCTGGACTAAAGAAGATTTAGCTAAAAGCTGAACATAGGCAGACCTAAGCTACCAAAACCCTTTCGAGTTGCCAAACAGTTGCAACTCTTGAGTTCACAACTCCATACCTTTGCCGTAAACACCACCGCCTGATGGATGGTACTTCTATATAAAAATTTCGGCAGAGTTTCCCCTGAAACTGGATGATCCGCAAAAACAGAACCAGCACTATACTATACATGGAAATGGATACCCGGATAAACTGATAACATAAACATGTTAAGCGGATAACAAGATGAGACAACTGGATGACATAACAAATCCGCAGATAGAATGTCTGGACAGCACCACTGTCCTGATTTTCAACCTAAACCATAATATGCTTACCCGGTTACCTTAACATGCACTCTGGCTCAACACAGGGAACATCACAATAGGTTACTGATCGCCTAAGCTCACTAGTGCCGGACGAAGAAGAAATGGAAATGGATCGAGGATAGAAATAATTAGAGCTTCAAGGAGTTCATCTTTTTATTTGCTTGGCTCCCAGAGCTACACTACTTCCGAGTCAGGCTAACCAAAGAATTGCAATTGAAGAAATAGACATTAAATGAGCTCTATGGAGCAACATCCATATCAATTTAACCTTCCAATAAGAAGGAAACTCTGACAATTTACCAAAAAACCCTTTTATAATCCAGATAAGCTCATAGAATAACATGACTCTACTAGAATCTCGAACCAAGAGGAGACACATAGATCGAGCATTACTTACTAACCACTTTACACCGGAAGAAACAACGACACTTCCTGATGGTGATGAATAAGAATCCCATCATCCTACCAACACTGATTTTCGAGGAGAGAGGTAAAATGACTAGACATAATAACACAAGGTGGCATAACAGGATGCCAAGCAGGCAATAGCAATACTCACCGTCAAATCTCTCATATTTAGATCAGATAAACTAGTAGGGTCTCATAAATACCAGGAATAAATCGTATCAGAAACTCACCCCTCTACCGCAACCGATTCTTAATTACGACAATATCCAAGGAAACCGTCGAAGCATGATAAGACACACCATTTCCAGATCGATCGGAAAGATAAATCTTACTTACAGATAAGGGAAGAAGAAACACACGGGTCTACTACATCGGATGCCTCAGCATCCCGCCAGACAAGCAATTCATAGAACTGCCTCTACAGCTGAGCTGAGCCACTACCCTGACAATCACTTTCTGGAGAACCACTGCCACCACACTCTCAACCTCTACTGGATGGTGGCATATCTCTACTTGATTAAGATCTAAATGAAATTCCCTGCAACTGTGCAGGTACCTGATGATAAGAGAAAGGACGGCTGCTAACTTATCGGAATAAGGAAAAATCCTCAAAGAATAGCCAGACGTGACAATGATAACACCTTTTCACTGACTATAGGAGCTGGACAGATTGTAAATAGCTGTAAAGACTGAATCTGATCTTGACGGGCTACCGGTGCACTCTAAGAATTACGGGACATAAGCTGAGATAACCTGGAAGGTGACCTCCCAAAATAATCAGAACTTTTACCTCCAAATGAGGTACCACGATTGCCCACTAGGGCCACGGGATCTCTTGCTCCCCCGCTCTAACTCTTCCCCTTCTAACTTATGGTATGCCTAATACCTTTGAGCAATATCAACAACGACATCAAATGAAGTCCCAACCTCAATTTTTTCAAGCCATCTGGGATCTCAAGGAAGGAGAAAGATCACAAATAAATCTTTGAACATTCTCGAAAGGTTCATGGACTAGTTCTAATGCATATTCAGCCATTCTATAAAATTCAATCTCATATTCTGAAAACAACAGACTAACCGATAGGCTACCCTGTCTAATCCACTAAACTGGCAGCACTTTTCATCTCGCTCGCTACTCGAAAGGAATTTTTTTCCACGAATCTAGAAGAAAAAACCGAACCAAGTTAGCTAATAAGAGAGCAGCCCACCAATTCAAGGCTGGACACTGAAACCGGAAAGCAGAATAATCAACACCATATCGCTCGATATAATCAAGAGCCTGAAGGATACGCTGACATTATTGTATTTTCAAAAACTTACACATGGATTATCTAATGCATTGTCTGAGAATATCGGAAGGTTCAACCGCGTAAAATAATGCAACCTCTTTAGGCACTCGGACCGAACTGATACTTCGGCTAGCTAACCAGCCAGAACAACTAGAGGCACAACACATGCTGCCTCCGGAACATACTTTACTGCGGCAATATTAAGAACTGGAATAGGAGCTCCCTAAGACCGAACATCTGCATCTGCGGCAACCTGGTGAGCTGCCTAGTGAATAAGAGGTTCTTGCGGTATCTGCATCACCAAGATTCACGTAAAAGCATCGTAGAGAGCCAAGGGAACCACAAGGCCCTACTCCCTTGCCCATCGCGAGCTCGCACAACTGGGACCTCCGTAACTAGATTGTCAGCACGATCAAACACTCTCGGGGCTTCATCTTGAACTCATACCGTTTGCTGATTTGTCGCACGAGGATTCACAATTACCACGAAGGAATTAACGAATTAACGAAAATACTTTTGAATCCTAGACCGACGCACGATCAGAAAAGAAGGAAGTGAAACTTCCTAAATGCCATCATAGCCTCTCGTAGATAAGTACGGACGTCTACGTACCCATCAGCGAGACTCTACTAGACACTGTCTTAGTCTGGATAGACTCTAAATTAGGCTCTGATACCAACTGACACGACCCGGAATTCGGTTAGGCCGTGCGGGCACCCGACATCCTCCCCCAGACCCGTCGAGCGAACCCTTACCAAATAAATTAGGAAAATAATTATAATAATTCATAAATGAGGACAAAACTTAGAAAAAAAAAACAAACATACTGATACTTCTAAGCTGTACAAAAGAAATTACAGCTGACTACCCAACATACAAGGTTTAGGGCTATCCAGACTAGACATCTAAGAGTACAAAAGAAGACAGATACCTTCTGAAGGGAGCAAAATGCAGCTGAAATAATAACCAATAAACTGGTGGTCATCCGGAATAAAAGCTGGCTCACCCTGACAGCTGAAGTCGTCTTCGCTCCTTCACAACGTGGCGAACTCAATCCTGGAGCGAACCTGCCGAAACGGAATAGATAGACAAGAAACAAATAACAAACAAGGGTGAGTCAAAAGGACTCAATAAGTGGGGCAGACTAGCCACCTCAAAGAATAGGATAGCTAGCCAGGGAGAAGAAAAATAGATAAACTAAATCCATCTTATTTGAACTATAAACAGGCAAAGCCAAATAATAACTGAAAACACGTATGGAATCATAAACAGCCAGGGACATAAGGTAGACAGGACATATAGATATCTTGAACATGTCGACAATCAGAAATACATCCTGTTGAGGCGTGCAACCCGATCCATATATTCATACTGTTGCGGCGTGCAACCCGATCCATATATTCATACTATCGCGGCGTGCGACCCGATCCATATATTTATACCGTTGCGGCGTGCAACCCGATCCATATGTTTATACTGTCGCGGCGTGCAACCCGATCCCCGCAACCCAGAATACGAGCCAGAAATATATAGACAAACTGAGATATGTCCACGACATAGTATACATACCGCATACATAAAACACAACACAATACACACCATAGTCAGTATGCGGTGCAATGAAATGGGATGAATGTGGTACTATGCAATGCAGCCACATATGCCTGGTACCTATCTCCGGCGCGGGACTCTCATCGTCTACCAGGAGATATATGCAGTAATGACCCTTCACCGGCTCGGGACTCTCATCGATTACCGGGAAGTATATGCAATAATGACCCTTCACCGGCTCGGGACTCTCATCGATTACCGGGAAGTATATGCAATGATGACCCTTCACCGGTGCGGGACTCTCATCGCCAACCGGGAAGTATATGCAATAATGACCCTTCACCGGTGCGGGACTCTCATCGCCAACCGGGAAGTATATGCAATGCTCAAAACCAGAGTGCAATGCTCATATGCTCAATGCAATACCAACCACATAACATAACATATAATATACAATGTAAATTCAAAGCTAAGGCGTAATGAGTACGCCTATCGGCAGCTACACACGTAAGGAACACATGGTAGAAAATCCACGAGGCCAGGTGCCTCCAAAGAAATGGATATAAACACTTACCTCATTACAAAGTTAGCACAGCCACTCAATAACCGCTTTGTCCTTTGGTTTCATTGCCAAACGATCCCACTCTATTCAATAAGCAGAAAAATATCAAATTAGGCTAAAGGCTTCATTCCTCACATCTTAGGGCAATCCGGTTGGGAACCTGATACCCTATTTGCATACGCAATACGCAGGCCAGGCCTATATACAGGGTTTAAGGCCACATAACCAAACCCCAAATAAATTATATTTATAAGTTGCCCATAACTCACTGAGCACGAATATATAATCAATTTCATTATCGGGGTCCATTTGACCCTTTAAACTATCAATTTACGTCATTAGGGCGATGTCTAATATCCCTATTTTTACCGTAAAAATATATTCAAACACACGTAATAAGCTAAGATAATGAGTTAACATCATTAACTGAAGATTTGGGGTAGAAATTCCACTATTTATCCACTCCTTTTTCCCTTTTTTCCCCTCTCTTTTCTAATTTTTGCTCTCTCTGCGTTTTGGTGATATGTATCGTGAATCATTCTGCTAGGGGATTAAATCCCCTAAGCCACCGACCTTTTAATTTCACTTTTCTTTTTTTTTTTTTTTTTAATAACAAATTCGCTACGACAATAAAAATTGAAATGGAACCCTAGAGAAGTCGAAATGATCCCAAAATTTTCAAGTAAGCTATACAAAATATATGTAACATACTCGCGAAGACGGATCTCAAATCCGACTCCCGAAACTCAAGATGCGAATTTAAATGAAAAGAAGTCAAATTATTTAACTTTCGGCATTTTAGCGGAAACTAGCCGAACATCGAAATTCACTTTCGAAAGTTTATAAAAGTCACAAATAATCATACGAACCTAACGGCGCTTTCGGATTTCGAATCGGAGCTCATTCGCCCAAAACCGAGCTCAAAAATCTCTTTTTAATATTTATCGCCAATAAAAACTGAAACCTTCTTCCGATGCCTACCAAACGAGGTCTGATTTAGCTCAAATTTTACAGACAGGTCCTAATGGACATTACGAATATTTTAAAATTATCGGCACGCCAATCGGAGTCCTAACTTCCGAAACGACTGACCGAGGTCGTTTCACATAATTACACTGTTACCTGTCCAAAAACATGAGTCTTTATGTCCTGGCGTTTAAACAACTTTTCCATTTGGATAGTTTTCCGAAAAAATGAAATACTGGTTAGTTGTCTTAGGTTGTAACAGTGGTCGTTTTTACCACGAAAAACTTTTAAGCTGCCTTTTTCTGTTTTTGAGGCAAAAATCATTTAACATTTCCACGACGCCCAACATCATGTGTCCACTCCCAATCCTCTTTTCCCCATGAGTTATAACAGAAGACATCAATCGAACAAATACAGAGTAGATAAATCATATGCATCTTCTGAGGTAGCTAAGAAATTGAGTGATCCTGAAGCAAAGGGCTTCTGCAACAAGTGAAATTAATGTTGCGTCTTGCAGTTGAAGTTGCTCATATAAAGGTAGAACATTTTAGTACTGACTGGAGCTGATTTTCTTAAAGGCTTAAACTGTGTATTGAGATAAAATATGAACAAAACAGAAGGAAGGGGAGGAGGCTGTAACACAGTGAGCAAACTCATCTCTCAGGCATTGCATGGACTTAATAACATGTCCATCTACTCTAGCACTCAGTAAGCAAAGATCTGAACTTAAGTGCCACCTTAACAGGAAGGAAAGTTAAATTAACAAAATTAATAACGTTGGACCAGAACCAGCAAATCCATGCAGACCATAAACTTCAGCAGCAGCAGAATTTTCTCTTACGTTAGTTACCTGCATAAATATGGCCAGACCATCACTGGATGACAATCTTGCTTCACATCACTGGCATAAAGAAAGGAACATTCTCAGCCTGATCAGATATAAACAGCCTTCACATCATTTGCTCCAAAACTTGCAGAGCACACAGGGCATTTGCGATGACGCGTATCAACAATCTTTTGGATACATGGATTACAGAAGAGATGATAGCATTTGGTGAGCACAACCTGTAATGTAATAAAGATATCAGTAGATAGACATTACCAAAATTAATTCTTCACTGACTAAGGAGATTATTTTTACATATTTGGAGAAAACTAACTGCATTGCCACCATGGTAAAAAGAGAACTGAGCAACGGCTTAGAATCTCTTAAAAATCTAACAAAGTGGAAGCAAGCATCAGTTTGCTCATCCACGAGCACTTAGAGAATTTAATATCTATTTGCAGTTAGCCTCCTGCCTGGCAAATGTTTGGTTAGATGTACTATATAGTCTCAAAGTGCTACTTCCCTTCTGGTTGTTACCCAACATTTAAACCATAGAATCTCGTCACTGATGAATCTCTCTGATAGCACATAAATAATCTGAAGAGCAAATGTAAACTAAGAAGCCATAATCTTTTCTTCCCATGTGCAGCTAAATAACAAACTTGCATAGTAGATCCTACAACAAATGTGACATTTCATAGGTACTTTCAGCTTCACCGAACTGATTCTGCTGATTGGCCAAATAACTATGAAAGAAGTCAGATGGTCCTACCTCTTTTCGCCTATCAAAGCAAATACTACAATTGAGTATTTCCTTATATTCCTTAAGTTTCTGCTCTAGCTTCTCAATAACAGATGAACCCTCAATGTGTGATCTCAAGCGCATTGTCTTTCTCCTCAAAGCTTCTACATCCTCCTCTGCTCTTTTCCTCTCAAACCTAATCAAGTAAACCAAGGTAAAAGATAATAAAGGAACGCGTGGTAGACTATTGGTTGAAGAACTATATTCATACTGCAGATACAAGGTTTTTTTTTTTTTCCTTTTTTGGGTAAATTAATCTTCAATTACCTCTCTTTCTCTAATTCTATCTGCAACTCTGCGAGATCAACTCGACTTTTGTCAATCTTGGATTGCAATTCTTCCAGTGTCTCCCGCAATTGCTGGGAAGAATTTCTTACATCTGACAACCGTTTTTGGTTATTCCCCAAAGCAAAAGCGCTCTGAACCCTATCTTCAGCAAGCTTCTGAACCAGGTCTGAGCATCCCCTCAACTGAAAGGAAACACACACACCTAAAGACCATGGAGAAATATAAAACTTTTGGCACTTTATAGAAGATCCCCGATTACCTGGTCATCAATTTTGGCAGCTTTCATTTCATAGAAACTGACCACTGTATTGGTATCTTCAACAGCTCTCTCCATAGTTTGACTTTCCAAGGCCAGATAATCCTGCTGCTGTCTTGCCTGTACTCCCTCTAGAACAAGCTGGGAACAGAAGCTACACTTACCAGACAGTACTAAACATTGGCAGCAGTACAAACATGAAACACCAGGAATACACAGACATACACAGACCAACAACTCAGAGTGTGCACTCCATCAAACATGTAAAGGAGACGATGACTTTTTAGAGTATCCTTGAAATTCTTGAAGTGATACAACATAATTCATGCATCGAAAACTCCTTTTAAGAACCTAACCTGACTGCTATGGAAAAGTGTCCAAAGTAGTGGCTCCAATACAGCAACTAATGCTGCCAAGGTCAGAAACTTGGAAAAGGATAAAACCAGCATAAAACTAGGCGCACCAAAATTTTTTGCAACCACTACAAGCATGGAAATCTAATTGTAGTTGCACAGAAGGCAATCCTGGAGTCTCTCGGGGGTCAAAACCTATGCAGGACAAGTAGACATTTAAAGCACAAGATGAGTAAACCGTGTTATATAAACTAATCTATCCACTATGATTAGTATTTATCCTCCTGTTGAAAGATAAGCTGGAATCATGGAAATAGGATTATGCAACAGCAACTTCAAAGTAATGGACTATAAAAAATCATCAAGAATAGCTTTTAGTAGATCTCTTCATCTTATTGATTAAAACTAAACCACAAAGGTACAACCATCACTATAGAAGATCCCGTGGATAATTGATGCAACCCAAATTGGGATTAGGACCCAACCATCAAGAGCCGAGCTATGAGGGTGCGAGGATGCAAGGGCGAGAGCTTCGGAGAGGAGACGAGGGCCGCAAACCATGTCATGATGAGGAGGGGCGCCTAGTTCCAGGAGGGGCACCTAGGAGGAGCCTAGCTCAGGCGGGGCGCCTAACCCCGGCGCCGCCTAGCAGCCATGCAGTGAGCAGCCAAGCACCAGCTCAGGTGGAGCGCCTAGCAGCCAAGCACTCTAGGCGAAGCGTCTAGGAGGCCAAGCAGTGAGCACACCGCCTAGCCAAGTAAGCCAAGGACTCTTTAGACATTACATAGCAATGTAATGGGGTGCTATAAATACCCCCATAGCTCATTTATGCCATTTACATCACCTTCAATATTGAAGAAACTTGAGCTATGCTCTCTTTAAACCCATGTTTGGGACTTGAATTCAATTGGTGGAATCCAATTTGAACTTCATCCATCTTTGATCATTCTATTTGCAAGAGTCGGGTACCTCTTGAGGATAGTTGCATAGCGTAGGTGATTCCTTGACATTCACTTGAGGTGTAGCGAGACAAGTTCCTCGTTGTTACTTAGGTAATCGTTCGAGTCTCGTCTCGTTCTTATCTTTATTTTTATCGCTTCCGCATTTTCATATCGTTTTTAGCTTCCGCGTATTTTCCATTGCATCAGTTGGTATCAGAGCAAGGCTCGGGATTTGTTCCTACAAACCCACGTTCCTTGTTCTTCTATCTCATATCTTGTTGTTTATGTTGTTGTTCTTGAAAATTTGAAGAAAAACAAAAAAATTCAAAAACTAGAAAATTGCAAAAAAATTGCGAGAACTTGTTTGTTGTTACGATTTTGTTGGTGTTTGTTATCGAGGAATGTTTCTATGAAGTTAACCCGTTGTTTTGATACCCCTATTACGTTGATTGGTGTTACGATTTGAAAATCGAAAATTTGAATCTCAAAATTTCTTGAGCTCTTGGAAATTTTTGGTCAATTCTTGAATCAAGAGTGTTGTTGGTTGTTTGTTGTTTAGAATCATTGGGGTTTGATTGTAATAGCATAAAACACCTTTGGGTATCATCAAAAGTGCAAAACATCTCGAAATCGTTGAAAAAATTGGTTGAAGATCGCCCAAAACCGAGTTCTTGGCAAGGCTGAAACGCAGACTAGGCAGACCGCCCAGCCCTAGGCGCTCCGCCCAGCCCAGAGTCTGCCCAATTTTTCACAAGTGTCCAGGCGGACCGCCCAGACCTAGGAACTTGTCCGGGTAGCTTGTTTTCTTAAGTTTTCGTGTTGGCTTGGTTCTCGTTGCTTCCGGCTAGTACTTTGAGAGTAACACTCCTACTCAATTAGTACTAGTTCATTGAGCGCTTAGGACCCTCGTGCCTAGGGGAGAGTAGACCTCAAAGAAGACTCGTAGTTTAATTTTGCTTCAAGTGCGCACCTATATAGCCTAGCGTTCAACGAGTCCTATCAACTCCACTCTTCCCGAAGAGTATTTGGTTTTTGTGAATTTGATTGGTTATCGAGGAGGTTGTTCAACTACGAGGAAGCCATTGAATCAAGCTTGAGTGATAAATCCCCCACCACTAAACGAGTGTACCCGAGTGACATTCAAAAGTAAGGGAGCGTGTGAGGTTTTTACTCTAACCTCTTCTTCTAGTCTTGTTATTTTTGTAGGTACAAGGCCAGAGACGTGGATGATACCATTAAGGTCCCGGTAAGCTTCTTGGCCGCTCTATTGGCCGAGGTGAGATCAATAAGTGCGAGGCTTGAGAACCTTGAGAGAGAAGAGACCCCGAGTGTCTCAAAAGATGCCGTGGAAGACACTTGTGATAGTGTGTTGGGCACTCCCCAACCATTGGGCATTCCCCAACGAGTGGGCACTTCCCAAAACTTGGGCATTCCCCAAGGCGTAGCCCGTGAAGATTGGGCGTTGGGCATTCCCCAACAAGTGGGCACTCCCCACAACTTGGGCAATCCCCAAGGTGATGAATTGCAACAAATGAAGGATCACTCTACTCCAAATGAAGACGATCTTGAGTCTCGTTCCATTGTACTTGAACATGAGAGACAAAAGAAAGAGAGGAGTGAGAGAGTGACCGGTGACAGTCCTAGAGAGGAAAAAGCAGAGGAAGTGAGGAGTGATGTGAGTGGATTGTCACCCGAATCTACACTTGGCCTTGAGAGAAAGGAGAGGAGAGGAAAGACAAGGTGAGAGCGAGGACACCCTTTGTTCTAACTATGCTATATCTTCTTCTTCTACTACTCGTTTTGGCTTGTGTGTAGGTACATTTGAAGACAAGTCATTGGAACCTCAACCATGTGCTTGGAAAGAAAGACAAGAGGAGGAAAATCCTCAATGTGAGCTTCAAGAGGGAGGAGTTGAACATGACACTTCAAGTGAAGAGAGTGCTCAAAGAAGTAACTCAAATGTAAGTGTTGCTTCATCTCCTCATGATCCTACTAGTTTCTTGTCTTGTGATGACTCAACACTAGTTGGTACTTGTGATGCATCTAGTGAATATGCCACTAGTGAAGAGTCTAGAAGTCAACTTGTGTGCGCTTGTGTATCACTAGTTGAGAGAAATGCTAAGCCACATCATGATGTGAATGACCTCTCTCTAGTGTAGATTTGATAGTTGGCTTTGATTGTGACCTTTGCTATGACACACCACCTATCTTTGACAAAGGGGAAGATGAGAAAGTTAATCATACCCTCGTTGATATACTTCTTTTTGGTGGACCTATGTGTTATAGTAAGGATGATAATGACCTTGGGGAGTCCAAATTGCATGAATTGGACAAAGTTGTCTATGATGACTCCTCAAGTGAGAAGGGAGAACCTAGTTGTGATACTTCACCTATGTATGAAAATGAATTTGGGATGTCTACTTTTACTAATCCTTTGTTTGAGGGCATCTTTATTTGTGGAGGTGATTTGTATCGGACTAGAGTTGAGAGAGAGTTAGAACCTCCGTGGTGTGAAGGGTTTGAACCCATAGACAACTCCTTGTTTGAGGTTTTGAGTGAAGTGGGTGATTCTTCTATTGGCCCTACTCTTGATTGTTGGGTTTATGAAGAGGAAGAAGCCATTATCAATGCATTTCTTAAGAACTTGTCTTGTGATGAGGGTTGTCTAGATGCTGAATTTGGAGGTGCGGAGGCATCTCTTGGTGTGAGTATGAATGCCTTTAAGAATAGGAGTGGAGTGATTGATGCTAGTTGTAGGTTGGGTTATTTGACTTACTCCACTCCGTATGTTGATCACACCTTAAGTGTTGATCAGGCCAAAGCCATTGTACCACATTGTGTTGAACATGCATCGAAGGCTTGGTATGTTGGATGTGAGCTTAGGGGTCGTAGGGAATTTGATTGCTACATGTTGCATATCTTTGATCTCTTTGCTTGTTTTGATTATGAGTGCTTGATCTTGTTGAGCCAAGAATTTTTTGGTATCGATGCTTGACCCTATCACAAGAGTGTGTGTTCCCACACTAATTACACTTATACTTGTTAAGCTAACCTACTTGTGAAGTAGGAAATTTTGGTTGTGCTTGTCTTTAATTGTAGGTCTTGATGGTTTGATTTCGATGACGAAATCCTTTCAAGAAGGGGAGGATGATACAACCCAAATTGGGATTAGGACCCAACCATCAAGAGCCAGGCTATGAGGGTGCGAGGATGCAAGGGCGAGAGCTTCGGAGAGGAGACGAGGGCTGCAAACCATGTCATGATGAGCAGGAGCGCCTAGTTCCAGGAGGGGCGCCTAGGAGGAGCCTAGCTCAGGCGCGGCGCCTAGCAGCCATGCAGTGAGCAGCCAAGCACCAGCTCAGGCGGAGCGCCTAGCCACCAGGCGGAGCGCCTAGCAGCCAAGCACTCTAGGCGGAGCGCCTAGGAGGCCAAGCAGTGAGCACACCGCCTAGCCAGCCAGGCGGGGCGCCTAGGAACGCTGAAGCTTCTACTTATTTTGTTGAACTTCCTATTTTAGCCCTAGGATTTCTATATTAGTTTAATTAAGCCAAGGGCTCTTTAGACATTACATAGCAATGTAATGGGGTGCTATAAATACCCCCATAGCTCATTTATGCCATTTACATCACCTTCAATATTGAAGAAACTTGAGCTATGCTCTCTTTAAACCCATGTTTGGGACTTGAATTTAATTGCTGGAATCCAATTTGAACTTCATCCATCTTTGATCATTCTATTTGCAAGAGTCGGGTATCTCTTGAGGATAGTTGCATAGCGTAGGTGATTCCTTGACATTCAATTGAGGTGTAGCGAGACAAGTTCCTCGTTGCTACTTAGGTAATCGTTCGAGTCTCGTCTCGTTCTTATCTTTATTTTTATCGCTTCCGTATTTTCATATCGTTTTTAGCTTCCGCGTATTTTCCATTGCATCAATAATGTTCAAGGACAAAAGGAAGAAGTATTTACACAGCATAGGACACACCGTCTACACTCTTAAGGCATAAAACTCTAGCACATGAAAGAAGTAAACAATCAATCTTCTTCCCTTTTCATTACAATACTGCATGAAAATCTAGGAAAAAAATAACCAAATAGGATAAGTATAACAATGTATCCCTACATATAAGATTGAAAACCAACCAAAAAAAGCCCTAATAGGATAAGTTTAACAAATGCAGGAAAACCACATCACGAGTACCTTAAATCTTGGCAAAAGAAGTCTGAAGAGAAATACCAAAACCATGATTCTCCTCAGTTTTAGTGACTACACACATGTAACTTCATTTAGATCATTTTCCAGGAAGAAAAAAATCAAATGATTCATGAAGCATCTAAATTGAGAAAAAATATCAGGGGAGTGTTTGGTATGGGGAAACTGGAAAATATTTTCCCATTTTCCTATGTTTGGTTGGCTTATTTGACTTTGAAAATATTTTCTAGGTCTATTCATTTTTTCTCAAAATAGAGGAAAATGTTTTCCCTAAAAATTGAAGGGAAAACATTTTCCTAATCACACAAACCCTAATTCGCAACCCCCTACCCCCTAATCCCAAAACAGATACCCCCCACACATCACCCACTCCACATCCAAAACTCACCCACTCTTCTCCTCACCCCACACGTTCCAGCCCCTAACCACCCCCCCCCCCCCCCGCCCGGTCTGTTAGAATTTCTCCGACGCCAACGCCGGCACCGACAACCATATGCCTCCATCGTCGGCCTCCTCGCTGGAATCCACCCTTCGCTGCAAAACCAGACCTCGTCGCCGGAATCCACCCTTTGCTGCAAAACCAGAGGTCCCATCGCCGAAATCCTCCATGCCTCACTGCGTACTAGTGGCCTCTGTTGACGGCCTCTTCTATGCCTCGCTGCGGTACCAGTGGCCTCCTCCATCGACGGAAATCCGCCCCCACCGTCGATGTCCTCGCCGGAATCTGTCCTCACTGCCTACGACAACCATGTGAAGGGAGGGGGTGGTTGGGGGATGAGTTTTTGGATGTGAAGGGCGGTGGGTAGGGGTGAGGGGGTTGGGTGGTGATGAGAGATGAGGTGGTTAATTGGGTTAAGGACAGGGATAGTGAAAAGAAAATCCATTTTGCTACCAAACAACAGAAAATAGGTAGAAAATCACTTGTTTTCCAAGAAAACATTTTCCATGGAAAATATTTTTCTTTATACCAAACAGACCCCAGATATCACCGATTAGAGCAAATAGGGAGGACTAATGGTACTTTTTCTCATAACTAGTACAAAAGTTTGTTTCAAAATTTTTACCAAATTGACACAAAAAGATGACAGAAGGCATTTGTCTCATATATTTACCTTGATATTGTAATCATCTCTCTCAGTGATTTGCTGAAAAAGCTGCTGATTTTGAGCTTGCATATCATCGTAGGCTTGCCCAATTGTCTGGAACAAGAAAATCTCAGTACTCTTTCAGATTGTTTTACAAGGAGTACTATACAACTGTCCTATAAACACACAGACAAGTAAAGCGTAAACAGACCTCAATCTCAGAGAGGTAAGCCTCAGTTTCTTCATGTTTGGATTTCAAGGCTTCCGAGAGTCTAGACCGCTCCCTGAAGTGATAAGAACTAATTTGTGAATATTCTTCTTAAGACTAACAATTGTTACAAGGAAAAAGAAATAAAAGAGTTTTGTCATAAAGCTTCTGAACTCTGAAAAATGAAAATGCAAATAATCCTACTACTTGCTTGTTACAATCTTGAACCAACTTAAATAAAACAAGATAGAAAAAGAAGCCAACAAGTACATATGGCAAGATCAAGAATGTATTGAGCATCGACAACAGCATTTATCTCAAAATCTCATGACCCAGATGGACCTGCTGGTGAAATCTAGGTCAAGTGCCCATAAGCTTCTTAACTAACCAACTTCCTAAAAGGTAGTCAAAATTTATTCTCCCAACAGAAATAACAGTTTTATACTGTACATCAGGGACAAAAGGTGGGGATCTCAAAATATCCCAAATTTCAACTATTCCATGAATCACATATTAAAGTTACCTAACTATATACATATGTGATCGTATGATTTGTCACCACTAGAGTACACCTTTAATTGGAAAACATGCTAAAATCCACTCTTCAACCAATAGTGGAGTTGTGTCCCTCCCACAAATACTTGGGCCACACCAATACTTTATACGTTGAGAATTTGATTAATGTGAATACATGATAACTTCAGCTCCTATTTCAGAAGATGTCATCTTATGGTTTGAACATACAGAGAATTTTCCGAATAATCTACTAACAGAAGTATGATGTCTCATCATTCACTATAACAAGAGGGCAAACAGACCTTTTAGATGCATCAAACTTCTTCCTCAACTCTGCAATCTCAGCTTCTGCAGCAGCTAACTTCTGCTGGGATTTAGCCTCGGCTTCAATAGCAGATTTCACTCTGGATTCCAAATTGTGTTCATCAAGAGAAGTCTTCAGCCTCTGGACACAAGCCCAAGCCTTGTACTCAGAATCGCGAGCCTCAAAGATATCTCTGCGGTCACGACGGTAATGTTCGGAAGCACAGTGCATTAATTACTTTAGCAGAAGTGTTCAATGAAGAAAACAAATTGTTTCATATCAGATATATGCCCATACAAAAATCTAAAAGATATGAATTTCAACAGCTTATCAGCTAGGATATCTTTCACAAAGCACTAGATTCTATTTCGGTATTAGAAACTGGAAGAAGAGCTTTTGTAAAGACTTCACCACAGAAAGGAACGTATTGAGCACAATACATAATCTCCAAAAATCGTCTTCAAGGTCAAACATTGACATACCATTTTGGTCAAAAGTACCTTAGGCTGCTCAAACACCATTAGAGGCACCATAAGAAGCTAACATGTCGCTGTGAAGTGTCCAGATAAATAACATTTAGGCCTCATTTGTTTTAACTTAATCAAGGTGTAAACATTTAATCATTCAGATCTCAGTCATAAAGTGCGCTTGTTTATTTTATATCACAACTTAATGGGTCTAAATAAATCTGAATCATTCAGATCGAACATAGTCTAAATATAACTAAAGGTTATTTTGCAAAGATGGCTTTTCACCACCACCATGTTCATAACACTTCCAGCCACCAACTAGACAACCACCACTGCCACAGCCAACCACCATCACTAAGTACTACCACACCAACCATCGACACCATCACAACTATCACCATGTTGTCAACGACCAATATCTCCATCTCCACCACAACCACCACCTCTACCAGCTACTAGCACTAACAATTACCTCCACCATCATAATCACTGCCACTGTCAACTTACACCGCCACCACCTCTACAGCGAACCCTCACTAGCACCACTATCAACCATTACCACATTATACCACCGTCAGCCATCAAACCACTACACCACCACCAGCTAAGTTAACCACCCACCAGCTACCCGTCACCGTCACACCAACCACCTCCACTGTTACAATTATCACAGCACTATTAGCCACTAATACCAACCATCACCACTGCTGGTCCAATCCAAGACAGAAATGATTTGAGAAAAATTCACCATCTCGCTAATCCAAGGTATGTAATGAAAAAATAAAAAAGACTAGGAATACTAATGCCAATCCCCTATGTATTTCTCAATTCTAATTTCCACAAACATTATCTAAGCCGAGGCCCTTTTTATTTCCCCAGTTTTCGTTAACAATTGTCTAAAAAAAATTGATCCACAAAAAGCACCAGTAAACTCTAACAATGCAACTAACTTCATTTAATCACAAGAAACACACTAAGCATGGAACAGTAAACTCCTAGGGCTTGTTTGGGGCAATTCGTTTTAAATTATATTTTTCTTTTCATTCATTCTTCTATTTGCAACTTCTTCGTTTTTTTTTTTTTTTGTGACAAGATTTTATTAACAAAGGTACCAAGATGGTACAATTAAAGAATCCCAGATTACAAAAGAGCCTCTACGTATCACCTAACTCCTCTAGAAAGTCCATATATTGTTCCAGATTTTCCATGACTGATGCGGGGCAAACCACCACAAGGCCCTTTACAAGAAGCCAAGCCCAAACACTTCATGATGCTCACTTGCACTTGATCCGGAAGGGCATGGACGACATGAGCTCGGAAGAAGACTTGAAGACAATGCATTGGAGCTCACTCAACGTTGAAACAGGGCAGGAAACTGTGCAGGCAGCAGGGGAACAAAACAGAGCAAAACAGGGGAACACCTGCTGAGCTACTGCCTGAAGCTGGACTTTTGTTCTTCGCGATCGCGTGTCCAACATTCGCGATCGCGAAGAGTATCTCTTTTGTCTTCGCGATAGCGCCGTGTCTCGCGCGATCGCGCTACTCAGTTTTAAGTGTGCCTCGCGATCGCATATAATCATGCGCGATCGCGATGAACACTTAAGCAGACTCGGACCAGTAGCTAGGAGAACCTTGTAAAGGGGTGTATTTATAACACCCCTCTTTCATTTATTGCACTTACATTACTTTGAACACAAAACACATTGAATGAGCATAGCTCTTGAAACTTGTAACCCTTTTGGCTTGAAATCAATTGGATGAATCCAAGTTGCTCTTCAATCCATCTCCGATCATTCTATTTGCTCGAGCCTCGTGACTCTTGAGGATAGTTGCATAGTGTTAGGTGATTCTTTCCAATCGTTCGGGGTGTAACGGAACTAGTTCTTCGTTGCTACTCGACTTTAGTGTAAGTCTCGTCTCGCTTTTATCATTTTATCGCTTTCGTGGGTTTGCCCCTTATCAGTTGGTATCAGAGCAAGGCTAGGGTTACGTTCTTACGAACCCTCGTCCTACTCTTCGTGCTTGTCATCTTTGTTTCGTGTTTATTTTCGTGTTCTTGTTCTTGTTATATCGAAAAGAAGAAAAAAATTCCAAAAAAAATTGAAAACCCAAAAATTTGAAGGAAATCGCTTGTTATTACGATTTTGTTGGTGTTAATTATCGGGGATTGACCGTTTATGTAATCCCGACAATTGGGAACCAACAAAACACGTTTTGGAATTGAAAATCAAAGTTTGGAAAAATTTGAACCCTAAGTTGAATATTTTGCAAAATTTGCCAAAACTTGTTTGATGTTATGATTTTGTGGATGTTTGGTATCGGGGATTGTTCACTATAGTTTTCCCGTTGTTTTGATACCATCATAACATCATTTGGAGTGTTGGAGTGAAAATCGAATTTTTGAGTTCTTGAAGGTTTGAACATTTGAAGAACTTGACCAAAATTCATTGAAAACAAGTTGTTTGATGGTTGTTTGTTTGTTAAAACCATTGGGAAGTGTTTACTACAGTTGAAAACCCTTGTGGAAGCTTGAAAAACTGAAACAAATTGAAGTTGGGTTGTTTGTGTGCCAAAATCTGCAGTTTTCTGTCGAGTTTCTGCTTCAGCTGAACAAACCTGCGCGATCGCGCAAGGTCTCGCGCTGTCGCGCCAATTCTGAGTTTTGTTCATCGCGATCGCGCCCCTCTGCACGCGATCGCGAAGTGTACCAATTTCCAGAATTTCCTGAAGTTGGACAGAATGTTCGCAAAGCTATCGTAACAGTTTCCAACCACCAAAACTCCCATACCATCATCAAATATGGTGAGTTCCTAGATCACAAACCAAAATTCACCCAATTCCGAATCCGTTTGGTGACGATTCGATCTTTGGACATTTGATCGCGTCACTTCCGGTTAGTACTTTGAGGGTAACACTTCTACCTAATTAGTACTAATCCATTGTGCGAATAGGATCCTCGTGCCTAAAAGGAGAGTAGAATTCAAAGAAGATTCGTAGTTAATTGTTTGGTTCAAGTGCGCACCAAATAACTTAGCGTTTATCGAGTCCCATTGAATCCACTCTTCCCGAAGAGCATTTGGTTCTTGTATTTTGGTTTGATCATTGAGGAGGTTGCGCAACTACGAGGAGGCCATTGATCTCAAGCTTGTGTGAACCTAACCCCAACTTGAGTGAACCCGAGCGACAAACAAAAGTGAGGGAGTGAGTGAGGACTTTTACCCTAATCTCTTTTCTTGTTTTTGATTGTTGCAGGTACAATGTCCAACGAAGGACAAGATTTCATAAAGGAGGCCTTGGCTAACCTTCTTGCCAAAATGGACCTCATGAACCAAAGGATTGAGTCTCTCGAAAAGGGGGCTTCAAGTGCCCTAGTTGAGCAAGGGACTTCCAATGAGCAATCGGAAAAGGGGACCCCGAGTGTCCAAGTTGAGAAGGGGGCCCCGAGTGCCCAAGTTGATGGTGTTGAGGGCACAAGTAGCCCGACCTTTACCCCGGAACAAGTTGTTGAGTTGCTCAATCGCCAACAACGGGTAAGGGAGGATCGTGATCGAATTGACCAATTGTTGGGCAATACCCAACGAGTGACCATTCCTAACCTTATGGGCAATCCCCAAAGGAATGCTCCACTTCCCGGACCGATCCGAAATGTTCAACCTTTTGAGCAAGTTGCACAAGCTCAAGAAGGGGAGGAGGATGATTATGGTGATGGTGGGTATGGTGCTCACTTTCCATTTAGGGGTCGCAATGTGGATAGGGGTAGAGGCCAAGGTCGAGGACCACCCATAGGGTATGTTGGCGGGAATGCTAGGAGAGATTATGGTGGTTATGGAGATAACTTTGGAGGCCAACCGGAGCCGCACCAAGGGGGTCGAGAACATAACAACCTTAATAGTGTGAAGCTTACTATTCCTTCTTTCAAAGGGAGTAGTGACCCGGTGGAGTATATTGATTGGAAGTTGTCCATGGAGCGGATATTTGACACCAATGATATGGCCGAGGTGAAGAAGACCAAATATGCAATATCTTCCTTTGAATCCTTTGCTTCTACTTGGTGGGAGTCGGTGAAGAGGAATAGAAGGAGGATGGGAATGGCTATCAATCTTACTTGGGGAGAGTTGATCCGTGTGATGGATGAAAAGTACTTGACTAGTCAATACCGTGTGGACCAACACAAACGTTTCTATGAGTTGAAACAAGGCCCCAAAACGGTTGGGGAATATTTCAATGACTTTGAGCAAATCCGCATGAATCTTGACTTGGACGAGGAAGACAATGAGGTGGCCATGATCCGTTTCAAAGGGGGCTTGAACCGAGACATAGCTTCACAATTGAAGTTCCACAAATATGATGATCTTTACAAGCTATGTGATGATGCCATTGAAGCCGAGAAATGGCTCAAAGAGGAGAGAACCCTCCGATACAAGAGTAGCAACCCTACTCCCATGAGCAAGCCAAAGGAGTGGAAAACTCCTACTTCCAATGCCAAGTTCCCAAATGCAAGTGGTGCAACCTCTAGCAAGGATGTGAAGAAGCCATTTGAGAAGTCTACACCACAAGTGGGAGGTAACTCTAGAACTCACTTAAGTAATCCTATTTCTACTTCTACTCAATGCTTTAAATGTAAGGGTTATGGACATATCTCCAAAGATTGCCCCACCCGGAAAACTATGGTTCTTGTGGGTGATTTGGTGTATGAGCAAGATAGTGAGCCCGAGGAAGAAGAGGGAGTAGAGGATGATGAGGGGGTTGATGAGGGGGAGGTTGCAATGGAGGATGATGATGACGCCCATGCTTTTCTTGTTGTGAGGAGGAGTTTAGGGGCCATGTTGGTGGAGGATAGTGAGACTTTACAAAGAGAGAACCTCTTCCATTCTAAGTGCCGAGTCATGGGTCTCCTTTGTTCCATGATTATTGACTCGGGAAGTTGTGCCAATGTCATTAGCCAAACACTAGTCTCCCAATTGAAAATACCCACCTTAAAACACCCAAGTCCTTACCGTTTGCAATGGCTTAGTGAGTGTGGTGAATTGAGGGTGGTCAAACAATGCTTAATCAAGTTCAAGATAGGGAACTATGTGGATGAACACATGTTTGATGTTGTGCCCATGCAAGCATGCCACCTTCTCTTTGGAAGGCCATGGCAATTTGATCGACATGTGGTTCATGATGGCCGTGCCAATACCTACACGGTGAAGCATGAAGGTAAGAAGTTTGTACTCAAGCCCTTATCGCCCAAGCAAGTAAGTGATGACTACAAGCGCATGAGGGAATTGAGGGAAGCGGCAAAGGCTAAGTCGGTTGTTGGGACTAGCTCTTTGGCCGAGAGCTTGGTGGTGACTCCACCATCTTCTACCGGTGGCATTTGTGCCATGATGCAACCGGGTGAACTTTTGAGAGGAAATGATGGCAACAAATTACTCATTTGCCTAGTGTACAAAGGTATGATTCTCACCTCCGAATTTGAATATTCTCCTAACCCTTTGCCTAGTGCTATTGAGAATGTTTTGAAGGTATTTGAGGACATGTTTCCGGAAGAGATGCCGAGTGGTCTTCCTCCCTTGAGGGGGATTGAGCACCAAATTGATTTTGTCCCGGGGTCCCAAATTCCAAACAAGCCGGCTTATAGGAGCAACCCGGAGGATACAAAGGAATTGCAAAGGCAAGTAGATGAGTTGCTCACCAAAGGGTTGGTTCGAGAAAGCTTGAGCCCGTGTGCCGTCCCGGTCATTCTTGTGCCAAAGAAGGACGGGACATGGAGGATGTGTGTTGATTGCCGTGCGGTCAACAAGATAACGGTAAAGTATCGTCATCCCATTCCTAGACTTGATGACATGCTTGATGAATTGAGTGGTTCAAGTGTCTTTACCAAGATAGATCTTAGGTCCGGCTACCACCAAATCCGGATGAAACCGGGAGATGAGTGGAAAACCGCATTCAAGACCAAATTCGGTCTTTATGAATGGTTGGTGATGCCTTTCGGCCTCTCCAACGCACCTAGCACTTTCATGCGGTTAATGAACCATGTCTTGAAGCCGTTTATCAACAAATTCGTGGTTGTCTATTTTGATGATATCTTGATATATAGCAAATCAATAGACGACCATGTGGGCCACTTGAGTCAAGTCCTTGAAGTGCTACGAGCCGAAAAGCTCTATGCCAACTTTAAGAAGTGTGCCTTTTGTGTCGAAAAGGTTGTCTTTTTGGGCTTTGTTGTTAGTGCCAATGGTGTAGAAGTTGATGAGTCCAAAGTTGAAGCCATTAGAGATTGGCCTACTCCTACCACCGTTTCTCATGTGAGGAGTTTCCATGGCCTAGCTAGTTTCTATAGGCGCTTTGTTAGAGACTTTAGCACCATTGCCGCACCACTCACCGAGTTGGTGAAAAAGGACAAGCCCTTTGTTTGGGGAGAGCCGCAAGAAAGGGCTTTCCAAGAATTGAAAAGTAGGCTAAGTACCGCCCCATTGTTGCAATTGCCCGACTTCGGGAAGGCTTCTGAGGTAGAGTGTGATGCCTCGGGGGTGGGTATTGGGGGTGTTCTCATGCAAGAAGGGAAACCCGTTGCCTACTTTAGCGAGAAGTTGAAGGGCGCCTCCTTGAATTACTCGACGTATGACAAGGAGTTGTATGCCCTTGTGAGAGCTCTAGCCCATTGGCAACACTACCTATGGCCTCGGGAATTTGTGATCAAGAGTGACCATGAGTCACTCAAACACCTAAGAGGCCAAGAACGGTTGAACAAGAGACATGCCAAGTGGGTGGAGTTCATTGAGTCTTTCCCTTACGTGATTCATTACAAAAAGGGTAAGGACAATGTTGTAGCCGATGCGCTTTCTAGGAAATTCGCCCTTGCTACCACTCTTGCCTCTAGACTTATGGGTTTTGAGAGTATAAAATCTTTGTATGAACATGACCCAAAGTTCAAGAGCATTCATGATGCTCTATTGAGTGGCGAGCGGGTGGAGAAATACCAATGGGTTGATGGCTACATTTTTAAAAATGGAAGAGTTTGTGTACCCGAGTCCTCATGGAGGGAGTTGCTTGTTCGTGAAGCACATTGTGGGGGCTTGATGGGTCACTTTGGGAGGAACAAAACCTTAGCCATTCTCATGGAGCAATTCCATTGGCCAAAGATGGGTGTGCAAGTTGAGAGACTTTGCAAAACTTGCTTGGATTGCAAGTATGCTAAGTCCAAATCTAATTCCCATGGTTTGTATACTCCCCTCCCTATTCCTACTAGCCCGTGGGTGGACATCTCGATGGATTTTGTTATGGGATTGCCGCGGTCTAAGGGGGGGCACGATAGCATTTATGTTGTCGTGGATAGGTTCTCCAAAATGGCTCACTTCATTCCTTGTAAAAAGAGTCATGATGCACAACATGTAGCTACTTTGTTCATTGATAATGTGTTAAAGTTGCATGGTGTGCCTCAAACAATTGTGAGTGATAGGGACTCTAAGTTCCTTAGCCATTTTTGGAGGTGTCTTTGGGGTGCTCTTGGCACCAAGTTGTTGTTTTCTACATCCCACCACCCACAAACGGATGGTCAAACCGAAGTGGTGAACCGAACTTTGGGTGCTCTTCTTAGAGCCATGACCCGAGGTAAGGCCGGGACGTGGATTGATAAATTGCCTCTTATGGAGTTTGCTTATAATCGCACATTGCATAGCATGATTGGTTTGACTCCGTTTGAGTGCGTCTATGGTTTTAATCCTTTGATTCCACTTGATCTAACCCCTTTGCCCAAGGAAATGGTTGTTAATTTTGAAGGTAAAAACCGAGCTAAGGCCATGCTTGAAATCCATGCCAATGCGAGGAAGCGATTGGAGGAAGCCTATGACAAGGTTGCCCTCAAGAAAAACAAGGGGAGAAAGAAGTTGGAACTCAAGAAAGGAGATTGGGTGTGGGTGCACTTCCGCAAAGAGAGGTTTCCAAACCTTAGAAAAGGGAAGTTGGCACCCCGAGGGGATGGACCCTTTCAAGTGCTCTCCAAGCTCAACAACAACGCATATGTGATCGATTTGCCGGTTGAGTATAATGTATCAAACACTTTTAATGTTAGTGACTTGGCTCCTTTTGATGTAGGTCATGATGCCGTTGAGGTGGATACTTCAATTTCGAGGACGAAATCCTCTCAAGACGGGGAGAATGATGCGGGGCAAACCACCACAAGGCCCTTTACAAGAAGCCAAGCCCAAACACTTCATGATGCTCACTTGCACTTGATCAGGAAGGGCATGGACGACATGAGCTCGGAAGAAGACTTGAAGACAATGCATTGGAGCTCACTCAACGTTGAAACAGGGCAGGAAACTGTGCAGGCAGCAGGGGAACAAAACAGAGCAAAACAGGGGAACACCTGCTGAGCTACTGCCTGAAGCTGGACTTTTGTTCTTCGCGATCGCGTGTCCAACATTCGCGATCGCGAAGAGTATCTCTTTTGTCTTCGCGATAGCGCCGTGTCTCGCGCGATCGCGCTACTCAGTTTTAAGTGTGCCTCGCGATCGCATATAATCATGCGCGATCGCGATGAACACTTAAGCAGACTCGGACCAGTAGCTAGGAGAACCTTGTAAAGGGGTGTATTTATAACACCCCTCTTTCATTTATTGCACTTACATTACTTTGAACACAAAACACATTGAATGAGCATAGCTCTTGAAACTTGTAACCCTTTTGGCTTGAAATCAATTGGATGAATCCAAGTTGCTCTTCAATCCATCCCCGATCATTCTATTTGCTCGAGCCTCGTGACTCTTCAGGATAGTTGCATAGTGTTAGGTGATTCTTTCCAATCGTTCGGGGTGTAACGGAACTAGTTCTTCGTTGCTACTCGACTTTAGTGTAAGTCTCGTCTCGCTTTTATCATTTTATCGCTTTCGTGGGTTTGCCCCTTATCAATGACACTCCTTTTACACCAAAAGTACAAATTTAATAAGCATCTAATTTTTATCCTAGAAATATTCTGTTTCCTCTCTAGCGATACTGTCCATAAAATGCATAAAGGTATTTTCATCCACATAGCCAGCTGGTCTTTTGCCATCTTCTGTAGTTGCCAAGTCTCCAACAAGCTCCTAATATTTGGGGGCATGGCCCATCTGACACCATATATATTCGAAAAGAGCTCCCAACATTGTCTTGCCACTTTGCAATGAATAAATAGGTGATTGACCCAACTTCTTATATTTTGCTTCTTCCTTTTTTATTTTTTTCTGTTATCTTTATTATGAGTTTCTATGCATTAATGTTATTATTTACTTTTTATTTCATTTGAAATGAATATTTTATTTGATAAGTTTTGGTTAATGACCAAGATAGCTCGAAAATATATCATGCTTTGTTATAGCCTTTATGATAATAATTATTGTATAAATTATGTTGTAGATAGATTGATAAATGAGTATTTATATTAGTTTAATGTGATCTTGTAAGATCTTGATTTGGGGTAGCATCTCTACTCTGTAGGAGTGAAAGATAAGGAGCTTGTTTTTTAATTGAAATTGTCCTCCAAAAAATTCTCTCAAGTGTTTGTTCATTTAGATTGTTTCAAAATCTACGTATTTCTAATACTCCCTCCTCCCAATTTATGTGGCGGAGTTCGACTTTACACGGAGTTCAATATTTAGAGATTGACTTAAGAAAGTTTCAAAATTACCCTTGGTAGATGTAAAGAAAGAGTAAGAAAGAATATTGAGTGATTAAAAAGTTGGTAGCTTTTAAAGTAAGTAGGGCCTAACAAGGGTAGAGATAGTGGTATTAAATAATTGTCAAATAAGGAAGTGTGCCAATCTTCTTGTGACGACTAAAAAGGAAAGTGACCTACGTAAATTGGGACATAAGAAGTATTTCATTTTTCCTACAGACATATATTTGTCACATACTAAAAAGTATTACATGTTCATCCGAAAAAATATACTATATTTAATTTTTGCTAATTAACTTTCATTTAAAATTAAAAAAAACATTATGTTATGGCAACCACACGTTTTTCTAATTGGCGATGTAATTACTACCCAAGTATTAAAGAACCTAGTAATTACCAGTGGCTTCCAACAGAATATTAACAACATAAGTGACTTCAACACATTAACATGTCTTACCTTGAGAAAGTGGATTCACGCTTGTACATTTCCAAAATGAGCTTTAACTGCATATCACCCTCTTTCAAATCATTAACCTATACCAAAAAATTCAAACCAAGGAGCAACTTATGTTAAAATTTGTACTTTGTCAAGCACCTGAAAAAGAAAACTCACGGAAGAGACGAACAAACTTGCAAGTGCAGTCTTTACTATACAATTGATAAGAACCAACATAAAATTAAAAAAACACCCAATATGAACGGCCAAAAAAAATAGATGGTGAAAGACTGCAGAGAGACGGAAAAAGTTGAACATACCATAGCTTGCAACTTCAGCATTTCAGTCACTTGGGTAGCGGATTTGGAAGACAAGGTCTCTAACTCTTTAGACTATTCAAAAAGAGAAAAAAAAACAATATATTTGAAGAGCTAACGTAGAAAAACAAAAGACTAGGATACATAAGAGGATTAGCACCAAAACCTTTCGGTCAAGAATACTGCAAAGTGACTGAACATCAGCTCTTAGTGAATGAACATCTGAAGCAGTCTCCTTGTAATTACTTAGTTGATTCTGCATATTCCCCATTGTTTCAGGGAATGAAGAAACCAGATTTTTAAATTCTGCAATAATTTCTTTCCTGCCTGAAACAAATGACATCTATAACTAAATGTTGCTTCATTTTACCACATTTGGAGTACACATTTTGGTTTTTAAAAAAAAAAAAAGATAAAAAGAATAGAAATCAGCAGCAACTGTTTTTTCTGGTATACCAGGTTCTCTTGACGCTGCTTCCAGCTTAGCATCAATCATAGTTCTTTCTTGCATGTATTTCTGTATCTCCAGTTCTAGCCAGGCTAGTCTGGATTCAGCGACCGTGGAAGATCGCCGAAAAACATCAATTATATCATTCTTCAAATTCATTTCTTTGTCCCTCCATGAGAGATTGTCTTTCTCCACCTAGTTTAATGACAAACATTAAACAACAAGCAAAACCAAATAAAGAACAAAAATACAATTGAATTACCAACCAGCTACAACCTGTAGTTTCTCGTATAGGGACTGATACAGAGATACATCTGCTTTAGCTTTCGCAATTTGATCTTTAACCAAGGCATATGGTTGGGAAGAGCATATGACTTTCACATTCTTTAATTCGTTCTGTAAAGGAAGTATCTATTCAAACCACTAGTGAAGAAAAAAAACAATGTAATTCAACAGGGAAACAGTGAGAGGAAGGCAAGACCAAAGTTACCTGTAAGTTGGACAGCTGCTTCAATATTTGTATCCTTTCTTCATGAAGACGCTTGAGCTCAAATAAACGAAAAGAAGATTGGTCCTGTAAAAAAGATATTGTCATACAATACATTCACTGATTGTACTTCGTCATTTAAAGTGATGAACCGATGTGAGGTAAGGTGTTATTGCTTCATGGGCGACGCCATGCGCTTCAGAGAAGTGATGCGCATAGCGATCCATACAAAAAGTAACTGTTTTTTGAATCTCAACATCGAGGATTGAATAAATATGTACATTACTGTATATTAGATGCTGAATTTAGTTCATTTAACTGCAATTTGATTATCCTAGTACCACATCCATAAATGTATGATATATTTAATTTTTTGTAGATTGTTCATTTCACTTCAAAGAAGCGTGCCTCACTTCTCGTTTTTCACTGCAAGCCCAGAGACACTGTCAGTTTTTCAGTTTTCACATTAAAAACATTGCATTCACCTAGTTAAGTGGGATCAAACATGGGCACAGATACACAAACGAGTAAATTACCAAACACTCCTTAAGTGTAGACTCCATATCCTGCATGTCTCTCAGCTTATCTCTCGCCTTATCATTAGCACTGTGCTTATTACCAAGATTCGGGCCAGGGAAAAGGACCCCCTTGGCAGCATCTTTCTCTGCTTTAAGAATTGACAATTTGCTATTACTTTCGTCCAAATCTGCAATGATTTTCTCCAACTCCCCTTCATAATAACAGAAATTAAAGTTATCTCGTAAACCAACCTTTGGCTTCATATGTAATCAACATTCATGACATTATCAACAAAAGTTTCCAGTTTGACAGAAAAGCCCATATAATAAATCAGAAAAAGCACATTAGCAAATACTTATAATTTAGATGACTAAGCATTTGCACAATCACACTAATGTCTTTGGTATTCGATGTACGGCAGATACAAAGTCCAATAATTTTCATTTACATAAACATAAAGGTGAATATATAGTATGTTTTGTGCTTCCTACTTATATGGGAGAAGTAGTTGCGTACGGAAAAAATTTCATAAGCGCCATCGATATTTTATGAAGTGAACAAATTAATTTGTCACAGTATCCTAAACATATTAGAGAAGACAATTTGGATTGTATTAAAAAAATACAATTCAAGTACAGTATTCCAAATCTCCTTGACGGATGTTAATCTTTTTGAAATATATCTTAACAGCTTCCGTTGATAGCTGATGAGCTGATGGAGTTGAGAGAGATGAGATCTTACGAGGATTTTTTTCAAAATTAGGCTCTAAATTCACTTATGTTATTTTGAGACAATTTTTTTTCTTGCCGGCTGAAATATTCATTAAAATTTGGTTATCACAAAAGATTCTGATTTGTTGGTTTAGATGATTCTTACCTTGCGGGACGTTATTGGGTTGGTCTTTGTAATCTTTATGTTTTAACACATGTGACACCAACAATTTGCAAAAACAAACCATCCAAGCAGATTCAAAGACACTACAGACCAACGTGCCAATGTAAGCTGCTTGCTAGGTGCTGTCGTTGTATTTCCTTATCATACTACTCCTTTGTTTGGATATAACTTATTATTTCCCCAAGCAATGGTGCATCTTGGCCCTGGGAGAAGAATAGTGAAATTCTGTTTCCCCCACCCCCCACCCTCATCCGACTTCCTGTCTAAGAAAAAATGAAAATGAATTTATCACTTCAAACTGTATTCTGGCTATGGGTGTCAATAAGTATATTAAATATTAAAGTTGCACTGACTGCCAACTTACTAAGCACAATTTGAAGCACGAATGTAGCACTGCAAGCATTGGGATGAAAGTTGATTTACTTTTAAGAAACAATGTGTTGTCTTTTCTATATTAGACACACTGTCCTGGTCTAGTGTACTTCTGCAGCAGTGATTAAACTAGAAATTAACCACAGAACTGCAACAGTTGTTAAAGAAGGATACTAACCAAGGGTTGACAAACTTCAGAAAGAAAATCAAAGAAGTAGATGTGGCAAAGGACAATTAGCTGTTAATACTCTTAAAAAGGCACAGGTAGCTGTTAAAAAATAAAACTTCCACTGATATTCACTTTTTTGTCTCAAAAAACTCTGATATCATGCTTTAACAACTAACGCAAAAGTCAGCCTATAGACTACAACCATACCAGAATAACAATCAAAATGAGAAAGAGTTCTATTTACAAAAACAGAGCCTAAGTGACCAGAATTCTGCAGGTAAAAAAAACATTATCAGTTTAAAAAATCAACAGCAGCAACATGCTACAAACAGTATTGACAAACTGCTAAGTGTGTTTCAGAATTTCAGGATATTACTATTTTTCCATTATTACAATGTCAAAATATTTACCCCTACCTAAATTGTGGTTGCCTCAAGAATAGAGAATTACCTTGTAGACGCTTGAGCTCGGCTTTATTCTTAGCATCAGCATCTCTATGGCTCTGTAACGCACCAGCCATGGATCGATGCTTCAGATGAAGTTCATCTATTCCCTGCCTGAGATTTTTAACTCCTATATGCATATCATTTGATGACTTCTGGAGGCATGATCCTACGGAGCAAAAGATTAAAATAAAGTAAAGCTGGAGAAAGAATAAGGCCGTCTCACTTAAATTGAAGAAATAAACACTTGAAAAATTGTTACCATCTTCAGGAAGTGCCTTAAGAACTGCATCACACAACTTGTCCTTCATTTGCCAAATGTAATCTACAGTAGCTACTATATTCCGCAATATTTTTACAATCTTTTCATCGTCCATTTGCTTGTGGCCATCTTCACATGGAGTTACAGTGTTAACAGTAGAGCTGCTTTCAGTTGCACCGGTTTGTAAAAGGCGACTTAAGAAAGAGTTCTCACGTGCACATAAAGAACCATCTAGCGACAAGATGAAATAAAATAGATGAGAGAAACAACAAAAGCAATTTCCAGTAATCTATAGCTACAGTTTTTTTCTTTTACTCAAGATGACCAAATAACACTAAGGGGTTGTTTTGTGTAATGTAGGGATTATTTATACAGAGATTAGTAATGTAGAGATTGTTTATACGGTGATTAATAATGAAGGGATTGTTATGCACTGATTGATAATGAAGGTACTGTTATGCAGTGATTAATAATAAGAAAATGTTACACATTAATTACTCTAAAAGGGCATTTTGTCTTTAAATAGTTTAATCCCTATTGCTAATATATATATTCTTATTTAAATAATAGATCGATTATCACATAACTTACACCAGTATATCCATCCGGAGATCTGTTTTTTCCTAAAAACCAGCCAAACATGTATTATGTAATGCAGATTTTTACCCTTTGATTAACTTGTCAGAGAGGAAAAACCAAACGAGACGATCCCCCACCTGATCATTTGGTTGAAGGTAATGGAAAAATTAATCCCAACATTATGAACACTTGAACAGGATCATGTCAAGAGGCAATGAACTAAAGAAAAAGTTCAATTAATTTTCTTTGGGTCTCGTTAAAAAAAGAGCTCTCCCAACTTGATGAAAAATTACGGCTACCGCTTTTCTTATTTCTCAAGTCCCCTTTAATAGGGCTAGCCATAATACAACAATAGGAACCGATAAGTTAGGTATCTCATGAATGGAAAAAAGTAAAAACCCTACCCTAGGAAGGAAACTGAAAAAAATAAATTAACGACAATAGGTTGCGACCTAAGCCTATGCAGCTGATGACGTCGAACATGTTGTCCTCAACTCTTTCAAGAAAGTTCCCTTGATTACATGGCCTTCTGAAGATGAAGCTTCTTGTATGCATGCAATTTATCCATCTAACGATACTCCTGAGACATTTTTATAGATACATGGGAATGCCCCAAAGTTGGGTAAAATCCTTGGGGTTAAAATGGAAGCCGCCAAAGACAAACTGAAAAGTATCTTCCAATGGTGTCAGCGACACCCAATTCTCAGCAACGTTCTTTTAGGTTTTGAGTCTGGAATGTAGCAAAACTACGAAACAGGCACAAACAAAGGCAAAGGCAGGAAACCCCCCTCTCTTCCATACAGATGAATCTAAAAAATGTCTCCCAATGTAAGAGGTCTAAACAGACCTGATAAGAGCTTATGGAAACTGCTAAGTAGATGATGGTAAGTGTTAGATTCTATTACCTTCAAGAAATTAAGCTACAACTTCCCACACGAATCTGTTGGTTGAATGGATCCAGCTAGCAGAGCAGATTTTGTAGCATTGGAGGCTAAGGTATAGTGTAGGATTTGCTATAATTTGGGACAGAAAATTGTGGAAATGCACTGACATAGTAAGGGGTAAGTACTCCATTACAGTCCATTCCAAGAATATCATATCGAGTTTCAAATGGGTATTACAAAGGGTTTATGCCCCCTCCAACAGAACTAAAGAAGATTTCCAGGAGAGAGGAAACACACCAACAGTTACTAGCGTGATGAAGGAGTCTTCTGATTCTTTGAAAGAACTCAAATAAGTGGGTCTTGTGCTAAATTGATAACTTTGGGCCCACGCCTACATTGTCAAGACTTTATACTAGTGGCTAGACATTTGCTTGAGTAGAAGGAAGACAGGGATTTGAGGCTTGGAGCTTGGAGCTGAAGAACACTGAAAGAGGTCTAGCACACAACTATGGATTGAAGCATGCCAATGGTTCAAATCCTGATCCATATTGTGGCGGCGATTAATGATACCAACAGTGGTCATAAGCGTGGCCACGACGAGGATTCCGCACCGAGAAATGTCATATGGGCCTAGTGAGGGGTATTTTAGGATTCCTAGACTAGTAATAACCCTAATGTAAATACCCTTATTTCCTCATTTGGTAGGGATAGACTTGATTGAACAAAAAGCTTGAAGCTTATCTTTACTTTTCTTAGCAATTACGATGTTTATGCTTTGTATATACTTTGTTACATTGTTCTCTAATTAATGTGATTAGTGAGAATGTTTAATGGTGAATCCATTTATTGCTTTGTATTGCCCCAAGGATTGCAAGAGCTATTAATCTGTTGAGGTCCTTTCTTTTTCTTTTCTTTTTTTTTTTTTTTTTTTTTTTGAGAATGGTAACATTATAATCAATAGAAAAACTTGTGTTGGCAACTGTAAAAGAATCTGAGCATCCAACCCAAAACCTTAAGGCAATGGATGGAGTGGCTCAGGACTTTATAAGCACCTTTGGATACCCTTGCACAACTGATGTGGGACAACTTGTATTCTCTAGCACCCTCCCGCACTTGTAACCCGATTGAAGGGTTTACAAGTGGATTTTTTTTTTTTTTTTGTGAAGTTGAGAGATAAGGGAAGGCCCAACAGGAGTGGGTTTTTGAGAGGGACGGAAGGAGGCCCAACAGGAGTGGGCTTTCAGTAGGAGGAGAGATATTAGGCTCGACAGGCTAATGAGTGGACCTGGAGCGGCTCGATGGGTTGATTTGTGAGAGAGAAACCCAGAGCAACTATATGGGCTGATTTGAGAGAGAAGCCTACAGAAGAAGAATATGATATAACGGTTGTGTTGTGGGCACGGACTCGCCAAAGTTTGGCTCTGATACCATGTAAAAGAATCTGAGCATCCAACCCAAAACCTTAAGGCAATGGGTGGAGTGGCTCAGAACTTTATAAGCACCTTTGGATACCCTTGCACAACTGATGCGGGACAACTTGCATTCTCTGATAGCAACAGTATGTACATGGCTTCAGTATGTACATGGCTAGGAGGTGAGTCCAAAGGAAGAACACCTATCACCTACTAAAGAGATTCTAAAAACTAGAGCTTGAGGTCCCTGTTAACTTACGTGCTTTGCTATGTTGCTTTCTAGAGGAGATTAGGGTATATTTTTTCCTAATCACTACTAAATTCCTTAACTACTTTTTTTGTCCAACTTCAATCCATTACTTGCTTTCCAAGTGGGTGTCAATTTGTCATCATCGATGGCGGTAATTATACTTGTATAAGAGGAATCAATAACTTTGAGATATTTAGAGTTGATAGGTTGCAGTTCTCTTTAGAATGGAACAACACTTCAGGAATATAATGCAAACTATGATGCCAAGCCTCGGAACATTTTGCACTTTAGTAACAATGTGGTAATAGCCCAACAAAGCTTCTTATTTCATGCTCAAAAACATATGGCAAGCAAGATGGTTTTGATGAATTTTGAAACAACGATCAAAACTCATTCCACATTCATGAAGCCCGAATGTTGTGCTTTCTAAAAGACTAAATCAATTGAAGATGAAGTTAAAGGAGTGGAATCACACTGTTTTTGAAGACCTGAACACAAGAAAGCTGAAATTTAAAGGAAAATGTGGTAGCTAATAGTGAGGCAGAGAACATGGATTAGACGGGATGAATTGCTACTTAGAGCTTACTTCTCAACGGAATTAGAGAATATTGCTAGACTCGAGGAAATTTCACAGAGACAAAAGATGAGATGCCTATGGTTAGAGCACGAGGACAAAAATACCAGACGCGAATAAAGGATACAATCACATTAATAGGATGGGATCAAATGGAGCATTATTGGAGGAAGAGGAGAAAATTAATTAGTAGTGAAATTCAGAGATTCTATCGACGATTTCTTGTCTTAGACCACTGGAGACCTTGGAATCAGGAAAGCTTGCCATCTATTTCAAAGGAAAAAAAATAGTGGCTGCAAAGAGCCTTTAAAGAAGATGAAATTTTGAGGGTAATTAAAGATTGCAATGGCAACGAACCCCACATTCGAATGGTTTCACCGTGGAGTTTTATAAGATAATTTAGGTTACCATAAAAGCAGACATCATCTCGGCAATCAATCATTTCCAAGCCCAAGAATGGTTTAAGTGAAGTTTCACTGCCTCGTACACCGCTCTCATCCCAAAGAAACGTGATTCAAAGGATACAATGAATTACAGACCCACCTAATTGGGAGCTTCTATAAAGTGATTTTATAGCTTCTTGCCGCAGGTGCAGACTAAAGTCGGTGATGAGCTAGCTTGTTTTGACCTCTCAACAGGCCTTTGTCAAAGACAGGAAAAAGTAGATGCCGCACTCATAGCAAATAAATGCCTTGATTCCATGCTCAAACAAGGCCAGATACTGTGCAAATTGAACATTGAGAAGGCCTTCGACAATGTACACTGCGATTTCCTTTATCAACATGTTGAGATCAATGGGCTTTGAGAAAAAATGGATCAAATAGATTCCCCATTGTACTCCATTGTTAAAATGTCCATTATCATAAATGGGACTCCTAAAGGATTTTTTGCTACCTTAAAAGAAGGTTTAAGGCAGGGAGACGCTCTCTCAACTTTCTGTTCACACATGTTATGGAAGGACTTACTAGGATGCTTGTACATCATAACAATAAAGTTGGTTAAGGGTTTTAATCCCAACATAAAGAACCAGGTTGATTTGCCAATCACTCACTATTTATATGAAAATTATTCCTCAATCTTTTGTGATGTGGAAAATGAGCAATTGTTACACACCAGATTGATACTATTAGTTTCTGAGGCAGTGTCTAGCCTACAAGAACTACAACAAGAGCGTCCTTTATCACGTGAAGGAAATTGCTGACATTCTAGGTTGTCAACTACGATCCTTCCCAACCAAATACTTGGGTCTTCCTTTGGGTTCTAAGAGTAAGGTGGCAGCAATTTGCAATGATATTATAGAAAATGTGTGGGAGAGAAAGTACCTTTCCCTTAACGACAGACTCGTTTTGCTCAATAGCATGCTGGACTCCTACACATACACTATGCCCAAATCGAACCAGCTTCAGAGCTCAAAAGTTGAGGTAAAATCGTGAAAGATTTTTCGTGGCAAGAGAATCGAAAGCATGGGACATTCAATTCGGTTAGGTGGAAGCTATGTTTCATTGGATAGAAAAAATGGGGGGCTTGGAGTAAAAATTTGATGGTGCATAGTATTAGCTCATCACATCAATGGCTTTGGAGATTACCTCAAGAGGATGAGGCACTCAAGAAAGAGGTTATCACGGTGAAACCGGCTCTAAATCATTGGACAACCAAGCAAGCACAAACTCACATCCCTTATGGAATTTGGAAAAGCATTAGGGTTCACTGGAATCCTTTTTTATCCAATACTTCATTCAAGTGGGTAACGACAAAAAGTAAAATTTAGGTTGGAAGCTTGGTATGGTAAGGTTGCTTTGTAGGACAATTTTCAGTTCTTTATAGTATTGACAAAACGAATAGAGCTTCAATATCGGTGCATAAACGTTTGGAAGGTGGACAGCTTTTTACTTCTTTAATTCAGATTCTGACCCCCCCCCCCTCTTTCTCCCCTCCCCCTCCCCAAAAATTTATCCTCCTCGCCTGATTCTTCATTTAGGAAGGGAAATTCAAACCATAAACTTCTTTTTAAGAATGGTAACAATATTGGAAACAACAACAGTAAGACAGAGTTGGAAAATGTACAACTCCAAAATACCAAAAGATTGGTGCTTGTCGCACTCAAGAAATATCCCAATAAGAGATTTTACTTTTTGTGGTAGATGTACCTTAAGTGAGAGTCAACCAGAGGATGTAATCATCTTTTAGTTACTGCACATCTACTGCAGAAATCTGATTTTTCTATAGTAATAAAAGTTTTGGGGGTCAAATGGACAATGCTAGCGACGACCACTGATCTACTGCAATGCTGGAACAGGAAAGGAATGGGAAAGACTAAAATGAAAATTCGGAACTCAGTTCCAAGGAAAGAAACGAATTTTGAGAACAAAAAAGTCGGTGATTAGCATTAAACACAGAGGCTTATCTCTTTTGTTTTTTTTTTTTGGGCGTAATATGGCTATTGCAAAGGACAATGAAGCCATGATAGATTTTTTAAGCTCATTACACGATATGTGATGTGCTTTCCATGTAAGTACTTGCAGCACTTGATGCTGTTAACGATAAAAAAAAATTATCAAGAAATCTAGCACGGAAAAAATTAGTTATTATAGGTATTTACGATATAAATAAATAAATAAAAGTCTGCAAAAACTGTTGCATCAAGCTCTTCTTCTCTGAAAAATTTAGTTAGCATCCATATCCTCTCCTTCACATAACGTTCTATCTTAAACAGGACGGAAAAGAGTTTAGGAGTTAACAAAAAAGAAAAACTAGCATAAACAAGCATCTCTCACCTTCTCTAGTAGAGTGATGGTTACTTTCACTTCCATGTCTTAACGAATCCTTTGTGCGGATGGAACATACTTCAAATTCATCAACCAACTAGTAAAGAAGCAAGCCAAAAATTGCATTCAGAAACGTCAAAATGTGTCAAGATGTCTATTTGTGTGTACTTTGAGGGCCAGGTACCGACAGTACACATACAAATACTTAAACCAAATGTAATACCTCTTCCCATGATTTCTGGATAAGTGCTAGAGTGTTATCATAAGGCTTTTGTTTATCCCTCAAATCAGTGAATTTATCTTCAAGAGCCGCAATATCAATCTTCTGAGCTTCAAGCTTTTGAGAAAGTTTTTGGTTTTGATGTAGTAGGACGGCAGTGTCAAGCTATAAACATGAAAGAAGAAAATATGTAAATGGAAGTATAGCATAACAATAATCAAAAGGATGGATGCAATTTTTTTTTGAAAAGGTAACAAATTTGTATTAATAGTATAACCCCAGCATCAGGAAAATGCTGCATAACAAAAATTGATTACAACTCCCAAAAAGAGCAGAAAGGATACCCTATTGTTTCCCTAGTTTACAATGTTCCTATAGCATCTAAAATGTCTCCTGCATCCTCTAAAAATTCCTGTTTACACCAAAAATAAAATAGGGAAAGACAATCCGTTTTGATTTTTTGAAGAGAATTGCACTTGTCTTCGAAACATCTTGAGTTCCTCTCTTTCCAAGCTATCCACCAAACACAAGCAGGAATGATTTTCCATCTATCTTTCTCTCCTTCTCTTCTGCCAGTTAGTCTCCAGGTATTAAGAAGTTCGAGTGTGGTTCTAGGCATGACCCAATTCACCCCAATCATACAGAAGAACATGTTCCACGGATTTGAAGTTACTTTACAGTGAATGAACAAGTGAGCATTGTCCTCCACCTCTTGTCCACATAGAAAACACCTTGAGCTAATCTGGAAACCTCTTCTCTGTAAGTTTTCATGTGTTAAGCATGCTTTTTTAACCACTAACCACACAAAACATGACACTTTGAGGGGAATTTTGACCCTCCAAATTTGTTTCCAAGGCCACAACTCTGTCATAGAAGCACAATTATTCAAATTCCAGTATACATCCTTCACTGTAAAGGTTCCTCTGTTGTTCAGTTTCCATACCAACTTGTCTGTAACCTCTGAAGTACCCTTGAAAGCTTGAATCGTTTGCAAAAAGAGGGAGATCCTTTCCAATTCCCAATCATTCAGTAGCCTTCTAAAATTCAAATTCCAGCCTTGTGGACTCCAAACTTGAGATATCATGTCATGTTTCTGAAGACTGATGGCATATAAGTCCGGAAAAAGAATCTTCAAACATCCTTGCCCAACCCAATGATCATTCCAGAAAGATGTATTGTCACCATTACCAATTTTGATTATAACATTGCTACTGAAAACAGGCCACAAGCTTCTGATAGTCTTCCAAACACTGCACCCATAGGTGGATTTCACCTTTTTAGTTGTCCACTGATTCATACAGCCATATTTGTGCACTATGAACCTCTTCCATAATGCATTGCTTTCGGAATTGAATCTCCATAACCACTTCTGCAGAAGGCTTTCATTTTGGAACTTCAAGTTTCTGATTCCCAAGCCTCCATGTTGCTTGCTCAGAGTCAGAGAATTCCATCTGACCAAATTAATTCTTTTCCTTTCTTTGTTGCCTTGCCATAGGAACTCTCTCCTCAAGGTGTTTAATCTTTTTTCCACGCTCCTAGGGATAGGAAATAAAGACATTATGTAAGTAGGAAGGGCATCCATGACTGAATTTATCAAGGTTAGTCTCCCGCCCAGTGACAAGTATTGGCTCTTCCATCTTGCAAGTTTCTTGTCACATCTTTCTAACACCTCATTCCATATTTCTTTAGCTTTATTTTTTGCACCTAGAGGCATTCCCAATTTTATTTGCAAGAAAGTGAAGACACAACAATAATGAGCAAATTAGATGCAATAAGCATATCAATATAGCTCTATGAAGCCTTATGAGTCTCCTTCCTTTTTTCTTTATGGTGGGGGGAACCAGTATCCTTCCTCGTAAATATATTAACCTCCTTAGTGTCTAGGTAAAAATTACAACGATCACTCTAATTTGTTCAAATTACGAAGGAATACAAATAAAAAGGATGGGTTATCCTATCCTTCTACTTTCATGATGAAAAAATAATCACATGAGGGGAATAACACACAAAAAGAAAAGGATAACAGTATGCAGTTGAATAAGTGAAGTACTAACCGGTAATAGGGTTTCCATTGCTTTTCTTTTCTATCTCCGGCAACGGTAGAAGAAAGAAGTACACATTAATTTTCACACCAGTATTGCCATGTTTTAACGGGTTTCCTGGTTTTCCCTCATCCACCCAAAATCACACGAGTATTGCGCAACTAGCCGCTTACACTAATAGGACATCTTAGCGCCATTGTTCAAATGCCTGTCCCAAGGAAGCCCGTCCAGCGGAAAACCTTCCTCAACAATTACCCACTTTTGCCATAATAGCCGCGTTTTGCGGGAGCACTGCACGAAGAGCCTATTTTAACCGTACGTTATAAAGAAGAAGCCAAATTTTTAAAGATTAGCAACTTTAAAATCTAACTTCAAATCCTCGATTTGAGGTTCAACTTCAGACCGTCGAGCCTGAAGTTGGGACTCGTATAGCCTAACTTCACACCTTCACACCAGAAGTCTAACATCAGTCCTTCAGATTTAACGTTAGGAATAACAAGCTTACAACCTCAGCTCTTCAGGTTTGTAATAGGCATAGCCAGCTTCTAAAATAGTTTTGACAAGCAACAATGTCAAAAGAACACTAATCAATTTACTATGGAGGAGGAGAAAATGAGGATGAAAATAAATGAGTGATGAGTCTAAAGTTTGACCTTTAAAACTAAATTTTATATAGTTATGAGAATTAGACTTTATTTTAAATAGTAACTACGAAAGTGTCTGCCAGGCACCATGATGTTGGGCATAAATCTTATATTTTGGCATTAATTTTTTATCATGTTTGGCTTTATTTTGAGGATATTATGTGTCCAACAATGATCAAATTGAGATATATTGCTAACTGGATGTGTTTGAAGGTTGAATGAATGAAATGAAGGAATTTAGAGCTTAATTGGGACAAAAACGAGGAAGGAGCAGCAGTGCAAACAGCGGCTGGCGCGGGGCATGAGCTAGTGTTTGCGCTGGAAAGTTGTCCGAGACGACTTGGGACAGGCCAAGAACGTTTCCCACTTATTGTATTCCATATATAAACCCTAAAAAACATATTTTTAGAGGGGATTACGTATCTTTGGAGGCAAGAATGATAGGAGAGGCTAGAGAACCAAGATTCATCAATTGAGTTGTAATTCTTCTTTCCTCTTCATTGTTTCATAAATTTCAGATTATTTTGTGAGAAAGCTATCTTGTCTATGAGTAGCTAAACTCTATTATTCTAGGGTTATGGGTTAACCATGAAAGTTGTACTCTGAAGTTGATTGAACTCTAGTAAATTTATCAAATTGAGTTGTTTATTTAATTCTGCTCTGAATTACTTGATATCTTGGCCAGTTGTTAAATACTATCTATGAACCTAAGGTTGAACTCGAAAGTGAGAACCGTAGGTTGCAATAGAGTTAAATAGAGTGTGTTCCTGAACCTAGGCATCGGAGAATGCTTTCGCGGCTAGGATAGAAATATACCTAGCAGTCACGCTTATTCAGTATACAGGAGAAGCACATGCATTCTTGTTAACTCTAATTCCATAGACATATAGGTGTTAGGTTGGCTTGAATAGGCGAGCAGGGTATCGAAAGAGCTCTGTGAGTATAATCAACCCTGTGATTAGCAACTCAGATAAATAAAGTTAATTCAATTAGCGGATGAGTGCAACTGGATTGGTGAACGTCCCATAATCCTGGAATATTTCCTCTCACTGATATCTAAAACTATTGAATTGTCTTGCATTCCATTTACTTCAATTACTTTTAGTTAATTAGTTTAATTAAACACACTCGAAATCTGGTTGAACTTTCTTGAACAATATTTGGATTAAAGTTCGTCTAGTTAATAGTTAATCGATAGTCCTCGTGGGAACGATACTTTCTTATCACTTTATTACTTGATCGACCGCGTATACTTGCGTGTGCGTTTGGAGCGACAAGTTTTTGGCGCCATTGCCGGGGACTAAGATTTAATTAGTTTCTAGATTAGCTTTTATTTGTTATTTGTTCAAGATTAATTTTTGTTTTAGTTGTCTTTGGGTGTTTCAGGTTTTGGCTTGAATGTGAAGGAGCAAGAGTGGTGATAAACTCTACACTTTTGACCCTGAACCTGAAAGACTTTTTCACAGTCTAAGGAAGGAGGCCAGACTCAAAGCAAAGCTAGAGAAAGCTCTTATTTCTGAACCTGCAGAGATGGCTGAAAATCAAAACCGCGCCATACTGGATGTGGCCAGACCTACTCTCGATAACATGGCCAAAGCTATTGTGAGGCCCACCATTACTGGTAAATTTGAGCTGAAAGAGAGTATGATCCGACTCTTGTCTAATGGTCAGTTCACGGGCTTGTCACATGAAGATCCTCAACAGCACATGCAGAATTTTCTGGAGATCAGCGACACTTACAAATATTTTGACGTTTCGGATGAATATATATGGCTGACTATGTTTCCATTCACCTTGTTGGGTGATGCAAAGAAGTGGCTCTTGGTCCAACCACCGAACTCTATTAACTCTTGGAACGAACTGGCAAAAAAGTTTCTGATCAAATTCTTTCCGTCGGGCAAGACTGCAAAGATCAGAGGTGAGATAGTGTCATTTAGCCAGAATTCATCAGAGGAGATAGGTGAAGCATGGGAAAGGTTCAAGGCATTGTTGAGAAGCTGCCCACACCATGGTCAATCAAAAGAGGTATTGGGACATATTTTTGTTGAGGGACTCCAATCGCATAGTAAAATCTTGCTGGATGCTTATTGTGGTGAACCAAGTCTAGAGAAGCAGTATGATGAGCTAGAGATCATTCTTAACAAAATTTCAGAATGAAGTCAGCATTATCAAGGTGACTCAGGCAGAGGCAAAAATCTCAAGTTAGGTGGAAAGGTGGAAGTGGATGTACTGACAGCTATGAGAGCTGAAATGGCAGCAATGCAACACTCTGTTAAGCAGCAACTTGATGCAGTACTAGTCCAGGTAAGCAAGCCACAGGCTCCACCTTAGGTTCAACAAGTGCAAGCAACTCCATACTGTGATGTGTGTGGTGGATCTGATCATATAAGTAATGTTTGCACTGACAATTCAGAGTCTGCATTTTACGTGGGTCAGCAGAGCAGGGGTTTCAACCAAAATGCTCAGTATGGCAACACTTACCCGCCTAACTTTCGCAACCACCCTAATTTCTCATGGGGCGGTAACCAAGGCGGACAAGGCAGCAGACAACCTCAAGGTAATACTCAGCAAGTGCAGAATCTACCGCAGCAGAAACAGCCTGAAACGTCAAAAATAGAGGCAATGATACAACAACTGGCTGTTGACCTTAATCAGAAAATTTCAACTCTCCAGCAGAACCAGGACAGTGCCATTCGCTCTTTATAAAAACAAATGGGACAGCTTGCCAGCAATCAAAATACAAGGCCACTTGGTGCATTGCCAAGCAATATTGATCCCAATCCCAAGGAACAGGTGCAAGCAGTTTCATTAAGAAATGGAAGAAAGCTGGAAGAATTGCCGAAGAAGCCAAAGCAGTCACATTCTGACAAAGAAAAAGAAGCTGAGCCAGTAGTCGAAATTGAGGAGGAGGTAGAAAAGCAAGAGGCAGTGATTGCTGCTAAACCACCACCTCCAATTTTCTCGAAGGTTGCAAAAGAATCTGCAAGATCCCGCAGTCACGAAGATCTTGGGCATACTCAGTCAGACTAGTATCAATATTCCATTGGTAGACGTGCTCTGAGGAATTCCAAAGTATGCCAAGTACATCAAAGACATTGTGTCATCAAAGAGGAAACTCAATGAATTTGAAACTGTGGCACTTACTGAAGAGTGCACATCCAGGGTTCAGAACAAACTCCTCCAAAAGTTGAAGGATCCAGGTAGTTTCACCATCCCTATTCGTGTTGGCAACATAGCAGTTGGTCGATCCCTATGTGATCTAGGGGCTAGCATAAATCTTATGCCATTATCTGTGTGCAACCAACTGGGTCTCGGTACTCCAAAGCCAACAACGGTCTCACTTCAGTTAGCTGATCGGTCTACTACTTATCCTGAGGGGGTGATTGAGGATGTCTTGGTTCAAATTGGTCAATTTATTTTGCCCGCTGATTTTGTTATCCTGGATTATGAGGCAGATAAGGAAGTCCCTATTATCTTGGGACGACCTTTCTTAGCCACTGGCGATGCTGTGATCCGTGTCCGAGAGGGAAAAATGACAATGAAGGTGGATGATCAGGAAGCAGTTTTTAATGTGTACAAGGCTCTAAAAATGCCTAACCATCATGAAGAGTTATCCATGATCACAGGGAATGACCCGGAGGAGAAGTCGAGTGATCCAGCTGAATATGTTAATGATGATTTGCAGCGAGCACTGATGTTGGGAGAAGAAACTAGTGAAGATGCTGATATAGAGGAGATGCTGCAGCTTTTAGGCTGCTCTTGCGAATTTATTATGAAGTTTCCCAAGTTTGAGCCTCTGGATAGACCGCTAGGGCCACCACCCAAGCCATCTATTGAATAGGCACCCAAGCTTGAGCTCAAACCTTTACCTGCTCATCTTCGTTATGCTTATTGGGGACAATCTGACACTTTACCTGTGGTTATTTCTTCTCTGTTGTCTGACCTGCAGGTAGAAAAGCTGTTGAGAGTGCTACGAGAGCATAAGAGTGCTATTGGCTGGACCATAGCTGATATCAAGGGAATAAGCCCGGATTTTTGCATGCACAAGATCTTTATGGAGGAAAGATACAAGCCAAGTGTGGAGCATCAGCGTCGCCTCAATCCAATCATGAAAGATGTGGTAAAAAAAGAGTTGATTAAATGGTTAGATGCAGGCATAATTTTTCCTATCTCTGACAGCAAGTGGGTAAGTCCAGTGCAATGTGTCCCTAAAAAGGGAGGGATGACAGTGGTGCCAAATGAGAACAATGAACTTATCCCTACAAGAAATGTTACGGGGTGGAGGGTGTGCATTGATTATAGAAAATTGAATAAAGCCACCCGAAAGGATCACTTTTCCCTCCCCTTTATTGATCAGATGTTAGATAGGCTAGCCGGTCAGGAGTAATATTGTTTCCTTGATGGTTACTCTGGCTATAACCAGATATGGATCGCTCCCGAAGACCAGGAGAAAACTACTTTTACATGTCCTTACGGTACCTATGCCTATAGGAGGATGTCGTTCGGGCTATGTAATGCACCTGCGACTTTTCAAAGGTGTATGATGGCTATTTTCACTGATATGGTGGAAAAGTTCGTCGAAGTGTTCATGGATGATTTTTCGGTCTTTGGTTCTTCTTTTGATGCTTGTCTAACTAGCCTTAGTCTAGTGCTTGCTAGGTGTGAAGAAACTAACCTTGTTTTAAACTGGGAAAAATGCCATTTCATGATTCGCGAAGGTATAGTTTTGGGACACAAGGTGTCCAGTGCTGGAATTGAGGTTGACAAGGCGAAGGTGGAAGCGGTTGAAAAATTACCTCCGCCCACGTCTGTGAAGGGAGTCCGAAGTTTTCTCGGACATGCCGGCTTCAATAGGAGGTTTATTAAAGATTTTTCAAAAATTTCTACTCCTTTGTGCAGGTTACTTGAGAAAGAAGCAGCATTTGTGTTCGATGAGGCCTATCTGAGGGCCTTTAATGAGCTGAAAGAGAAATTGGTACCTGCACCAATAATAGTGGCTCCTGATTGGACTGCACCATTTGAATTAATGTGTGATGCTAGCGATGTCGCTATTGGTGCAGTCCTGGGGCAAAGGAGGAACAAGGTGTTCCATTCCATTTACTACGCCAGCAAAACTCTCAATCCCGCCCAATTGAATTACACAGTTACTGAAAAGGAGTTGCTGGCAGTAGCATATGCCTTTGATAAGTTTTGGGCATACTTGGTTGGAACCAAAGTTATTGTCTACACAGACCATGCAACAATCAGGTACCTAATTGATAAAAAGGATGCTAAGCCTCGACTAATTCGTTGGGTGTTATTGCTGCAGGAATTTAACTTGGAAGTCTGAGACCGTAAGGGAACAGAAAATCAAGTAGCTGACTACCTATCTAGGTTGGAGAACCACAAGCATCTGGATGAAGGAGGTTTGATCAGAGAAACTTTCCCTGATGAGCAACTTTTTGCCATCACCAATCACTCAGACCCATGGTATGCTGGCTATGTCAACTATTTGGTAAGTGAGGCAGTGTCACCACATCTCACTGTAGAAGGTAAGCGTCGGTTTTTCCATGAAGTGAGATTTTATATGTGGGATGAGTCGTTTCTGTTTAGAGTGTGTGCAGATCAGTTGGTGAGAAGATACATTCATGAGGAAGAGACGGAGGCTGTTCTGCAAGAGTGTCATGCATCTCCTTATGGGGACCATCATGGTGGTGATAGAATAGCCGCCAAAGTACTTCAGTCTGGTTTCTATTGGCCGACACTGTTCAAAGATGCTCACGCTTTTGTAAAGAAGTGTGATCGGTGCCAAAGGACCAGCACAATCACAAGGAAGCAAGAGATGCCTCTACAAGGCATTCTAGAGGTGGAGATTTTTTATGTGTGGGGGATCGACTTCATGGGTCCCTTCCCCTCGTCGAATGGCAGCAAGTATATTTTACTGGCAGTGGATTACGTGTCTAAATGGGTAGAGGCTGTTGCGCTTCCTACTAATGATGCAAAGGTGGTGGTGAGTTTCGTCAAGAAAAATATTTTCACCAGGTTTGGAACTCCGCGGGCTTTGATTAGCGATGAAGGTACACACTTCTTAATAAATTGCTAAACAACCTTCTAGCTAAGTACGGGGTCAAGCATAAGGTCACCACCGCCTATCATCCGCAAACTAGTGGGCAGGCTGAGGTGTCTAATAGAGAGGTGAAGCAATTTCTTGAGAAGACTGTCAGTGCGAATAGGAAGGATTGGGCTACCAAGCTCGATGATGCACTCTGGGCATATAGGACAGCTTATAAAACTCCAATTGGGACCTCCCCGTACAAGCTGGTTTATGGGAAAGCGTGCCACTTGCCAGTCGAGCTTGAGCACAAGGCCTATTGGGCAATTAAAAAGCTAAATTTTGATATGGAATTGGCGGGTGAGAAGAGATTGTTGCAACTCAATGAACTTGATGAGTTTAGGTTGCATGCGTATGAAAATGCCAAGTTATATAAGGAGAAGACTAAGCGGTGGCATGACAAGCGCATTCAGCACCGTCACATTGAGCCGGGCCAACTAGTTCTTTTATTTAACTCCAGGTTGAAGCTCTTCCCTGGTAAGCTCAAATCGAGGTGGTCTGGTCCGTTTGAAATTGTTAAGGTGATGCCCCACGGAGCGATTGTCTTACGGGCTCCAGGTTCGGATAAGTCGTTTCTAGTGAATGGGCAAAGAGTGAAGCGATATTGGGGAGGTGAAGTCGATAGGCTTAAATCTTCCATTTCCCTGGTCGACCCTTGAAAAATAGATGTACTCGTCGTGCCGCGACGTTAAATCAAGTGCTTTATGGGAGGCAACCCATGTTTTATCGCTTTTTGTAGTTAGTTAATCTGTGTTTTCATTAAAAAAAAGTAAAAGGGGATTTTTGTGAGTATTAATGTGTGTGTGTAGTGTGTTTTTACAGGTGATGAAGGAGCATTGGATGAGCAGAATACAGTGGAAAAGACTTGCACCAGAAAAATAAGAGTTTGGAGAATGATACCAGGCGAAACAGCCTCCTATGTGTCGCATGGAGGGCTGTTTCAGCCGTTAGTTTGAAAAAAAATATTGTTGATTTTGATCAGTGTGCAATGTTGAAAGCATACACGGGTGTTTCAAATTTTTGACAGCGAAAATTTTCCAAACAGTCACCCATGCTGCGCGCCAACGGCTGTTTCGCTTGAAGCTCAGAAACTAAACAAAAAAGGGGTGAAACATCAGCTGAGGATGCACGCCAATGGCTGTTTCGAATTAAATTGAGAAAAATACAATTGGGTCAGTGGCAAAAGCATAAAGCATCACCCAGTGTTTCAATTTTTGAGTAAGTATTTCTATACTCCATCTTAACACACACAACACACAAACAAAAATGAAAGAAAGAACTGGAACAGAAACACGACTCCCTTGGTCCTTCTTCACACGAAAAACAAAACACAGCGGTTGTGATTCAAAAACTCCAGGTATGAACTTCGTTTATCTCTCGTTCTCTCTCCATTCGACCTCACTGTTGCTGCTACCTACTGCTGTGCAGATTTCCCCATCCCCCTCTTCCCTTAGGTTTAGTTTTTACTTCAAGTTTATGATGAAAATATGTCGAAAATTGAATATTTTTTATTGGTATCTGCTGTGGGGGTTGCGGTGATGCACCGGGATGAGTATACATGTAAGCTCCCGGAGTTGTGAGGTCCAAACAAAAGCAAAAAGCTCATATACAAGCTGTCCAAAATTCTGCACGTAAGGTGTTTGATGAAATTCCCCAATGAAAAATTTGAAGTATTCGGCGAAGTCTGAGTAGCCGAATCAATTAGGGAATATAGGTTGAACATAAATTGGTTAAAATTAGGGCTTGGGGCTGAATTTAAAGTGTTTTCACTTGAACGACACTCAATGCACATTATTCACGCATGACGAGTGTCGTTTTGTGCATTAATTAAGCGAGCCGCTGCCCCGTTATGCAATTCACGGGCTGCTCTTATTGTTTTGCTTAAGATAATATTTCTCTATATTTTTGAGATGACGTAGAGCACAAGTGTGGGGTGTAGGAACCCCGTTTTCACACTTTAGTGAATTTTAAACAAGAGAATTGTTTCGAATAAAGAAGTGTGCGTCGAGGAAAGTCTGAGTCCTCGCGAGTCGCGAATGACACCATAAGTGTACTATGAGCTTAAATTATTTAACTGTGTAATTCACTTGAGCTTAAGTGTGGGGTGCATGCGCACAGAGTGAGATACAACCAAAGCGTGAAAAGAACTAGTTATTTTGCTATCTTAATAAGACTTGGTTGCAATCCGTAGGCTAATGATACATTATTTTCGTGCAGGCATTTAATTGTAAAATAGTCGACGCACAGCAAACTTCCAAGAGCGGTGGAGGTGGATCCGGAAGCCAACTACCAAGGAAACCAACGGATGGAAACACTATCAATGAGCAACGATCAAAGAAAAGGAAAGATAAATCTGCCCAGGACTTGGAGAAGACTAGTGAGGAACCTGAAGTTATCCCAACTGCAAAGAAGAGGTTGGCTCCTAATGCTCAAGCCACCTCCGCTCCTCAGGAAGCCAAGGGGAAGAGAAAAGTTTCAAGTCGGCCAGAAAAACCAGTCATTATCAAGGAAGGTGGCACTTCTAAACCATCGAACAAGAAGCGAAAGACAGTGGCAGTAAAAGGAAAAGGCAAAACTCTAGTTCAACCTGAGGATGATAGTTCGAATGAAGAAGATGAATCTGATGATGATGTGGTTGCTGATGATGATGATGATGAGACCACTCTACCCTCGAATATACCTTACACCAGCGCTCCTATTGATAGATCACTTTGGGAGGATCAGTTTGTTAGTGAGGCTGCTTACAGGGCCTACCAATGGATCGTTGGAAAGAGAATTACTCGAGAGAACATGTGAGCGAGAATGCCAGAGATCCTTATAAAGGTGCACGAGAGAAAGTGGGAGAGGTTTATGCAAGGGCCTAAGGGTAAGGCCAATGTGACTGCTGTGAAAGAATTATATGCTAATTGGGATCCTGAAAAAGACTGACATAGTACGGATTCGAGAGGTTGATGTTGATTTGTCCGCTCGTGCTATAAATGCTTATTACAGGGCCAACAACGCAGCTATGGAAGACTTCCACAGGTTGTCCGCCAATCCAGATTATGAGGCTATCATTGATGTGCTGATGCAACCCAAATTGCATCGAGACCATTCACTCGAAGTCAAGCCAAGGATATACAAGATGCTCACCTACACTTGGTTTGGAGAGGCGTGGATGATATGAGCTCGGGGGAGGACTTAAAGACAATGCATTGGAGCTCAATCCATGTGGAAACAGGGCAGGAAACTGTGCAGGAAGCAGGGGAGCAAAACAGGGCAAAACAGGGGAGCACCTGCTGAGCTTACTGCCTGACGGAGGGGATTTCCTCTTCGCGATCGCGACAACTCCTCACGCGATCGCGATGAGCATTTTTTTGTTCTTCGCCTTCGCGCCACACTCCGCGCGATCGCGACCCTCAGCTTTTAAGTACCTTGCGCGATCGCATATACTCTAGCGCTATCGCGAAGGGAACTTCAGTAGCCGCGGACCAGAATCTTGTAAACATTGTAAGGGGGTGTTATAAATGCACCCCTCCTTTCATTTATGGCTTTTCACCTTACATTGAACACAAAACATTAAATGAGCATTGCTCTTGAACCTTGTAACACTTTTGGCTTGAAATCAATTGGATGAATTCAAGTTGCTCTTCAATCCGTCTTCGATCATTCTATTTGCTCGAGCCTCGTGTCTCTTGAGGATAGTTGCATAGTGTTAGGTGATTCTTTCCAATCGTTCGGGGTGTAACGGAACAAGTTCTTCGTTGCTACTTGAATTTTCGTGTGAGTCTCGTCTCGTCTCGCTTTTATCTCTTTATCGCTTTCGTAGTTTTGATTGCATCAGTTGGTATCAGAGCAAGGCTAGGATTACGTTCTTACGAGCCCTCGTCCTACTCTTCGTGCTTGTCATCTTTGTTCCGTGTTTATTTTCATGTTCTTGTTCTTGTTTTATTGAAAAAGAAGAAAAAAATTCAAAAACTAGAAAACCCAAAAATTTGCTAGAAATCGTTTGTTGTTACGATTTTTTTGGTGTTGATTATCGGGGATTGTTTGTTTACGTAATCTCGACAATTGGGTACCAACAAAACACGTTTTGGAGTTGAGAATCAAAAGTTGGAAAATTTAACCCTAGGTTGGGTATTTTGCAAAATTGCTAGAACTCGATTGATGTTATGAATTCTTGGTTGTTTGGTATCGGGGTTTACTCCTTATAGTTTTCCCGCCGTTTTGATACCACCATAACATCATTTGGAGTGTTGTAGTGGAAATCAAAATTTTGAATCTTGAAGGTTGTGCAAAATTTTTGAAGAACTTGTCCAAAATCATTGAAACAAGTTGTTTGTTGGTTGTTTGTTTGGCTAAACCATTGGGGAATTGTTTACTACAGTTGAAAACACCATTTGAAAGCTTGAACACTGAAAACAAGTTGAATTTGGGTTGTTTGTGTGCCAAAACTGCAGATTTCAGTCGAGTTTCTAGTTCTGCTGCACAGACCTGCGCGATTGCGCAGGGTCTCACGCGAACGCGCCACTTCTGTATTTTAACCCATCGCGATCGCGCCCCTCTGCACGCGATCGCGAAGAGTACCAAATTCCAGAAAATCCTGAAGTGGGACAGAATGTTCGCAAAGGCATCGTAACAGTTTCCAACCACCAAAACTCCCATAGCATCATCAAATATGGTGAGTTTCTAGATCACAAACCAAATTTCATCCAATTCCGAATCCGTTTAGTGACGATTCGATCTTTGAACATTTGGTCGCGTCACTTCCGGTTTGTACTTTGAGGGTAACACTTCTATCTAATTAGTACTAATCCATTGTGCGAATAGGATACTCATGCCTAGAAGGAGAGTAGAATTCAAAGAAGATTCGTAGTTAATTGTTTGGTTCAAGTGCGCACCAAATAGCTTAGCGTTTATCGAGTCCCATTGAATCCACTCTTCCCAAAGAGCATTTGGTTCTTGTATTTTGGGATTGATCATTGAGGAGGTTGCGCAACTACGAGGAGGCCATTGATCTCAAGCTTGTGTGAACCCAACCCCAACTTGAGTGAACCCGATCGACAAACAAAAGTGAGGGAGTGAGTGAGGACTTTTACTCTAATCTCTTTTCTTGTTTTTGATTGTTGTAGGTACATAGCGGAGGAGAAAGCAAAGAGTACCATTGAGGTTCCAATCGACGTCTTGGCTAGTTTGTTAGCCGAGGTGAAGGCCCTAAACCTTAAAATGGAAGCTCTTGAAAAGGAGAGGACCCCGAGTGTCCCAAAAGATACCGGTGAAGGCACTAGTGATGATTCAATCATGAAACCGGATCAATATGCGGAGCTAGTTCGTCGACAACGGTTGAGGGATGAGGCTCTTGCTAGAAAAAAATTGTTGGGCAATCCCCAACCCTTGGGCAATCCCCAAGGAGATGTTCCATTCCTAAGGCCCCGGAGAAACATATCACCCCTTGAGCAAGTTGATGAAGCTCAAGAAGGGGAGGGTCTCGGACTTGATGATGATTACTTTGATGCTCCCTATCCAAATAAGAGGGCGATGAATGGAGGCCGAGGTGTAGATAGAGGTCGTGGGAGAGGTCGAGGACCTCCAAGAGCTTATGTTGGGAGGAACTTGGGCAGGGAATATGAAGATATTGATGAAAACTATGGGGCTCAACCGAAACCAAACCGTGGGGGTCGTGACACTAATCTCAATAGTGTCAAGATCACTATCCCGCCTTTCAAAGGGACTACTGATCCGGAAGCATTTCTTGAATGGAAGGTCCAATTGGAGCGGGTCTTTGACACAAATGATATGATCGAGGAGAAGAAGGCCACTTATGCTATATCATCATTTGAGTCCTATGCCTCTACTTGGTGGGAATCCATCAAGCGATCAAGGAGAAGACTTGGGTTGCGGATGAACATCACTTGGGAAGAGTTGAAAGAAGTCATGAACAAAAAGTATGTGACTCCCAAGTATCGACAAGAGCAACTCAAAAAGCTCTATGAATTGAAGCAAGGCTACAAGTCCGTTGATGAGTATTTCAACGACTTTGAGAAAAACCGGATGGCTCTTGATATGGAAACGGAGGATGAGGAACAAGCTATCATCCGTTTCAAAAGTGGCTTGAGTAGGGAGATTGCTTCCCAATTGAGGCTACACATCTTCCACTCTCTACAAGATGTGTGTGATGCCGCGGTTGAAGCCGAGAAGTGGCTCAAAGAAGAAAAGGCTCCTCGCTATAGGAGTACCACCACTACTACCCCTCAACAACACGCCCCAAAGAATGGAAGACCCCATACACAAGTGGTGCAAGTGGGAGTCGAGAAGTGAAGAAGCCTTTTGAAAAGGCCACCCCGAGAAGCGACCACAAAGAGGTTGGAGGTATTTCTAAAACTACTTTAAATACTCCTTCTTCTTCTTCTTTCCAATGCCATAAATGCAAGGGTTATGGACACTCTGCCAAAGAGTGCCCTACCCGAAAAACAATGATTGTGATGGATGATGGGTTGGTCTATGAGGGTGAAAGTGAGTCGGAGGGTAAAGTTGAAAAGGAGAGTGAGGAAGTTGAGGGTGAGGAGAGAGCGACGGAGGGGGATGATCCTAATATGTTCCTTGTGGTGCGTCGCATTTTGGGAACCATGTTGAGTGAGGAGAGGGAAGATGAACAAAGGGAGAACTTGTTCCATGCCCGGTGTAGAGTGAAGGGGCAAGTTTGTTCCATGATCATTGACTCGAGTAGTTGTGCAAATGTGGTGAGCCAATCCTTGGTCTCACAATTGAAGTTGACTACCATTAAACACCCGAGCCCCTACCGTTTGCAATGGCTAAGTGAGTGTGGGGAGTTGAGGGTAGTGAAGCAAGTCTTGATTAGATTCAAGATTGGGAACTATCAAGATGAACACATGTTTGACGTGGTGCCAATGCAAGCTTGCCACCTTTTGTTTGGGAGGCCTTGGCAATACGACAAACAAGTGGTTCATGATGGCCGGGCCAACACTTACACGGTTAGGCATGAGGAAAAGAGGTTTGTGCTTACACCTTTGACCCCAAAGTAAGTAAGTGAAGACTATCGGCGCATGAAAGAGTTGAGGGAAGCGGCTAAGGCCAAGTCCCCGGTTGTGGCCAAACCTTTGGCCGAGACTCCACCATCTCCCACCGGTCGCATGTGTGCCATGATGCAATCGGGTGAATATTTGAGAGGTAATGATGGCACCAAGATGCTCATATGCCTAGTGCACAATGGTATGGTTTTAAATTCCGAAAGTGATTATTTATCTAACCCTAACCCTTTGCCTAGTGCCATTGACAATGTTTTGAAGGTCTATGAGGACATGTTCCCGGATGAGATGCCGGATGGATTACCTCCCTTGAGAGGCATTGAACATCAAATTGACTTTGTCCCGGGATCTCAAATTCCAAACAAGCCGGCATATAGAAGTAATCCTGGTGCAATGCAATTCCCGAAGGGATTGCTTAGCACAACGCGGAACAAGAACAAGTAAAGAAGAAGATAAAAGCAAGACAAAACTTGCTTCTTTCGAAAGAACAGAGGGGAACCTGTCCCAAAGCTCGATCAAAAGGGAGACAAGAATCACCCTAACTATGCAACAATCCTAAAGAGAACATTGCCCCTTGCAAACTGAATGATCAAGAGGAATGTTCAATCGGACTAACCGAAAGCCACAAGTCCTTAAAAGCCCTCACCGGGGTTTTGCTCACGTCGGAGACAAGAAGAAATGTGCTCGACACTTTCATTCAATTCCTTAATATCCAAAAACTAACTATTACAATGTAAGGAAGTAAGGTTTATATAGGAAATACTAAGGGTAAACTAGTAAATGGGTCACAGTCGACCAATAAAAATAAGCCACGCAGGGCTGAGTTAAAAATGTGTTCGGCAACCTTGACTTCGGTGAGCCTTGCTTCGGTTCTTGACTTCGGTAAGCCTGGCTTCGGTTCTCTATTGCCTGCTCGAACACATTTGTCATCGGACGCTCACTTAGCTTCGAACACATGATGTTGTGTTCGGCTCTGCGCTGCCCGGGGTCAAGAGCTGCTGTTCGGGAACTTTGTCATCGGGCTCAAACTTGAAGATGTAGCCCTTGGTTTCATCACTTGGCAATTTCTCTTCCGAACACATGCTTCTTCCCATCGTAGTCAACTGGACGTGCATGTCATGGAGCAGCTTAGCTTGACTTCGGGTAATTGGCCTCCTCGGTTCATCAGTCACTGTCTTCGGTTGATCAGCACTTCGGGCTGCATCATCCTCCCCTTCTTGAGAGGATTTCGTCCTCGAAATCGAGTCATCCTCTGCTGCTGATGTTTGGCCTACAACACAAGGAGTCAAATCAGTAACATTGAAGGTGTTGGACACATTATATTCACCTGGGAGGTCGATGACATAAGCATTGTTGTTTATTTTGCTCAGCACTTGAAATGGACCATCCCCTCGAGGAGCCAATTTTCCTTTCCTTAGGTTCGGAAAACGTTCCTTTCGGAAGGGAACCCAAACCCAATCACCCTTCTTTAACTCCAACTTTTTACGCCCCTTGTTTTTCTTTAAGGCAACCTTTGCATAGGCGTCCTCGAGGTTCTTCACAACCTTCGTATGCAACTCGAGCAGAGCTTTGGCTCGGTGAGTACCTGCAAAGTCGATAACAACATCTCGAGGCAATGGGGTTAGATCAAGTGGAATTAAAGGGTTAAATCCGTACACACACTCGAACGGGGTCATGTTAATCATTCGATGCACCATTCGATTGTATGCAAACTCCATCATGGGCAAACGATCAACCCAGTTTCCAACCTTGCCTTTGGTCATTGCCCGAAGCAAAGATCCCAAGGTTCGGTTAACTACTTCGGTCTGTCCATCAGTCTGAGGATGGTGAGACGTCGAGAAAAGTAGTTTGGTGCCGAGGGCACCCCATAGACACTTCCAAAAATGACTCAAGAATTTTGTGTCTCGATCACTCACAATAGTACGAGGAACACCATGCAATTTCAACACATTGGAGACAAATAATGTAGCTACATGCTGGGCATCGTCACACTTCTTGCAAGGAATAAAGTGAGCCATTTTCGAAAATCGATCAACCACAACGAAGATGCTATCATGTCCTCCCCCCGATCTCGGTAACCCCAAGACAAAGTCCATGGATATATCAACCCAAGGTCGGTCAGGCACAGGCAACGGGGTGTACAAACCATGAGGGTTGGACTTCGATTTAGCTTTCTTGCAAACGAGACAAGCGTTGCAAAGCTTTTCCACATCTCGTCGCATTTTGGGCCAATGGAACTGCTCGGTCAAGATACCAAGAGTTTTATCGACACCGAAGTGTCCCATCAGTCCACCGGAGTGAGCCTCTCGAACCAAGAGCTCTCTCCACGATGACACTGGCACACAAACCCTCCCATTCTTGAAGAGGTAGCCATCGTGCCACTGATATTTCTCAACTCTTCGGCCACTCAAGATTGCGTCTCGAACACATTTTAGCTTGGGATCGTCTTCGTACATCGACTTGATGCTTTCAAATCCCATGAGCCTAGAGGCGAGAGTGGTCGCTAAAGCGAATTTCCTTGATAGCGCATCGGCCACAACATTGTCTTTTCCCTTTTTGTAATGAATTACATAGGGAAAGCTCTCAATGAATTCAACCCACTTGGCATGTCTTCGGTTCAATTTTTCCTGTCCTCGGAGATGCTTCAAGGACTCATGATCGCTTTTGATCACAAATTCTCGAGGCCACAAATAATGCTGCCAATGGGCGAGTGCTCGAACGAGGGCATACAACTCTTTATCATAGGTCGAATAATTCAAAGTTGCACCCTTAAGCTTTTCGTTAAAGTAAGCGATCGGCTTCGATTCTTGCATCAGCACTCCTCCGATCCCAACTCCAGACGCATCACACTCGACTTCGAATGCTTTGCCGAAGTCAGGGAGTTGCAACAACGGGGCAGAACAAAGCCTCCGCTTCAGCTCTTGGAAAGCCCTTTCTTGGGACTCTCCCCACACAAATGGATTGTCTTTCTTAACCAGCTCGGTTAGAGGAGCTGCCACGGTGCTAAAGTCACGAACAAACCTTCGGTAAAAGCTAGCTAACCCATGGAAGCTACGAACTTGTGATACCGTGGTCGGAGTTGGCCAATCTTTGATGGCTTCGACTTTCGATTCGTCGACTTCGACACCATTAGCACTGACTACAAATCCAAGAAAGACTACACGATTGACACCGAAGGCGCACTTCTTGAAGTTGGCATACAACTTTTCTTCTCGAAGCTTTTCAAGCACAAGCCTTAGGTGTTCGACATGTTCATCCATGGTTCGACTGTAAACAAGTATGTCATCGAAATAAACGACAACGAACTTGTTTATGAACGGTTTGAGCACGTGGTTCATCAATCGCATGAATGTGCTCGGGGCGTTGGATAAGCCAAATGGCATTACCAACCATTCATAGAGACCGAATTTGGTCTTGAATGCGGTTTTCCACTCGTCACCGGGTTTCATTCGGATCTGGTGGTAACCGGACCTGAGGTCAATCTTTGAAAAGCATGAAGAACCACTCAATTCATCTAGCATGTCATCTAATTGAGGGATAGGATGACGATACTTTACCGTTATCTTGTTGACTGATCGACAGTCAACGCACATTTGCCATGTTCCATCCTTCTTCGGGACAAGGATAACTGGAACGGCGCAAGGACTTAAGCTCTCTCGAACGAGGCCCTTGTTCAGCAATTCATCAACCTGCCTTTGGAGCTCTTTGGTGTCTTCGGGATTACACCGGTATGCAGGTTTGTTGGGGATTTGAGATCCCGGCACGAAGTCAATTTGGTGCTCGATTCCTCTCAACGGAGGCAATCCACCTGGCATTTCCTCGGGAAACATGTCCTCGAAGTCCTGCAAAACTTTTCGAACAGACAAAGGCAATGGGTTATCATTAGAAAAATCTTCATTAGAGTTTAGAAAGATACCCTTGTGCACGAGGCAAATCATCATCTGACCGTGGTCGTTGCCTCGTAAGGTCTCACCGGGTTGCATGATTGCACAAATTCCTTTCTCCTCGGTCGGTGAGTTTATCTCATCGGCTCCCAATTTTGCTCCCATCGGAAGCTTAGCTTTGGCCGCTTCTTTCAGTTCTTTCATCCGTTTATAGTCCTCGGAGACTTGCTTTGGAGACAATGGTTTGAGGATGAAACTCTTTCCATCGAGCTTTACGGTGTAAGTGTTGGATCTGCCATTGTGAACAGCTGTTCGGTCATATTGCCATGGTCGACCCAAGAGCAAATGACAAGCTTGCATCGGCACCACATCGAATACCATTTCATCTTGATACTCGCCGATTCTAAACTTGATCCACACTTGTTTGACAACTCTCAATTCTCCACACTCATTCAGCCATTGCAATTTGTAGGGGTGGGGATGCTTCATCGTTGGTAATCCCATTTGTGAAACCAAAGTTTGGCTCACTACATTGGCACAGCTGCCAGAATCAATAATCATCGAACACACCTTTCCCCTTACTCGACATCGGGCATGAAAGAGGTTTTCTCTTTGGTTGTCCTCTTCTTCAAGAGTCATGCAGCTCAAATTCCTTCGAACCACAAGAAACATTTCCGGATGATCAGCTTCGGCAGCCTCATGATCATCATCAACTTCAGCTCGATCAGTCTCCTCGATAATTTCCTCCTCGGTGTCACTCGCTTGCTCATGGACGGTTCCATCTTCGAGCAGTAGCATAACTTTGCGAGTTGGACACTCTTTGGCCATGTGACCATAACCTCTGCATTTATGACATTGAATATTTGAAGCACTAGGAGAGTTTAGTTGAACTTTACCTCCCACTTCTCTTGGTTGGTTAACGGTCACACCTTTCTCGAAGGGTCTCTTCGAATCTCGAACAGTGTTGGCACTTGCTTGGTTGGGACTTTTCCATTCTTTTCCTCGGTTCAAGGGAGTAGAAGTAGTGACTCCTCGATACCGGTTTGCTTTTTCGTCCTTCACCAATTTTTCAGCTTCGGTAGCAGCATCAAACAAATCTTCCAACGTGTGATACACGTGGAGTCTCAACTGAGATGACACATCCCTGGTCAAGCCATTCTTGAGCCGGATAATGGCTTGTTCTTCGTCTTCGGTCAGGTCAAGATTCAATCGAATCTTTTCAAATTCATCATGGTACTCTTGAACTGACTTCGATCCTTGTTTAACCTCATATAGCTTTTGCATTTGAGTTTGCCTGTACTTAGCACTCAAATACTTAGCATCCATCGCTCTCATCAACTGTGGCCAGGTAGTGACTTCGGGATAGTCATTCCTTCGTCTATGCCTCTTGTCAGCTTCCCACCAAGTAGATGCATAAGCTTCGAACGAAGCAATGGCATGGGCAGCCTTTCTCTCCTCGGTCATCTCATTGGTTTCAAAGATGCGCCCCATTTTCAACTTCCATTCAAGATACTCATCGGGATCACTAGTTCCTTTGAAGGGTGGAATAGTGATCTTAACACTGTTCAGGTTGGAGTCTCGAACACCACGAATCTGTTCGGGATACTCATCATCTCGATCATCAGCCTCACGCTCAATATTTCTTCCAAAATTTGCGCCTCGGCCTCGACCTCGGAAATTTCCACGACCTCGGTGAGCTTGCCTTCGTTGAGCGAATGGCAGCTCACGTTCATACTCGTCCTCGGGAAATTCCTCTTCATCAACCTCTTCGGTTACAGAACCAAGGTCTCTTCGGATCCTTGGAAGTGGTAACCTCTCTCCTCGGGGAATGCCCAAGTTTTGATTTCCAGCTTGGGGATTGCCCAAGTTTTGTTGTGCTTGGGGATTGCCCAAGTTAAGCTCTCTTCGAATTGCTTCACTCGTCAACTGATGTTGTCGAAGAAGCTCAGCATACAGATCTGGCTTCATCGGAGTGGATTCGCTCGTTCCAGCGCCGGATCCATTTTTGCCCACGGATGCACTTCCCTGTTCGAGTTGAGCTACTCGAACACTAACTCCTCTCACTTCGGCACTGACACTTTGTAGCGCAGCCAAGAGATCGGCTAACGACACTTCGGGCCTCTCAATGCCTTTTCCTTCGTTTCCAGCCATGGTACCTGCACAAGTCAAAGATCAAACAAATGTTAAGGTTAGAAATCACCTCACACTCTCCATCACCTTTGATGGGTGGCACTCGGGTCCACTCAATTTATGGGTTCGGTTTTTGATCACTCAAGGACTTGTTAACAGTGGCTCGTCCAATTGATCGGTCCTCTACGATCCTTCAAGTTCGACAATAATCACTGTCTCTTCGGGAAGAGTGAAGTGATGTTCGACTCGATGGAACGGACGCTTTTAACTGAGCTCGGGGAGTCAAAAGAAATTTCTACGAAGGTTTGGACTTCGGTCAACCCTTCGCACGAGTTCCTATCAGCTCAAATGAGTTGGTACGACCTCGAGTAGGACAATTACTCAAAAGATCCACCAACTAGGATTTCGACACGAAAGAAGGTGAAAACCTAGGAGAATCTACCCTTTGATTCCCTCTGGAATCTTTTTCGATCACACCCACTCCTGTCCGTACAAGTGTGGTCCCCTTTGGTACGGATAGGGTTTTACCTTATCCACTTTCCTTTTCTCAGCCGACAAATTTCACCTGGGGTTTTAACATTCAAACTTTTACCCCTTCTTCTTCAATGGAACAGTGACCTTTGCTCCGGCGTACGGACACAACAACTTCGGTCCACTGTCCTCGATTTCTAACAAGATCTGGGTTGCTTTCAACTCCGGTGTCAGCAACAACGGAGAAAATCAAACGAAGTTCTTCCAGCTAAGAACTTGCTCGTCGTGCCGCACACTGTTACGAAATTTTGTAACAAGTTTCCGGCGTACGGCCCACGATTCAAATTGAGAACTTCGATTTTTCAAGCAACAAAACAACCCAAATCACTCAAGAACCACCAACCTTCATCGGTCTCCACCAACACAGCCGTGGTTCGAATTCCAGTCACCAATGAAGCTCAAAAACAGTCCAAAATTCACCAAGAAACCCTAGTCACAAAATCAGTACGTCGGGTATTCGTTGGATTCAGAACTCGATGGTGAACAAGAATCCAAGATTGCTTTTCCCAAACAATCAACAATCAAACACAATTTTTTTTGAATTTTCTTTTTATCACTTTTTTTTTTTTTTTTTTTGTCAGATAACAACACAGTAACAAACAAAACTCAGGAACACGAAAAGGAAAACAAAGACACAAACGCACGAAGATAATGAACAGGATTGAGGTTGTAAGAACAAACTCAAACCGTGCTCTGATACCAAGATGGTGCAATGCAATTCCCGAAGGGATTGCTTAGCACAACGCGGAACAAGAACAAGTAAAGAAGAAGATAAAAGCAAGACAAAACTTGCTTCTTTCGAAAGAACAGAGGGGAACCTGTCCCAAAGCTCGATCAAAAGGGAGACAAGAATCACCCTAACTATGCAACAATCCTCAAGAGAACATTGCCCCTTGCAAACTGAATGATCAAGAGGAATGTTCAATCGGACTAACCGAAAGCCACAAGTCCTTAAAAGCCCTCACCGGGGTTTTGCTCACGTCGGAGACAAGAAGAAATGTGCTCGGCACTTTCATTCAATTCCTTAATATCCAAAAACTAACTATTACAATGTAAGGAAGTAAGGTTTATATAGGAAATACTAAGGGTAAACTAGTAAATGGGTCACAGTCGACCAATAAAAATAAGCCACGCAGGGCTGAGTTAAAAATGTGTTCGGCAACCTTGACTTCGGTGAGCCTTGCTTCGGTTCTTGACTTCGGTAAGCCTGGCTTCGGTTCTCTATTGCCTGCTCGAACACATTTGTCATCGGACGCTCACTTAGCTTCGAACACATGATGTTGTGTTCGGCTCTGCGCTGCCCGGGGTCAAGAGCTGCTGTTCGGGAACTTTGTCATCGGGCTCAAACTTGAAGATGTAGCCCTTGGTTTCATCACTTGGCAATTTCTCTTCCGAACACATGCTTCTTCCCATCGTAGTCAACTGGACGTGCATGTCATGGAGCAGCTTAGCTTGACTTCGGGTAATTGGCCTCCTCGGTTCATCAGTCACTGTCTTCGGTTGATCAGCACTTCGGGCTGCATCAAATCCCGAGGACACAAGGGAGTTACAAAAGCAAATTGATGAATTGCTTACCAAAGACTTGGTGAGGGAGAGCTTGAGTCCTTGTGCCGTGCCCGTGATCCTTGTTCCAAAGAAGGATGGCACTTGGAGGATGTGCGTGGATTGTCGAGCGGTCAACAAGATCACGGTAAAGTATCGACATCCCATACCTCGTTTGGATGATATGTTGGATGAGCTTAGTGGTTCCAGTGTCTTTTCAAAAGTAGACCTTAGGTCCGGCTACCATCAAATCCGGATGAAACCGGGGGATGAATGGAAAACCGCATTCAAGACCAAGTTTGGTCTATATGAATGGTTGGTGATGCCCTTTGGCCTCTCCAACGCACCTAGTACTTTCATAAGACTAATGAACCACGTGCTAAAGCCGTTCATCAACAAATTCGTGGTCGTCTACTTTGATGACATATTGATTTATAGCAAGTCAATAGACGACCATGTTGGCCACTTGAGTCAAGTCCTTGAAGTGCTACGAGCCGAAAAGCTCTATGCCAATTTTAAGAAGTGTGCCTTTTATGTTGAAAAGGTTGTCTTTTTGGGCTTTGTTGTTAGTGTCAATGGTGTAGAAGTTGATGAGTCCAAAGTTGAAGCCATTAGAGATTGGCCTACTCCTACCACCGTATCTCATGTGAGGAGTTTCCATGGCCTTGCTAGTTTCTATCGGCGCTTTGTTAGAGACTTTAGCACTATTGCCGCACCGCTCACCGAGTTGGTGAAAAAGGACAAATCCTTTGTGTGGGGAGAGCCTCAAGAGAGAGCTTTCCAAGAATTGAAAAGTAGGTTGAGTACCGCCCCCTTGTTACAATTGCCCGACTTCGGGAAGGCTTTTGAGGTGGAATGTGATGCCTCGGGGGTGGGAATCGGGGGTGTTCTCATGCAAGAAGGGAAACCCGTTGCCTACTTTAGTGAGAAGTTGAAGGGCGCAACCTTGAATTACTCCACGTATGACAAGGAGTTGTATGCACTCGTGAGAGCTCTAGCCCATTGGCAACACTATCTATGGCCTCGAGAATTTGTGATCAAGAGTGACCATGAGTCACTCAAGTATCTAAGAGGCCAAGAAAAGTTGAACAAGAGACATGCCAAGTGGGTGGAGTTCATTGAGTCCTTTCCTTATGTAATTCATTACAAAAAGGGTAAGGACAATGTTGTGGCCGATGCGCTTTCTAGAAAATTCGCTCTTGCTACCACTCTCGCTTCTAGACTTATGGGTTTTGAAAGCATCAAATCATTGTATGCTCATGACCCAAAGCTCAAGAGAATTCATGATGCTCTAGTGAGTGGGAAAAGAGTGGACAAGTACCAATGGGTAGATGGCTACATTTTCAAGAATGGGCGAGTGTGTGTTCCCGAGTCCTCTTGGAGAGATGTGCTAGTTCAAGAAGCACATTGCGGGGGCTTGATGGGTCACTTTAGGGTGGACAAGACTATGGCCATACTTAAAGAGCAATTCCATTGGCCAAAAATGAGGCCTCTTGTGGAGCGATTTTGCAATGCTTGCTTGGATTGCAAGAAGGCCTAGTCTAGATCCAACAACCATGGCTTATACATTCCTTTGCCCATACCTACTAGTCAGTGGGTTGATCTTTCTATGGATTTTGTTATGGCTTTGCCCCGGACTAGAGGAGGACACGATAGCATTTATGTTGTCATTGACCATTTCTAAAAAATGGCTCACTTCATTCCGTGCAAAAAGACTAATGATGCCGAACATGTAGCTTCCTTGTTTATTGATAATGTCTTGAAATTGCATGTGGTGCCTCGCACCATTGTTAGTGATAGGGACTCCAAGTTCCTTAGCCATTTTTTGAAGTGTTTGTGGGGTGCTCTTGGCACCAAGTTTCTCTTCTCCACGTCCCACCACCCTCAAACCGATGGGCAAACCGAGGTGGTGAACCGGACTTTGGGAGCTCTACTTAGAGCTATGACCAAAGGAAAGGCCGGGACTTGGATTGAGAAGCTACCACTCATGGAGTTTGCATATAACCGCACTTTGCATCGTATGATTGGCATGACTCCATTTGAGTGTGTTTATTGTTTTAACCCTTTGATTCCTCTTGATCTTACCCCTTTGCCGAGGGATGTGGTTGTTGATTTTGAAGGTAAAGCTCGGGCCAAAGCATTGCTTGAACTTCATGCCAAGGTGCGGAAGACTTTGGAGGAGGCCTATGAGAAGATAGCAACCAAGAAAAACAAAGGAAGGAAGAAGGTGGATTTCAAGAAAGGGGATTGGGTATGGGTGCATTTCCGCAAGGAAAGATTTCCCAACCAAAGGAAGGGGAAGTTGGCACCAAGGGGCGATGGCCCATTCCAAGTGTTGTTCAAGATCAACAACAATGCATATGTGACAGATTTGCCCGGTGAGTATAATGTGTCGACCACTTTCAATGTTAGTGACTTGACTTCTTTTGATGTAGGTGATGATACCTTGGAGGAGGACGCCTTAATTTCGAGGACGAAATCTTCTCAAGAAGGGGAGGATGATGCAACCCAAATTGCATCGAGATCATTCACTCGAAGTCAAGCCAAGGATATACAAGATGCTCACCTACACTTGGTTTGGAGAGGCGTGGATGATATGAGCTCGGGGGAGGACTTAAAGACAATGCATTGGAGCTCAATCCATGTGGAAACAGGGCAGGAAACTGTGCAGGAAGCAGGGGAGCCAAGCAGGGCAAAACAGGGGAGCACCTGCTGAGCTTACTGCCTGACGGAGGGGATTTCCTCTTCGCGATCGCGACAACTCCTCACGCGATCGCGATGAGCATTTGTTTGTTCTTCGCCTTCGCGCCACACTCCGCGCGATCGCGACCCTCAGCTTTAAAGTACCCTGCGCGATCGCATATACTCTAGCGCGATCGCGAAGGGAACTTCAGTAGCCACGGACCAGAATCTTGTAAACATTGTAAGGGGGTGTTATAAATGCACCCCTCCTTTCATTTATGGCTTTTCACCTTACATTGAACACAAAATATTAAATGAGCAATGCTCTTGAACCTTGTAACACTTTTGGCTTGAAATCAATTGGATGAATCCAAGTTGCTCTTCAATCTGTCTTCGATCATTCTATTTGCTCGAGCCTCGTGTCTCTTGAGGATAGTTGCATAGTGTTAGGTGATTCTTTCCAATCGTTCGGGGTGTAACGGAACAAGTTCTTCGTTGCTACTTGAACTTTCGTGTGAGTCTCGTCTCGCTTTTATCTCTTTATCGCTTTCGTAGTTTCGATTGCATCATGTGCTATGTGAGCAACCGGCTGAAGAAGGAGAAAAAATTGAGTGGGTTAGTAATACCTCGAGGGATCACGCCACCTTAGTTAAGAGGTTCATGCATAGAGAGGTGCTGGTGTGGCACAACTGGGTTACTAACCGTCTTATGCCAGCTGGGCATCAGACCAATATTCTTAGGGAGAGGGTATTGATCTTGTATGCTATTATGACTGACATGTTCTTGAATCTATGTGAAATCATGCATGAGCAGATGGTGCGCACACGGGCAAATAGGAGACTGAAGTTATATTTTGTGCACACTTTGACAACATTAATGAAGAAACAGAAGGTCCAATTTTATGGTACAGATGAGTATGTGGGGGAACCAAAGGTACATGACATCACATCAGTTCAGAACCCATTGGCTAAGAAGAAGGACATGAGATCTATGCCTATGCGAGTTGAGGCAGTTGAGGCCGAGTTGGCCGAGTTGGAGGCAGGAGCAGGAGGCACGGGATAGACTGCTGATGACTCAGTTGGAGGTTCGAGATACATAGATGATGCATAGACTGGCTGAGATCTTGGCTTCTGTGCAGGGTGCTAGAGCGACCCGCTCCATTGGCACCCAGACTGATGTAGAGCCTACACCGGAGGTTGTAGAGTTGAGCGCCACTGATGGCACTGCTGTGGAGTCAGCTCCTACTACTGACACTACTATGGAGGGGTCGCTGATTGATGCGATGGATACAACTGGAACTACATTGTTAGATCCCTCCACTGCTCAGACCGCGGATTCAGACTGGTCTGCAGCACCTTCAGACTCTGCAGTTTGAGGGAGCTTTCTTGATACCCACTCTTGTTCATTATTTTTGTATTTGTGCAGTGGGGACCATACACTATTTTAAGTGTGGGGTGGGGTATCATGACTCGTACTTGTATATTTTTACTGTGTTTAAATTTTTTTAGATTAGTGGCATAATCTTTGGGTTTTCTTCAAGCTACGGTTCTTTCCTGAGGATGCCTTTTGTTTTGAACCGGGTGTTTTTAGATAAAAATGAAAAAAAATTATATATTTAAAATACAAAAAAAATTAAGAAAGAGGAGTAGCTAAGTGGTAAGGACCTGTGCCTTCTCTGTGAATTATTTGATACTATCATATTTAGTCTTTTACATGCAAGTTGAACTTTCCTAAAGATTTTGGTGTGAGTTATGTATTGGATTGATAGTCAGTCTTGTTAGTGACTCTTCGGCTCAGGTTTCTGACTTTGAGTGCTGACCGAATAGCATGACTTGTCTCGCTTGTTTTTGTTAGGTGTTGGAATTGTTCAGCCTTGAGTAGTTCATGTGCCATGAGTGGTGAGGTACTTTTATTTCTTCTCGTGCTTGCATTATTGGTCTAGAACTTGCCCTGCGTGTGTTCAAAGCGAAATCCTAGGTTTGCTCTAGTCGGGAGATGATACAGGTTTTCTTTGATAAACCCTTCTTTTGCAGCCTTGGTTAGCCTACCCGTTCATATATATCCCTTATAACCCCTTTTTGAGCCTATTAGCCTTTTTGTTGACACCCACATTACGAGCCCATTCCTTTTGTTCTTAATTACCATCTTTTTGAACCTTTACTCCTTAGAGTACTTTAATTGAAAAATACTTTTGTTAGTGGAGTTGTGGTTGGTGGAAATTGGTGGCTTTTGAGTGGAGTCAATGAAAATAATTATTAGTATGGTATTTTGAGGAAAAGTACATTGGCAAGGTTGAGAAAAATTGACAAATGTTTATTTTTTTTTAAAAAAAGAAAGAAAAGAAAAAAAATGAAAAGAGAAAAATAAAGAAAGCAAAAGAGGAAAAGATCTCAATCCTTGCTAGTGTTGTGCACATTGATGAAAAATACTTAAAGTGAGGGAAGTTTTTGGGTTGATGTTCGGATGGTAGCACGGTTGTTTTTGTGAAGAGTTGAGCTATAAAAAGTGGATGTGATGTATTAAAGTGCTTAGGGAGGTAGTCACTATTCTAACCATATATATCATACCCGTCCTTTAGCCTACATTACAACCCTTAAAGTCCTAGTTAATCCCGAATAGGAGCGAACCTACATTAGTGGAGTCCTACACTACGGGCAAGCCCATGGTACCATTGTGTGGCACTTGAGATTCTTTTTGAGTATGAGGGGATTCTTTCTATCTTGAACGTCCCTTATAATTCATTTGATATATTTTTGTGTGATTGGGACTAGACTTTGATTGGTGAGGATACATGGATTATGAGAGGTTGGAGCTTTTATTAGGCCCTAATCTTGAGCGAGCGGGCATGTCGTGAGTAAGTTGGTGTGAGGAGTCGTTTCTTGAGGCTTGGATGTTGCTACTTGATTGCTTTGATAATCCTTGTTTTCTAAATGTGTGGTGTGTAAATATGGGGAAGTTGTGTGCTTGTATGTTTGGTGGCTAATTGTTGGTATCAACATTAGTCATAGGTATGCGCTTCCTTGAATTTCTTGATTTGGTTGGATGAGTTTGATTGAGTAAAAGTATGTTGGGTTTGTTTGTTCGAGGACGAACAAAGTTTAAGTGTGGGGTGTTGATGTTGGGCATAAATCTTGTATTTTGGCATTAATTTCTTATCATGTTTGGCTTTATTTTGAGGATATTATGTGCCCAACAATGATCAAATTGAGATATATTGCTAACTGGATGTGTTTGAAGGTTGAAGGAATGAAATGAAGGAATTTAGAGCTTAATTGGGACAAAAACGAGGAAGGAGCAGCAGTGCAAACAGCGGCTGGCAAAGTTGTCCTAGACGACTTAGGAGAGGCCAAGAACGTTTCCCACTTATTGTATTCCATATATAAACCCTGAAAAACATATTTTTAGAGGGGATTACGTATCTTTGGAGGCAAGAACGATAGGAGAGGCTAGAGAACCAAGATTCATCAATTGAGTTGTAATTCTTCTTTCCTCTTCATTGTTTCATGAATTTCAGATTATTTTGTGAGAAAGCTATCTTGTCTATGAGTAGCTAAACTCTATTATTCTAGGGTTATGAGTTAACCATAAAAGTTGTACTCTGAAGTTGATTGAACTCTAGTAAATTTATCAAATTGAGTTGTTTATTTAATTCTGCTCTGAATTACTTGATTTCTTGGCCAGTTGTTAAGTACTATCTATGAACCTAAGGTTGAACTCGAAAGTGGGAACCGTAGGTTGCAATAGAGTTAAATAGAGCGTGTTCCTGAACCTGGGCATCGGGGAATGGTTTCGCGGCTAGGATAGAAATATACCTAGCAGTCACGCTTAATCAGTATACAGGAGAAGCACATGCATTCTTGTTAACTCTAATTCCATAGACATATAGGTGTTAGGTTGGCTTGAATAGGCGAGCAGGGTATCAAAAGAGCTCTGTGAGTATAATCAACCCTGTGATTAGCAACTCAGATAAATAAAGTTAATTCAATCAGCGGATGAGTGCAACTGGATTGGTGAACGTCCCATAATCCTGGAATATTTCCTCTCACTAATATCTAAAACTCTTGAATTGTCTTGCATTCCATTTACTTCAATTACTTTTAATTAATTAGTTTAATTAAACACACTCGAAATCTGGTTGAACTCTCTTGAACAATATTTGGATTAAAGTTCGTCTAGTTAATAGTTAATCGATAGTCCTCGTGGGAACGATACTTTTTTATCACTTTATTACTTGATCGACCGCGTATACTTGCGTGTGCGTTTGGAGCGACACACCATTTCTCGCTTTTTCCAAAATATTTAACTTTTCAGCTATTTTATCGACTTCGTTGCTTCGGGTTGATGTTCGGCTTCCTCTAAGCCTTGGCCGTTTAACTTCAAAGTTTGATGTTAAGCCAAGTTAAGTGGAGAATAAAGAGGTAAAAGGTCCCCATAAGTCTCAATAGAAGGATAGGGGACAAGACCAAGTCAAAGATAATTAGTCTAAGTGGGGATTGAAGTGTACTGTTTAAAAACTTATGGGTATGATAAAAAAATTTTATATTTACAAAAACGCCCAAATTTCAAAAAAATTCAAAATTTTCGTTTCCCACTTCCCACCCACTTTTACACTCTCTTTCCTTATTCAAATCATTTCAAATTTTATTTCTCTCTCTTCTCTTTTTTCTTCCTCTTTTTTCTTCTTCCTTTTCATTCTTTCTTCTAAATTTCTTTTCAAATTCCATTTTATCACCATCCATATTATTTTCTTTCTTCTTTTTCGTATCCATTTTTTTCTTCTTCTTCTTCGTCTCCGTTTAATTCTTTTTTATTTTTTTTAATTCTAGTCATTTTATACATCTTTTCAGATGTGTAAACATATTTTCTATATGTTTATACACTTTTGAAGATGTTTTCACGGCTGGAAAAATGTGTACACATATAATAATATATATATATGTGTGTGTGTGTGTGTACACATTCTTTTATTAGAGTGGTGGAGGGTGGTGGGATAATGGTGGAGGGTGGTAGAGAGGTGGTGGTTGGTGGTGAGGGTGGTAGAAGGTGGTGGAGAATGGTGGAGGGTGGCAGGAGGTGGTGGTGAGTGGTGGAGGGATGATAAAAAGTGGCGGTGAGTGGTGGAGGGTGGTGGTGGAATGGTGGATGGGCGGGGGAAGGGGTGGGTTTGGATGGGGGTGGAGGCCGGATGGGGGTAAGGGTCGATGGGGGTGGGTGATGAGAGGTGGGGGCTTTGTGTAAATAAAAAAATTTGAGGGACTTTTAAAATATTAGTAATTAGTACTAATCTTAAAAGTGTCCCTTGTACCTATTTTTTGAGACTTGAATTCCAAAAAACTATTTAAACACTTAGGAGTCTCTCTCACCCAAAAATCCCACTTAAGTGCTACGGTCTGAAGATGACCTCAAATTCATACTCGTTATCGCAACTTAAGTAACAGTGTCAGTAGCGTTTTTTTATAAAGTGACTGAACATTTAATGGCACCATGCAAATAGAATACACCATGAAACTTTTACGTCCACCAAAAAAATCTCTGTTCATAATAAGAAACTAACCTTTTCTCAAATGACACAATTTTATGTTATTATACCTTTTAAAAATATTGACGTTTTGAATGTGATAATTTTTATATATAATACTTTTTCTTTGTATAAATATGTAAATTTTCTTTTGAAAAAGTTGTTAAATTAACATTCAAATTCATTTTAACATACTTATGTCCTCAAATTAAACCTCGATACGAGGATAGAAGCAATCAAAACAAATATAATTTATCCAACGATGTCAATTCTACAAGGAGTAGACGACCTAGAGGCTAATATAATCTATTTGATATGGAAATCTAATAAGCTTAGATTGAATTCCTAAAATATATGGTTGGAATTGATTAACACTACAATTAGAACTAAAAGGCTACTAAACACTTATCGTAATTCAACGAGCTTATTAAAATAATTAAAAGGTATGGAGTTGTATCCTTAATGTACGTGTATTCCTAATGGGCATAATCCTACTAAGCTTGTTTAACTAAATGGAATTACTACATTAATCAAAGCAAGTTCGACGCAATATCTAAATACTAAGTGGCCTAAACCAATTTAACCTTCTTAAGTTATAATTAAGGATTGCATTAAGGTCTATTCCTAGTTTTTCAAAGCAAAATTATTCATATCTCTTGTTCAATTTCTCAATTATGGTTAATCAACCTCTCAATTAGCCTAATTCCTTGTTAGCTTCTTCATCTCATCCTTACTAACTTCTCGAAGTGTGAATCAAGATAAAAGGGTATTAATTGATGTTTGCAACTACTAATTTACAAATAAAGCATGAAAATTGCTAAATAATAATTATCATGATACATCTAAACAATAATTAACCGGATAATAGATAATTTTATTATTAAATGCTTATTAAGTTTATCATGCACCAACTATAGTAAAACATCTTAACTACTCATAATTAAAGAAAGTAAAAAATGCACAAACAAAAGAAAATTAAAGACACAATGAAAATTACAAGAAATTTAAATTAAATGCTTTATCGTCCACTTATTTGCGCTTTTCTAACCTTTTAAAAAATACTTTTGAGTGTCAGATTATGAGAAAGTAATGTATGAAGGTTCATTTGTGATTAATATAAATATATAAAAGATTAAGAGCCCGTTTGGTTGAGCTTGAAAGTGGCTTTTAAGCTTATAAGCCTATTAGTAAATGTTTGATAATTAAAAATTTTATGGGCTTATAAGCCTTTTGTACTTAAAAAAACCAAAAGTGAGAACTTCGGAAATACTAACTTCTCAAAAAATGACTTATAAGCCACTTTTGGCTTATAAGCTGCTTAAATTAAGCTCACCCAAATGGGCTCTTAAATAATTCTTATGAAAGACTTAAGTTAATTTTTTATATTTATTTACTTAAAATATCAAACATAACATAAAATATATTATTATAATAGCACGAAGGCCTTAGTGAATGTCACTCGCCTTTTTATCCTCCATATGTACTTTTTAGGTTGGATAAAATGGTAAATCATTAATCTTTTAATAATTTTTTGGTATTTATTTTTTGACAGTAGACCCTTTTTAAGGATTAAGGAATAGAGGTTTTATTACATACTTTCTCTAAAGTCTAGATATTGCCCGCAACTCCCTTTGTTAATCTTCTATTAGGTTTAGAACAGCTCACATATAAATTTATACAGTATTAGAATTTCACGGATTGAAAGACAGCCATGTCCATAGCTTTTTCTTTTGAGATTTTGTTATTCTTCTTAAATAAATTATGTATAAACTTTCCATATATGTGAATTAATGGTGGTGTTTGTTTTCTTATTTTTCCTACAGGTCTGATTGATTCAAGATACCATTCTATTGCTTTGCGTTGCTTGCTTTCTTCTACTTAATTACTACTACATCATGGCATAAAGGTTATAGCTTTATTTATTTTCATAGGTTAGAGCTTTATTTATTTTCATATCTTCAAAATTGTATCGATATACTCATCTTTATTTGTACATTATATATTTTCGTACAACCATGCATGATGAAAAGACGTATAATAATTTTTCACTCAAAAATATTAGATTGTAAAAGAATGTATGGTTAGGGAATCGTCATATTCATGAGTGTTACTTATATTTCCTTATCTCTAATGAAAACAATCCTATTTTCTATGTAGCTTTCGAAGACGATAGAAATTCACACCAACAATCTCTATAGTGCTTCTCTCTCCCTTTTTTTTTTCTTTTTCCTACTGGGTGTCTGGTGCCCTCATTGGAGCCCCGACTAATTCGGTTTCGCACTGCATAGGATCCCATTCGGGGGAAGGCTCTCTGCCAAGGATTTTTCCATATCCAGGGCTCGAACCCGAGACCTCTGGTTAAGGGATGAGCAATCTCATCCACTGCACCACATCACTTGATGGTCTCTAAGGTGCTTCTACAATATAAATTTTCTTCGGGTTTTCATACTATGTGAACTTTGAAATAAAAAATTTGCTAACTTTTTATGGCATCTAACACTACTAAAAAAATACAGTTTTCCGACCACCCAATCGGTCGCATATCGGTCGCCAAGTCGACCGATCGGCGACCGATACGGGTGGTCAGAGAATTAATGGTAGCAAAAAGTCCTGCGACCGAAACTTGGTCGAAACTTCGACCATTATGCGACCGAATTTCAGTCGCACAATAGCATAGAAACAGTGACCGTTTAGGCGACCGAAAATCGGTCGCATAGCATATGCGACCGACAATCGGTCGCATACTTGGTCTCAGGTGTGGAATTACCTGTGACCGCTATGCGACCGATATTCGGTCGCTGACTTGGTCGTAAAAAAAAATATTGTGTGCGACTGATTTGGCGACTGAAAATCGGTCGCCAAACTGGGAAAAACCTGCAATAAAAAACCTGTTTTCAGGCAGTAGCAAAGCAAAAACCAGATGGAATCAATAGAAAACTGCATTTTGAAGACAATAAAAACAGTAATTCACCAATACAACGCAATAAAATAGTCAGAGTTCGATGACGGTAGTAAGGTTTTTAAATCAATGGAAAAATATATGAGTTTCCATAACACTTACAAATGACGTAAACCAATCTACATTGCACGAGCTCTGCATCATCCTTGTAATATAACATGCACCTATTAACACAGTAATGAATCTTATGAGAAGTAAGGCCTAATGAGGAAACCAACTTCTTAGTGAAGTAATAAGAAGTTGGTAAGTCCATGTTAGCCGGCTTTAGTTCATTCATAAGGCCTATGATGGAATCCATGGCAGCTTGAGAAATACTATAATCTGATTTGATACTTTGCAATCTGACAGCAACAGACAACTTGGAATGTACCGAACCCTCATGGAATGGACGACTTGCTTCCTCCAACATTTTATAGAATTCACTTGCCTCGGCATTGGGAATGTGCTCAGTGTTAGGCTGTGATGTACCCGGCTGCATGGGATCATTATCTGGGTACATACCAAAAGCATCATGAACCATATCATCCATTCTATAATCATTACGGTCTGGTTCCAAAACCGGAGAACTACTAGTGCCATGAATATTTTGAAGCAGTTGAATGTGCCCCTGCAAATCCCACGGCTCTCCATGATAACGCCAAATATAGTAATCTGGCATAAACCCCTTATCTAACAGATGCAGTTGTACGGTCGTTATATCTTGGAGGGTGCAACATTTTCACTTTATGCAGGGGCACTTAATTGTACCACGCCTTATAAAAGGTTCGGTTGTTTTTGCTAAAGCAACAAATTCCTGAAGACCCTCTTCAAATTCAGGCCTTATCCCCCGCCGACCGGGGAAAAGTCTATTGTCCATCCACAAACGACGTGCATTAAAGTCCATATCTACACAAAAATTGCCAAATTGAGAACAATCTAATTGGTACCAATTTTTAATAATCCTAGCCTTTTTTTGAATATCCATTGGTCCGTTTGAATTCCATATTAATTACTATTAGCAGTGCAATACAAAACGCATACAATTTATCCGGTTTAGGCATAAAATGTTCCAAACATGAACAATCCAAACAACAATACCAAAACCCTAACTTTAAATGCATAGCAAGTATCCCAAACACCACAACCCATGACAAGGCATCAACACATTGCAAACAACTCTACCAAACAATTCCAACAAATCACAACAATTACCATAATTAATTCCAAACATCACAACCCTATATTTAAAGTTCATCAACCCAAAACAACTTACTCGACATCACATTATATAGAATAAACCAATTATAACTAACAACTAACATGTAAACAACATATAGGCCGAATTATTTTAAAAATGTATATAAATTCGGATTAATATTAAACCAAAAAAAAAAAAATTACCTCAACTTTGTTTGGGATCCAATCGCATGTAACTATGATTCACCAATGTGCTATCCACCCAATAACTACAAAAAAAAGTGAATTAAAAAGTCATTATTTGAGTTTTTTAAAAAATAACAAAAATTACTAAAAAATGAAATTTACCTTGAATTAGTAGGTGTAGATTGTGTTAGATGTTATGTTGGAGGTTATAGAGTAGTAATTTAAAGTTATATGGGGTATGTAATGGTGGATAGTTGGTTATGGGGTGGGGGGAGAGTTCGGTTTTTAGGGATTGGAGGGGATTTGAGATTTTTGAAATGGGTGAGGAAGGGCTGCTGCCCCGTTTTTCTACAGAAACCTGCGACCTCCTATGCGACCGATTTTCGGTCGCATAGCTTTGACTAAAAAATTTAATTTTTCTCCGACTCACAATCGGTCGCCACTTCGACCACGTTTTGATTTTATTTTTTCCCGTGGTTTGGGCGATCGAAAATCGGTCGCACAACTGCACAGACCGATTTTTGGTCGCACAGAGGTGGTGGGAGATCTGTCTTTTTTTTTAGTAGTGTAAGTTTGCATAATATGACATGAATTTTGATTTTTATCTTAGCTTGTTGCATAATACTATTGATTTACTTTTGAGTAACATCAGTCACTATGAGGAACTCCTAAGGAAGAATTGTCTAGGAATCAATCATGCAAAATTGTTGTATTTCTACGTAACTATAAAACCCTCAATTGGAAAATAGATGCCATAACTTGAAAATACCATTAATAATTAAGGCACTAAGATTGTAGTGACTGATGAATTTGCAATTTTATATTTATAAAATTTTTCCTTTTGTTTTGTTTTGTTTGAAGAATTGTTATAATTAAATTTTTATTATTTTTTTAATTCCTAGATGATGTTTATACATTGTTTAAAATTTCATTTGTTTAGTTTTCCAGGTATTGTAATACTTAAATTGTATAGGTTTCATTTGTTCAAGTTTGTCGAGTAATCTAATGTTTTACTTGTTTATCACGTAGGTGTATGTTATTTTCATTTGTCTCCTAGATTGATTAGATTGGTTTTATAACAAATAGGAAATCATTGTGCACTCCAAATAAAATTCTAAGAGTATCTATAATACATGTTTCCTTATGGCAGTTGATCTGCTTTTTCTTTTCTATTTAAACCATACTTAACGTAGAACAAAACTAGAGTTTATGAGATTGAGAAATTTTACATAAAGCCATTCCGTACATTTATTTATTTTTTGTGCTTGAGGAGATAAATTTGCCATCACCAGTACATACATGTGCAAGTGAATTTTATTGTTTGTGTATAGTTGGGATGAAACTAGATATATAGGTAAGAAGTTGGTATTACTTTTTATTCAATTTTATGGCAGTCTTTTATTCCCAAGAATGACAATTCTTTGATTCTTTTGTTGTTGATGATGTTATTGAAGGTGCAGCTTGAATCACACAAAACAAATTGCTTTGAAGTGTGGTGCTACATGCAGAAAAAATGGAGTAACAGATATGACTTCAAGGTATTACTTTTATAACCTTAATCAAATGCCACGAGTTTGAGTTTTGGAATTAGTTGAAACTCAAAGCTGGTCAGTATTAAACACAGGTTGTGAAATAAAAATGTATGAAGAGGTACAAACTACATGGCTTTCATTCATTTTAAATCCACTTCTATATATTTTTCTTAAACTTTATTGTATCCTTAATTCGAAACACACTGAGGTATATCAAACTATTAGCTAGCTCAATATCTTTAGATTTAGAGGTAAGGTATGTTTTTGACAATATTGAAGTATCTCTTTGTATTCCAGGATTTTTTAAATAATTTAGTAGAAGTATTATATTACAATAATCTTGCATTGAGTACTGCAATATGCACTATTGCATTGTGCATATTTGTAATTTTTTAGAATATTCCTTCTCACAATTTTCTTATTCCTACTTTGAAGGATAATTTTTTGTGCACTTTGTTTACTTTTCTAGTGGTTCAGAAATGCATTAGTCTATCTTTTATGACCATATCTATAATTAATTCTTAGTCATGTGATCATGGTGCTAGATGTAAAAGTAACTCTTGATATCCATCAATTTAGATTGAAATTACCTGGTTGTCACTTGTCTGTAAATTAGATTGTACACATGCAAGTGCAACATAATATTGATGGACGTGAACTTCAATAAGCATGAAGCTATACACAACTGAATGATACAGCGTTGTAAAGTAAGTAATTGCTCAAGAAAAAAGTGATCGTAAAGATAACACGACGAGGTTGGAAAAGCGAGAATTTATACAATTGTGAGAAGTTAAAAGATCTATGTATTACGTATGTGCGTTTGTTCTTATAGCACTAATGTTGTTTGTCGTATATTATATTCAAAATTAAAATGTGTTTATTTCTAGAGCGTTTCAGAACGTCAAGATAAATAAGTATTGAAAAAGATACATTAATGTGTACTAGGAGCCCTTTTTGCTCCTATTTATAACAAATGACAAATTAATTATAAAAGGGAGCGGAGTCAAAATAATTCTATTAGAAAGTTGTTAAGAGTTACCGTCGTTGCTTGTTTACATCCGAATTCTTCTTGTAGCATTCTTGTTGTCTTATTCGTTACTCGTTTTATAGGTACGATGATGTTTGGCATTTTATGCCAAGGTTTCCTTAATATTACCGCATGTTTGAGCTTGTTATTCGCTCGTTTTGTAGCTTGTGAATGTGGTTTTACACTGATTTTATGTCGTGCGTGTGCAGGTTGTTACGCAGTATATTTGGAGCTTTTAGGAGCTTGATGGAGCAAGAATTGATTGGATGTTGATTGAAGATTGGATTGAGCAAACAAAGGCACGACACGAGGCGAGTTTCGGAGCAAGGAAAGAGCAGTTTTGCCTGGCGCTATGGGCCACGCGCCGCGCCCTCTACCGCGCGCAGTGGCTAGGCGCGATTGGGCATGCGCCGCGTGGCCAAAGCGTGGAAAATGTGGCGTCCTCTGGTTGTTTGGGCGCTTTCCGAGGCGCGGGGCGCCCGTTATAGCGCCCCTTGTGCGCGTTTTTACTCCCTATTCCTTCTAGCATTGGGTCTAACTTATTACTAAGGGTTTGTAAACATTATAAATAGTTCCTTACTTAGTTTTTGTAAGAAGTTCTTGACTTTGGAGCAATATTGAGAGCTACATACTTCATTGAACAAGGGTGATTCCTAATCTTTCATCTATTACATCAATTACTTCATTATTACATCAAATCTTTGCCTTGTGATTATGAATATGTGTGGCTAATTTTATTACGTTCTAGGGTTAGAGTTTTACATGAAAGTTGATTGTTGAAGATTGATTCCCATTGATTGAATCCCATAACGGGTTACTTATTCTTTCTTGATTTCACTTGCTTAATTGTTAGAGCTCGATAATTATGCATCATCTATGGTTTTTGGGTTGAACTCGAAAGAGAGAATCTAATTACATAATAAGAAAGAATAGAACTAGTTTGTGAACCCGGGCATCGGGGAACCAATTTGCGAGTAGGATAGACATATACTTGCTTGCCTAGTTTAACTCATTACAGGATCGTTAATGCGTGCATGTGATTTAACCCATAGACATATAGGGATTGAAGTAGCTTGCATAGATTGTGAATAACTGAAAGGTTTTCATAATTACATTTACTCTGTCAGTTAGTAACCCGGGATTTAAGAAGTAGAATCAATTGAATACATCAACTGGATTGTTCGTAACTCTGACCCTGGACCGTCCTCTTAATATTGTTAACACCCAAAGTATTGCACCATTGCTTGACTACACATCTAGCACTTTAATTACTGCTTTTTGGTTACAAAACGCTCACCATCAAAGAACAAGACCCCTGGATAGTTGTTAGAAATTGTTTACTAAGTATTAGTCTGCACAGTCCTCGTGGGAACGATACTCGACTTTGTCACTTTATTACTTGGCGACCGCGTATACTTGTGTGTGCGTTTGGGGGCAACAAGTTTTTGGCGCCATTGCCGGGGACTATTACTGACTAATTTCTTTTTGAACGATTACTTAATTCCTATTCAGGTTTAATTTTTTTGTTGAGTTTGTTGTGCTGTTTCAGGCAATAGGTTTTGAATGCAAAGGAATAAAAAGGATGAATCACTCGCACCTTTTGATCCCGAGCCTGAAAGAACCTTGAGAAGGGCGAAAAGAGAAGCGAGAGATCGAGAAGCACTAGCAATCGTACTTGCCTCTCTACCTGTTGAAATGGCCGAAGAACAAGCTATAGCAGTGCGAGATGTTGCTCTTCCCAGCCTGGGAGGAGTAGCATCAAGTATTGTTAAGCCCGCTATTACCGGGCACTTTGAGATCAAGCCCGACATGATTCAGTTGCTGCATGTGACGGGGAAATATGCTGGATTACTTCATGAGGATCCGCAGCAACACATTCAAAACTTTCTGGAGATCAGTGATACTTATACACCCTCGGGTGTACCTACTGATTATGTTCGTTTTACTCTGTTCCCGTTTTCACTGATTGGGACAGCAAGAAAGTGGTTAAAGGCTGAAACGCCTGGGTCTATCACTACTTGGGAGGACTTGGCTAAGAAATTCTTGGCTAAATTTTATCCATCTGCCAAGACAGCCCGGCTGAGGAGTGAAATCATGTCGTTCAGACAGTTAGACGGAGAATCTTTGTACTCATCCTGGGAGAGATTTAAGGTTCTATTGAGGGATTGTCCACGCCACAACCAATCCAATGAGGTTATTGCACACACTTTTGTTGAGGGGTTGAATGCACACACGAAGATTGTGGTAGATGCTGCTGCTGGAGGTCAAGTACTGGCTTTAAACTTTGATCAAATTTATGATTTACTTGACAAGTTTTCGAGAAGCAATCCTGATTGGCAGGGTGTTGGTAGAGCTACTACGCAGAAGTCTGCTGGGATACTTCAATTGGATGCAGTTTCAGAGCTGAGGGCGAAAATGGATGCTATTTCCAACCAAATCAGCAAGCTAACTCTGCCGCAGGCTCAACAACCAGCAGCTCCAGTGCAACAACTTCAAGTCTTTTGTGAGGTTTGTGGAGAGGATCATGCTACTGACGTCTGTCCATCTAATCTAGAGTCAGTATACTATGTGGGTAATCAGAACAGATCACAGGGTCAGAATCGCAATCAATATGGTAACAGCTATAACACGGGTTGGCGCAGTCACCCAAATTTTTCTTGGAGGGATAATCGTGAGCAGCCTCAAGGCAATGAGAGATCCCAAAATGCACCACAGCAGGGGTCACAGTCGCAGAGTTAGCCACAGCAGTCTAGTTCAGTTGAGGATATGCTTAAGAAAATTCTTGCAGGGCAGCAAAAGCTCATGGATGATTCAGCATCTCAGGCACAAACAATTAAAGATTTGAGCAATGCGCAGAAAGATCTTGAGAGGCAATTGGGGCAGCTAGCTGAAGCACAAAACAATAGACCTCGGGGTGCTTTACCGAGTGATACAGAGAAGAATCCTAGAGAGTTTGTGCAAGCAGTTACTTTGAGGAATGGAAGAGCTCTGGAAGAAGTTCCCCCAAAGCCAAAGAAGCCTGTTGGTGAGTTAGAGCCCAATGCTGAGAGGGAAGTGGAGAAAGAAGCAGAGAAAGTGATAGCAAAGCAGCCTGAGTCTGCTATTGTGAGACCACCACCACCTTTCCCTCAGAGACTTCAGAAGCAGAAAGTTGATACAGCATGCAAGAAATTCTTGGAGATCTTGAGTCAAATTCAGGTAAATATTCCTTTGGTGGAGCTTTTGCGGGATGTTCCCAAATATGCTAAATACATCAAGGACATTGTTGCTAATAAGAGGAGACTGACTGAGTTTGAGACAGTTGCACTTACTGAGGAGTGTAGTTCCAGAGTTAGAAGCAAGCTTCCTCAGAAATTGAAGGATCCTGGCAGCTTTACCATTCCCTTGAAAATTGGGGAACATGAGGTTGGTCGTGCTTTATGTGATTTGGGTGCTAGTGTGAATTTAATGCCTTCTTCAGTTTTCAGGAAGCTAGGCCTGGGTGAGCCACGACCCACTACTGTGACTTTGCAGCTGGCTGATAGATCATTGACATGCCCCGAGGGGATTATTGAGGATGTGCTTGTGCTAGTGGGTCAGTTTATATTACCTGTGGATTATATTATTCTTGATTATGAAGCTGATCCTGAGGTTCCTCTCATCTTGGGAAGAGGATTTTTGGCTACTGCTGATGCTGTTATTAGAGTCAGAGCTGGTAAGATGATCATGAAGGTAAATGGGGAAGAAGCTGTGTTTAATGTGTTCAGAGCTACCCAGCTTCCTTCTCATTATGAAGAGTTGTCCATGGTAAAAGTGATAGATGATGAGTTGACTGCTGATGAGAGGTCATTTTTGGCTTCTAATGTTGATTCTTTGGAAAGGGCACTCTTATGTGATGATGATGATATCCTGAAGGATGATGATACTAAAGAATATGTGGAGGTTCTTAATATGCAAAATAAATTCGTCCCAGGGTGGAAGAAATTTGAGGAGCTTGATAGACCGTTGACCTTAACTCCTGCTAAACCGTCTATTGAGAGAGCTCCTAATCTTGAGCTCAAACCTTTACCCGCACATTTACGTTATGCTTATTTGGGTGAAGGTAATACTTTGCCCGTGATCCTTTCTTCTTTGTTGTCTGATGTGCAGGTTGAGAAGGTGTTGCGGGTATTGCGAGAGCGCAAGAAAGCTATTGGCTGGACTATTGCTGATATTAGAGGGATTAGCCCTTCTTTCTGCATGCATAAAATTCTCTTGGAGGAAGATCATAAGCCATCCATAGAGCAGCAGAGGAGGCTAAATCCAATTATGAAGGAGGTGGTGAAGAAAGAAGTTATCAAGTGGCTGGATGCTGGTATTATTTTTCCTATCTCTGACAGCAAGTGGGTGAGTCCAGTGCAATGTGTTCCTAAGAAGGGGGGCATGACAGTGGTGAAGAATGAGCATAATGAGTTGATTCCTACAAGAACAGTTACAGAGTGGCGAATTTGCATTGATTATAGGAAGCTGAACAAAGCCACCAGGAAAGATCACTTCCCACTCCCTTTTATTGATCAGATGCTGGATAAACTTGCAGGCCATGAGTATTACTGTTTCTTGGATGGGTATTCGGGCTACAATCAAATTGTGATAGCCCCTGAAGATCAAGAGAAGACTACTTTCACTTGTCCATATGGCACCTATGCATTTAGGAGGATGCCATTTGGGTTGTGTAATGCCCCGGGGACTTTTCAGCGGTGCATGATGGCTATTTTCACTGATATGGTGGAAAAATTTGTGGAGGTATTTATGGATGATTTCTCAGTGGTTGGTGACTCTTTTGATGAATGTTTGAAAAATCTTGATGCTGTGCTGAGCCGTTGTGAAGAAACAAATCTGGTGCTGAATTGGGAAAAATGTCACTTTATGGTTCAAGAAGGCATAGTACTTGGGCACAAGGTGTCAAAGCAAGGGATCGAAGTTGACAAAGCGAAGATTGAGGCTATTGAGAAATTACCACCACCTATCTCTGTTAAGGGGGTGCGTAGTTTCTTGGGACATGCAGGGTTCTATAGACGTTTCATAAAGGACTTCTCAAAAATTTCCACTCCCTTGTGCAAATTATTAGAGAAGGATGTGAAATTTGTGTTTGATGATGCTTGTCTCATGGCATTTGAAGAGTTGAAGAAAAGGTTGGTGACCGCACCAATCATCATTGCTCCTGACTGGTCTTTTCCGTTTGAATTGATGTGTGATGCGAGTGATAATGCTATTGGGGTTGTTCTAGGCCAAAGAATTGGAAGAATTTTTCACTCCATTTATTATGCAAGCAAGACGCTTGATGCAGCCCAGTCTAATTATACTACCACTGAGAAGGAGTTGCTAGCCGTGGTTTATGCTTTTGATAAATTCAGATCTTATTTGGTTGGCACTAGTGTTGTTGTCTACACTGATCATGCCGCAATCCAGTATTTGTTTGAAAAGAAGGACTCCAAGCCTAGACTCATTAGATGGGTTCTCCTATTGCAAGAGTTTGATGTTGAAATTCGAGATCGCAAGGGGACTGAGAATCAAGTAGCTGATCATTTGTCAAGGCTGGAGAATAGAGATCATGTAGATGAGGGGCCTGAGATAAAAGAGGTATTTCCTGATGAGCAACTTTTTGCTCTAGATAAAGCTGAAGCGCCATGGTATGCTGACATGGTGAATTTTCTTGTGAGTGATGTGTATCCCCCTGGGGCTACTGCTGAGCAAAAGTGTAAACTCCTTCATGAGAGCAGATTTTATGTGTGGGATGAGCCCTATTTGTACAAGATAGGAGTTGATCAACTAGCTAGGAGATGTATTCCAAGGGAAGAAGTAGAGCCGATTCTACAGAGCTGCCATTCCTCTCCTTATGGTGGCCACCTTGGTGGAGATCGAACAGCTGTAAAGGTACTTCAGTCTGGTTTCTTTTGGCCTACTTTATTTAAAGATGCTCATGCCTTAGTGAAGCAATGTGATCGTTGCCAAAGAACGGGTACTATTACTAGGCGTCACGAGATGCCTTTGAACAATATCTTGGAGATTGAGCTGTTTGATTGTTGGGGTATTGATTTTATGGGTCCATTCCCACCTTCTATGGGCAATAAATACATCCTTGTAGCAGTTGATTATGTATCTAAATGGGTGGAGGCCATTGCACTTCCAACAAATGATGTGAGTGTGGTGGTGAAGTTCGTGAAGAAGAATATTTTCACTCGTTTTGGAACACCGCGGGCTATAATCAGTGATGAAGGTACGCATTTTTGTAACCGGTTTTTCAATAAGTTATTGGCTAAGTATGGGGTTCGCCACAAGGTGGCTACTGCTTATCATCCCCAAACTAGTGGCCAAGTGGAAGTGTCTAACAGAGAGATCAAACAAATCCTTGAGAAGACTGTGAATGCCTCGAGGAAGGATTGGGCTATGAAGTTAGATGATGCTCTCTGGGCCTATCGAACTGCATTCAAAACACCTATTGGAACCATATAGGCTTGTTTATGGTAAGGCCTGTCACTTGCCGGTTGAATTAGAGCATAAGGCGTATTGGGTAATTCAAAAGCTCAACCTTGATATGGCTTTGGCGGGTGAGAAGAGGATGCTCCAATTGCATGAACTAGAAGAGTTCTGTTTCCATGCGTATGAAAATGCGAAGCTATACAAGGAACGGACAAAGAAATGGCATGATAAGCACATTGAGCGTCGTTCTTTTGAGTCCGGGCAGCTTGTATTGTTGTTCAACTCGAGGTTGAAATTATTTCCGGGCAAGTTGAAGTCGAGATGGTCGGGGCCTTTTGAAGTTGTTCGTATTACCGCACATGGAGCGGTTGAATTGAGAGCCCCAGATTCTGAAAACACATTTTTGGTTAATGGTACTTTGAGGGACCCTTGATTTATACCCGTCGTGCCACGACGTTAAATAAGGCGCTTCTCGGGAGGCAACCCGAGGTTGTACTTGTAATAGTTTAGTATTTTTCATTTTATAGTGTCACGTAGTTAGTTGTTTTTGTGTGTCGTTTTTGCAGGTTTCGGGTGAGCTAAACAAGGTGAAATGAATGCATTGAGGGGTATGGGACGTCTCGAGACATGTCCCGCGCTTGGGGTTGTACTTGGAATCGAAAATCGTTGCGAAAGAATGTGCTCGGGCGCGTTCGGGAGTGCCCCGCGCAACCCAAAGAGCCAAAATTAAAGCTGAAAAAAGAAGCCTGGCGCGGTTGGGAGCGCCCCGCGCCTCCCACCGCGCTAAGCTTGGCAGATTGTCCAGAATTCTGTCCGCGTTTGGCATGCGCCGCGGAAGCCAACGCGGAAGGCCAAAGTTTTGTAAGTTTTCCGGGTCAAACAGGTTTTGACCCGCGACCCGGTCTCCCCCATGCCTTTATTCCCCGATTCTAACACCTAATTCCTCACTATTTTCACTAAAAAACACTCTCTAATCACTCACAAATTCATCTCTCACAGTTGGACTCATCCCAAATCTTGTGCAATCCATTCTAAAACATTCAAGTAAGTAAATTCTTCTTCTCTTCTCTTCATTAACATGTAAGTTGCACTTATTATTGCTCATGGGTGATTTCTTAGCTAGTTACAAGTTTACTCATAGAATTCATTCTTGTGATGCTTAAATTGCTAATGGTGATAGATAGATGACTTGTGACTTGTAAAAAGAGATCTCCCAACCAATTGGGAGGGTTGGCACAATCCAAAATTCATTGAAATTGTTAGTTCCAAGTTGTGCACACTAGGTGTTTGTGAAAAAACCTCAATGATACAAATTCAATAACATTGTGAATTCTTGAGTAGCAATGCATTCCTTAGGCTAAATATGGACACTAGGTGTTGCACACACATAAGAATTGCTCATGATGCACCCACACTAGCTTAATCTTGAAAAATCACAACTGTGGCATACTTTGTCCAAAGCTAGTTGTGTTCAAGTGTGGGGTTGCTCGTGCCATTGAGTTAAGTGTTGACACATTAGTGATGCCGGGCAATCCACCGCTAGGAGACCATTCACTCGGAGCCAAGTCAAGGATGTTCAAGAGGTGCATTTATACTTGGAGAGGAGAGGACTTGAAGAAGAGAGCGAGTGGAAGCCATTTCGGGTGATCAAACTAGGCCTCACGCCTAAGGAAGAAAGTGGCACAGCAGAGCCAGGCGCCCCGCCTGGCAAGCTCACTGCCTAAGGAGCTGAAAATGCATAGGCGGGCCGCCTAGCCAGGCGTCCAACCCAGGCGCGCCGCCTAGCCAGGCGCCCCATCTGATCTCAGGCGCCCCGCCTAGCTGAAGCCTAACCCAGGCGCCCCTCCCAGGATCCAGGCGCCCCTCCCAGCTGTGAAGGCCTATGTTTATTTTACCGTTTTGCCCTACGTGGCCTACTTTGTAAACCTTATTAGTAAGGGTATTTTAGTCATTGTGCAAGCTTGGTAAACACTATAAATATCCATGCTTAGCCTATTTTGAACTTAGTTTATGATAGTTGATGAATGTTAAACATCGAACATGAGCAAGGCTCTTGGTTATTGAATGAACCCCTTTGATTTTGGACTTGTAGTTCTTCTAGCGGATCTAGATGAATACTTTTCCTCTCCGACCATTCTACTTGCGTGCTCGCGTTAGCTCGAGGGTAGTTGCATAGCGTAGGTGTTCTTGTCCTTCTCTCGGGGTGTAACGGAACCAGTTCTCCGTTGCTACTTGAGATTAGAGATCGAGATACGTCTCGTTCTTATCTTTTACTTTCCGCGTTTGATTTCCTACATCATTTGGTATCAGAGCAAGGCTCGAGTTTTGTTTCTACAAACCCCCGACCCTTGGTTCTTCGTGCCTAGTATCCTCTTTTAGTTTCCTTGTTGTTGAAGTTATTAGAAAGGAGAAAATTACAAAAAAATTGAAAAATTGAAAATCTAAAAATTTGGTGAAACTTGTTGGTTTGGATGATTTGTGATATGGGTGTTATAGATTCTTGATCGTGATTGAATTCCCGTTGCTTAGGTATCAAAATTGTTGGAATTGGTGAAGTTTGAAAAATTGAAACCCCAAAACCCCTTAAACCCTTGATGAACTTGTTCTTGATGATTTGGGCTTGATTCTTGGGTTGGATTGATGCTTGATTGAAAACTTGATATTGGGGATTGAACTTCATTGAAAAATAACCGATTCGGTACCAGTTTTGTGGGATTTGAACATGTATAACACCTACTTTGATGAATCACAATCCTTGTTGAACCCTTTTGTTAAACCCTTGTGTTCTTGAGTTCTTGAGATTGAACCTTGATTTGATTGATTGTTTGGTTGATAATTTGATTGGGTTTTGTTAAGGAAGATCAAACACAACTTTGGGTATCATTGGATTGTGAAAACAAGTTGAAAACATTGGAATTGGGGCTTGAAAATCGACTTGGAACAAGTTTGGAGCGAATTGAATCTGTCTCAGGCCCAGGCGCCCCGCCTAAGCCAGGCGCCCCACCTGACTTGCTCACTGCCTAAGTCTCAGGCGCCCCGCCTAGACCCAGGCGCCCCGCCTGGAATACTGCACAGTCTAGGCGCCCCTCCTGAGTTTCAGGCGCCCCTCCTGAGTGCTGAACGAGTTGTTTCGGGTAGATTTTCGTAGGTATTTCCCTTTGTTTGATAACATAACATCTAGTTAGTACTACTTTGAGTAACCGTTCTACTTGAATAGTGATAGCCTTTAATTGCTCTTAGGTGAATTCGTGCCTAGAAAGGAGAGTAGGAATTCCAAGAAAAGCGTAGAACCTTTTACTCAAGTCCTTCACTTCAAAGTGCCTAGCGTTCATTGAGTCCCATTGATTCCACTCACCCCGGAGTGTGCGTAACTCGTGAATAGTTTAGTTGAGTTGAGGAGTTGTAGTCATCTACTTGAAGCTTTGGAATTACAAGTCGAGTGAAATATCCACCGTCACCCAAAAGAGTGATCCGAGTGAACACAAGTGAGGGAGCGAGTGAGGTGTTTTAACTAACTCTTGTTTCTTTCTTTGTAGGTACCATGGCTAACGACGGACAAGATTTTATTAAGGAGGCCTTGGCTAATCTTCTTGCAAAGATGGACCTCATGAACCAAAGGATCGAGTCTCTTGAAAAGGGAGCCTCGAGTACACAAGGAGAACATGGGACCCCGAGTGTCCAAAATGAGAAAAGGACCCCGAGTGTCCAAATTGAAACCGGAGAAGGCTCAAATAGCCCTACCTTTACCCCGGAACAAGTTGTTGAATTGCTTAAGCAACAATGGGTAAAGGAGGATCGAGAGAGGATGGATCAAGTGTTGGGCAATACCCAACGAACGGGCATTCCCCGTATTTTAGACAACCCCCAAAGAGACATTCCACTTCCAAGACCCGTACGCAATGTCCAAGCTCTTGAGCAACCCGTTGAAGCTCAAGAAGGGGAGGAAGCCGAGTATGATGATGAGGCTTATGGGTATGATGATCACCTTCAACCGAGAAGAGGTATGAATTGGGGTCGAAATGTGGATCAGGGTAGAGGCCGAGGTCGAGGGCCACCCTTAGGATATGGAGGGAGGAATGCAAGGAGGGACTATGTTGCTTATGATGATCACTATGGAGGCCAACCGGAGCCATTCCAAGGGGGTTGTGACAACAACAACAACCTTAATAGTGTGAAGCTCACTATTCCTTCTTTCAAAGGGAGTAGTGACCCGGTGGAGTACATTGGTTGGAAATTGGCTATGGAGCGTATCTTTGATACTAATGATATGCCCGAAGTGAAGAAGACCAAGTATGCAATATCCTCCTTTGAATCTTTTGCTTCTACTTGGTGGGAGTCGGTGAAGAGGAATAGAAGGAGGACGGGTATGGCTATTAATCTTACTTGGGAAGAGTTGATCCGTGTGATGGATGAGAAGTACTTGACTAACCAATACCGGGTTGAACAACAAAGGCGTCTTTATGAGTTGAAGCAAGGTTACAAATCGGTTGGTGAATACTTCAATGAATTTGAGCAAATCCGAATGATCCTTGACTTAGATGATGAAGACAATGAGACGGCCATGATCCGTTTCAAAGGGGGCTTGAACCGAGACATAGCTTCACAATTGAAGTTCCACAAATATGATGATCATTACAAGCTATGTGAAGATGCGGTTGAGGCCGAGAAGTGGATAAAGGAGGAGAAATCCCTTCGCTACAAGAGTAGCACTACTACTCCAACAAGCAAACCAAAGGATTGGAAGCCTCCTACTACAAATGCAAGGTTCCCAAGTGCAAGTGGAACAAGTGGTGCAAATGCTAGCAAGGATGTGAAGAGGCCATATGAGAAGAACACATCTAATGTGGGAGGTAACTCTAAAACTCAATTGAATGCTCCTACTTCTTCTTCAATACAATGCCACAAGTGCAAGGGATATGGGCACTTTGCTAGGGATTGTCCTACAAAGAGGACCATGGTTGTTGTTGATAATCATGCCTATGAGAAAGAGAGTGAATCGGAAGATGAGGAAGTAGAGGGAGTAGAGGGAGATGAGGGAGTAGAGGAGGATGATTTGCTTGATGACACGATGGAGGAGGAGGATCCTCATACTTTCTTGGTTGTGAGAAGGAGCCTAGGGGCTATGATTGTTGAAGATAGCGAAACCTTGCAAAGGGAAAATTTGTTCCATGCTAGGTGCCGGGTCAAAGATGTTGTTTGCTCTATGATAATTGATTCCGGGAGTTGTGCAAATGTAGTGAGTCAATCACTTGTGTCTCAATTGAAGTTGACTACCATGAAGCATCCCAAACCTTATCGGCTACAATGGCTAAGCGAATGTGGGGAGCTTAAGGTAGTGAAGCAAGTGATGATTCGATTCAAAATGGGGAGTTATGTTGATGAGCATTTGTTTAACGTTGTGCCCATGCAAGCGTGCCACCTACTTTTAGGGAGGCCTTGGCAATTCGATAGGTAAGTGGTGCATGACGGTCGTGTCAATACTTACACGGTCAAACATGAAGGGAAGAGATTTGTGCTTAAACCTCTCACTCCTAAGCAAGTGAGTGACGACTACAAGAAAATGAAGGAGTTGAGGGAGGTGGCCAAGGCTAAGTCTATCATTGAGACTAGCCCTTTGTCCAAAAGCATGGTGGCAATCCCACCTACTTCATCTACCGGTGGCATATGTGCCATGATGCAACCGGGCGAGCTCTTAAAAGGAAATGATGGCAACAAGCTTCTTCTATGCTTAGTGCACAAAGGTATGGTTCTCTCTTCCGAATTTGATTATTCTTCTAACCCATTACCTAGTGCCATTGAAAGTGTTTTGAAGGTGTTTGAAGACTTGTTCCCGGATGAAATGCCAAGTGGACTCCCTCCCTTGAGAGGGATTGAACATCAAATTGATTTCATCCCGGGGTCTCAAATCCCCAACAAACCGGCTTATAGGATTAATCCGGAGGATACAAGAGAATTGCAAAAGCAAGTAGATGACTTGCTCTCTAAAGGCTTGGTCCGGGAGAGTTTAAGTCCATGTGCCGTACCGGTTATTCTTGTGCCCAAAAAGGATAGATCGTGGAGAATGTGCGTGGATTGCCGAGCCGTGAATAAGATAACGGTAAAGTACCGTCACCCTATTCCACGACTTGATGATATGTTGGATGAATTGAGTGGGTCGTGTGTCTTTTCCAAAATCGACCATAGGTCCGGTGGTGCAATGCAATACCCGAAGGGGTTGCTAGCACAAACGCGGAAGAACAATAAGAAGATAAAGATAAAAGCAAGGCAAAACTTGCTTCTTTTGAAAGAACAGTGAGGAACCTGTCTCAAAGCTCGATCAAAAGGGGCACAAGAATCACCTAAACTATGCAACAATCCTCAAGAGAACATTGCCTCTTGCAAACTGAATGATCAAAGAGGAATGTTCAATCGGATTTACCGAAAGCCACAAGTCCATAAAAGCCCTCACCGGGGTTGCTCACGACGGAGACAAGAAATGTGCTCGGCACTTTTCATTCAATTTCAATAATCAAAAACTTAGCTACTTACAATGTAAGGAAATAAGGTTTATATAGGAAATACTAAGGGTAAACTAGTAAATAGGTCACAGGTGACCAATAGAAATAAGCCACGCAGGGCTGAGTTTAAATGTGTTCGGCAGTCTTTGACTTCGGTGAGCCTTGGCTTCGGTTCTCAATTTGTCTGCTCGAACACACTTGTCCTCGGGCGCTTGACTTAGCTTCGAACACATGTTGTCGTGTTCGGCTTTGTGCCGCCCGGTGCCAAGAGCTGCTGTTCGGTAACCTTGTCCTCGGGCTCGAATTCAACGATGTAGCCCTTGGTTTCAACAATTTGCAATTCTCCTTCCGAACACATGCTTCCTCCCGATATAGCCAGCTGGACGTGCATGTCATGGAGCAGCTTGGCTTGGCTTCGAGTGATTGGCCTCCTCGGTTGAAGTGTCCTCGGTTGATCAGCACTTTGGGCTGCATCATTCTCCCCTTCTTGAGAGGATTTCATCCTCGAAATCGATTCTTCCCCTGCTTCAGATATTTGGCCTACAACACACGGAGTCAAATCAGTAACATTGAAGGTGTTGGACACATTATACTCACCTGGGAGGTCGATGACATAAGCATTGTTGTTTATTTTGCTCAGCACTTGAAATGGACCATCCCCTCGAGGAGCCAATTTTCCCTTCCTTAGGTTCGGGAATCGTTCCTTTCGGAAGTGAACCCAAACCCAATCTCCCTTCTTTAATTCCAGCTTCTTTCGCCCCTTGTTTTTCTTTAAGGCAACCTTTGCATAGACTTCCTCGAGGTTCTTCTTTGTCTTGGCATGCAACTCGAGCAGAGCTTTGGCTCGGTGAGTACCTATAAAATCAATAACAACTTCTCGAGGCAATGGGGTTAGATCAAGTGGAATTAAAGGGTTAAATCCGTACACACACTCGAACGGGGTCATGTTAATCATTCGATGCACCGTTCGATTGTATGCAAACTCCATCATGGGCAAACGATCAGCCCAGTTTCCAACCTTGCCTTTGGTCATTGCCCGAAGCAAAGATCCCAAGGTTCGGTTAACTACTTCGGTCTGTCCATCAGTCTGAGGATGGTGAGACGTCGAGAAAAGTAGTTTGGTGCCGAGGGCACCCCATAGACACTTCCAAAAATGACTCAAGAATTTTGTGTCTCGATCACTCACAATAGTACGAGGAACACCATGCAATTTCAACACATTGGAGACAAATAATGTAGCTACATGCTGGGCATCGTCACACTTCTTGCAAGGAATAAAGTGAGCCATTTTCGAAAATCGATCAACCACAACGAAGATGCTATCATGTCCTCCCCCCGATCTCGGTAACCCCAAGACAAAGTCCATGGATATATCAACCCAAGGTCGGTCAGGCACAGGCAACGGGGTGTACAAACCATGAGGGTTGGACTTCGATTTAGCTTTCTTGCAAACGAGACAAGCGTTGCAAAGCTTTTCCACATCTCGTCGCATTTTGGGCCAATGGAACTGCTCGGTCAAGATACCAAGAGTTTTGTCGACACCGAAGTGTCCCATCAGTCCACCGGAGTGAGCTTCTCGAACCAAGAGCTCTCTCCACGATGACACTGGCACACAAACCCTCCCATTCTTGAAGAGGTAGCCATCGTGCCACTGATATTTCTCAACCCTTCGGCCACTCAAGATTGCGTCTCGAACGCATTTTCACTTGGGATCGTCTTCGTACATCGACTTGATGCTTTCAAATCCCATGAGCCTAGAGGCGAGAGTGGTCGCTAAAGCAAATTTCCTTGATAGCGCATCGGCCACAACATTGTCTTTTCCCTTTTTGTAATGAATTACATAGGGAAAGCTCTCAATGAATTCAACCCATTTGGCATGTCTTCGGTTCAATTTCTCCTGTCCTCGGAGATGCTTCAAGGACTCATGATCGCTTTTGATCACAAATTCTCGAGGCCACAAATAATGCTGCCAATGGGCGAGTGCTCGAACGAGGGCATACAACTCTTTATCATAGGTCGAGTAATTCAAAGTTGCACCCTTAAGCTTTTCGCTAAAGTAAGCGATCGGCTTCGATTCTTGCATCAGCACTCCTCCGATCCCAACACCAGACGCATCACACTCGACTTCAAATGCTTTTCCGAAGTCAGGGAGTTGCAACAACGGGGAAGAACAAAGCCTCCGTTTCAACTCTTGGAAAGCCCTTTCTTGGGACTCTCCCCACACAAATGGATTGTCTTTCTTTACCAGCTCGGTCAAAGGAGCTGCCACGGTGCTAAAGTCACGAACAAACCTTCGGTAAAAGCTAGCTAAGCCATGGAAGCTACGAACTTGTGATACCGAGGTTGGAGTTGGCCAATCTTTGATGGCTTCGACTTTTGAGTCGTCGACTTCGACACCATTAGAACTGACAACGAATCCTAGAAAGACTACACGATCGACACCGAAGGTACACTTTTTGAAGTTAGCATATAACTTCTCTTCTCGAAGCTTTCCAAGCACAAGCCTTAGGTGTTCGACATGTTCATCCATGGTTCGACTATAAACAAGTATGTCATCGAAATAAACAACAACGAACTTGTTTATGAACGGTTTGAGCACATGGTTCATCAATAGCATGAATGTGCTCGGGGCATTGGATAAGCCAAATGGCATTACCAACCATTCATAGAGACCGAATTTGGTCTTGAATGCGGTTTTCCACTCGTCTCCGGGTTTCATTCGGATCTGATGGTAACCGGACCTGAGGTCAATCTTTGAAAAGCATGAAGAACCACTTAATTCATCTAGCATGTCATCTAATCGAGGGATAGGATGACGATACTTTACCGTTATTTTGTTGACTGCTCTACAGTCAACGCACATTCGCCATGTTCCATCTTTCTTCGGGACAAGGATAACGGGAACGGCGCAAGGACTCAAGCTCTCTCGAACGAGGCCCTTGTTCAGCAACTCATCAACCTGCCGTTGGAGCTCTTTGGTGTCTTCGGGATTACACCGGTATGCAGGTTTGTTAGGGATTTGGGATCCCGGCACGAAGTCAATTTGGTGCTCGATTCCTCTCAACGGAGGTAATCCACCTGGCATTTCCTCGGGAAACATGTCCTCGAAGTTCTGCAAAACTTTACGAACAAACAAAGGCAAAGGGTTATCATTAGAAAAATCATCATTAGAGTTTAGAAAGATACCCTTGTGCACGAGGCAAATCATCATCTGACCGTGGTCGTTGCCTCGTAAGATCTCACCGGGTTGCATGATTGCACAAATTCCTTTCACTTCGGTCGGTGAGTTTGTCTCCTCGGCCATCAATTTTGCTCCCATCGGAAGCTTAGCTTTGGCCGCTTCTTTCAATTCTTTCATCCGTTTATAGTCCTCGGTGACTTGCTTCGGAGATAAGGGCTTGAGTATGAAACTCTTCCCATCGAGCTTTACAGTGTAAGTGTTGGATCTGCCATTGTGAACAGCTGTTCGGTCATATTGCCACGGTCGACCCAATAGCAAATGACAGGCTTGCATCGGCACCACATCGAATATCATTTCATCTTGATACTCGCCGATTCTGAACTTGATCCACACTTGCTTGACAACTCTCAACTCTCCACACTCATTCAGCCATTGTAATTTGTAAGGGTGAGGGTGCTTCATCGTAGGTAATCCCATTTGTGAAACCAAAGTTGGCTCACTACATTGGCACAACTACCGGAATCAATGATCATCGAACACACCTTTCCCCTCACTCGACATCGGGCATGAAAGAGGTTTTCTCTTTGGTCGTCCTCTTCTTCAGGAGTCATGCAGCTCAAATTCCTTCGAACCACAAGAAACATTTCCGGATGATCAGCTTCGGCAGCCTCATGATCATCATCACCTTCAGCTCGGTCAGCCTCCTCGATTAATTCCTCCTCGGTGTCACTTGCTTGCTCATGGACGGTTCCATCTTCGAGCAGAAGCATAACTTTGCGAGTTGGACACTCTTTTGCCATGTGACCATAACCTTTGCATTTATGACACTGAATATTTGAAGCACTAGGAGAGTTTAGTTGAACTTTACCTCCCACTTCTCTTGGTTGGTTAACGGTCACACCTTTCTCGAAGGGTCTCTTCGAATCTCGAACAGCGTTGGCATTTGTTTGGTTAGGACTCTTCCATTCTTTTCCTCGGTTCAAGGGAGTAGAGGTAGCAGTGACTCCTCGATACCGGTTTGCCTTTTCTTCCTTCACCAATTTTTCAGCCTCGGTAGCAGCATCAAACAAATCTGCCAACGTGTGGTACACGTGGAATCTCAACTGAGATGACACATCCCTAGCCAAGCCACTTTTAAACCGGATAATGGCTTGCTCCTCGTCTTCGACCAGATCAAGATTCAATCGAACCTTTTCAAATTCATCATGGTACTCTTTAACTGACTTGGATCCTTGTTTTAGCTCATACAACTTTTGCATTTGAGTTTGCCTGTACTTGGCGCTCAAATACTTAGCATCCATTGCTCTCATCAACTGTGGCCAGGTAGTGACTTCGGGATAGTCATTCCTTCGTCTATGCCTCTTGTCAGATTCCCACCAAGTAGATGCATAAGCTTCGAACGAAGCAATGGCATGGGCAGCTTTTCTCTCCTCGGTCATCTCATTGGTTTCAAAGATGCGCTCTATTTTCAGCTTCCATTCAAGATATTCATCCGGATCACTAGTTCCTTTAAAGGGAGGAATAGTGATCTTGACACTGTTCAAGTTTGAGTCTCGAACACCACGAACCTATTCGGGGTACTCATCATTTCGATCATCAGCCTCTCGCTCAATATTTCTTTCAACATGGGCTCCTCGGCCTCGACCTCGGAAATTTCCACGACCTCGGTGAGCTTGCCTTCGTTGAGCGAATGGCGGCTCACGTTCATACTCGTCCTCGGGAAATTCCTCTTCATCAGCCTCTTCGGTTACAGCACCAAGGTCTCTTCGGGCCCTTGGAGGTGGTAACCTCTCTCCTCGGGGAATGCCTAAGTTTTGATTTCCAGCTTGGGGATTGCCCAAGTTTTGTTGCGTTTGGGGATTGCCCAAGTTAAGTTCTCTTCGAATTGCTTCACTCGTCAACTGATGTTGTCGAACAAGCTCAGTATACAGCTCAGGTTTCATCGGAGTGGATTGGCTCGTTCCAGCGCCGGACCCTTGCACGGCCACGGACGCGCTTCCTTGTTCGAGTTGAGCTACTCGGACACTCACTCCTCTCACTTCGGCACTGACACTTTGTATCGCAGCCATGAGATCGGCTAACGACACTTCGGGCCTTTTAATGCCTTTTCCGTCACCTTCATTTTCAGCCATGGTACCTGCACAAGTCAAAGACCAAATAATGTTAAGGTTAGAAATCACCTCACACTCTCCCTCACCTTTGATGGGTGGCACTCGGGTCCACTCAATTTATGGGTTCGGTTTTGGTCACTCAAGGACTTGTTAACAGTGGCTCGTCCAATTGATCGGTCCTCTAAGATCCTTTAAGTTCGACAATAGTCACTGTCTCTTCGGGAAGAGTGAAGTGATGTTCGACTCGATGGAACAGACGCTTTTAACTGAGCTCGGGGAGTCAAAAGAAATTTCTACGAAAGTTTTGGACTTCGGTCACCCCTTCGCACGAATTCCTATCAGCTTTAAAGAGTTAGTACGACCTCGAGTAGGACAATTACTCAAAAGATCCACTAACCAAAATTTTGGAACAAAAGAAAGTGAGAACCTAGGAGAATCTACCCTTTGATTCCCTTTTGGAATCTTTTTCGATCACACCAACTCTTGTCCGTACAAGAGTGGTCCTCTTTGGTACGGATAGGGTTTTTCCTTATCCACTTTCCCCTTTCAGCCGACAAATTTCACCTGGGGGTTTTGGATGTTCAAACTTTATCCCTTTCTTCTCCAATGGAACAGTAACCTTTGCTCCGGCGTACGGACAAATCAACTTCGGTTCACTGATCCAATTTTTCAGCAGATCTGGGTTGCCCTTTCGACTCCGGTTCCAAACATCATCGGAGGAAAGTCAAAGTTCTTTGAGCTAAAACCCAGCTCGGCGTGTCGTACACTGTTACGATTGTAACAATTTTCCGGCGTACGGACAACGTTTTCAAACTTAGAACTTCGATTTTCAAGCAACAAACAAACTCAAATCACTCAAGAACCACCAATCTTCATCGGTTTCTTCCAAACACAATGAGGTTCGAGTTTCCAGTCACCATTAAAGCTCAAAAACAGTCCAAAAATTCACCAAGAAACCCTAGTCACGAAATTGGTACGTCGGGCACTGGTTGGATTCAGAACTCGATGGTGAACAAGAATCAATGGTTGTTTTCCCAAACAACCAACAATCAAACACAATTTTTGAATTTTCTTTTTAACACTTTTTTTTTTTTTTGTAAAATAACAACACCAACAGAATCAAGAACACGAAACGGAAAATAAAGACACAAACGCACGAAAATAAAGATAACTCGAACAGGATTTGGGGTTGTAGAAACAAGCCCAAACCGTGCTCTGATACCAAGATGGTGCAATGCAATACCCGAAGGGGTTGCTAGCACAAACGCAGAAGAACAATAAGAAGATAAAGATAAAAGCAAGACAAAACTTGCTTCTTTTGAAAGAACAGTGAGGAACCTGTCTCAAAGCTCGATCAAAAGGGGCACAAGAATCACTTAAACTATGCAACAATCCTCAAGAGAACATTGCCTCTTTCAAACTGAATGATCAAAGAGGAATGTTCAATCGGATTTACCGAAAGCCACAAGTCCATAAAAGCCCTCACCAGGGTTGCTCACGACGGAGACAAGAAATGTGCTCGGCACTTTTCATTCAATTTCAATAATCAAAAACTTAGCTACTTACAATGTAAGGAAATAAGGTTTATATAGGAAATACTAAGGGTAAACTAGTAAATAGGTCACAGGTGACCAATAGAAATAAGCCACACAGGGCTGAGTTTAAATGTGTTCGGCAGTCTTTGACTTCGGTGAGCCTTGGCTTCGGTTCTCAATTTGTCTGCTCGAACACACTTGTCCTCGGGCGCTTGACTTAGCTTCGAACACATGTTGTCGTGTTCGGCTTTGTGCCGCTCGGTGCCAAGAGCTGCTGTTCGGTAACCTTGTCCTCGGGCTCGAATTCAACGATGTAGCCCTTGGTTTCAACACTTTGCAATTCTCCTTCCGAACACATGCTTCCTCCCGATATAGCCAGCTGGACGTGCATATCATGGAGCAGCTTGGCTTGGCTTCGAGTGATTGGCCTCCTCGGTTGAAGTGTCCTCGGTTGATCAACACTTTGGGCTGCATCATTCTCCCCTTCTTGAGAGTGCGCCTTTGGTGTGGAGAAGGTGGTCTTCCTTGGGTTTGTTGTGAGTGCCCAAGGAGTGGAGGTGGATGAGTCTAAGGTAGAGGCCATACGTGATTGGCCTACTCCTACTACCGTGACTCAAGTGATGAGCTTTCATGGTCTTGCAAGTTTTTATAGACGCTTTGTGAAAGATTTTAGCTCCATCGCCGCTCCACTCACCGAGTTGGTAAAGAAGGACCAACCATTTGTTTGGGGAGAGCCTCAAGAGAAGGCTTTCCAAGAGTTGAAAGGTAGGTTAAGTACCGCCCCCCTATTGCAATTGCCCGACTTCGGGAAGGCGTTTGAGGTTGAATGTGATGCCTCAGGGGTGGGAATTGGTGGTGTATTAATGCAAGATAGCAAACCCATCGCCTACTTTAGTGAAAAGTTGAAAGGGGCCTCCTTGAATTATTCTACATATGACAAGGAGTTGTATGCCCTTGTGAGAGCCCTTGCCCATTGGCAACATTACCTTTGGCCTCGAGAGTTTGTAATCAAGAGTGACCATGAGTCACTCAAGCATTTGAGAGGCCAAGAGAAGCTCAATAAGAGACATGCCAAGTGGGTTAAATTTATTGAGTCCTTTCCCTATGTGATCCAATACAAGAAAGGGAAGGACAATGTTGTGGCGGATGCGCTTTCTAGAAAGTTCGCACTAGCCACCACTCTCACCTCTAAGCTCATGGGATTCGAGAGTATCAAATTGATGTATGCTCATGATCCAAAGCTAAAGAGTGTCTATGATGCTCTAGAGAAAGGGGAGAGAGTTGAAAAATACCAATGGTCTAATGGATTCATCTTTAAAAATGGTAAAGTGTGCATACCCGAGTCCTCATGGAGGGAATTGCTTGTGCAAGAGGCACATTGTGGAGGACTCATGGGTCATTTTGGTAGGGATAAAACCTTAGCCATCCTTAGGGAGCAATTCCATTGGCCTAAAATGGGAACACATGTTGAGAGACTTTGCAACTCTTGCCTTGAGTGCAAGTTTGCCAAGTCTAAGTCTAATCCCCATGGCCTATATACCCCATTTCCCGTACCTACTAGTCCGTGGTTGGATATATCAATGGACTTTGTCATGGGATTACCAAGGACAAGGGGGGGCCACGATAGCATCTTTGTTGTCGTGGATAGGTTCTCAAAGATGGCTCATTTCATTCCGTGCAAGAAATGTGATGACGCCCAACATGTAGCTTCCTTGTTTGTTGAAAATGTTTTGAAGCTACATGGTGTGCCTCAAACTATAGTGAGTGATAGGGACACTAAGTTCCTAAGTCACTTTTGGAGAAGTTTATGGGGTGCCCTTGGCACAAAACTCTTGTTTTCCACTTCCCACCACCCCCAAACCGATGGTCAAACGGAGGTGGTAAACCGTACCTTGGGTGCTCCTCTTAGAGCCATGACCCGAGGTAAGGGTGGGACTTGGATTGACAAGCTACCTCTCATGGAGTTTGCCTACAATCGCACCGTGCATAGAATGATTGGCATGACTCCTTTTGAATGTGTTTATGGTTTTAACCCCTTGATTCCCCTTGATCTAACCCCTTTGCCAAGGGAAATGGTTGTTAATTTTGAAGGGAAAGCTAGAGCCAAGGCTTTGATGGAGCTACATGCTAAGGCAAAGGAGAATTTGGAGGAAGCCTATGCTAAGGTTGCCTCCAAGAAAAACAAGGGACGCAAGAAGGTGGAACTCAAGAAGGGTGACTATGTGTGGGTGCACATCCAGAAAGAAAGGTTTCCAAACCTTAGGAAAGGGAAGTTGGCACCCCGTGGAGATGGCCCGTTCCAAGTGCTCTCAAAGATAAACAACAACACCTATGTGGTCGACTTGCCAAGTGAGTATCAAGTTTCTAATACCTTCAATGTTTGTGACTTGGTTCCTTTGGATGTAGGTAATGAAGAGGTCGTGGATGATGATGCTTCAATTTCGAGGACGAAATATCCTCAAGAAGGGGAGGATGATGCCGGGCAATCCACCGCTAGGAGACCATTCACTCGGAGCCAAGTCAAGGATGTTCAAGAGGTGCATTTATACTTGGAGAGGAGAGGACTTGAAGAAGAGAGCGAGTGGAAGCCATTTCGGGTGATCAAACTAGGCCTCACGCCTAAGGAAGAAAGTGGCACAGCAGAGCCAGGCGCCCCGCCTAGCCCGGGCGCCCCGCCTGGCAAGCTCACTTCTTAAGGAGCTGAAAATGCACAGGCGGGCCGCCTAGCTAGGCGTCCAACCCAGGCGCCCCGCCTAGCCAGGCGCCCCACCTGATCTCAGGCGCCCCGCCTAGCTGAAGCCTAACCCAGGCGCCCCTCCCAGCTGTGAAGGCCTATGTTTATTTTACCGTTTTGCCCTACGTGGCCTACTTTGTAAACCTTATTAGTAAGGGTATTTTAGTCATTGTGCAAGCTTGGTAAACACTATAAATATCCATGCTTAGCCTATTTTGAACTTAGTTTATGATAGTTGATGAATGTTAAACATTGAACATGAGCAAGGCTCTTGGTTATTGAATGAACCCCTTTGATTTTGGACTTGTAGTTCTTCTAGCGGATCTAGATGAATACTTTTCCTCTCCGACCATTCTACTTGCGTGCTCGCGTTAGCTCGAGGGTAGTTGCATAGCGTAGGTGTTCTTGTCCTTCTCTCGGGGTGTAACGGAACCAGTTCTCCGTTGCTACTTGAGATTAGAGATCGAGATACGTCTCGTTCTTATCTTTTACTTTTCGCGTTTGATTTCCTACATCAATTAGAGTGTGTGATAAGTGTGGGGTGGTACCATACCATTTGAGCTGGATTTGTATTTTTTTTGGTGATTAGCTATTCATCTCACATTGCTCTATTGTTGTATAGGTACCATGACGACCACTCCCCACAAAGCTGGTTCTTCATCCGCTTCGGCCCCGAAAAGAACACTCCAAACCGGGCCTTCTTCATCAAAACAAAAGGGCAAGGCATCGGCCAAGCCCAAGGCAAAGGCAAAGGCTAAAGCAAAGATGAGGAAAGACCCGTTATGGCATCCCTTTCGTAAAGAAGGGTGGATGTCAAACATGGTATAAGAGCGTGCGGCTTGCGGGGTACATACCCGAGCAAGCCATTGATAAAAGACGGGTGGTGCAAAAATTTAGAAGTGTGGCCGAGGCGATCATTGCCCTAAAGTGGGACTCGGTGTTTGAGAGTCCGGGGCACGCCAACTTGGATATGGTGCAAGAATTGTATGCCAACTGGGAGCCGGAGGAAGCATGGCAAGAGGATGATATGGTGACAGTGCGGGGAGTGAAAGTGAAGTTGGATCCTACGGCATTGAATGCCTTTTTGGGGGTCGCGGACCCCGACTATGATGATCTAAGGGAGTACATCAAAAAGCCTGATTACAAGGCTCTGCGGGATACCCTATGTGGCAAGGACTCCACTCATAAGTGGGGGCGCAGTGCGGCCGGGAGACACAAGTTTATGCATTTCTCACAGTTTCTCAAGCCGGCTCGTGTGTGGATGAGGTTTATCAATGCACGTATACTACCATCTTCCCACTATTCCGAGGTCACCAAGACTCGGGCGTGCATGGTTTACTTCTTTATGACTGGGAGGCCGGTGAACATAGGCTACTACATGTTGCGGGTGATGAAGGAGCAATGGAAGTTAGATTCGTGTAGTCGCCTATACTTTGGGAACATCTTGACCCGCTACTGGGAGCAGTCTGGCGTCCACGTAGATGAGATTGGGGATCGCATTGTCCCTGACATAGGGAAGCCTTTTGATATTGCTTCGGTCAAGGGTGTGATCACCACGGCACCGGTGAAGCTGACGGCAGACGAGTGGCGGGAGGCAGAAGCCAACTTGTCTGCGCGTCAGTACTTGATGATTGAGCAGATGGCCCGGCGGTCGGGCGTAGATTTTGGAGCTATTGACCGCACTGTCCCTCTACTGGAGACGTCAAAGTGTTTGCTTGGCATGACTCCGGCATTAGTGGTGCCTCCGGCGGAGGATGAGAACACGGATTCAGATGTTGTTGCTAATAATCCGGACAGTGAGGTTGAGGCGACTGATGCTGAGGGCGGTGGCTCTGATGAGGAGGAGGCTTAGGTCCACACTCCTGCGCACCACCCGGATTTCAGGGCAGTTTTCTTGTACTTTTACTTTTGCACTTACTTCTTTGTCGCACTGGGACATTGCTTAGTTTAAGTGTGGGGTGGGATACTGCCCTTTATCTATTTTTGAGGTTTAGGATGCATGTACCTTAGGACTTTTTCTTTTGTCACTTGACTTTGTTTTGATTTATTTCTTGCTTTAATATATGAAAAATTGAGAAAAAAATTAGAAAACCAATGAAAAATTCCAAAAAGATTTTCCTTTTAGTTTTACTAGTGGTACATGTCATCCGCCCTGTGGTTTTTCTTATGGCCACGGTTCTTTTCCACGGGGTGACCTTTGAACCGGGTAGTTTTTTATGTTTAGGATTAGGATAGTTAGTTGTAGATGACCTGATAAGGGGCAAACCCACGAAAAGCGATAAAATGATAAAAGCGAGACGAGACTTACACTAAAGTCGAGTAGCAACGAAGAACTAGTTCCGTTACACCCCGAACGATTGGAAAGAATCACCTAACACTATGCAACTATCCTCAAGAGTCACGAGGCTCGAGCAAATAGAATGATCGGAGATGGATTGAAGAGCAACTTGGATTCATCCAATTGATTTCAAGCCAAAAAGGTTACAAGTTTTAAGAGCTATGCTCATTCAATGTTGTTTTGTGTTCAAAGTAATGTAAGTGCAATAAATGAAAGAGGGGTGTTATAAATACACCCCTTTACAAGGTTTTCCTAGCTACTGGCCGAGTCTGCTTAAGTGTTCATCGCGATCGCACATGATTATATGCGATCGCGAGGCACACTTAAAACTGAGTAGCGCGATCGCGCGAGACACGGCGCTATCGCGAAGACAAAAGAAATACTCTTCGCGATCGCGAAGGTTGGGCACGCGATCGCGAAGAACAAAAGTCCAGCTTCAGGCAGTAGCTCAGCAGGTGTTCCCCTGTTTTGCTCTGTTTTGTTCCCCTGCTGCCTGCACAGTTTCCTGCCCTGTTTCAACGTTGAGTGAGCTCCAATGCATTGTCTTCAAGTCTTCTCCCGAGCTCATGTTGTCCATGCCCTTCCGGATCAAGTGCAAGTGAGCATCATGAAGTGTTTGGGCTTGGCTTCTCGTAAAGGGCCTTGTGGTGGTTTGCCCCGCATCATTCTCCCCTTCTTGAGAGGATTTCGTACTCGAAATTGAAGTATCCACCTCCACGGCATCATGACCTACATCAAAAGGAGCCAAGTCACTAACATTAAAAGTGTTTGATACATTATACTCACCCGGCAAATCGATCACATATACGTTGTTGTTGAGCTTGGAGAGCACTTGAAAGGGTCCATCCCCTCGGGGTGCCAACTTCCCTTTTCTAAGGTTTGGAAACCTCTCTTTGTGGAAGTGCACCCACACCCAATCTCCTTTCTTGAGTTCCAACTTCTTTCTCCCCTTGTTCTTCTTGACGGCAACCTTGTCATAGGCTTCCTCCAATCGCTTCCTCGCATTGGCATGGATTTCAAGCATGGCCTTAGCTCGGTTTTTACCTTCAAAATTAACAACCATTTCCTTGGGCAAAGGGGTTAGATCAAGTGGAATCAAAGGATTAAAACCATAGACGCACTCAAACGGAGTCAAACCAATCATGCTATGCAATGTGCGATTATAAGCAAACTCCATAAGAGGCAATTTATCAATCCACGTCCCGGCCTTACCTCGGGTCATGGCTCTAAGAAGAGCACCCAAAGTTCGGTTCACCACTTCGGTTTGACCATCCGTTTGTGGGTGGTGGGATGTAGAAAACAACAACTTGGTGCCAAGAGCACCCCAAAGACACCTCCAAAAATGGCTAAGGAACTTAGAGTCCCTATCACTCACAATTGTTTGAGGCACACCATGCAACTTTAACACATTATCAATGAACAAAGTAGCTACATGTTGTGCATCATGACTCTTTTTACAAGGAATGAAGTGAGCCATTTTGGAGAACCTATCCACGACAACATAAATGCTATCGTGCCCCCCCTTAGACCGCGGCAATCCCATAACAAAATCCATCGAGATGTCCACCCACGGGCTAGTAGGAATAGGGAGGGGAGTATACAAACCATGGGAATTAGATTTGGACTTAGCATACTTGCAATCCAAGCAAGTTTTGCAAAGTCTCTCAACTTGCACACCCATCTTTGGCCAATGGAATTGCTCCATGAGAATGGCCAAGGTTTTGTTCCTCCCAAAGTGACCCATCAAGCCCCCACAATGTGCTTCACGAACAAGCAACTCCCTCCATGAGGACTCGGGTACACAAACTCTTCCATTTTTAAAAATGTAGCCATCAACCCATTGGTATTTCTCCACCCGCTCGCCACTCACTAGAGCATCATGAATGCTCTTGAACTTTGGGTCATGTTCATACAAAGATTTTATACTCTCAAAACCCATAAGTCTAGAGGCAAGAGTGGTAGCAAGGGCGAATTTCCTAGAAAGCGCATCGGCTACAACATTGTCCTTACCCTTTTTGTAATGAATCACGTAAGGGAAAGACTCAATGAACTCCACCCACTTGGCATGTCTCTTGTTCAACCTTTCTTGGCCTCTTAGATGTTTGAGTGACTCATGGTCACTCTTGATCACAAATTCCCGAGGCCATAGATAGTGTTGCCAATGGGCTAGAGCTCTCACAAGGGCATACAACTCCTTGTCATACGTGGAGTAATTCAAGGAGGCGCCCTTCAACTTCTCGCTAAAGTAGGCAACGGGTTTCCCTTCTTGCATGAGAACACCCCCAATACCCACCCCCGAGGCATCACATTCTACCTCAAAAGCCTTCCCGAAGTCGGGCAATTGTAGCAATGGGGCGGTACTTAGCCTACCTTTCAATTCTTGGAAAGCCTTTTCTTGCGGCTCCCCCCAAACAAAGGATTTGTCTTTCTTTACCAATTCGGTGAGTGGGGCGGCAATGGAGCTAAAGTCTTTCACAAATCGCCTATAAAAGCTAGCAAGACCATGAAAGCTCCGCACTTGAGTCACGGTAGTAGGAGTAGGCCAATCACGAATGGCCTCTACCTTAGACTCATCTACCTCCACTCCTTGGGCACTCACAACAAACCCAAGAAAGACTACCTTTTCAACACCAAAGGCACACTTCTTGAAGTTGGCATAGAGCTTTTCGGCCCTTAAAACCTCAAGCACTTGCCTCAAGTGGCCAACATGGTCGTCCATTGATTTGCTATATATCAAGATATCATCAAAATAGACAACCACGAATTTGTTGATAAACGGCTTCAAGACATGGTTCATTAACCGCATAAAAGTGCTAGGTGCGTTGGAGAGCCCGAAAGGCATCACCAACCATTCATAAAGACCAAATTTGGCCTTGAATGCGGTTTTCCACTCATCACCCGGTTTCATCCGGATTTGGTGGTAGCCGGACCTAAGATCGATCTTGGTAAAGACACTTGAACCACTCAATTCATCAAGCATGTCATCAAGTCTAGGAATGGGATGACGATACTTTACCGTTATCTTGTTGACCGCACGGCAATCAACACACATCCTCCATGTCCCGTCCTTTTTTGGCACAAGAATGACCGGTACGGCACACGGGCTCAAGCTTTCTCGAACCAACCCTTTGGTGAGCAATTCATCCACTTGCCTTTGCAATTCCTTGGTGTCCTCCGGGTTGCTCCTATAAGCCGGCTTGTTTGGGATTTGGGACCCCGGAACAAAATCGATTTGGTGCTCAATACCCCTCAAGGGAGGTAATCCATCGGTCATCTCATCCGGGAACATGTCCCCATAATCCTTCAAAACATTTTCAAAAGCACTAGGCAAAGGGTTAGAAGAATAATCAATTTCGGAAGTAAGAATCATACCTTTGTACACTAGGCAAATGAGTAGTTTGTTGCCATCATTTCCTCGCAAGAGTTCACCCGGTTGCATCATTTCACAAATGCCACCGGTGGAAGATGGTGGAGTCACCACCAAGCTCTCGGCCAAAGAGCTAGTCCCAACAACCGACTTAGCCTTTGCCGCTTCCCTCAATTCCCTCATGCGCTTGTAATCATCACTTACTTGCTTGGGCGATAAGGGCTTGAGTACAAACTTTTTACCTTCATGCTTCACCGTGTAGGTGTTGGCACGGCCATCATGAACCACATGTCGATCAAATTGCCATGGCCTTCCAAAGAGAAGGTGGCATGCTTGCATGGGCACAACATCGAACATGTGCTCATCCACATAGTTCCCTATCTTGAACTTGATCTTGCATTGTTTGACCACCCTCAATTCACCACACTCACTAAGCCATTGCAAACGGTAAGGACTTGGATGTTTTAAGGTGGATATTTTCAATTGGGAAACTAGTGTTTGGCTAATGACATTGGCACAACTTCCCGAGTCAATAATCATGGAACAAAGGAGACCCATGACTCGGCATTTAGAATGGAAGAGGTTCTCTCTTTGTAAAGTCTCACCATCCTCCACCAACATGGCTCCTAAACTCCTCCTCACAACAAGGAAAGCATGGGCGTCATCATCATCCTCCATTGCAACCTCCCCCTCATCAACCCCCTCATCATCCTCTACTCCCTCTTCTTCCTCGGGCTCACTATCTTGTTCATACACCAAATTACCCACAAGAACCATAGTTTTCCGGGTGGGGCAATCTTTGGAGATATGTCCATAACCCTTACATTTAAAGCATTGAGTAGAAGTAGAAATAGGATTACTTAAGTGAGTTCTAGAGTTACCTCCCACTTGTGGTGTAGACTTCTCAAATGGCTTCTTCACATCCTTGCTAGGGGTTGCACCACTTGCATTTGGGAACTTGGCATTGAAAGTAGGAGTTTTCCACTCCTTTGGCTTGCTCATGGGAGTAGGATTGCTACTCTTGTATCGGAGGGTTCTCTCCTCTTTGAGCCATTTCTCGGCTTCAATGGCATCATCACATAGCTTGTAAAGATCATCATATTTGTGGAACTTCAATTGTGAAGCTATGTCTCGGTTCAAGCCCCCTTTGAAACGGATCATGGCCACCTCATTGTCTTCCTCGTCCAAGTCAAGATTCATGCGGATTTGCTCAAAGTCATTGAAATATTCCCCAACCGTTTTGGGGCCTTGTTTCAACTCATAGAAACGTTTGTGTTAGTCCACACGGTATTGACTAGTCAAGTACTTTTCATCCATCACACGGATCAACTCTCCCCAAGTAAGATTGATAGCCATTCCCATCCTCCTTCTATTCCTCTTCACCGACTCCCACCAAGTAGAAGCAAAGGATTCAAAGGAAGATATTACATATTTGGTCTTCTTCACCTCGGGCATATCATTGGTGTCAAATATCCGCTCCATGGACAACTTCCAATCAATATACTCCACCGGGTCACTACTCCCTTTGAAAGAAGGAATAGTAAGCTTCACACTATTAAGGTTGTTATGTTCTCGAACCCCTTGGTGCGGCTCCGGTTGGCCTCCAAAGTTATCTCCATAACCACCATAATCTCTCCTAGCATTCCCGCCAACATACCCTATGGGTGGCCCTCGACCTTGGCCTCTACCCCTATCCACATTGCGACCCCTAAATGGGAAGTGAGCACCATACCCACCATCGCCATAATCATCCTCCTCCCCTTCTTGAGCTTGTGCAACTTGCTCAAGATGTTGAACATTTCGGATCGGTCCGGGAAGTGGAGCATTCCTTTGGGGATTGCCCATAAGGTTAGGAATGGTCACACGTTGGGTATTGCCCAACAATTGGTCAATTCGATCACGATCCTCCCTTACCCGTTGTTGGCGCTGGAGCAACTCAACGACTTGTTCCGGGGTAAATGTTGGGCTACTTGTGCCCTCAACACCATCAACTTGGGCACTCGGGGCCCCCTTCTCAACTTGGACACTCGGGGTCCCCTTTTCCGATTGCTCATTAGAAGTCCCTTGCTCAACTAGGGCACTTGAAGCACCCTTTTCAAGAGACTCAATCCTTTGGTTCATGAGGTCCATCTTGGCAAGAAGGTTAGCCAAGGCCTCCTTTATGAAATCTTGTCCTTCGTTGGACATTGTACCTGCAACAATCAAAAACAAGAAAAGAGCTTAGAGTAAAAGTCCTCACTCACTCCCTCACTTTTGTTTGTCGCTCGGGTTCACTCAAGTTGGGGTTAGGTTCACACAAGCTTGAGATCAATGGCCTCCTCGTAGTTGCGCAACCTCCTCAATGATCAAACCAAAATACAAGAACCAAATGCTCTTCGGGAAGAGTGGATTCAATGGGACTCGATAAACGCTAAGCTATTTGGTGCGCACTTGAACCAAACAATTAACTACGAATCTTCTTTGAATTCTACTCTCCTTCTAAGCACGAGGATCCTATTCGCACAATGGATTAGTACTAATTAGGTAGAAGTGTTACCCTCAAAGTACTAACCGGAAGTGACGCGATCAAATGTCCAAAGATCGAATCGTCACCAAACGGATTCGGAATTGGATGAATTTTGGTTTGTGATCTAGGAACTCACCATATTTGATGATGGTATGGGAGTTTTGGTGGTTGGAAACTGTTACGATAGCTTTGCGAACATTCTGTCCAACTTCAGGAAATTCTGGAAATTGGTACACTTCGCGATCGCGTTCAGAGGGACGCGATCGCGATGAACAAAACTCAGAAATGGCGCGACAGCGCGAGACCTTGCGCGATCGCGCAGGTTTGTTCAGCTGAACCAGAAACTCGACAGAAAACTGCAGATTTTGGCACACAAACAACCCAAATTCAATTTGTTTCAGTTTTTCAAGCTTCCACAAGGGTTTTCAACTGTAGTAGACACTTCCCAGTGGTTTAAACAAACAAACAACCATCAAAAAACTTGTTTTTCCATGAATTTTGGTCAAGTTCTTCAAATGTTCAAACCTTCAAGAACTCAAAATTTCGATTTTCACTCCAATACTCCAAATGATGTTATGATGGTATCAAAACAACGGGAAAACTATAGTGAACAATCCCCGATACCAAACAACCACAAAATCATAACATCAAACAAGTTTTGGCAAATTTTGCAAAATGTTCAACCTAGGGTTTGAATTTTCCAAACTTTAATTTTCAACTCCAAAACGTGTTTTGTTGGTTCCCAATTGTCGGGATTACATAAACAATCAATCCCCGATAATCAATACCAACAAAATCGTATCAACAATCGATTTCCTTCAAATTTTTGGGTTTTCAAGTTTTTTTGAATTTTTTTCTTCTTTTTCAATATAACAACAACAAGAACGCGAAATTAAACACGAAACAAAGATGACAAGCACGAAGAGTAGGACGAGGGTTCATAAGAACGCAACCCTAGCCTGGCTCTGATACCAACTGATAAGGGGCAAACCCACGAAAAGCGATAAAATGATAAAAGCGAGACGAGACTTACACTAAAGTCGAGTAGCAACGAAGAACTAGTTCCGTTACACCCCGAACGATTGGAAAGAATCACCTAATACTATGCAACTATCCTCAAGAGTCACGAGGCTCGAGCAAATAGAATGATCGGAGATGGATTGAAGAGCAACTTGGATTCATCCAATTGATTTCAAGCCAAAAAGGTTACAAGTTTCAAGAGCTATGCTCATTCAATGTGTTTTGTGTTCAAAGTAACGTAAGTGCAATAAATGAAAGAGGGGTGTTATAAATACACCCCTTTACAAGGTTTTCCTAGCTACTGGTCCGAGTCTGCTTAAGTGTTCATCGCGATCGCGCATGATTATATGCGATCGCGAGGCACACTTAAAACTGAGTAGCGCGATCGCGCGAGACACGGCGCTATCGCGAAGACAAAAGAAATACTCTTCGCGATCGCGAAGGTTGGGCACGCGATCGCGAAGAACAAAAGTCCAGCTTTAGGCAGTAGCTCAGCAGGTGTTCCCCTGTTTTGCTCTGTTTTGTTCCCCTACTGCCTGCACAGTTTCCTGCCCTATTTCAACGTTGAGTGAGCTCCAATGCATTGTCTTCAAGTCTTCTCCCGAGCTCATGTCGTCCATGCTCTTCCGGATCAAGTGCAAGTGAGCATCATGAAGTGTTTGGGCTTGGCTTCTCGTAAAGGGCCTTGTGGTGGTTTGCCCCGCATCATGACCCTAGGCGGAGGAACTAGGTGGAATGCTAGGTGCCTTTGATTTGTTTGATACCGGTGGACTTGAACTTGATTGCATGTGCTATTGTGGTGTCCTTGGTTTTAATGTGATGCATGCCTAGAGAAAAAAATGGAACAACCTCCTTGAGATGCTTGAGTCCGCTTGCTTGACTTGATTGTTAACCTTTGTGCATGAGTGCTTAAATTTCCACAAGTTGCATTCTAGAAGCTTAGTTGAGAGTTGTTGATGGAACCTTGTTGTGCAGACCATGTGCAATGTGTGTGTGAGGCATGTTCTTGTTTGCTCCATGTTGCATATTAATGTCTAGAACTTGCCCCGTGTGTGTGCAAAGCGAAATCCTAGGTTTGCTCTAGTCGGGAAATGATACAAGGCCTTCTCTTGATTTGCCTACCCTTACATATATACCTTGAAAAATTGTTGTTGTGATTTCTTTGACCCTTTTTGTTGGCACCCACACCCCGAGCCTACCCATTTGTTCTAAGTTGTCTCTTTTGGCCCTTTACTCCTTAAGAACTTTAGTAATATTGTGTTGTTACTTTGGAGTTGTGGTTGGATTTTGGGAGGTTTTTGAGTGGAGCTAATAAAGGGGAATAATTGTGAAAATTGTGAAGTAGTGAAAAACATTGGCAAGGTTGGAAGTTAATGAAATTGGAAAAAATGAAAAAAGAAAAAAAATAGCAAAGTTGAAAAAATTTGTGGAAAAGAAAAAAAAAAAGAGAAAAAGATATCCCTTCCTTGCTAGTGTGTGATTAAAGAAAAATATGCTACTTGTTGAGAAGGTGTATGTGTGATAGTTGTTGATTGAGTGGCTTGTTGAGAATTGTGTTTGAAATAAATGTGATGTATTAAAGTGCTTAGGGAGGTAGTCACTATTACCATATGTATCCTACCCGCACCTTAGCCTACATTACGACCTTTCTAAAGTCCTAGTTAATCCCGATTGGAGTGAGCCTACATTAGTGGAGTTCTACACTACGGGCAAGCCTATGGTACGTTGTGTGTGACATGTGAGCCTTTCATGAGAGTGAGTGAATTCATTTGTTATTGCCCCCGTTCTATTCATGATAATTGTTGTTGTGTGTGATCTTTGGGGGGGCATTCTCTTTCATATTGGTGAGGGCACGTGGTTTGCATGAAATAGGTGAAGTTGATGGTTCTTGATTGAGTAGATAGGTGTGATTTTGTGGGAGCATGGTTGCATTAAGTTGAGTTTGTGCACTTGAGCTATTTTGGGGTGGTTGTTCTCATATTTTTGGTTTTGGTAAATTGTTGGCATGTTGTGGATCCATGGTAGTCATGTGCGCATTGGTTCAATAATCGGTATCAACCATAGTCATAGGCAAACCTATTTTACCTAGGTTGGGGAGTTAGTTGTGACTTGCTCGAGGGCGAGCAAAGGTTCAAGTGTGGGGTGGTGATGTTTGGCATTTTATGCCAAGGTTTCCTTAATATTACCGCATGTTTGAGCTTGTTATTCGCTCGTTTTGTAGCTTGTGAATGTGGTTTTACACTGATTTTATGTCGTGCGTGTGTAGGTTGTTACGCCGTATATTTGGAACTTTTAGGAGCTTGATGGAGCAAGAATTGATTGGATGTTGATTGAAGATTGGATTGAGCACACAAAGGCACGACACGAGGCGAGTTTCGGAGCAAGGAAAGAGCAGTTTTGCCTGGCGTTATGGGCCACGCGCCGCGCCCTCTACCGCGCGCAGTGGCTAGGTGCGATTGGGCATGCGCCGCGTGGCCAAAGCGTGGAAAATATGGCGTCCTCTGGTTGTTTGGGCGCTTTCCGAGGCGCGGGGCGCCCGTTATAGCGCCCCTTGTGCGCGTTTTTACTCCCTATTCCTTCTAGCATTGGGTCTAACTTATTACTAAGGGTTTGGAAACATTATAAATAGTTCCTTACTTAGTTTTTGTAAGAAGTTCTTGACTTTGGAGCAATATTGAGAGCTACATACTTCATTGAACAAGGGTGATTCCTAATCTTTCATCTATTACATCAATTACTTCATTATTACATCAAATCTTTGCCTTGTGATTATGAATATGTGTGGCTAATTTCATTACGTTCTAGGGTTAGAGTTTTACATGAAAGTTGATTGTTGAAGATTGATTCCCATTGATTGAATCCCATAACGGGTTACTTATTCTTTCTTGATTTCACTTGCTTAATTGTTAGAGCTCGATAATTATGCATCATCTATGGTTTTTGGGTTGAACTCGAAAGAGAGAATCTAATTACGTAATAAGAAAGAATAGAACTAGTTTGTGAACCCGGGCATCGGGGAACCAATTTGCGAGTAGGATAGACATATACTTGCTTGCCTAGTTTAACTCATTACAGGATCGTTAATGCGTGCATGTGATTTAACCCATAGACATATAGGGATTGAAGTCGCTTGCATAGATTGTGAATAACTGAAAGGTTTTCATAATTACATTTACTCTGTCAGTTAGTAACCCGGGATTTAAGAAGTGGAATCAATTGAATACATCAACTGGATTGTTCGTAACTCTGACCCTGGATCGTCCTCTTAATATTGTTAACACCCAAAGTATTGCACCATTGCTTGACTACACATCTAGCACTTTAATTACTGCTTTTTGGTTACAAAACTCTCACCATCAAGAACAAGACCCCTGGATAGTTGTTAGAAATTGTTTACTAAGTATTAGTCTGCACTGTCCTCGTGGGAACGATACTCGACTTTGTCACTTTATTACTTGGCGACCGCGTATACTTGCGTGTGCGTTTGGGAGCAACATACGATGAAAGGGATTACTACCCCACATAACCATTTCCAACCAGTTATCAGCCACCGTAGTTAGATCACAATAAAATCTGGCCCTGTAACATGATAAAGCGTACCAAGACCTATCCAGTTATCATACCAAAAATAAGTGCTTTACCTGCCACCATATCTCTTGCTCAATTGCATCCCTAGCCTGTAACATTTTCTTCCACACATAAGTGCCTTCCTTCCAGGGCACTAAAACAGAATGGTGTTGTTTCAAATATTTATTCATCGTAAGACGCTCCCACAAAGAAGGGGTAGTGCGAAATCTCCACTAAATCTTAGCAAATAGAGCATTAGATACATCATATAAACTTCTAAAGCCAACCCCCTTCCTGTGCAGGATGACATAAAGTTTGCCAAGACGCCAATTGTCTGCTAGAATTACCAACATAATTACTCCAAAAAAACTTGGCAAACATCCTATGAAGTTTTGCAATCACCCCAGAAGGCAAATCACACGCTGATAATAGATGGATTGGCATGATCTAAAGCACGTGAGAAATCAAAGTAGCCCTGCCATCAACTGACAAAAGCTTCCCAGTCCAGGAATCCAATTTTGTTTTGCACCTTCTCAACAAGTTCATCATAGTGACAATTTTTCCTCCGCCCACAGTAAATAGGAACTCCTAAACTTGGGTTAAATTCATTAAACTTTTAGTTAATAAGTGGAACATGCTAGCCACATGCCATTTAATTGGTTTATATGTTTTAAAACAGTACTTTTAATAGATCTAAGGGGCAACCTTATCAATAGGCATGTGGGCCTCTATTGTGTACGATCAGGGTTTATTTTTAAAATAAATAGCACATCTTTTAGAAGGGTGATTGGTTTGAACGTGATTAACTCACAAACCTTGTTGTTCTAGTTGAATACTCATTAGATTATCGATTCAAGTGAGACTGTCGCACTCCACTTTTTACAACCTCCGGACCGCGTGCCCGGAAAAGTGGTTTTCGACTTGGGGTAACTCGTTCGGAGTTGAGTTTGGAGTCGCCACCTAATAAATTTTCTAGGCGTATTAGGTCACCTAAAAGCATTTCTGATTCAATTTAAAGAATAACTCTGGGTTGGTCTACCAATCAGAGATTCAGGTAAGTGTTCAAGTTAACCTAGAATGAAGGGGTTAGGCACCTCCTAAGTTCTACAAATGTGGTTCCCGGCTGATTTCTATATTGGGTTTAAGTCATGCTAAAGGGATAAAATATAAATAAGGTATATAAAATAGGTCAAGGAACATATATAAGTTAAGATATATTAAATAAGTATTCAAGTCTATGGTCGCAATTGCAAATTCGAGCCTAAAACTAGTCTAATCCTCAGATGATAAGGGGAAAAAATACGCGGAAGCAAATATGATAAACAAGCAGAGGAAATTAAAACGAGATAAAGGGATATCAACAAGATATCAAGAAAATCAAGACTAGGAAGGCAAGAAATAGAAGAAAGAATGAATCAAACTTACTAACGTAGATTGATTCCAAGGGAGAACGAGAAACTTGAACCAAATCCCGGATTCATACTAGGATGAAATCCTCGGGTTTCCAAGTCATAAGTGATACACGAGCTTCAAGCTCCAACACGAAGGCCAAGCCTCTCGAGGTTCTTTCTCTCTCAATTCTATGTTCAATACTAGATTATGAAGAAAATGGCTAAGTGTTCCTATTTATAGTCTTTCCTAAGACAATGTGAAATGACTAAAATGCCCATGGGTTGGGTTAAGACATACAAGCCACTTAAGGGCAAAATAGGAAGTTTACACCAAAAAGTTGGGGACTCAGCGTACTGGGCGCTCCTCCTAGTCTTGGGCGGTCCGCCTGGCTGAGCTTCTAGCCCAAAGAAGCCCCAGGCTTGGGCGCTCCGCCCAGTGTTAGGCGCTCCGCCTAGTTGGCTTGAGGCTGGGCGCTCCGCCTGACTTCTGGGCATTCCGCCTGGCCCTGATGTATAGGCTTCCCTCCTTCCATTGAGCACAAATGCATGGCCTTCAAATCATCTCCTAAGCTCTTGCCCTTGCATCCTCGCATCCTCGCATCCTCCTAGCTTGGCTCTTGATGGTTGGTGTCTTGGCTCGATTAGCCCCTTATCATCCTCCCCTTCTTGAAAGGATTTCATCCTCGAAATCAAACCATCAAAGCCTACATCCAAAGACAACACAAACAAAAAACATCTTACTACAAGAGTAGGTTAGTGCTCAAAAGTGTGGGAAAACACACTCTTATGATAGAGTCAAGCATCAATAGCAAGTAAAAAGCTCATGTCTCCCAAGGAAACAACAAGTACTTGACTCAATAAGAAAGTGCATTCATCACAAGAACAAGCAAAGAAATCAATAGGATATGGAACATGCAAGATGTAGCAATCATTTCTCCTATGACCTCTAAGCTCATGACCAACATACCAAGCCTTCAATGCATTTTTATCACAAGGTGACACAATGGCTTTGGCATGCTCAACACTCAAGGTGTGATCAACATATGGGATGGAGTAAGCAAAATAGTTCAATTTACAACTAACATCAAATACTCCACTCCCCTTCTTAAGAGCACTCCTACACACACCAAGAGGTTCCTCCTCACCTCCAAATTTACCTCCAAGACAACCCTCCTCGCTAGACAAACTCCCAAGGGAGATCTCAAACAATGGATTATCTATAGAGTTAAGCATTCCAATCCATGGAGGTTCAAACTCACACTCTACTCTAGTTTGACATTAAGTCGCCCTCCTACAAAGGATTAGTATAGGCACACTCCTCAAGCTCAATAGCAATCAAAGGTGAAGTATCCAAACTAGAGACAAACATTCACACTTGAGGAGTCATTGAACACAATTCGATCTATCTCATACTCAAATGACTCCTCAAGGTTACAACCTTCCCCACTACGACACAAGAGACCACCACTAGCAAGTAAGCAATCAAAGAGAAGAATAGGATAATCATGCAATTCATCTTCTCCTTTATCAAATATGGGTGGGGTGTCATAACAAGGTTCACAAATAAGGTCAACTTCAATATTTTCACTAAAGAGAGGTTCAATAAAACCGAGCTCACATCATGATGTGGCTTTTCAACCCTCTCAACTAGTGGTTCACATTCACACACAAGTTGACCATTCGACTCTACACTAGTTGCAAACACATTGTAATCATACAAATCACCAACTAGTGTTGAGTTTTCACAAACCATTTTATAAGACAAGGAAGTAATATGCTCACGGGAAGAAGAACTAACACTTACATTGGAGTTGCATCCGGGCTCACTCAATGTACTTGAAGCATCATGGCTAGCTTCTCCTCCTTGTAGCTCATATTTGGAATCGCCTTCACCTTGTCTTTCCATCTCGGAACATGATTGAGGCCCCATCGGTTTGCCTCCAAGAATTCCTACACAAGAACTCAAACAAATAGAAGAAAAAGATAAAGGGTTAAGGTTAGAATAAGGGGTGCCCTCACTCTCAATGATTCTTTTTCCCTCTTTCTTTTCCCTCATTTTTTTCCAAGGTCGGGTGTAGATTCGGGTGGTGACAACCCACTCACATCACTCAACACAACCTCTCCTTTTTCCACTCGAGAGTTGTCACCGGTCGCTCCCTTAATCCTCTCTATCTTTTGTCTCTCATATTCGGGCGAGTTGGGACGAGGCCCGGGAATGCCCATAGCCGGAGTAGGTGGACTTTTAACGTCAACCCGGAATCTAGGACTTGGAGACTCATCACTTGATGCCTCCTTCTTCTTCATTGGTGAACCACTAGACTTTGAAACTTGTGGTTTTGGGTTCACCTTGTTGACATTTTCCAACTCTTTTCTTGCATTAGTCCCACCATTGCTTGTGTTTGTAGGACTCCTCGATTGCACATTTTCACCCATGGAATGAAGTTCTCGCTCCTTGCTCCTTTTTATAGCCAAAGAAGGTGCATTAGTAGATAATTGGCCTCTTGCCCGATAAGGTACAAAGTTATAAACTCTTTGCCCTATGCCCACAAGATACGCATCCTTCATAGCACTATATTGCACCGTCTTGTCTTCCATCCATGACTCACCTAGCCACACATCGACATGTTGCATGGGATACACATCACACCACAGATAGCATTTGTAGTTCCTATGAGTTATAAGTATTCGAGCTTTCTTGGAAACTTACACTCCATTATACTCATAAGGATCCTCTAGCTTACGGCATGGTATCCTTAGCCTATCAACCAAAGAGGAGCTAATACAATTGGCATCGGTCTCTTCAATTTTGAGCAAGTTTCCTCCATAACCATTCACCTCAACAACGAACCTACTTCTACCCAAGTTTCATAGAAATGCATCCAAGTGAGAACTTGAATGATCACGAGTTTCAGCACCAACAACTTGGGTCTCCCTTATCCCTCCTCTCCTAGCAAGATTGCTAGGGTTACTTCCACTTCCCGTCATTCTTCCAACATTAGAAGTGTTGTTGGAAGTCGAGGAAGGATCCTTGCTATGGAACCCATAAGTGCCTCTCGCCTTAGTTCCATAGCCCATAGTACTACTCCTACTACAACTACTCTTCACGGCATTCATAGAACAATACAAGCCTTTCGTAGCAAGAGCAACACCATCTCTCAAACCACCCTCCTCATGGTAATTAGAAGCATTAGGTCGCTTAGCGTACCTAGAAGATGCAAACTTCTTCTTTCCCATGGAACAACCACCACCTCCTCCCACACTAATGGAAGGACCTCTACTACCCCCTTGTTTATATGGAGCAACACAAAGAGAAGAAGATGCACATGAATAATCACTATAACAATCTTCATCAACATTCTCTAGGTCACAATGTTCATATTCAAATTCATTACAAGGAGAGTGAGTAGGAACATCAAACCTTGAAGCGTTACCATCTTCGATTTCTTGACTTTAAGCATAAGAATCATTAAATTCATCTTCATAAGCTTCATAGTCGCCTTGCGTCTCATGATCATCATAGTAACCCGCTTCATCACCATACGAGCCATAGTCCCCCGAGTCATAATAGCAATATCCATCATCACCCTCGTAGGAACCATAGTCTCCCTCGTCTCTACATGTCACACCCGATTTTAGACTCAAATCGAAGTGAGTCGAGTTTCGAATTTGACTGGGTAACTCGTTTGAGTTTAAGTGTTGGAGTCGCCACCTAATATAGTTTTCTAAGGTGTATTAGGCCACCTAAGTGTCTAAGGTCAAGTTTATTACACTAGTCTAGTTTTCAAAGATTCGAAAGGGTAAGAAGTCCAAATGACTCAAGTGAGAAGGTATTAGGCACTCCCCCGAGTCCCACGAAAGGTGATTCCCATCCGAGTCTATATTTTGGGATATTATCATGCAAGTACTAACTTGGGAGGTCATTTTAGTGTCTAGTTCAATGAAAACAACATGTCTATACAATTTAATCCACACATAGGCAAGCAAGTTTCATACACGACCTATACTTGAGCCTAATCGCATTTTATGGCCTCTAATACAAACGCCTAATCGTAAGTATGATTAAACATGTAAAGGGTGTTCAATTTCAGCTTACTTGTGCAATTCTCACACTTAAAACAATTTTGCATAAATGGTAGATTTTACAAATAATTTTCATATTTTGACCAAAACCAAATGGATATTGTTTTCAAAACGAAATGTTAGCCATTTAGGGTCGGTGTGATTCATCATTAGTTGTCGACCCCTAACCTTAATGGCTTTTTGTTTAGGGATCAATTTTTGAAGATATATAGGCGAAGGGGGCTGTTTTTGAAAATGGATTTCACATAGGCATAAAAATGCAAACAAAGGTTGCCGCACATAATTATACATATATAGTAATTGGTTTAAACTTTAGAAAGTACTTGTAAATACTAGTATGTTTGACCTCAATGATTCATACGCACCTATACACTATGAGATTAGTGTACAAGAGCCTAGGAGTTTAAAAGCTTGGATTAGAGATACGAATGGGGCCAGATTTGAAAGGGGTTTTGGGCCTAGTTTAGTTGTGCAAAAAGAGGCAGCTTTACCCTTACAAAATCAATTCAGTTTAGGCAAATAATCACATAATCGGCCTCCTTTCCCATCTTTAACAGTTTAAACGTAAGACACTGTTTTAATACCAAATTTCAGTCGACTAAGAATATACGAAATAAACCTGTTGCCCAAATATTCCAGTTATTACGCGTGAAGCCTATTTAACACCCAAATTATCTTAAAACGACATTGCAGCATACACGTTTAAACCTCAATCGACTACCCTGACATTAATTCTAGTGCAGAATGTTATACTCCTTATGAATGATGCAACACGTAAAGAGAAGGGTAAGAAGAGGCCCCTGAGTAGCCAATCACACAGTTTTGCATTTGTGTGACCTGTGTTAATTAGGTACAAACAGGGCATATCCTATCAAATATACACATAGGGGGGAAGCTAAAAAAAAGATGGGAGAAAGACAAGAAAGCACTGCTTGATTTATACTCCAAACAGGGCTGGTACAAGCCTGAATTTCATAGACAAATAGATCCTTTACCAGGCTCTCTCCAGTAGCCAAAATACCTGTGACTAAATCTTGGTATATCCTTAAGGATATCCACACAGACTCTGCACAAAATGGTTAGCAAAAAAGGGCAAGTGGAAAGCCCTAAACAGACACAGATAGGAGTAGAGTAAGGGCAAATATGCAGCCTCCCAAACAGATATACACAGAGAATATGGGAGAAGCACATAGATAGTTTCAAACATAGACAGTCAGAGATGAAAGCAAGTATTAGTGAGAGACATATTTGTTTACCTTCTGATCAAGTTAGGAATTAAAAGAAGGTAGTAATGCAGGTATTGCTCTAGCCTCTTCCTTTAGTGAACAAGCAAGCCAAAAATAAACAATGATGCTACAGCAATTGAGAGTCTCTCACAGCCTCTCTTTTAGTTGAAAAACAATAAAAGCCTTCAGAATAACTAAGGGAAGAGAGAATGTTTTAGTCAAGTAGGTTTCTCCGTATTTTCAGTGTGTCTCTAAAGAAAGTAAAAACTGGTTTATATAGGCAAAGGGTGAGGGTTTTAAGTTCTAACGGGAAAAAACCAAGATGGTAAGAGAATATTGCTCCCCAAAGTTAAGGAAGCCAGTCAAGTACCCCTTTCCATATATAGGTTAACCAATCCCAAAGTTTTAGGGTGAAACAAATCCTAAACCACCTAAGACCCATTCCCTTAACCCAAATAAGGTCTAGGTTCACAACTGATAGCACAAATACAATCAGGATTCAAAGAAATCACTCGATCCTCCTAACAGAATTTCCATCAGCCTTTAATTGGGATTTTGCCAATTACCAGAACCTATTGCCAACTACTAAAACAAATTAAGCTAATATAAACCCCCTAAATCATGCTTAAATCGACTCCTTCCAGTTTTAAACCATGTAATCATGCATCTTAATAAAGTAAAGGTCAAAATACATTATCAAAGATGGATACCTTGTCGAGGGTGTTAAGCTGTATCTTAGTAGTAGTGATAAAGAAAACAGGCTATGAAGGTATCAGTTTCAGTGCACACAAACAAATCAAAAACAAAGTTTCCCTTGTCCTAGTGAAATAACAGTGAGACTATTAATCATGCAGTTTCTCACCCTAATTAGTTGACCAAGAACAACTACACTCAAACGACATTAGGCAAATTCAGGCATACAAATAGGTATCCTTGTTAAAAAGTAAAATCAACCAAGATGGATGACTTTGTGAATCTATACTAATTAATCGATTATGTTAACATGCCAAAAACTAAACTATTTCACATTTATCATCATTTAAGTCCAGAAAATAATTAGAAAAATAAAAAGGTTTTAGGGTTACCCGTTTGTGAATCCGAATCGGGTTAAATCGACCCATCGCGAATCGACTTTGTATGAAGGGTTTCTTACCCTTTTTCAAGTGATAGCACCGTCCAAAATACCCTAGAACCCGTCAGAGGTGTTTTCCCTTCGACGACCACTCAGTCGACAAGGGTTAAGAATCGACCTTGTCTAAATGTGGTCGAAAGTACATGGGTTTTGTAGCGGGTGAAGAGGGGAGTATGATGGTACCACTTTCCCCAAATTTGGCCAGCCAAATTGACCGGAAAATCGATCGACAGTGGTGGCGTTGCATTTCGCCAAAGAGAGAGAAGAGAGAGTGATTATCGGGGGTGGGTGAGAGAAATGAAAGGGCAGATGGGAGTTTTGGGGGTTGTTTGGTAATTAAAAATGGAAAGATTGTTTTCAGCCTTTGGATGAGGGGAACGGAGGGTTTGGATGAGGCCTCGTCGACATGACGTGGAGTTGAGATGGCATCTATGTGGATAAGTGAGGATGTGAGGTGTACACGTGGGGTGTATATATATGGTGTATAAGTAGTGTACATTAGGCATAGTTGTAGTATAAAATAGGCATAAAATTGTATAAAATAGGTGTAAAATCATAGAAAAATTATGGAATTAATTTAAAGCGTTAAAATGGCTAGGAAGCGTATAAAATTTATTTTAGGATTTAAAACGAATTGGGTAATTTTATAAAAAATAGAGGTAATTGCAGAATTTTAAAACGGAAGCGCACATCTTGTAAAAATGGCTATGGTTTGAGACGATGCTTTAAAAAATGGCCTTAATTGTTCGGCTGTTATGAGAAGATAGTTTGAAAGAATGGACGGGACTAGAATAAATGCGCCATTGCGTATAAAATTTGAAAACTATTGCTTTTAAAAACAGGAGGGACAAAATTGGGTGTCAACAGCTGCCCCTCTTTGCTCGGAGATGATGAAAGAGTCTTCGGGCAAAGACGTTGAAAGTACGACCAATTTTGTCATGACGCTAGAAGAGTGCTTGCGACTTAAGAGAGTTGCCGGGGCGTTAGGTTGTAATGTTTTCTTTGCCCGGAGTGTATACCCTGCAGTAAAGATGAGTTTGCAACATAAGGTATATAAAACGTACCTTCCCATTGTGCTGGACTGGCTTTCCAGGATTTTCACCACATGTAGTTGTGTCTGCTATGCCTGACTGTGTGTCCTTTTGCTGTCAAGTGTTAGATTCGACATCGGGCTGTGTACCCTTAGTCGATGCATTGGGCTGTGCACCCTCAGTAAGGAATTAAAATGATAAATCGGCATCGGACTGTGTACCCCCAACCGACGCTTCGGGCTGTATACCCTCAGCAAATATAAATGCAAATCGATATCGGGATGTGTACCCTCAACCGACGCTTCGGGCTGTGTACCCTCAGCAAATTTAAATGACGAATCGATATCGGACTGTGTACCATCAACCGATGCTTCGGGCAGTGTACCCTCAGCTAATGTTAATGCAAATCAATATCTGGCTGTGTACCCTCAACCGATGCTTCGGGCTGTGTACCCTCAGCTAATGTAAATGAAAAATCGATATCGGGCTGTGTACCCTCAATAGACGCTTCGGGCTCTGTACCCTCAGCTAATGTAAATGCAAATCGATATCGAGCTGTGTACCCTCAATCGACGCTTCGGGCTGTGTACCCTCAGCTAATGTAAATGACAAATCGATATCGGGCTGTGTACCCTCAACCGACGCTTCGGGCTGTGTACCCTCAGCTAATGCAAATCGATATCGGGCTGTGTACCCTCAACCGATGCTTCGGGTTGTGTACCCTCAGCTAATGCAAATCGATATCGGGCTGTGTACCGTCAACCGACACTTCGGGCTGTGTACCCTCAGCTAATTTAAATGACAAATTGATATCGGGCTGTGTACCCTCAACCGACGCTTTAGGCTGTGTACCCTCAGCTAATGTAAATGCAAATCGAATACGGGCTGTGTACCCTCACCCGACGCTTTGGGCTGTGTACCATCAGCTAATGTAAATGCATATCGATATCGGGCTGTGTACCCTCAATCGATGCTTCGGGCTGTGTACCCTCAGCTAATGTAAAATGATAAATCAATATCGGGCTATGTACCCTCAACCGACACTTCGGGCTGTTTACTTTCAGCTAATTTAAATGCCAAATCGATATCGGGCTGTGTACCCTTAACCGACGCTTCGGGCTGTGTACCCTCACCTAACTTAAATGACAAATCGATATCAGGCTGTGTACCCTAAACCGACGCTTCGGGCTGTGTACCCTCAGCTAATTTAAATGACAAACCTTTGCTGAAACACATCTGTCGTGTGTTGCCGAGTTATGTATATTTTTGTGCCTGCATTCAAAGAAAGATTGGTGAGTTGTACGGGGCGGTTTAGTTTGTGCATTCTTGGCTTGCTTCGTGCTCGCAGTCCACGAGTGCTGGGATCTTGGCCGAGCTGATATGGATATGCGTAAAGTAGTAAATAATGCCAATGTTTTCGAAAAACTTTTATAAGAAAGAGGTGAAATGAAATATTTTATCCCACTGAGCCACGAGCCGCGTTGTGTAAAGCAATAGTTGTCGCTCTTCATGCCGTTCCAAACTCCATCAAGTGAATTTTGAGGGCGACCTCAAAATTCTGCCCCAGTTTGTGTTAGAAATTTTTGAGAGATCCTCAAAAATTTCTGCCCCAGTTCAACTATGTTCGTCCTTTAGGAATTTTTGAGAGTTCCAGTGTTTGCTTTGTTCGTCCTCTAGGAATTTTTGAGAGTTCCTCAAAAATTCTGCCCCAGTGTTTGCTTTGTGGAAAAATGAAATTTTTTTATTTATGCCACCGAACCTTGAGTAGGTTTCTTACGTATCCCACTTGGGGAATCAGGTCGTGACGTAGTTCATGATTACATGATGTATTGCGGAATGGAAAAATCACTAATTAGTACAAGCTCTTATACATAGTATCTTTTGACAGCATCTGAGTTGATTGGTCTCTGCCAAATTTCTCCGTCCATCTCTGCCAATATCAATGCTCCTCCATTCAGAACTCGGTGCACCATCTACGGCCCTTGCCAATTTGGTGCAAACTTGCCTTTTGCCTCTTCTTGATTTGGAAATATCTTCTTCAAGACTAATTGCCCAGGCTCGAAGGATCTCTCTCGAACTTTCTTGTTGAATGCCTTAGTCATCCTCCTCTGATATAATTTTCCATGACATACAACATTCAGTCTCTTGCCGTCGATGAGGGCCAATTGCTCCATTCTTCCTTTGATCCATTCAGCGTCTTTCAACTGTGTCTCTTGGATGTTCTCAAAGATGTTATCTCGACCTCCACGGGTATCACTGCCTCAGTGCCATACACCAGCAAGTAAGGAGTAGCCCCCATTGATGTTCTCATTGTGGTGCGGTACCCTAACAGAGCATAGGGTAGTTTCTCGTGCCATTGCTTTGAATTGTCTGTCATCTTGCGCAATATCCTCTTGATGTTCTTATTGGCTGCCTCGACCGCACCGTTCATTTGAGGTCTGTATGTAGTGGAATTGTGATGCTTGATCTTGAAAACCTCACAGGTTGCTTTCATTAGGTCACTATTGAGATTTGACCCATTGTCGGTGATTATGGACTCAGGGATACCAAATCGGCAACGAACAAAGTTCGACACCACTTTCTTCGTCACTGATATGTACGATGCGACTTCCACCCATTTGGTAAAATAGTCGATGGCCACCAATATGAAGCGATGTCCGTTAGAGGCGGCTGGCTCGATAGGTCCTATGAAATCCATCCCCCAAGCAGCAAAAGGCCACGACAACCCCATGATATTCAATTCATTAGGAGGCACTCGAATCATATCTCCGTAGACTTTGAATTAGTGACATTACTTTGCGTGCTTTATGCAGTCATGCTCTGTTGATGCAATACGAACCAGGCTCACCTATTCGATTCATCAAGCTAGTCCACCGAGGAGTCACGTGACTGCCTCGACGAGCAACAACGATGGAAATCCACCGAGCTGACAGTTGCTGACTTCGGGAGCTGTGAGACCGAGCACAACTTATGAAAGCTCAACGATCAAGCTCGAGCCCGAAGCTGAAGGTAACCGAACCAAAGAAGAACGACGCCGAGCAGTGAATCGATCGAAGGGCTACAAATGCGCCCGAGGCAGGAGAGCGTTCGATTTCAATTGTGACCGAGGCAAACAAGCGTCCGACTCAAATGTGTTTGAGCTGAGCTGCCGAACACATAAAACTGCTTCAGCCCTGCGTGGCTTTATCTTATTTGTCACCTGTGACCATTTTGCTATTTTGCCCTTTACATTGTCTATATAAACACCTAGCATAGCTCATTGGTAGTTAGTTGATGCTGAATTGATGGAATAGAGGTAGAATAGGCCGAGCCACTGTTGTTGAAGCTCGAGGCTTCGTGTATGCCTTCTATGGCTTGGAACCGAATGGATTTCATCCCTAGTATGAATCCTTGTTAGGTTAAAGTTTCATTTTCTCCCTTGGATAATCAATCATGTTTTGATTTGGATTATCTATTCTTTCTTCTATTTCTGTTTTTCCCCATCCCCATTTTCTTGTTACCTTGGTTACTTTATTGCTTCGGCCTCTTAATCTTATCGCTTCCGCATCGTATTCTTGTTGATTCCGATTGCTTGCTTGTCTTCAGATTTAGCTTGCACCAGCTTGGTATCAGAGCAAGGCTTGGATTTCGTCCCTACGAATCCACGTTCCTTGTTCATCTTATCTTTAATTTTCTGTTAAAGTTCTTATGTTACTTCAAAAAGAAGAAAATATAAAAAAATTGAAAAGTTGAAAATTATCAAAAAAAAATTATTTGTTATTGATTGTTTGGATTAAACAATCACATATTTGGAATCACCACTGTCCAAGGATCAAATTAAGAACCCGACGTACATCGTTTGTCGCTAGGGTTTTTCTTCAATTATTTTGGATTGTAGTGGCGTGGTGAAACTGTTATAGAAACCCCAGTTGAATTTGAATGTTTGTTGTTGAAGACTGGTGGTTGTTGTTTGATTTGGGTCGATTTTAGAGTTTGAAAATTGAAGTTCCACTGCTTGTAGACACTGTCCGTACGCCGGAAGCTTGTTGACATTGTTAACAGAGTACGGACGACGTTGAGCTTTGTCTTAGCTCAGCTGGGAACTGAAGTGTTCTCCGACGTTGTTAAACCGGAGACGACCCAAATTTTGAGCTTAAACTGTTATTACTGGACGGTGAACGAATCTTGAAATTGTCCGTACACCGGAGTAAAGGTTCACTGTTCCATTGAAGAAGAAAGGGGTAAACTGTTAAAATCTAAAACCCCAGGTGGAAAGTTGTCGGCTAGAAAAGGGAAAGCGGATAAGGTTAAACCCTATCTGTACCGAGGAGGAAACACTTGTACCGAGGTCACGTGTTCGGAGAATTCCGAAGTGGAACCGAGGAGGAGGTAGAATCTCTTAGGTTTTCACTTTTCTTGTGTCCGAATATTCACGATAGTGGATCTCTGGAGTAATTCTTTCTACTCGAGGTCGTACTATCGAATTTGAGCTTAATAGGGACTCGTGCGTGGGGTGACAGAAGTCCAATTTTCGTAGACAATTCTTTGACTCCCCGTGCGCAGTTAAAATAACGACCGTTCCATCGAGTCATATAAACTCCTTCCGAACCAATACTTGGAACGTACTAGTTGTGACTTATCACTTCGGTTTCCTTACAAGAAGGCAAGGCCAACTTGAGTGGAAAAAGGCTAGAGTGGTGAGAAAAATAGAGTGAGGTCACAAGAGCCAACGACTTTGAGTGTATACACGAGGGGAAAGAAAATTGAGTGTCCATTCCTTGAGCGATACACGTGAGGGAGTGAACTTGTGAGGTCCTTTACTTTTGTTGTTGCAGCTATGTCTTCGGATGATGATGATTATGGAGGGTATGATTCGTGTGGAGATGATGGAGACTATGGCTCCTACGAAAACGAAGCGGATACTATGAAGAATTCGAAGAGGAAGAAGACTACGAGGCATGTGAAAATGAAAACGAAGATCCTTATGCCTCCAGTCGAGAATTCGAAGGTAGTGACACTTCGAGGTATGATGATTCTACTTACTCTCTTTGTGATGATCTTGAATACGATGGACGTGACATCGGGGAAATCGATGATGAAGTTGATCGAGTGAACTATTCGATGGCATCTTCCTTTGGTGTCTCGTGTGGAACGCAAGAGAGTAGTAGCACTCCGTCCTTCAGGATAGGAGGTGGTGGAGGTTGTTCCATGGGAGGAGGAAGATTTGAAACTTTTAGTCGTAACACACGATTCAACGCTTCCAACTCCTATGGAAAGGGTGGCTCGAGGAGCAATGGTGGTTGGCACCCGAGGTAGGTAGAGGAGGTTTCTACCGAACTCCTTCACCGAGGAGAAGTTCTTACGGGTCCTATGCTAAAACTCCTTCCTCGACTTTCAACACTACTTCTAATATTGGAAGAATGAAGGGAAGTGGAGGTTATCCTAGTGGTGTTGTCACTAGTGGAGGGATAATGAAGACCCAAGTTGATGGTTTTAAAAATTATGGACATTCAAGCCCTCTCTTGGATGTGACGATGCAAGACTTGGGTAGAGAAAGGTTCGCTGTTGAGGTAAATGGTAAAGGAGAGTTCGTGCTCAAAATTGGTGGAACCGATGCTAACTGTACTGACCCTCTTTGGTTAATAGACTAAAGATACCATGCTATCAATTGAAACATCCTTATGAGTATCAAGGTGTTTGGGTCACCAGTTGGGCTAGAATGTTCATATCTCATGGGAATTACAACAGTTATGTTTGGTGTGATGTTTATCACATGAAACATATTTCAATCTAGTTAGGTGATTAATGGTTGCAAGACAAGAGAGTGCAGTATAATAGCACGAATGATAGGTATATAGTGCCAAGGGACTAAGGACTTATGACTTTGAACCTTGTGAGGTAATAATCAAGCCGCCTTCGAACACATCCTCTTTGTCTATGCAAAGAAGAAACGAGCAAGAACTCCATTCCGTAAGCGAAAGAGTGCCATCGAGGAGTCCTACAAACACAAGGAGCAGTGGGACAAGTGCGAGAAAAGAGTCGACCGAAGCCAATTGACACGACCCGAAATCCGGCTAGGCCGTGCGGGCACCCGACATCTTCCCCTAGACCCGTCGGGCGAACCCTTACCAATTAAATTAGGAAAATAAATATAATCCAATTCATAAATAAAAACAAGACTTAGAAAAAAAGCACAGACATACTGATACCTCTAAGCTGTACAAAAGAAATTACAGCTGACTACCCAACATACTAGGTTTAGGGCTATCCAGACTAGACATCTAAGAGTACAAAAGAAGACAGATACCTCCTGAAGGGAGCAAAATGCAGCTGAAATAATAACCAATAAACTGGTGGCCATTCGGAATAAAAGTTGGCTCACCCTGACAGCTGAAGTCGTCTTCGCTCCTTCACAACGTGGCGAACTCAATCCTGGAGCGAACCTGCCGAAACGAAATAGATAGACAAGAAACAAACAACAAACAAGGGTGAGTCAAAAGGACTCAATAAGTGGGGCAGACTAGTCACCTCAAAGAATAGGATAGCTAGTCAGGGAGAAGAAAAACAGATAAATAAAATTCCTCTTATTTAAATTATAAAAAGACAGAGCCAGATAATAACTAGAAATACGTATGGAATCACAAACTTATTAACAACCAGGAACGTAAGATAACCAGAACATATAGGTATCCCGAACCTATCAACAATCAGAAATACTTCCTGTTGCGGCGTGCAACCCGATCCATATATTCATCCTGTCGCGGCGTGCAACCCGATCCCCGCAACTCAGAATACAAGCCAGAAATATATAGGCAAACTGAAATATGTCCACCATATGGTATACATACTGCTTACACAAAACACAGCATGATAGTCACGCAATAGTCAGCACGCGATGCAATGAAATGGGATGAATGCAGTATGATGCAATGGTGTCACATGTGCCAAATGGATGGAGCGGAATCCTCCTGCTCCGAGGGCGGAATCCTCCTACCCTCAATATGATGCAATGGAGCGGAATCCTCCTGCTCCGAGGGCGGAATCCTCCTACCCTCAATATGATGCAATGGAGCGGAATCCTCCTGCTCCGAGGGCGGAATCCTCCTACCCTCAATATGATGCAATGGAGCGGAATCCTCCTGCTCCGAGGGCGGAATCCTCCTACCCTCAATATGATGCAATGGAGCGGAATCCTCCTGCTCCGAGGGCGGAATCCTCCTACCCTCAATATGATGCAATGATAACCCTTCACCGGCGCGGGACTCTCATCGACAGCCGGGAAGTATATGTCAACTCACAGCCAGGGTACAATGCTCAGATTCCCAATGCAATACCAACAACAGGACATAACATATAATATAGAATGTAAATCCAAAGCTAAGGCGTAATGAGTACGCCTATCGGCAGCTACACACGTAAGGAAACACGTGGTAGAAAATCCACGGGGCCAAAGGCCTCCAAAGAAATGGATATAAACACTTACCTTGTTACAAAGTTAGTACAGGCACTCAATGACCGCTTTGTCCTTTGGATTCATTGCCAAACGATCCCACTGTGTTCAATAACCAGAAAAATATATCAAATTAGGCTAAAGGCTTCATTCCTCACATCTTAGGGCAATCCAGGTAGGAACCTGATACCCTATTCGCATACGCAATACGCAGGCCAGGCCTATATACAGGGTTTAAGGCCACATAACCAAACCCCAAATAAATTACATCTATATGTTGCCCGTAACTCACTGAGTACGAATATATAATCAATTTCATTATCGGGATCCATTTGACCCTTCAAACTATCAATTTACGTCATTAGGGCGATGTCTAATATCCCTATTTTTACCGTAAAAATATATTCAAACATACGTAATAAACTCAAATAATGCATTAGGATCATTACCTGAATGTTTCAGGGTGAAAATTCTACTTTTCTCCGGCCCCTTTTCTTATTTTCTGGCATTTTTCCCCGTATTTGCTTATTTCTCGTTCTCTCTAATTCTGTTTCTTTTAGCTCCTTTGCTTCTGTTTTCCTCATACTACTAATACTGGTCCTTAGCTTTTATGCTAAGGACCCACCGCCTAACATTACATATTTTGTCATTTTCTTTTTTTTTTTTTTTTTTTTTTTAACAAAAATTAAAACGGTGCCCTACGATATTCGAAATAATTCCAACTTTTGCATACGAGTTGTACAAAATATATTTAACATACTCGCGAAGGCGGATCTCAAATTGAACTCCCGAAACTCAAGATACGAATTTAAATGAAAAGAAGTCAAATTATTTAACTTTCGGCATTTTAGCGGAAACTAGCCGAACAACCTCGAAATTCACTTTCAAAAGTTCACAAAGGTCATAAATAATCATACGAACCTAACGGCGCTTTCGGATTTCGAATCGGAGCTCATTCGGCAAAAACCGAGCTCGAAAATCTCTTTTTAATATTTATTGCCAATAAAAACTGAAACCTTCTTCCGATGTCTACTAAGCGAGGTCTGATTTAGCTCAAATTTTACAGACAGGTTCTAATGGATATTACGAATATTTTAAAATTATCGGCACGCCGATCGGAGTCCTAACTTCCGAAACAACTGACCAAGGTCGTTTCATTCTCCTCCACTTAAACTCTCGTTCGTCCTCGAACGAGCCTAAGTCTAAAGCAAGATTCACGCAGATAACAAGAGAACTTGCACAACCTTCATGAGCTACTCACTGGTATTATCATATTATCTAGATATATTTTATTCCAAATATACGATATGCGTGTTATGATTCTGATCCTGTAATAAAGAAGCTCTGATACCAACTGACACGACCCGAAATCCGGCTAGGCCGTGCGGGCACCCGACATCTTCCCCTAGACCCGTCGGGCGAACCCTTACCAATTAAATTAGGAAAATAAATATAATCCAATTCATAAATAAAAACAAGACTTAGAAAAAAAGCACAGACATACTGATACCTCTAAGCTGTACAAAAGAAATTACAGCTGACTACCCAACATACTAGGTTTAGGGCTATCCAGACTAGACATCTAAGAGTACAAAAGAAGACAGATACCTCCTGAAGGGAGCAAAATGCAGCTGAAATAATAACCAATAAACTGGTGGCCATTCGGAATAAAAGTTGGCTCACCCTGACAGCTGAAGTCGTCTTCGCTCCTTCACAACGTGGCGAACTCAATCCTGGAGCGAACCTGCCGAAACGAAATAGATAGACAAGAAACAAACAACAAACAAGGGTGAGTCAAAAGGACTCAATAAGTGGGGCAGACTAGTCACCTCAAAGAATAGGATAGCTAGTCAGGGAGAAGAAAAACAGATAAATAAAATTCCTCTTATTTAAATGATAAAAAGACAGAGCCAGATAATAACTAGAAATACGTATGGAATCACAAACTTATTAACAACCAGGAACGTAAGATAGCCAGAACATATAGGTATCCCGAACCTATCAACAATCAGAAATACTTCCTGTTGCGGCGTGCAACCCGATCCATATATTCATCCTGTCGCGGCGTGCAACCCGATCCCCGCAACTCAGAATACAAGCCAGAAATATATAGGCAAACTGAAATATGTCCACCATATGGTATACATACTGCTTACACAAAACACAGCATGATAGTCACGCAATAGTCAGCACGCGATGCAATGAAATGGGATGAATGCAGTATGATGCAATGGTGTCACATGTGCCAAATAGATGGAGCGGAATCCTCCTGCTCCGAGGGCGGAATCCTCCTACCCTCAATATGATGCAATGGAGCGGAATCCTCCTGCTCCGAGGGCGGAATCCTCCTACCCTCAATATGATGCAATGGAGCGGAATCCTCCTGCTCCGAGGGCGGAATCCTCCTACCCTCAATATGATGCAATGGAGCGGAATCCTCCTGCTCCGAGGGCGGAATCCTCCTACCCTCAATATGATGCAATGGAGCGGAATCCTCCTGCTCCGAGGGCGGAATCCTCCTACCCTCAATATGATGCAATGATAACCCTTCACCGGCGCGGGACTCTCATCGACAGCCGGGAAGTATATGTCAACTCACAGCCAGGGTACAATGCTCAGATTCCCAATGCAATACCAACAACAGGACATAACATATAATATAGAATGTAAATCCAAAGCTAAGGCGTAATGAGTACGCCTATCGGCAGCTACACACGTAAGGAAACACGTGGTAGAAAATCCACGGGGCCAAAGGCCTCCAAAGAAATGGATATAAACACTTACCTTGTTACAAAGTTAGTACAGGCACTCAATGACCGCTTTGTCCTTTGGATTCATTGCCAAACGATCCCACTGTGTTCAATAACCAGAAAAATATATCAAATTAGGCTAAAGGCTTCATTCCTCACATCTTAGGGCAATCCAGGTAGGAACCTGATACCCTATTCGCATACGCAATACGCAGGCCAGGCCTATATACAGGGTTTAAGGCCACATAACCAAACCCCAAATAAATTACATCTATATGTTGCCCGTAACTCACTGAGTACGAATATATAATCAATTTCATTATCGGGATCCATTTGACCCGTCAAACTATCAATTTACGTCATTAGGGCGATGTCTAATATCCCTATTTTTACCGTAAAAATATATTCAAACATACGTAATAAACTCAAATAATGCATTAGGATCATTACCTGAATGTTTCAGGGTGAAAATTCTACTTTTCTCCGGCCCCTTTTCTTATTTTCTGGCATTTTTCCCCGTATTTGCTTATTTCTCGTTCTCTCTAATTCTGTTTCTTTTAGCTCCTTTGCTTCTGTTTTCCTCATACTACTAATACTGGTCCTTAGCTTTTATGCTAAGGACCCACCGCCTAACATTACATATTTTGTCATTTTTTTTTTTTTTTTTTTTTTTTTTTAACAAAAATTAAAACGGTGCCCTACGATATGCGAAATAATTCCAACTTTTGCATACGAGTTGTACAAAATATATTTAACATACTCGCGAAGGCGGATCTCAAATTGAACTCCCGAAACTCAAGATACGAATTTAAATAAAAAGAAGTCAAATTATTTAACTTTCGGCATTTTAGCGGAAACTAGCCGAACAACCTCGAAATTCACTTTCAAAAGTTCACAAAGGTCATAAATAATCATACGAACCTAACGGCGCTTTCGGATTTCGAATCGGAGCTCATTCGGCAAAAACCGAGCTCGAAAATCTCTTTTTAATATTTATTGCCAATAAAAACTGAAACCTTCTTCCGATGTCTACTAAGCGAGGTCTGATTTAGCTCAAATTTTACAGACAGGTTCTAATGGATATTACGAATATTTTAAAATTATCGGCACGCCGATCGGAGTCCTAACTTCCGAAACAACTGACCAAGGTCGTTTCACCAATACTGTGAACCCGAAGCCACAAGCTTCAAAGCCAAGTGGTTCACCAACAACAAAAGAAGAGACCTCGGTTGATGAGTCTTCGAGTCCTAGACTTCGGGTCGATGTTAAAAGTCCACCTACTCCAGCTATGGGTATTCTTGGGCCTCGAACCAACTCACCCGAATATGAGAGACAAACGATCGAGAGGAGTAAGGGAGTGACCGGTGACAACTCTCGAGTGGAAAAAGGAGAGGTTGTGTTGAGTGATGTGAGTGAGTTGTCACCACCCGAACCCACACCTGACCCTAAAAAGAAAATGAGGGAAAAGAAAGAGGGAAAAAGAATCGAAGAGAGTGAGGACACCCCTTATTCTAACCTTAACCCTTTATCTTTTTCTCCTACTTATTTGAAATCTTGTGTAGGTACTCTTGGAGGCAAACCGAAGGAGCCTCAACCTTGTACCGAAGTAGAAAGACGAGGTGAAGAATATCTCCCATGTGAGTTCCACGGTGAGGAAACTACTTATGACACTTCGGAGGCAGTGACAGAGACCGAAGGCCCCTACGAGGTAAGTGTTCGATTTCCTTCCCGTGAGCATGATACTTCCTTGTCTTGTGATACTGCTTGTGAAAATGCTATGCTACATGATGATTTGTATGATTACAATGTGTTTGCAACTAGTGTAGAGTCGAATGGTCAACTTGTGAGTGAATGTGAACCACTAGTTGAGAGGAATGTTAAGCCACATCACGATGTGAGCACGAATTTCACCGAACCTCTCTTTAGTGATGAGTCCATCGTTGACCTTGATTGTGACCTTTGTTATGACACACCACCAATCTTTGATGAAGGGAAAGATGACTTGTTTGATCATACCCTTGTTGAAATTATTGCCTATGGTGGATCTATGCGTTGTAGTGAGGATGATGATGACCTTGGGGAGTCCCTAGTGGATGAGTTGGATCGAATTATATTTGATGACTCCTCAAGTGTGGATGATGAACTTGGTTCGGATGCACCTTTGATGGTTAGTGAACTTGTTTTCACTAACCCTTTGTTCGAAGGAGATTGTGATGTGCATCCGACTCGAGGAGAACATGAACCACCACGGTTTGAAAAGCTTAACCCCGTAAATAATCCATTATTTGATACTTTCTTCGGAAGCTTGTCTAATGAGAAGGATTGTCTTGGAGGTGATTTTGGAGGTGAAAAACTATCTCTTAGTGCGAATAAGATTGCTTTTAAGAAGGGGAGTGGAGTATTCCATGCTAGTTTTCGAGTCAATCATCTTACTTACTCCATTCCAGATGTTGATCATACCTCAAGTATTGTGCATACCGAAGTCCATAAGCCCCATAGTGATAAAAGTGAATTGAGGGCTCGGTATGATGACTATGGGATTAGAGATGATAGGACCTTTGATCGATACATATTGCATGTTCAGTGCCCTATTAATCTCTTCGTTTACTCATGTGTTCGGTATAGTTTCTATTTGAGCGAAGAACTTGTTGTTTCCTTCGGAGACATAGTTTTCTTGATCGATATTGATGCTTGGCTCTATCATAAATGTGTGCTTTCCACACTTTTGAACACTAACCTACTCTTGTAGTAGAAAGCTTTGTTTGTCTTTGCCTTGCTTGTAGGTCTTGTCGGTTTGATTTCGAGGACGAAATCCTTTTAAGAAGGGGAGGATGATGCAATACGAACCAGGCTCACCTGTTCGATTCATCAAGCTGGTCCACCGAGGAGTCACATGACTGCCTCGACGAGCGACAACGATGGAAATCTACCGAGCAGACAGTTGCTGACTTCGGGAGCTGTGAGACCAAGCACAACTTATGAAAGCTCAACGATCAAGCTCGAGCCCGAAGCTGAAGGCAACCGAACCAAAGAAGAACGACGCCGAGCAGTGAATCGATCGAAGGGCTACAAATGCGCTTGAGGCAGGAGAGCGTTTGATTTCAATTGTGACCGAGGCAAACAAGCGTCCGACTCAAATGTGTTCGAGTTGAGCTGCCGAACACATAAAACTGCTTCAGCCCAGCATGACTTTATCTTAGTTGGTCACCTGTGACCATTTTACTATTTTGCCCTTTACATTGTCTATATAAACTCCTAGTATAGCTCGTTAGTAGTTAGTTGATGTTGAATTGAGAGAATAGAGATAGAATAGGCCGAGCCATTCTTGTTGAAGCCGGAGGCTTCGTGTATGCCTTCTATAGCTTGGAACCGAATAGATTTCATCCCTAGTATGAATCCTTGTTAGGTTCAAGTTTCATTTTCTCCCTTGGATAATCAATCATGTTTTGATTTGGATTATCCATTATTTCTTCTATTTCTGTTCTTCCCCATCCCCGTTTTCTTGTTACCTTGGTTACTTTATTGCTTCCGCCTCTTAATCTTATCGTTTCTGCGTCGTGTTCTTGTTGATTCCGATTGCTTGCTTGTCTTCGGATTTAGCTTGCACCATCCATTGTCATCCAGAAATAGCCAGCCCTCAAAATTTTCTTTGCCAGCACGAAACCATTCATGTACTTCTTCTAACAATTTAGCAGCTTCTTTTGCGTCCACGCATCTCAGTAACCCTAGATCGGGTGTCCTCTTGTTCAAAACTTCTCCGTTTAGAAAGAAACCACTTACTAGCCTCCTCAGTGTCTTCTTTTGGAGACTTGTTACATCATTTGGGTAAATGCCGTCTTTGAGAAGCCTTTTGATGTCGTAGAACCAAGGTTGTCCGTCCATTTCTTCTTCTACATGATAACAATATGCTGGCTGCTTCCTCACTGTTACGGGTATTGGGTCAATGTAGTTCTTGTCTAGATGTTTGATCATAGAAGATACTGTGGCCAAAGCATCTGCTAACTCATTTTGCAGCCTAGGGACATGCTGGAACTCTATCTTGGTGAACCTTTGCTTCAGCTTCTTTATGCACTCCAGGTACGACAATATCTTGGGGTTCTTCACTGTACATTCTCCTCGAACTTGGTGAATCAGTAAGTCAGAATCCCCAATTGCTAACAGCTCTTGTATGTTCTTGTCCACTGCCAATCTAAGTCCCTGATGCAACGGAAAAACGAGCGGAAACTAAACACGATATAAACTATGCGGAAGCGATAAATAACAAGATAGGTGATATCAAAGATATCGGGAAACAAGGATTGGGGAGTCAAGAAATGAGAAGAAAGAACGAATTAATAAATTCAAGACATGAATTAATAATCCAAAAGGGAGAAAGTGAAACTTGAACCTTACAAGGAATTCACGCTAGTGGTGAATCTCCATAGATTCCAAGTCGTACAAGATTCATGAAGCCTCGGGCTTCGGACTAGAAAGGCTCGGCCTCATCTAATTCTCTCTTCTCTCTATTCAATTCAAGCTAAACTAATGAAATGAAGAGCTAAAATGCTATTTAAATATTTACAATGCCTAATGGACAAAAATGGCCCCTGAAGCTGATTCTGGTCCGCTGCTCAACAACAAGTCATCGCGATCGCGCTAGGAGTCACGCGATCGTGCAGGTATCACTCCAGGTCATCGCGATCGCGCCAATAGGCTCGAGATCGCGCACGTCTTCAGCATCCTCAGGATCTTCAGCATCCTCAGCTTCGCCTTCGCGTAGGACAAGACACTGTCGTGCAGGGCATTCCACTCCTCTTCGCGATCGCGTGTGACATGGTCGCGATCGCGAAGAACATTTGTTCTTCCTTAGGCAGTGAGCTCTCAGTGTGCTCTCCTGTTTTGCCCTGTTTTGGTGATGCGGCCCAAAATGGCCTTAAACGACAACCATCAAAAACCAAGCTCGAGAGCACAACGGATACGAGTCAAGGCCTCCGGAAACGTCTTGAAAGATCATGCATTGGAGCGCCGAGGATGGAGGAAACAGGGCAGGAAAACAGGCAGCCCAAAACAGAGCAAAACAGGGGAGCAAACTGGGAGCTCACTGCCTGTCGGAAGACAAATGGTCTTCGCGATCGCGACCATGCCTCACGCGATCGCGAAGAGGAGCATATTGCCTTGCGCGACAGCGTCGATCTCGCGCGATCGCGAGGAGTGAAGCCTTGGCCGTTCGATCTCTGCACGACAGCGTCCCATGTAGCGAGATCGCGATGCCTGGAAGAATGATCAGCGCGATCGCGACCCTCCTGGCGCGATCGCGATGAAGGAAACTTGATCAGCGGACCAGTATCAGCTCCAGGGGCAATTTTTGTCCATTTAACATTGTAAATGTATAAGTAGCATTTTGGCTCTTCATTTCATTAGTTGACCTGGTATTGAATATTGAGAAGAGAGAATTAGAGAAGAGGCCGAGCCCTTCTAGTCCGAAGCCCGAGGCTTCATGTATCTCATTAACTTTGAACCTATGGCGATCGACACCTAGTTGAGTCCATTGTAAGGTTCAAGTTTCCCTTTCTCCCTTTTGAATTCAAATAACGTTAGTGAATTGGATTCGATTCTTTCTTCTATTTCTTGCCTTCCTAGTCTTGAACTTCTCGATATCTTTTAGATATCTCGTATCTTTATCGCTTCCGCATTATTTGTATCGTGTTTAGCTTCCGCGTAGTTTTTCCCCTTATCAGTTGGTATCAGAGCAAGGCTCGGGTTATGTTCTTACAAACCCCCGTTCCTTGTTCAACGTGTTAGTATCGTTATTGTGTTATTGTTTGTTGTTGAAATTTGAAGAAAACAAAAAAATAGAAAAACTTGAAAACTTGACAAATTTGGTCGAGCGGGTTGGATACGAATCCCCGAGTATTAAAAAGTAGTGGGGTTTGTTCCTTGTTGTATTCCCGTCGTTTTGATACCTATATCCCGTGTTTTAGTGTTGCGATTCAAAAACTCGAAAATCAAATCCAAAAGTTGAAAATTTCTTGAAAACGCTTCAAACTTGAATCGAAGCTTTGTTGTTGTTTGTTAGAGGTTTAAACCTATTTGGAATTGGTTGTTATAGTTGAAAACACCATTGGGTATCGTTGGGACTGAGTAAAAATCGAGTCGGGGCGATTTTGTGTGCCAAAAACTGAAATTGCAGTCGAGTTTCTGGTTCTGCACTGCAAACCTGCGCGATCGCGCAGGCTCTCATGCGATAGCACTGGGTAAAATTTAACCCTTCGCGATCGCGAAGAGATAGGCTCCGACAGCGAAGAGAAAAATTAAATTTTTGAAATTTTGTTCTTCGCGATTGCGCTGTGTCGCACGCGATAGCGAAGAAGAAACAATTTTCCAGATTTCTAGTTTTGGGGCAGAACATTCGCAATGGCTTCCGAACAGTTCCCAAACATCTATACTCCAATTGGACCATTAAATATGATGAGTTTGTAGATCACAAACAAAATTTCATCCGATTCCAAATCCGTTTGGTTCCAATTCGAGTCGATTCTTTTGTGTCCCGTTTTCTACCATACCTCTTGGTTAGTGTTTTGAAGGTAATTGGCCTACTTGAAAGACACTAATCCTTTAGCGTATAGGGTATTCGTGCGTAGAGGAGATTAGAATTCCAAGAAGAGTCTTAGAACTCCTTTGGCCTCAAGTGCGCACTTTTAAATAGCCGTCCGTACATCGAGTCTCATTAATTCCACTCCGAACTTTAACTTGGACATGCTAGTTGTGATTACCTTGGTTCCCAAGTTGATAAGGCCTCGCTCTTGAGTGTACATATATTGAGTGACACACGTGAGGGAGTGACTTTCGGGAGGTTTTGTTCTTGGTGATTACAATAATGTCGGATGATGATTGTGGGGATTATGGCTCATGTGGCGATGATGCGAGTTGCTATGACTCGTATGGTGATGATGGAGACTATGGTTCCTATGAGGGTGATGATGGCCATTACTATGATGATGGAAACCATGGCTCCTATGTTAATGAAGCGGTTCACTATGATGATCGTGAGATTGATGAAGACTATGAGGCTTGTGATGAAGGTTTTGATGACTCCTATGCTTCAAGTCAAGAATTCGAAGATGGTGACGCTTCAAGGTATATTGATCCTACTTACTCTTCTTGTGTCGATTATGAAAATGTTGGTAGTGACATAGATAGAGTTGATGATGATGTTGATTATAGAAATTGTTCATATGCATCTTCTCTTGGTGTTGCTTGTGGAGTACAAGGGAGTAGTAGAGGACCTTCCATTAGTATGGGAGGTGGTGGTGGTTGATCCATGGGAAATGGGAGATTTGCATCTTCTAGTTCCCATGTGAAGGGTGGAATGAGAAGTGTTGCTCTTACCGTTACGGGGGTGCATTGCTCTAGTAGTGGTGGTAGGAGTGGTGCTATGGGCTATGGAACCAAGGCGAGAAGCAATTATGGGTTCCATAGTGGTATTCCTTCCTCGACTTCCAACAACATCTCTAATGTTGGGAGAGTGACGGGAAGTGGAAGTTACACTAGCAATCTTGCTAGTAGTGGAGGAATAAGGAAGAACCAAGTTGTCGGAGTTGACGCTTGTGGGCATTCAAGTTCTCACTTGGATGCCAATCTACAAAACTTGGGTAGGAGAAGGTTCGTTGTTGGAGTGAATGGTATTGACGGATACTTGCTCAAGAGTGGTGATACTGATGCCAATTGTATTAGCACCTCTTTGGTTGATAGGCTTAGGATACCATGCCATAAGCTAGCGCATCCTTATGAGTATGATGGAGTGTGGGTTTCTAAAGAGGCTCGGGTACTCATATCTCATGGGAGTTATAGATGCTATGTGTGGTGTGACGTGTATCCCATGCGTCATGTTGATGTGTGGATGGGTGAGCCGTGGTTGGAGGGGAAGAGGGTGCAATATAGTATGGTGAAGGGTGCGTATCTTGTGGGCGTAGGGCAAAGAGTCTATGACTTTGTGCCTTACCGGGCGAAAAGCCGAGTGCCTACTAGTGCCCCTTCTTTGGCTATGCAAAGGAGCAAGGAGCAAGAACTTCATTCCATGGGCAACAATGTGCAAACAAGAAGTCCTACAAACACAAGCAATGGTGGGACTAGTGCTACAAAAGAGTTGGCAAATGTCAACAAGGTGAGCCCGAAGCCACTTCCAAAGCCGAGTGGTTCACCAACAAAGAAAAAGGAGACATCAAGTGATGAGTCTCCTAGTCCTAGATTCCGGGTTGATGTAAAAAGTCCACCTACTCCGGCTATGGGCATTCTCGGGCCTCGTCCCAATTCGCCCGAATTTGAGAGACAAAAGATAGAGAGGAGTAAGGGAGTGACCGGTGACATTCCTAGAGTGGAAAAAGAAGAGGATGTGTTGAGTGATGTGAGTGGGATGTCACCACCCGAATCTACACCCGACCTTGAAAAAAAAATGAGGGAAAAGAAAGAGGGAAAAAGAAAAATTGAGAGTGAGGACACCCCTTATTCTAACCTTAACCCTTTTGCTTTTTCTTCTACTTGTTTTAGTACTTGTGTAGGTATTCTTGGAGGCAAACCGATGGAGCCTCAACCATGTTCCGAGATGGAAAGACAAGGTGAAGGCGATGCCAAATGTGAGCTACGAGGTGAAGGAACTACCCATGATGCTTCATGTACATTGAGTGAGCCCGGATGCGACTCAAGTGTAAGTGTTAGTTCTTCTATCCTTGAGCATGATACTTCCTTGTCTTATGGAATTATTTGTGAAAACTCTATGCTAGTTGATGAGTTGTATGAATATAATGTGTTTGCAACTAGTGTAGAGCCATTTGGTCAACTTGTGTGTGAAAATGAACCACTAGTTGAGGGGGTTGAAAAGCCACATCATGATGTGAGCTCGGTTTTCATTGAACCTCTCTTTAGTGAAAATATTGAAGTTGACCTTGTTTGTGAACCTTGTTATGACAGCCCACCTATATTTGATAAAGGAGAAGATGAATTGCATGATAATCTTATTCTTCCCTTTGATTGCTTATTTGATAGTGGTGGTTCCTTGTGTCGTAGTGAGGATGGATGTGACCTTGAGGAGTCTCTCGTGTGTGAGATGGATCGCTTTATTTTCGATGACTCCTCGTGTGAGAGTGAAGGACCTAGTCCTGATTCTATGCTTTTGTGTAACCATGAATTTGAGATTCATGCCTTTACATTTCTATTGTTTGAAGGCAATCTCATTTGTGGTGGTGAATTGTATCGGACTAGGGTCGGTAGTAGAGTCGAACCTCCATGGTTTGTCAAGTTAGGCTCTATGGATGATCCATTGTTTGGGACTCCAAGTAAGGAGAGTAGTCTTGATAGTGGTCGTGTTGACCTTTCTTCTAGTGGTCCTAGCCTTCGTTGTATGGACTATAATGATGAAGAACCTATTTTGGAGACTTTCCTTTGGAGTTTGTCTAGTGACGAGGGTCGTTTTGGAGGAGTACTTTGAGGTGAGGAGGTACCTCTCGGTGTGTGTAAGAATGCTCTTAAGAAGGGGAGTGGAGTAGTCGATGTTAGTTGTGAATTGAACTACTTTACTTACTCCATCCCATATGTTGAGCACACCTTGAGTGATGAGCATGCCAAAGCCGATGTGTCACTTTGCGATAAAATTGATTTGAAGGCTTGGTGTGATGGTGGGCTTAGGGGTCGTGGGGAGTCTAATTGCTACATGGATATCCGTGATCTCTTTTGTTATTTTGATTATGAGTGCTTGTTGTTGTCGAGCCAAGACCTTGTTGTCTCCTTTGGGGACGTAAGCTTTTTCATAGGTATTGATGCTTGGCTCTATCACAAGAGTGTGTTTTCCACACCACTTGCACTTATTGTTGTTAAGCTAACCTACTTGTGAAGTAGGACGTTTTGGTTGTGCTTGTTTTGATTGTAGGTCTTGATGGTTCGATTTCGAGGACGAAATCCTTTCAAGAAGGGGAGGATGATGCGGCCCAAAATGGCCTTAAACGACAACCATCAAAAACCAAGCTCGAGAGCACAACGGATACGAGTCAAGGCCTCCGGAAACGTCTTGAAAGATCATGCATTGGAGCGCCGAGGATGGAGGAAACAGGGCAGGAAAACAGGCAGCCCAAAACAGAGCAAAACAGGGGAGCAAACTGGGAGCTCACTGCCTGCCGGAAGACAAATGGTCTTCGCGATCGCGACCATGCCTCACGCGATCGCGAAGAGGAGCATATTGCCTTGCTCGACAGCGTCGATCTCGCGCGATCGCGAGGAGTGAAGCCTTGGCCGTTCGATCTCTGCACGACAGCGTCCCATGTAGCACGATCGCGATGCCTGGAAGAATGATCTGCGCGATTGCGACCCTCCTGGCGCGATCGCGATGAAGGAAACTTGATCAGCGGATCAGAATCAGCTCCAGGGGCAATTTTTGTCCATTTAACATTGTAAATGTATAAGTAGCATTTTGGCTCTTCATTTCATTAGTTGACCTGGTATTGAATATTGAGAAGAGAGAATTAGAGAAGAGGCCGAGCCCTTCTAGTCCGAAGCCCGAGGCTTCATGTATCTCGTTAACTTGGAACCTATGGCGATCGACACCTAGTTGAGTCCATTGTAAGGTTCGAGTTTCCCTTTCTCCCTTTTGAATTCAATTAACGTTAGTGAATTGGATTCGATTCTTTCTTCTATTTCTTACCTTCCTAGTCTTGAATTTCTCGATATCTTTTAGATATCTCGTATCTTTATCGCTTCCGCATTATTTGTATCGTGTTTAGCTTCCGCGTAGTTTTGCCCCTTATCATTTGGGCTGCCTGTTTTCCTGCCCTGTTTCCTCCGTCCTCGGCGCTCCAATGCATGATCTTCCAAGACGTTCCCAGAGGCCTTGACTCGTATCCGTTGTGCTCTCGAGCTTGGATTTTGATGGTTGTCGTTTAGGCCATTTTATATTGCATCATCCTCCTCTTCTTGAAAGGATTTCATCCTCGAAATCGAACCATCAAAACCTACAATCAAAACAAGCACAATCAATACTTCCTACTTCACAAGTAGGTTAGCTTAACAAGAATAAGTGCAAGTGGTGTGGAAAACACACTCTTGTGATAGAGCCAAGCATCAATATCTATGAAAAAGCTTATGTCCCCAAAAGAGACAACAAATTCTTGGCTCGACAAGAACAAACACTCATAATCAAAACAAGCAAAGAGATCAAGGATATGCATGTAGCAATGAAATTCCCCACGACCCCTAAGCCCATCACCAACACACCAAGCCTTCAATTCAATTTTATCACAAAGTGACACATCGGCTTTGGCATGCTCAACACTCAAGGTGTGCTCAACATATGGGATGGAGTAAGTAAAATAGTTCAATTCACAACTAACATCGACTACTCCACTCCCCTTCTTAAGAGCATTCTTGCACACACCGAGAGGTACCTCCTCACCTCCCAAATCAACCCCAAGACAATCCTCCTTATTGGACAAGCTCCAAAGGAAGGTCTCCAAAATAGGTCATCATTATAGTCCCCACAACGAAGGCTAGGACTACTAGAAGATAGGTCGACACGACCAATACTAAGACCACTCTCCTCACTCGGAGTTTCAAATGTTGGATCATCCATAGAGCCTAACTTGACAAACCATGGAGGTTCGACTCTATTACCGACCCTAGTCCGATACAATTCACCACCACAAATGAGATTGCCTTCAAACAATAGAAATGTAAAGGCATGCACTTCAAATTAATGGTTACACAAAAGCATAGAATCAAGACTAGGTCCTTCACTCTCACTCGAGGAGTCATCGAAAATAAATCGATCCATCTCACACTCATAGACTCCTCAAGATCAAATCCCCCCTCACTACGACACAAGAGACCACCACTATCAATTAAGCAATCAAAGGGAAGAATAAGATTATCATGCAATTCATCTTCTCCTTTATCAAATATAGGTGGGGTATCATAACAAGGTTCACAAACAAGGTCAACTACGACATCTTCACTAAAGAGAGGTTCAATGAAAATCGAGCTCACATCATGATGTGGCTTTTCAACCCTCTCAACTAGTGGTTCAATTTCACACACAAGTTGACCCATAGGTTCTACACAAGTTGCAAACACATTGTATTCATGCAAATCATCAACTAGCATAGAGTTTTCACATACAAGTCCACAAGACAAGGAAGTTTCATGCTTAAGGGAAGAAGGACTATCACATACCTTTGAGTCGCACTCGGGCTCACTCAATGTACTTGAAGCATCATGGGTAGTTCCTTCACCTTGTAGCTCACTTTTAGCTTCTCCTTCACCTTGTCTTCCAATCTCAGAATATGGTTGAGGCCCCATCGGTTTGCCTCCAAGAATACCTACACAAGTACTCAAACAAGTAGAAGAAAAAGATAAAGGATTAAGGTTAGAATAAGGGGTGTCCTCACTCTCAATTTTTCTTTTTCCCTCTTTCCTTTCCCTCATTTTTTTTCCAAGGTTGGGTTTAGATTCGGGTGGTGACAACCCACTCACATCACTCAACACAACCTCTCCTTTTTCCACTCGAGAGTTGTCACCGGTCCCTCCCTTACTCCTCTCTATCTTTTGTCTCTCAAATTCGGGCGAATTGGGACGAGGCCCAAGAATACCCATAGCCGGAGTAGGTGGACTTTTCATGTCAACCCGGAATCTAGGACTAGGAGACTCCTCACTTGATGCCTCCTTTTTCTTTGTTGGTGAACCACTCGGCTTTGGAAGTGGTTTCGGGCTTACCTTGTTGACATTTGCCAACTCATTTGTAGAACTAGTCCCCCCATTGCTTGTGTTTGTAGGACTTCTTGTTTGCACATTGTTGCCCATGGAATGAAGTTCCCGATCCTTGCTCCTTTGCCTAGCCAAAGTAGGGGCACCAGTAGGCACTCGGCTCTTCGCCCGTTAAGGCACAAAGTCATAGACTCTTTACCCTACGCCCACAAGATACGCACCCTTTACCACACTATATTGCACCCTCTTCCCCTCCAACCACGGCTCACCCATCCACACATCAACATGACGCATGGGATACACGTCACACCACACATAGCATTTATAACTCCCATGAGATATGAGAACCCGAGCCTCCTTAGAAACCCACACTCCTTTATATTCATAAGGATGCTCTAGCTCATGGCATGGTATCCTAAGCCTATCAACCAAAGAGGTGCTAATACAATTGGCATCGGTATCACCAATCTTGAGCAAGTATCCTCCAATACCATCTATCCCAACAACGAACCTACATCTACCCAAGTTTTGTAGATTGGCATCCAAGTGAGAACTTGAATGCCCACAAGTGTCAACTCCGACAACTTGGGTCTTCCTTATCCCTCCACTAGTGGTAACACCACTAGGACAATCTCCACTTCCCGTCACTCTCCCAACATTATAAATGTTGTTGGAAGTCGAGGAAGGACCCTTGCCATGGAACCCATAAGTGCCTCTAGCCTCGGTTCCATAGTCCATAGTACTACTCCTACTACAACCATCCACGCTCCTCACGGCATACATCCCCTTTGTAGCAAAAGCAACACCATTTCCCAAACCAACCTCCACATGGGAATTAGAAGCATTAGGCCGCTTAGCGTACCTAGAAGATGCAAGCTTCTTCTTTCCCACGGAACAACCACCACCACCTCCCAAACTAATGGAAGGTCCTCCACTACCCCCTTGTACTCCATTAGCAACAGCAAGAGAAGATGCATAAGAACAATTCATATACTCAACATCTTCATCAACTCTATCTATGTCACTATCATGTTCAAATTCTTCACAAGAAGAGTAAGTAGGATCAATGTACCTTGAAGCGTCACCATCTTCGATTTCTTGACTAGAAGCACAAGAATCATCACAATATTCATCACAAGCCTCATAGTCTTCATGAATCTCACGATCATCATAGTGAACCGCTTCATCAACATAGGAGCCATGGTTTCCATCATCATAGTAATGGCCATCATCACCCTCATAGGAACCATAGTCTCCATCATCACCATACGAGTCATAGCAACTCGCATCATCCCCACATGAGCCATAATCCCCACAATCAACATCCGACATTGTTGCAACACCCAAGAACAAAACCTCCCAAAAGTCACTCCTTCAAGTGTATCACTCAATATATGTACACTCAAGAGCGAGGCCTTATCAACTTGGGAACCAAGGTAATCACAACTAGCATGTCCAAGTTAAGGTTCGGAATGGAATTAATGAGACTCGATGTACGGACGGCTATATAAAGTGCGCACTTGAGGCCAAAAGAGAATCTACGACTCTTCTTTGAATTCTAGTCTCCTCTACGCACGAATACCCTAATACGCTAAAGGATTAGTGTCTTTCAAGTAGGCCAATTACCTTATAAATACTAACCAAGAGGTATAGTAGAAAACGGGACACAAAAGATTTGACTCTAATTGGCACCAGACGGATTTGGAATCGGATGAAATTTCGTTTGTGATCTAGAAACTCATCATATTTAATGGTCCAATTAGAGTTTAGATGTTTGGAAACTGTTTGGACGCTGTTGCGAACGTTCTGTCCCAAAATTGGAATTCTGGAATTTTTTTGTTCTTCGCTATCGCGACCAGACGCGCCCGATCGCGAAGGGTTAAATTTTCAAAAAATAATTTTGCTCTTCGCTATCGGAGAATCGCTCTTCGCGATCGCGAAAGGTTAATTCCTGCAAATTTTACAGCATCTCAAAAATGGGTTTTGGCGATTTTTGGCCAACTTTTTGGCTCGATTTCAACCCGATACACAAAACCAATGATACCCAAAGGTGTATACAACTAATATCATCAATCCCCAATAGTTTTTTTCAACCCCAAACAACAACAACAAGCTTCGATTCAAGATTGAAGCGTTTTCAAGAATTTTCAAACTTTTGGATTTTGATTTTCGAAATTTTTGAATCGTAACACCAAAACACGAGATATGGGTATCAAAACAACGGGAATACAATAAGGAACAAACCCCAATAATTTTTTACACTCGGGGATTCGTATCCAACCCAATCAATCAATTTTTTTCAACTTTTCTAGTTTTTCTATTTTTTTGTTTTTCTTCAAATTTCAAGAACAAACAACACAATCACAACAATACTAACACGATGAACAAGGAACGGGGGTTCGTAAGAACATAACCCGAGCCTTGCTCTGATACCAACTGATGCAACGGAAAAACGAGCGGAAACTAAACACGATATAAACTATGCGGAAGCGATAAATAACAAGATAGGTGATATCAAAGATATCGGGAAACAAGGATTGGGGAGTCAAGAAATGAGAAGAAAGAACGGATTAATAAATTCAAGACATGAATTAATAATCCAAAAGGGAGAAAGTGAAACTTGAACCTTACAAGGAATTCACGCTAGTGGTGAATCTCCATAGATTCCAAGTCGTACAAGATTCATGAAGCCTCGGGCTTCGGACTAGAAAGGCTCTGCCTTATCTAATTCTCTCTTCTCTCTATTCAATTCGAGCTAAACTAATGAAATGAAGAGCTAAAATGCTATTTAAACATTTACAATGCCAAATGGACAAAAATGGTCCCTGAAGCTGATTCTGGTCCGCTGCTCAACAACAAGTCATCGCGATCGCGCTAGGAGTCACGCGATCGAACATGTATCACTCCAGTCATCGCGATCGCGCCAATAGGCTCGCGATCGCGCACGTCTTCAGCATCCTCACGATCTTCAGCATCCTCAGCTTCGCCTTCGCGCAGGACAAGACGCTGTCACGCAGGGCATTCCACTCCTCTTCGCGATCGCGTGTGACATGGTCGCGATCGCGAAGAACATTTGTTCTTCCTTAGGCAGTGAGCTCCCAGTGTACTCCCCTGTTTTGCCCTGTTTTGGGCTGCCTGTTTTCCTGCCCTGTTTCCTCCGTCCTCGGCGCTCCAATGCATGATCTTCCAAGACGTTCCCGGAGGCGTTGACTCGTATCCAATGTGCTCTCGAGCTTGGATTTTGATGGTTGTCATTTAGGCCATTTTATATTGCATCAGTCCCAGGATGCAAGCTTCATACTTCGCCATGTTGTTGGTGCAAGGAAACCTTAATTTGGCCGTGACAGGATAGTGTTGTCCAGTCTCGGAGACTAACACTGCTCCAATGCCGACTCCTTTGAAATTCACCGCTCCATCGAAGAATAGCTTCCAACCATCATACTCTTCGGTAATATCTTTTCCTACAAACATGACTTCTTTGTCGGGGAAATAGGTGTGCAACGGTTCATAGTCGTCTCCCACCGGATTCTCGGCCATATGATCAGCCAGGGCTTGAGCTTTTACCGCCCTTTGAGTGACAAAAGTGATGTCAAATTCGCTGAGCAGTATTTTCCATTTAGCCAGCTTTCCAGTAGGCATTGGTTTTCGGAAAATATACAAGAGAGGATCCATTCTCGATATCAGCAATATTGAGTAGGATGTCAAGTAGTGCCTCAGCTTTTGTACTATCTAAGTCAGAGCACAGCACGTGCGTTCCAGCAATGTGTACTTGGCCTCGTAAGGAGTAAACTTCTTGCTCAGATAGTATATTGCTTGCTACTTTCTTCAAGTTGAATCATGTTGTCCCAATACACAACCAAATGCCGAATCTACCACGGACAGGTACAAGATCAAAGGTCGCCCAGGCTCAGGTGGAACCAACACAGGCGGGCAAGACAAGTACTCCTTTATCCGATCAAATGCTTTTTGACAGTCCTCTGTCCACTCGATCACTGCTTCTTTCTTCAGTAACTTGATGATTGGCTCACAGATGACAGTGGATTGTGCTATGAACCGGCTGATGTAATTGAGCCTTCCCAGGAAGCTCATAACCTCTTTCTTGCTTTTTGGCGGCGGCGATTCTTTGATGGCTTTGATCTTAGATGGATCTAACTCGATACCCTTTCTACTGACGATGAAACCCAGAAGCTTCCCCGTTTGAACACCAAAAGCACACTTTGCTGGATTTAGCTTCAGATTGTACTTTCGTAAGCGATTGAAAAACTTGCGCAAGTTGTCAAGGTGCTCTGAACTCTTTTTTGATTTGATGATCACGTCGTCCACATAGACTTCGATTTCTTTGTGCATCAAGTCATGGAGCATAGTTGTCATTGCCCTCATGTATGTCGCCCCAGCATTCTTCAGTCCAAACGGCATAACCTTGTAGCACTAAGTCCCCCAAGAGGTAGTGAAAGCTGTTTTCTCGACATCTTCCTCATCCATGAGCACTTGATGATAACCGGCGAAACAGTCTACGAAGGATCGTAGCTCATGTTTCGCGCAATTATCGATCAGTATGTGTATATTTAGCAAGGGAAAATCATCCTTCGGGCTTGCTCTATTCAGATCCTTGTAATGCACACAAACTCGGAGTTTCCCATCTTTCTTTGGCACTAGGATAATATTAGCTAACTAAGTTGGGTACTCAACTGTTTTCAAGATCCCTGCATTGAGCTGCTTGGTTACCTTCTCACCAATCTTCAACGGAACCGATGACTTGAAAGTTCGGGCCTTTTGCTTGACCGGCGGGAAGCCTGGATTGATAGGTAATTTGGGAGCTACCACATCCGTTCTTATGCGAGTCATGTCATCGTATGACCAGGCGAATACGTCCTCATATTCTTTAAGGAACTTGATATATCGCTTTTTATCTTCGGCGGTGAGATGCACACTGGTCCTTGTCTCTTTCATAATTTCCTCTTCTCCTAGATTTATCACCTCAGTTTTCTCTATGTTTGGTTTAGGCTTGTTTTCAAATCTTTCAATTTCTTCTTGTGTGATTTCATCAAAATCATCATAATCAATTCCAGTTTCCTCAAGCTCCATTGTTTCATTACACGTTGCAATTGTGGACTCAATGAGATTATTAGTTTGAATGCTGAAAAATATAAAATTTTACAAAATTAAAAATTAAAACAAAAGTTAAACGGTAAATGGTGCGATATTTTATTTATGAATCCTTGCAAAACAAAGTTTGTAGGGAGATATGTGCAATAAGAAATAAAAATGCAAATTCCACGACTCAAAGTCGGGTTTTATTTGGAAAACATAAAATAAATTCTATCCCCTCAGCTCTACCAAGGTCCACGATAAGCTCGGGCCCGGTTGCTGATCCAGTTGTTCAATGCCGCTCCAGATCCAGCCTTTGTCAGTCCAGGAGGTTTAACATGTTCTTCCAGGATCACACAGCAGTCTTTATCAGATATGAATAGATTGTGCACTCCTGTCAGCAGATCTTTTTCAGCATCAGCTATCTTTGGCTCCACCCCTTGTGCTGCTGACACCTCCCCTTTTCGGCCATCCAAGTATCTAGACGAGACAAAAATATGTAAGAGAGTCTTGGTGCTTTTCTTATAGAACTTGAAGTCCAGTGATGCTTCTTCCATGCTCTTCTCATAGGTCACAATGTACCTTATGCCAGCCTTCTCATTGTCGGGCCTCATCACAATTTTGATCGGCTCAACCATGCAATCCAGGTTCTTGCCCAAACCTTTACCAGGTTCATAGCCTTGCTTAATCATGATGCCTACGACCCAGTCTCTGGGCCATTTCGCAGGTTGTGGGATGGCTATTTGATTATCACCTCCATAGGTTTCGGTGCCTTGGGTATCCACATTTGCTTTCCCTTTGTTTCTTCAGAGATGCACTTCCAATTGGGACGGGCATTGGGTGAGTACACTGGTCGCTTCTCGGTCTTAGCTGGCAAAGTCTCACGAAATTCGCGTGAGGGCACACCCCAATCAGATATGACTGGCTCCCAAACCAAATTTCTTCCTTCATAGCCTTTGCCTCGGCCATCCCAGTAGGCACTGTAAAAGTTTCTCTTCCTCTCTTCAACCCCAGGTGGTGTGTTGACCAACTTGGGAGCAAAATGTGTAGTATACCCCTTTTGGATTGTGTCTGTGGGGTTCCAATTTGAGTTGTAGTACATGCAACGTCCTCCTCGAGTACCTTGCACTGCTCCCACGAGTTTTACAGTATAGAAGCTCTGCCCATCAGGAGCATCCCCTTCTATTGCTGGTATGGTTTGCTCATTGTAGATGGAGTTGTTCCCTTCACCGAACACTACCACCTCTTTGTGGTCTCACTCAAACTTCACTGTTTAGTGCAGTGTGGAAGGCATCGAACCAGCCATATGGATCCAAGGCCTCCCCAACAATAGATTATAGGAAGAAGAGATGTCCATGACGTGAAATTCAGCAGTGAACTCTACAGGACCGACCATGATAGTTAGGTCAATCTCTCCAATGGTGCTTCTTTGCGACCCATCGAATGCCTTCACCTTCATGTCGCTTTCCCTTATCTTGCTTTGATCAATTCCCATTCTTTTCAGAGTGATGAACGGGCATATGTTCAGACTAGAACCTTCGTCGATCAAGACTCTCCCTACGAACCAGTCTTTGCATTTGACAGTAATGTGCAAAGCTTTGTTGTGGCCCAACCCTTCAGGATGCAGCTCGTCTTCGTGAAAAGAAATTCGGTTGGCTTCCATGACTTGTCCAACCATGCTAGCCAGGTATTCAACCGAGGTATCCACCGGAACATGTGCTTCGTCCAACACTTTCATCAAAGCATTTCGGTGGCTCTCCGACTTAAGAAGTAAGGCTAACACAGAGATTTGTGCCGGAGTCTTGCCCAAGTGTTCAACCACGGAGTATTTCTTTGCTTGTACCTTCTTACACAACCCTTCGGACTCCTCCTCGCTGATGCCTTGTCTATCTTGAACAAGATGCTCGGGAGTGTAAATCCTTCCACTCCTAGTCATCCCTTGTGCAGCAACAGTCTCAACTGTTGACTTGTTCTTCTTCTCTATTTCATAATCCCATGGTACCGTCTTGTTGCTGTATGGGGGAACCACATCAACATAGAATATGGGAGCCACTTCCACCTCGATGGGCTCTGGTACTGTAGCGGCTTGAGCAACTGAAGCAGTTGCTGGTACGTCTTCCTTTGCCTTAACAATTCCCTTCCAAGTTGTATTCCTCATCCAACTCGATCAGATTCACCCTATTGTCTCCATGATTAGGCAGGGGATTATTGTGCATGTTCGGAGTCTTTAAGTGTATCACCTTTTGATCGATCAAGTCTTGTATCTTGTCCCTCAAGGCGTAGCACTTTTCAGTATCGTGACCAAGTCCTCCAGAGTGATAGGCATAGGTTTTGGTTAGGTCAAAATAGGGTATCATCCTATCAGGCATTTTGAATGGCACGGGTTGTATATGGCCGGCTGCTTTGAGTTTCTCGAACAACTGAGTGCGAGATTCAGCCAGTGGGGTGTAGTTTCTTTTGGGTCTTGGGTTGTTATTAGCTTGAGGCCTTGGTGAATAGGTATTGGTGTTTCGGTAGTTGGGACTTTGTAGGTATGTCGGTCTTTGTGGTGGTGAGTTTTGGTACATGGGCTGAGTGTTGTAGACTGGGTAGGTGGATGTGGGTGGAATGTATGGGTACAATAGAGGAGGTGTTTTGTAGTAGTGGTTATGGGTAGGAGAGTGGTCAAGTGATGCGGCCACAAAGGAGACATCGTTCTTTTTCTTTCTTGATAAGGTAGTGCTTCCAGCTTGTAGGGCTTTGTTAGTGGCTTGTAGTGCAGCCAAGCTAACGATCCTTCCAATCTTCAGTCCATCTTCGACCATATCTCCAATCTTGATCAAATCTCCAAATTTCTTATCTTGCAGATTCAGCATCTTGTCAAAGTAGACGTCTTCTTGTATGCGGATGAAGGTTGCCACTATCTCGGCGTCTTCCATGGGAGGTTGGACCTTGGCGGCTTAAGCCTTCCATCTAGTTGCAAATTCTCTAAAAGTCTCAGTGGGCTTCTTTCTTCAATTTCTCTAAGTAGAACCGATCGGGCATAGCATCAGTGTTGTGCCCAAAGCTGTCGATGAAGTCTCCAGCCATTGCTTCCCAGCTTGTCCACTTCTTTGTTTGTTGCTTAGAGTACCACACTAGCGCAACTCCGGTCAGGCTGCGGTTGAACAGCTGCATGCGGATTTTTTCGTCATGTCCAACTCATATCAACTTGTCACAGTAAGATCTTAAATAAGCCATTGGGTCTCCACTGCCGTCGAACATGTTGAACTTGGGTGTCTTATAACCTTCAGACAGTTTCAAGTCAGGATACAAGCAGAGGTCCTCATAAGCTAGCCCTCGGGTTCCTTTGGTGCCTTGGAATTGCTTGAACTTCTCTACCAGCCAATGGACTTGCTCCTTGGTGTTGTTAGGGTCTTCCTTGGTCCATGCATGCATTTCCTGATCATTGGTGGGTGATGCGATGGTTTTTGTTTCAACGGTGAAGGAGGGTAGGTTGTTTTGCGGTGCTTTTGGTGGTGCAGTGTAGGTAGGGTAAGGAAGGTCTTTTTCGGGGTATAATGGATCTTTGCCATGAGGGCAGGTAGTCTTGTTTGGTTCAATGATCTCATCAGTACGGGCAAGAGGGATCCTATTCTCCAACTCGAACAACCTCTGTTCCAACTTGGCATAGTCTTCGTAAGCAACCACACCTTGCTTCTTAGGAGTTCCATTTCCAACTTTGTCAAACTCAGCCATGATATTTCGTCTCGTCCTTGTTCTTGTAGGTAAGAGGGAGGTGTTGGGATTGATCCTCTCGATCTCAACCGGTATTGCAGCGCGGTCAGAATGCACAAACCCAAACTATTAGGGACTTGGGGACTGATACATCAAAAACAAAGAAAGAGAATGTGAGTATACGTTAGTTTAAATAAAATCGCGTCCTATCATGCATGCGACCTCTTTTGTGCCCAGAGGTAGGCTTATCGAAGATTCAAGGTAACGTTTGCACAGAACACATCATTTCGTTTGCATAACCGTAATCATCACCAGTCTAAAAACCCAAAAATAACAAAATTTTATTTAATTTGCTTGGCTTTATTACAACTACTAATTTAAGACAATGACTCGATTAAAACGAAAACAACGACAAAAGGGACAAGACGACTCGACTCAATACGACCAGACCACGTGCCAAGCAAAGAGGCTTCAGATCAAGCATCAGTTCCTGCGTCCTCTTTTACCTTCTTCTCTCTGACCTCTTCTTTGGGCTTGTGAACCAAGCTCATGGGTGGAGGATCAACAAATGTCTCCATCAGGTCCTTCCCAGCTTCCATGTCACCCAGAGCTTTCGTGAAGAACTCGCAGATTTCTATTCCTTTTGCTTCCTTCTCCTCTAGTGGTACTGACTTAAAATACTCTCCCCATCCCTTGAGCAGATCTTGCAAATTCCCAGCATCGTGGCGGCCACAAGTAGAACATGAACGTGACCCTGTCTGAGATGATCCACCCTTCCTGAACAGGCCTTTTATTTGGTAGGTAGCATCGATGAAGCTAGCGCGAAGGCTATGAACTTAGAAATAGAGAGAAATTTGAAGAAATGACCTTAAATCTTCTCACCCCGAGGGAGGCGGGAAGCTACCGCTTCTAGAATGGAAGCTTCTCCTTTTCTTTTTTAGAGCGCATCGCTATTTTGAAATAAAAAAAAGGTTTATGGATGAAGTAATCTCCGGTGCGTTCCCTTAACCAAGCCACTGCCTATGAGTCATCGGCTCATTCTTCAACAGGCACGTACTAAGGTATAATGCATGCCTTCACCATTCCGACTCTCACTTAATTTTTCCCTCAATGCATATATTCCTTCTAACCATTCATTTTCACGAAGCCAATATTTATCAAGCATAGTATTCCAGGCACCAATAAACTCTTCCTCATCCTCTAATTCATAAATGCATTTTCTAAAATCACAACGAAAGGAGGCATACCTTTTGTAGACTTGATTGAGATGTTTAGCTGCGTTTTGCTCCATATGCCAAACACACAGTTTATAATGAACCTCGGGCATCACAAGAGAAAATGCCTTACTCATAGCAGCATCTTGATCTGTAAAAATTGTACATGGTCTTTTTCCCGACATTGCTCTAAGAAATGTTTCAAATGACCATTGAAAAGATTCAGAAGTCTCATCATACATTAATGCACCTCAAAAAATAATAATCTTTCCATGGTTATTCCATCCCACAAAGCTAGCCAGAGGTCTATACTCTCTATTTGTTTGATAAGTGGTATCAAACGAGAGCACATCTCTAAAAATTTCGTAGTCTATTATCATCTTTGAATCAGCCCAAAAGATGTTTGTAATCATATCATCAACATCCAACTGCACTGCAAAAAAGAATGATCTTCAGTTCTCTTCTTCTTGAAATACTCTAACAGTGCCCCTGAGTGACCAAGAAAATTATCAAAAAATAAGAACAAAAAAGGAAAAGATACCATCTTCTAAACTGTTAAAATGAAATTATAATATAACTAAGAAATTATAACATACTTATGAAAAAAATGTATTACCTGCTTCTCCTTTTTTCATAGTTTTTTCTCGTTTTATTCTAAGATAATTTTTTTGATCCTGCTTAGTATAACCCAAATTTTCTCGACCATTCGCTTGAAGACTCATAAAATCAAATGTAGCTTTTGATAACAATCCAGCATCTTCTGCCAGATCAATTTCATCAGCTTGTACTTGATTTATCTTTCTATGCAACGATAACATATGAACCATCAATGGTGGAACTAGAGGGTGGTTATGCTCCACGTCAACCTTTGTAATACGATGCTTTCCAGAAATTTGACGCGTAATGACTATGTGAGCTTGACAACCACTTCTAACTTATTTTCGTGGATTTTTAATTCTGTTCTTCGTTTATCATGTCCACGAAAACCTTCTTTAAAGCAAGTCATCTTTCTTGATGTCACATAACCAAATTTCTTATTCGTGTTATCATACTCCTTGCGAGTACTAAACCCGATCCTTCTTGCATATTCATTATAAAAGTTTATTGCCTCATCATCACACTCAAATTCTAGTCCAAGTTTCGGCTCAAGATCAATATGCACCTGAGACTTATTTTGCAGAATTTCGTCTTATCCAATATTATATATGCTTTTCTCAAAATTATACATTAAACTTCAAAGAACAACAAATAAATACAAAATTAATACTTTGGACTACTTATACTAAACACATTAATAAAATAAAAGAGCACACATAAGAATCATAATGAACTTAGATTATCATCTAAATAGATAATAATAAATTAAACTTAAGTATCTAAATATATAAATAAGGGGGTACGTTCATTGTTTCTTGGATGATGGGATGGTTTGATTTGATTATTAATTAATACAATATGATAGTAACAGCACTAACCTTGCAGCTATTGGTAAATACTTTTGCTTTTACCAATGAAACTTTGTTGAGTTTTTATTTTATTGAGATGGCCACCAAATCTGACTTTAGGATGAGAATAGCAGTGTAGGGTAAAACATTTGGCACGCTAGGGGCTTAGGTAGGGAGAATAGCAGTATAGGGTAAAACATTTGGCGTGTTAGGGGCTTAGGTAGGGTACAGTTTTGGCGGGGGGTAAGGTAGTTCCTAGGAAATCGGGAGATTCTAGTGGGGTTTTTCCCTTTTTATTTACTATTACATTTAAGGAAAAGAACCATAGCATTCCAATTTGCCGCGCGTATTGCCGCACCAGACTTGGACACCGTATGAAAAGACTGAAATATTCTTGAGTCCTATTTCGTCCGTATTAGGCGCGTGGCTTGCACACTCTCAGCCTCTCTCTCTCACTCAGACGCTGCGAGCCCACTTTTAACTATTTTAGTTTAAATTATTGAAATCTTAATGGGGCCTATATTCGCGGGCCCACTTTTAACTATTTTAGTTTAAATTATTGAAATCGTAATGGGGCCTATATTCAAATATTTGTTTTAAATAATGTCTTTATTTTCGGACACAATTTTAGAATTAGAGAAATCATTGAAAAATTGTATAAAAAATTATTTTTGTGGTGCCATAATATTCAGAACATATATTAATTTTACTATTCATTTATTTTTGTTATTAAACGACTCTTTAACTTTCTGTTTTACTTTTTTTTTATTTTCGGTCACAATTTTATTTTTACTATGAAATTTGAGAAATCGTTGAAAAATTGTATCAAAAATATTTTTTTGCTGCCATAATATTCAGAACATATTTTATTTTTAATTTTCATTTATTTTTGTTATTAAACGACTCTTTCACTTTCTGTTTTACTTTTATTTTATTTTCGGTCACAATTTTATTTTTACTATGAAATTTGAGTAATCGTTGAAAAATTGTATCAAAAATATTTTTGTGCTGCCATAATATTCAGAACATATATTATTTTTACTTTTCATTTAGTTTGTTATTAAATGACTCTTTCACTTTCTGTTTTACTTTTATTTTATTTTCGGTCACAATTTTATTTTTACTATGAAATTTGAGAAATCGTTGAAAAATTGTATCAAAAATATTTTTTTGCTGCCATAATATTCAGAACATATATTATTTAACTTTTCATTTATTTTTGTTATTAAATGGCTCTATAAAATTGGTGAAATCGTTGAAAATTTGTATTTAAAATTAAATATTGCCGGGTTATAGTATTCAATGAGAATATTTAGAACATATACCCAATTTTGAATTGTACATTCAATCAAGATAGACCGTTATGAGCTGGATATAAATAAAAAATCACAAATACACTAGGAATTCATTTCAAATTTTCTTTAACACATATTGAATTTCCTTCTTTACCAGGCAGTTGCATTTTTAGGTGCATCCAATGTCTAAGTACTTTTAATAGTAGTTAACTATATGAGTTTTGATGAGGGGGAGTAGTATTCAATGAGAGTATTTAGAACATAAAATTATGTTTGTTTTTTTATTTAAATGCGTCATTAATGATACGCGACTGCTCCCTTATTTATATTGAGTTATCCAAGTGAAACTTGTGATAGTACTTCTCCAAAAATATAGTTGCAGACCTCCATTTAGTCATTTGAGTTGACGTTACGCGTTCTAAAGCTGTAGTTGGCGTATTTAGTGCATCCAGTGTAGTTGGACTTTTAATAAGGGAAGTTGGGGTTGTAGTATTTATGTTTTGTGTATGGTTTCAATGCATCGTCTATGAAGTTCAAGTGAAGCTTTTAAATACTTCTCACAAACCATATTGGGGTTTCAGCCCTCCATCTTGAAAAAATAACTGTTGTTCTCGTATACTTGTCCAAACGTGATGAAGCAAGAACCGTGTCTACTGGACCTTCCAGCAACAGTTGTAGAATCAATAATCCATAAATTTATGAAATCCGACCCTTCTGTTGCTGATATCTCAAGTCTGACCTTAGTGTGAGTTCAAGAATGATTTGTTGATTCTTTTATGCACTTTTTTATACCTTAGTACTTTCCACGACGTTATCATGCATGCATTTTACAATTTCAGGTGCGACCTTACACGTAAGCTGGTGTTTACAGGGCAATCTAGATTTGGAGTGTACCTCTTGCAGCCATAGTCTGAAAACAAAATAAGAAAAGGTAAAGACCAAAACATTCTTATAGTTTCGATCATGTTTAAACAGACGATCAATATTTTGTGCAAACGTTTCTTCGAATCAATGTAGAGATGCAATTTGTCATTTTCGGGTTAAAAACCCTTTTGACATTTGGACGTAGGTTTACTAATGGACTATTACGTGCCAAGGACGTATAGCCTTCCTAGGTTTGTCATTATGCAAAGAAAATAAATACGCATTTTGTTGCCAATTATTCTCATAAATTTCTCAAAATTTGAAAATCAGTACATGATAATTTTCGAAAAATGTAAAATACAAATAAAAAATGAAAATGACACTTTGACTAGGCAGCACACTCCTTCTCCAGCCTGGCTCTCTTTGTTTCTCGTGTAATCTCTTTAACTTCTTCCATTGCTTTGGTTAAGTATCCCTTAGCCGCTACTAAGTGTAAAATGTCTGCCTCTGCACACTCCGAATTCCATTGTTCAAGTTTTGTCCCTAACGCCTCTATCTTTCCCTCTAGCTCTAATGTACGTTTCTTCCATACTTCGATCTCTTCTTTGTTCTCCTTATCTATTTTGAAGCTTTCAACATGAATTTTGCGGTATCGAATTTGAGCTTCCGCCTCATGATCTCTTATGTCAATCCCTTGACTCGGCCCTACTACCACATTTCCCTTTATACTGGAGCGTAACCAGCTTTTGTAGTTTGGTTCGCATCCAGCGTTGTATCTATCTGACGCTAATGATGCTTCTCCCATGACTTGTCTTCCTACCCAGGATTTTCTAATGCTCTTGACCCTTGGAACAACGTCTCCAGTGTAATCAAACTGATAGTCTTTCGTGTCTAGTATCAATGGTATGATTTGCTTCCTCCCTGCTTGCCTCATCACTCTCAATGGTTGGTAAGGTTGGAGACCTCTTAATCCCATAAGTATCACAAAGGGTGCCTTCTCGGAGCTAATGATGAAATCCGGTGAAGGAAACCAAGTGAACATCCACTGGATTGAGTCTTCCGTTATGTTCTCAAATAATTTTACCCATTTCTCTGTGCTGCTTGGCTGCTTGAATTTCAGAACCCCATACCGCTCTCCAACCAAGTAGTTGGAACTAGTTGGCTTAGACAATGCTTGTGCACCTCTTGTTTTCCTCAAATGCTCTTTGAACCAGGCTTGTAGTGGATATTGCACCCTTGGAAATATTGGTCTCCCCTCTTGCAACAACCTAAAGCCCGAGAAATGTCTGCTACTATCATAGGAACTATGGTATAAAGGTAACCATCAATTCCGTTGAATACCACATCGGCGACCATGACAAGCCTCGAACATATGTCGTGACTCAAACTCTCAGGGAACACCATCACTCCTAAGAAACAAATAGCAAATGCGAGCGGTCTAATTCTCCTCAAATCACTGTAGGACTCAAACTCTTTCTTATGGTTGTCGAACACACTCAAATACCCAAACCAATTGTAGAAGTAGGAAAAACGTATCTTCTTTTGTTGAAAAAAATTCCACACTCACACTCGCCACCATCCCTAACTTTTTACGAAACTCTTCGGCTGTGGGGACGCTAGGTGCAAGCATACGACCCCCTTGCCAATGATGTTTATCTAAACGCGAGTGTGATACGAACCCTCCTATTTCATCCAACAAAGGTGTTAATTCGACATCCCCGAATCTAAACACATTCAATTCTTCATCCCAAAATGACACTGATGCTTCAATCATCTCCCTACACGGTTCTATTTCTAATAGTGAAACCAAATGACCCAAGTGTTGACGTACTTCAGTTTGCTCACCTAGTGACAAGTTACTCCACCAATTGGTTAACAAAGGAGGTGCGCCCATAGTCATTCCAAAACAGTGAAATTTTTGACTCATTGTGACCTATACAGAAAAAGGAAAAATAAAGGATTAAAACCCCCTCCCCTTGAGAATAGTTGGGCAAATCAAAATGCGTTTTTATTCTCGTCTCACTTTTTTTTTTCACTCTCTTTTTCTCTTTTTTTTTTTTTCTCAAATGCACATAAGCATGTCCAAACGTCCCTTCGGGGTTAGAAACCCGTTAGGTAGTTTGGACAAGTTGAAGACTAGCCAGCTCACGGGGAGCCCTTCCTACGGCATGATGCATGCTCATTATATTCAAAGAGTGATATAATTCTAGACACGGTTCCCCAAGGCAGACGGCCACGGAGTGGGATCATTTGAAATTGTTGGTTGTACTACGGACCAACTATATTTCAAAATGTCCCTCCTAAAAGGTGTTTTATGGTGAAGTGACCGTCGGATCCACGTAATCGCCCGTGTGTGTGCAAAGTGTCGTTTCCCAGGAGTGGGGGAGTATGAGTCAAATATGCCAAATGTTACATTAAATTTCAAATTCAATACAAATAAATAAATAAAAAAAAGAAAAGAAAAACACAAAGGAAACCAAGTTAGTAAAATAATAATAATATTAATAGCAAGATAATAATCAAATAAAATCCAAAAATTAAACCCGTTATGGTTAAGACTTTTAAAGTTATCCCCAGTGAAGTCGCCATTCTGTCACACCCGATTTTAGACTCAACTCGAAGCGAGTCGGGTTTCGAATTTGACTGGGTAACTCATTTGAGTTTAAGTTTGGAGTCGCCACCTAATATAGTTTTCTAAGGTGTATTAAGCCACCTAAGTGTCTAAGGTCAAGTTTATTACACTAGTCTAGTTTTCAGAGATTCGAAAGGGTAAGAAGTCCAAATGACTCAAGAGAGAAAGTATTAGGCACTCCCCCGAGTCCCACGAAAGGTGGTTCCCGTCCGAGTCTATGTTTTGGGATATTATCATGCAAGAACTAACTTGGGATGTCATTTTAGTGTCTAGTTCAATGAAAACAGCATGTCTATACAATTTAATCCACACATAGGCAAGCAAGTTCCATACACGACCTATACTTGAGCCTAATCGCATTTTATGGCCTCTTATACAAATGCCTAATCGTAAGTATGATTAAACATGTAAAGGGTGTTCAATTTTAGCTTACTTGTGCAATTCTCACACTTAAAACTATTTTGCATAAATGGTCGGTTTTACAAACAATTTTCAGATTTAGACCAAAACCAAATGGATATTGTTTTCAAAACGAAATATTAGCCATTTAGGGTCGGTGAGACTCGTCATTAGTTGTCGAGCCCTAACCTTAATGGCGTTTTGTTTATGGGTCAGTTTTTGAAGATATATAGGCGAAGGGGGCAGTTTTCGAAATAGATTTCACATAGGCACAGAAACGCAAACAAAGGCCGCCGCACATAATTATACATATATAGGCATGCAAATACATGATAGTAATTGGTTTAAACTTTAGAAAGTACTTGTAAATACTAGTATGTTTGACCCCAATGATTCATACGCACATATACACTATGAGATTAGTGTACAAGAGCCTAGGAGTGGATTAGAGATACGAATAGGGCCAGATTTGAAAGGGGTTTTGGGCCAAGTTTAGTTGTGCAAAAAGAGGCAGCTTTACCTTTACAAAATCAATTCAGTTTGGGCAAATAATCACATAATCGGCCTTCTTTCACATCTTTAACAGTTTAAACAATAGACACTGTTTTAATACCAAATTTCAGTCGACTAAGAATGTACGAAATAAACCTGTTGCCTAAATATTCCAGTTATCACGCGTGAAGCCTATTTAACACCCAAATTATCTTAAAACGACATTGCAGCATACACGTTTAAACCTCAATCGACTACCCTGACATTAATTCTAGTGCAGAACGTTATACTCCTTATGAATGATGCAGCACGTAAAGAGAAGGGTAAGAAGAGGCCCCTAAGTGGCCAATCACACAGTTTTGCAACTGTGTGACCTGTGTTAATTAGGTACAAACAGGGCATATCCTATCAAATATACACATAGGGGGGAAGCTAAAAAAAAGGCGGGAGAAAGACAAGAAAGCACTGCTTGATTTATACTCCAAACAGGGCTGGTACAAGCCTGAATTTCATAGACAAATAGAGCCTTTACCAGGCTCTCTCCAGTAGCCAAAATATCTATGACTAAATCTTGGTATATCCTTAAGGATATCCACACAGACTCTGCACAAAATGGTTAGCAAAAAAGGGCAAGTGGAAAGCCCTAAACAGACACAGATAGGAGTAGAGTAAGGGCAAATATGCAGCCTCCCAAACAGATATATACACAGAGAATATGGGAGAAGCACATAGATAGTTTCAAACATAGACAGTCAGAGATGAAAGCAAGTATTAGTGAGAGACATATTTGTTTACCTTCTGATCAAGTTAGGAATTAAAAGAAGGTAGTAATGCAGGTATTGCTCTAGCCTCTTCCTTTAGTGAACAAGCAAGCCAAAAATAAACAATGATGCTACAGCAATTGAGAGTCTCTCACAGCCTCTCTTTTAGTTGGAAAACAATAAAAGACTTCCGAATAACTAAGGGAAGAGAGAATGTTTTAGTCGAGTAGGTTTCTCCGTATTTTTAGTGTGTCTCTAAAGAAAATAAAAACTGGTTTATATAGGCAGAGGGTGAGGGTTTTAAGTTCTAACGGGAGAAAACCAAGATGGTAAGAGAATATTGCTCCCCAAAGTTGGTGAAACAAATCCTAAACCAACTGAGACCCATTCCCTTAACCAAAATAAGGTCTAGGTTCACAACTGATAGCACAAATACAATCAGGATTCAAAGAAATCACTCGATCCTCCTAACAGAATTTCCATCAGCCTTTAATTGCGATTTTTCCAATTTCCAGAACCTATTGCCAATTATTAAATCAAATTAAGCTTAATCTAAACCCCCTAAATCATGCTTCAATCGAATCCTTCCAGTTTTAAACCATGTAATCATGCATCTTAATAAAGTAAAGGTCAAAATACATTAACAAAGATGGATACCTTGTCGAGGGTGTTAAGCTGTATCTCAGTAGTAGTGATAAAGGACACAACCTATGAAGGTATCAGTTTTAGTGCACACAAACAAATCAAGAACAAAGTTTCCCTTGTCATAGTGAAATAACAGTGAGACTATTAATCATGTAGTTTCTCACCCTAATTAGTTGACCAAGAACAACTACACTCAAACGACATTAGGCAAATTCAGGCATACAAACAGGTTTCCTTGTTAAAAAGTAAAATCAACCAAGACTGATGAATTTGTGAATCTATACTAATTAATCGATTATGTTAACATGCTAAAAATTAAACAATTTCACATTTATCATCATCTATGTCCAGAAAACAATTAGGAAAATAAAAAGGTTTTAGGGTTACCCATTTGTGAATCCGAATCGGGTTAAATCGACCCATCGCGAATCGACTTAGTATGAAGGGTTTCTTACCCTTTTTAAAGTGATAGCACCATTCAAAATACCCTAGACCCCGTCAGAGGTGTTTTCCCAGCGACAACGACTCAGTTGACAAGGGTCAAGAATCGACCTTGTCTAAATGTGGTCGAAAGTACATGGTTTTGTAGCGGGTGAAGAGGGGAGTACGATGGTTCCACTTTCCCCAAATTTGGCTCGGCCAAATTGACCGGAAAATCGATCAACAGTGGTGGCGTTGCATTTCGCCAAAGAGAGAGAAGAGAGAGTGATTATCGGGGGTGGGTGAGAGAAATGAAAGGGCTGATGGGAGTTTTGGGGGTTGTTTGGTAATTAAAAATGGAAAGATTGTTTTCAGCCGTTGGATGAGGGGAATGGAGGATTAGGATGAGGCCTCGTCGACATGACGTGGCGCTGAGATGGCGTCTATGTGAATAAGTGAGGGTGTGTGAGGTGTACGCGTGGGGTGTATATATATGGTGTATAAGTAGTGTATATTAGGCATATTTTTAATATAAAATAGGCATAAAATTGTATAAAATAGGTGTAAAATTAGAGAAAAATTATGGAATTAATTTAAAGCGTTAAAATGGCTAGAAACCGTATAAAAATATATTTTAGGATTTAAAACGAATTGGGTAATTTTATAAAACATAGAGGTAATTGCAGAATTTTAAAATGGAAGCGCACATCTTGTAAAAATGGCTATGGTTTGAGACGATGCTTTCAAAAATAGCCTTGATTGTCTGGCTGTTATGAGAAGATAGTTTGAAAGAATGGACGGGACAAGAATAAATGCGCGATCGCGTGTAAAATTTGATAACTGTTGCTTTAAAAACAGGAGGGAAAAAATTGGGTGTCAACAGCTGCCCCTCTTTGCCCGGGAATGCTGAAAGAGTCTTCGGGCAAAGACGTTGACAGTACAGCCAATTTTATCATGACGCTAGAAGAGTGCTTGCGACTTAAGAGAGTTGCCGGGGCGTCAGGTTGTAATGTTAGCTTTGCCCTGAGTGTATACCCTGCAATAAAGATGAGTCTACAACATAAGGTATATAAAACGTACCTTCCCGTCGGGCTGGACTGTCTTTCTAGGATTTTCACCATATTTAGTTGTGTCTGCTATGCCTGACTGGTACGAACCAAATAGGCGGAAGCGATAAACTAAGATGCGGAAGCAACAATCACAAGATAACAAGAAAGTAAGGGATTGGGGAGAATAGAAATAGAAGAAAAGAACGAATCAAACTAACAAATTGATTGATTCAATAGGGAGAAGAGACTTGAACCATTAAACGGGACTCTCACTAGCGGAGATCCACCATGGATTCAACGTAAGAGATACATGAAGTCAACGCTTCAACAAGAAAGGCCAAGCCTATTCTATCTTCTCAATTCTATCTTCAAAACTAGCTAATGAAATAAATGACTAAGTGTGGTATTTATAGGTGTTCCACACTCCTAATGTAATATCAAAAATACCCCTAAAGTGGGTTAAAACAATAAAGGCCACGTAGGGCTAAAGTCGTCCAAAACATAGCAAATAAACTAGGAATCCCGCAACCCTTCAGCACAGTAGGCGCCTGGCCTAGTTGGAATAGGCGGCCAGCCTTCTAGGGAGTAGGCGGTCCGCCTGATTTGGGTCTTCTGCAGAGGCGGTCTGCCTGGTGGGAGATCCAGAGAGCATGTAGTCAACTAGGCGGTCCGCCTAGTCCAATGGGCGGTCCGCCTCCTTCCTGGGAGACTTGGAAACGGCTCAAAATGGACTCTAAGTGTTCCTCATTGGTCCGTAGCCGGTCCTCCCTCATTGGCGCTCAAGTCCATGACTCCAAATCACTCTCGAACCCTCCTCCGGTGCCCTTGCCTTGTATCCTTTGTGCTCTCATGCTTGGCTCTTGATGGTTGGCGCTTTGGCTCCAATTTGGGTCTTATCATCCTCCCCTTCTTGAAAGGATTTCGTCCTCGAAATCAAACCATCAAGCCTACATTCAAAACAAGCACAAACAAAGCTTCCCACTACAAGAGTAGGTTAGTGGCAAAAGTGTGGGAAAACACACTCTTGTGATAGAGCCAAGCATCAATAACAAGTAAAAAGCTTATGTCTCCAAAGGAAACAACAAGTACTTGACTCCAAATTAAAGTGCACCCAACACAAGAACAAGCAAAGAGATCAATAGGATATGGAACATGCAAGGTATAGCAATCAAATTCCCTATGACCCCTAAGCTTATAACCAACACACCAAGCCTTCAAACTAATATTATCACAATGTGACCTATCGGCTTTGGCATGCTCAACACCCAAGGTGTAATCAACATGTGGGGTGGAGTAAACAAAATAGTTCAATTGACAACTAACATCAAATACTCCACTCCCCTTCTTGGAAGCACTCTTACACAAATCAAGAGTGACTTCCTCACCTCCAAATCCAACTCCAAGACAATCTCCCTCATTAGGCAAGCTCCAAAGGAAAGTCTCCAAATTGGGTCCTTCATCATTATAGTCCACACAATGAAGGTTAGGACTACTAGAAGATGGTTCAACACAACCAATATCAAGACCACTCATCCCACTTGGAGTTCCAAACAATGGATCATCCTTAGAGTCTATCTTTACATACCATGGAGGTTCTATTTTACTAGCAATTCTAGTCCGATACAATTCGCTACCACAAATGAGATTATCTTCACATAACGGAAATGTAAAAGCATGCACCTCAAATTCATGGTCACATAAATACATGGTATCAAGACTAGGTTCCTTTCCCACACCCGAGGAGTCATCGAAGACAAATCGATCCATTTCACACTCTAGAGACTCCTCAAGGTCACAACCATCCTCACTACGACACATAAGTCCACCATTATCAAGCAATTCATCAAGGGAAAGGATAGGGTATTCATTCAACTCATCTTCCCCTTTGTCAAATATGGGTGGGGTGTAATAACAAGGTTCACAAGCAAGGTCAACTACACATTCCTCACTAATGAGAGGTTCAATGAAAACCGGGCTCACATCATGATGTGGCTTATCCTCCCTCTCAACTAGTGGTTCACAATCACACACAAGTTGACCATTCGACTCTACACTAGTTGCAAACACATTGTAATCATACAAATCATCAACTAGTGTCGAGTTAGCACAAATACTACCATGAGACAAGGAAGTAACATGTTCAAGGGACGAGCTATCACTTACCTTTGAGTGGCCATCTTGCTCACTCAATGCATTTGAAGTGCCATGAATTGTCTCTTCACCTTGAAGCTCACATTGAAGAGTTTCTTCACCTTGTCTATCCTTCTTGGGACATGATTGAGGCTCTATTGATGGGCCTCCAAGAGTACCTACACAAGCATTCACAAAAGTAGAAGAAAAAGATAAAGGGTTAAGGTTAGAATAAGGGGTGTCCTCACTCTTTTTTCCCTCTTTCTTTTCCCTCATTTTCTTTTCAAGGTTAGGTGTAGATTCGGGTGGTGACATCCCACTCACATCACTCAACACATCCTCTCCTTTTTCCACTTGAGGAATGTCATCGGTCACTCCCTTACTCCTCTCAATCTTTTGTCTCTCAAATTCGGGTGAGTTGGGACGAGGCCCAAGAATACCCATAGCCGGAGTAGGTGGAGTTTTAACATCAACCCGAAATCTAGGACTGATAAGACCCAAACGGCCTCAAGACCTTTCACTCGGAGTCAAGCCAAGTTAATCCAAGATACCCATCTTCACTTGACATGGAAGAGCATAGAAGAAGGCCCCAAGAGCAACTTGAAGACCATGCTTTGGTGTGCCATGGATGGAGGACCCTCGAGGACACTTGGAGAGGCTCAAGAGGCTCAAAACGAGACACCCCAAGGGGCTTCAGAACAAGGCGGAGCGCCTCCCAGCTGAGGCGGGGCGCCTCCCAAAAATCCAGAGGCTTGGAAGTCAGGAGGCGGAGCGCCTCAGACAAGAGGCGGAGCGCCTCAGGGAAGATCCAGAGAGCTGAAGGCAGCTAGGCGGCCGCCTCCCCACCCTGGGCGGACCGCCTCCCCCTGTTACCCACATGCGGGATTTTTAAGACTTTTGCTTGAACTTCCTATTTTAGCCCTGCGCGGCCTTAATTTGTTTTAGCCCACTTTGGGGGTATTTTAGACCTTTTATTAGTCCTAAGTGAAGCCTATAAATACTTCACTTAGCCTCTTTCAAACATTACCTTACTTTGATTATTGATGAATGAAAATAGAGTTGAACTCTTTGGAAGAAACCTTTGTCTCTTGGTTGCTTGAATTCACTAGTGGAACCTAGTTGAGTCTTGAACCGTTAACCCGACCATTCGACTTGCGAGTCCGGTGTTGTCTCGAGGGTCGTTGCATAGTGTAGGTCCTTCTTGACACCGATTCGAGGGTATCTCGGGACAAGTTCCCCGTGGTTACTTCGAAGGGAGTTCGAGTTGTGTCTCGCTCTCCTATCTTTATCTTTATTTCCGCGTTTCGTATTTGATTCCTATCATCTTGGTATCAGAGCGAGGCTCGGGTTTTGTTTCTACAAACCCCCGACCCTTGATTCTTCGTGCCTAGGTTAGTTTCGACTTTAGGTTCTTGTTTATTGTTGTTAAAAGAAGAAAACTACAAAAAAATTGGAAAATTGAAAATCTAAAAATTTGGTGTATCTTGTTGGTTTGGATGATTCTTCGTATGGGTGTTATAGATTCTTGATCGTGGTTGAAACCCCGTCGTGTGGATACCAAAAACACTTGGATTGGTGGAGTTTGAAAATCAAAACCCCAAAACCCCTTAAACCCTTGATGAACTTGTTCTTGACGATTTTTGATTGATTCTTGGGTTGGATTGAAGTGGAATTGAGAACTTGATATTGGGGTTTGATCTTTGTGTGATTCCCGTTCTTTTGGTACCTTAAACACCCAATTTGGAGTTGTATTACATGAATTGAGAATTTGAAACCCTTTGAAAAATTTGAAAATTCTTAAACCCTAGCTTTGAAGATGATGATCATGGTGGATTGTTTGATATTGATTGGGGTTTGATAAAAATCGTTGGAAATTGTTCTTTGTGATTGATACAACATTGGGGTACCTTTGAATCATCAAAACAACGCTTGAATAGTTGGATTTTGGGTTGCAAAACCAAGAAAACGCGAAGGAAACTGTGCTGAAAAGTTGCAGAGGCGGAGCGCCTCAATTGGGAGGCGGAGCGCCTCAGCTCTGTGAGCTCTCTGGACTTTCTGAGGCGGAGCGCCTTCCCCTGCAGGTTGCCCAGGGCGGACCGCCTACTATCCTGAGGCGGGGCGCCTACTTCCTGAAGGTTGGGAATTGGGTAGTTTCTTCTAGGATTCCTTGTTTTGTTGATTGCATTGCTTCCGGTTAGTGCTATTAGAGTATAATCCTACTCGATTAGTGCTAATCACTTTGAGCTATTAGGATCATCGTGCCTTAGAAAGGAGACTAGAAATCGAAGAAGATCCGTAGTATCTTTTGATTCAATTCCTCATTGAAAGAGCTAACCGTTCCGATAGAGTCCTATTAACTCCACTCACCCCGGAGCTCATTGGACTTTTGAATTGAGTGGTTAAGTTGAGGTTTACTATTCAACTTCGTGAAGCTTTTGGTTCAAGCAAGAGTGAAAAATCCACCTCCCACTATACGAGTGATCCGAGTGAACACAAGTGAGGGAGCGAGTGAGGTGTTTTAACTAACTCTTGTTTCTTTCTTTGTAGGTACCATGGCTAACGACAGACAAGACTTCATTAAGGAGGCCTTGGCTAATCTTCTTGCCAAGATGGACCTCATGAACCAAAGAATCGAGTCTCTTGAAAAGGGAGCCTCGAGTACACAAGGAGAACATGGGACCCGAGCGTCCAAAATGACAAGAGGACCCCGAGTGTCCAAATTGAAACCGGAGAAGGCTCAAGTAGCCCTACCTTTACCCCGGAGCAAGTTGTTGAATTGCTCAAACAACAACGGGTAAAGGAAGATAAAGAGCGGATGGATCAAATGTTGGGCAATCCCCAACGAACGGGCATTCTCCGTATCTTAGACAACCCTCCAAGAAACATTCCACTACCACAACCCATCCGAAATGTGCAACCTCTTGAGCAAGTTGATGAAGCTCAAGAAGGGGAGGAAGCCAATTATGGAGATGACGTGTATGGGTTTGATGATCACTTTCAACCGAGGAGAGGTATGAATTGGGGTCGAAATGTGGATCGGGGTAGAGGCCGAGGTCGAGGGCCACCCATGGGGCATGATGGAGGGAATGTTAGGAGAGATTATGGAGGTTATGGTGGTTATGGGGATCACTATGGAGGCCAACCGGAGCCATTCCAAGGGGGTCGTGATAACAACAACAACCTCAATAGTGTGAAGCTCACTATTCCTTCTTTCAAAGGAAGTAGTGACCCGATGGAGTACAAGAATTGGAAATTGGCTATGGAACGAATATTTGAAACCAATGATATGCCCGAGGTGAAGAAAACCAAGTATGCAATATCTTCCTTCGAATCTTTTGCTTCTACTTGGTGGGAGTCGGTGAAGAGGAATAGAAGGAGGACGGGAATGGCTATTAATCTTACTTGGGAAGAGTTGATCCGGGTGATGGATGAGAAGTATTTGACTAGCCAATACCGGGTTGAGCAACAAAAGCGTCTCTATGAGTTGAAACAAGGTTCCAATTCGGTTGGGGAATACTTCAATGAATTTGAGCAAGTCCGAATGAACTTTGACCTAGATGATGAAGATCATGAGATGGCCATAATCCGTTTCAAAGGGGGCTTAAACCGAGACATAGCTTCACAATTGAAGTTCCACAAATATGATGATCTCTACAAGCTATGTGATGATGCGGTTGAAGCCGAGAAATGGCTCAAAGAGGAGAAATCCTTTCGCTACAAGAGTAGCACTACTACTCCAACAAGCAATACAAAGGGATGGAAGCCTCCTACCACAAATGCAAGGTTCCCGAGTGCTAGTGGGACGAGTGGAGCCAATGCAAGCAAGGATGTGAAGAAGCCATTTGAGAAGTACACACCCAATGTGGGAGGTAACTCTAAAACCCAATTGAATGCTCCTACTTCTTCTTCCATTCAATGTCACAAATGCAAGGGGTATGGGCACTTTGCCAAAGAGTGTCCTACGAAAAGAAACATGGTTGTTGTTGGTGACAATGCATATGAACAAGAGAGTGAGCCGGAGGAAGATGAGGGAGTAGAGGGAGAAGAGGGAGTAGAGGAGGATGGTGAAGATGACACGGTGGAGGATGAGGAACCTCATACTTTTCTAGTAGTGAGGAGAAGTCTAGGAGCTATGATTGCGGAGGATCTTGAAACCTTGCAAAGGGAAAACCTCTTCCATGCTAGGTGTCGTGTTAAGGGAGTTGTGTGTTCTATGATCATTGACTCCGGGAGTTGTACTAATGTGGTGAGTCAATCTCTCATAACCCAATTGAAGTTGCCTACCATGAAGCATCCCAAGCCCTACCGGTTACAATGGCTTAGTGAATGTGGGGAGCTCAAGGTAGTGAAACAAGCAATGATCAAGTTCAAAATGGGGAGTTATGTTGATGAACACTTGTTCGACGTTGTGCCCATGCAAGCTTGCCACCTTCTCTTTGGAAGGCCTTGGCAATTTGACCGACAAGTGGTTCACAATGGACGTGTTAACACTTACACGCTCCAACATGAGGGAAGAAAGTTTGTGTTGAAACCCCTAACTCCTAAACAAGTGAGTGATGACTACAACCGAATGAAGGAGTTGAGGGAGGCGGCAAAGGCTAAGTCAATCATTGAGACTAGCCCTTTGTCCAAAAGCATGGTGGCAATCCCACCTACTTCATCTACCGGTGGCATATGTGCCATGATGCAACCGGGCGAGCTCCTAAGAGGTAATGATGGCAACAAGTTTCTCCTATGCCTAGTGCACAAAGGTATGATCCTTAACTCTAATTATGATGATTCTTCTAGTCCTTTGCCTAGTGCTTTGAAAAATGTCTTGGAGAACTTTGGGGACATGTTCGCGGATGAGATGCCCGATGGCTTACCTCCCTTGAGGGGTATTGAACATCAAATTGATTTTATTCCGGGCTCTCAAATCCCGAACAAGCCGGCCTATAGAAGTAATCCTGAGGATACGAGGGAGTTGCAAAAACAAGTTGATGACTTGCTTTCAAAAGGCTTGGTAAGGGAAAGTTTAAGTCCTTGTGCCGTACCGGTCATTCTTTTCCCAAAGAAGGACGGCACTTGGAGAATGTGCGTAGATTGCCGAGCCGTGAATAAGATAACGATCAAGTATCGTCACCCTATTCCCCGGCTTGATGATATGTTGGATGAATTGAGTGGGTCGTGTGTCTTTTCCAAAATCGACCTTAGGTCCGGCTACCATCAAATCCAGATGAAACCCGGGGATGAATGGAAAACCGCATTCAAGACCAAATTCGGTCTCTATGAATGGTTGGTTAGCCCTTCGGGCTATCCAACGCACCTAGCACTTTCATGCGACTCATGAATCATGTATTGGAGTCTTTTATCAATAAGTTTGTCGTTGTCTATTTTGATGATATCTTGATCTATAGTAGGACAATTGATGAACATGTTGACCACCTTAGGCAAGTGCTTGAAGCTTTGAGAGCCGAAAAGCTCTATGCAAATTTCAAAAAGTGTGCCTTTGGTGTGGAGAAGGTTGTCTTTCTTGGGTTTGTTGTGAGTGCCCAAGGAGTGGAGGTGGATGAGTCTAAGGTAGAGGCCATACGTGATTGGCCTACTCCTACTACCGTGACTCAAGTGAGGAGCTTTCATGGTCTTGCTAGTTTTTATAGACGCTTTGTGAAAGATTTTAGCTCCATTGCCGCCCCACTCACCGAGTTGGTGAAGAAGGATCAACCGTTTGTTTGGGGAGAGCCTCAAGAGAAGGCTTTCCAAGAGTTGAAAGGTAGGTTAAGTACCGCCCCCCTATTGCAATTGCCCGACTTCGGGAAGGCGTTTGAGGTTGAATGTGATGCCTCGGGGGTGGGAATTGGTGGTGTATTAATGCAAGATAGCAAACCCATCGCCTACTTTAGTGAAAAGTTGAAAGGGGCCTCCTTGAATTATTCCACATATGACAAGGAGTTGTATGCCCTTGTGAGAGCCCTTGCCCATTGGCAACATTATCTTTGGCCTCGTGACTTTGTAATCAAGAGTGACCATGAGTCACTCAAGCATTTGAGAGGCCAAGAGAAGCTCAATAAGCGGCATGCCAAGTGGGTTGAATTTATTGAGTCCTTTCCCTATGTGATCCAATACAAGAAAGGGAAGGACAATGTTGTGGCGGATGCGCTTTCTAGAAAGTTCGCATTAGCCACCACTCTCACCTCTAAGCTCATGGGATTCGAGAGTATCAAATTGATGTATGCTCATGATCCAAAGCTAAAGGGTGTCCATGATGCCCTAGAGAAAGGGGAGAGAGTTGAAAAATACCAATGGTCTAATGGATTCATTTTTAAGAATGGTAGAGTGTGCATACCCGAGTCCTCATGGAGGGAATTGCTTGTGCAAGAGGCACATTGTGGAGGACTCATGGGTCACTTTGGGGTAAGAAAGACTTTGGCCGTTCTTCAAGAACAATTCCATTGGCCGAAGATGAGGGTGCATGTGGAGAAGTTTTGCACTAATTGCCTTGAGTGCAAGCGTGCCAAATCTAAATCCCACCCTCATGGGTTATACACCCCGCTCCCCGTACCTACTAGCCCTTGGTTGGATATATCAATGGATTTTGTCATGGGGTTACCAAGGACTAGGGGGGGCCACGATAGCATCTTTGTTGTCGTAGATAGGTTCTCAAAGATGGCTCATTTCATTCCGTGCAAGAAATGCGATGACGCCCAACATGTAGCTTCCTTGTTTGTTGAAAATGTCTTGAAGCTGCATGGTGTGCCTCAAACTATAGTGAGTGATAGGGACACTAAGTTCCTAAGTCATTTTTGGCGAAGTTTATGGGGTGCTTTAGGCACCAAGCTTTTGTTTTCCACGTCCCACCACCCACAAACCGATGGTCAAACCGAAGTGGTAAACCGAACCTTGGGTGCTCTTCTACGGGCCATGACCCGAGGTAAGGCCGGGACGTGGATTGATAGATTGCCTATGATGGAGTTTGCCTACATTCGCACATTGCATAGCGCGATTGGCATGACTCCTTTTGAATGTGTTTATGGTTTTAACCCCTTGATTCCCCTTGATCTAACCCCTTTGCCAAGGGAAATGGTTGTTAATTTTGAAGGGAAAGCTCGAGCTAAGACTTTGATGGAGCTACATGCTAAGGCAAAGAAGAATTTGGAGGAATCTTATACTAAGGTTGCCTCCAAGAAGAACAAAGGACGCAAGAAGGTGGAACTCAAGAAGGGTGACTATGTGTGGGTGCACTTCCGGAAAGAAAGGTTTCCAAACCTTAGGAAAGGGAAGTTGGCACCCCGGGCAGATGGACCATTCCAAGTGCGCTCGAAGATAAACAACAATGCCTATGTGGTCGACTTGCCAAGTGAGTATCAAGTTTCTAATACTTTCAATGTTAGTGACTTGGTTCCTTTGAATGTAGGTAATGAAGAGGTCGTGAATGATGATGAAGAGGTCATGAATGATGCTTCGATTTCGAGGACGAAATCCTCTCAAGAAGGGGAGGATGATAAGACCCAAACGGCCTCAAGACCTTTCACTCGGAGTCAAGCCAAGTTAATCCAAGATACCCATCTTCACTTGACATGGAAGAGCATAGAAGAAGGCCCCAAGAGCAACTTGAAGAAAATGCTTTGGTGTGCCATGGATGGAGGACCCTCGAGGACACTTGGAGAGGCTCAAGAGGCTCAAAATGAGACACCCTAAGGGGCTTCAGAACAAGGCGGAGCGCCTCCCAGCTGAGGCGGGGCGCCTCCCAAAATCCAGAGGCTTGGAAGTCAGGAGGCGGAGCGCCTCAGGGAAGATCCAGAGAGCTGAAGGCAGCTAGGCGGCCGCCTCCCCACCCTGGGCGGACCGCCTCCCCCTGTTACCCACATGCGGGATTTTTAAGACTTTTGCTTGAACTTCCTATTTTAGCCCTGCGCGGCCTTTATTTGTTTTAGCCCACTTTGGGGGTATTTTAGACCTTTTATTAGTCCTAAGTGAAGCCTATAAATACTTCACTTAGCCTCTTTCAAACATTACCTTACTTTGATTATTGATGAATGAAAATAGAGTTGAACTCTTTGGAAGAAACCTTTGTCTCTTGGTTGCTTGAATTCACTAGTGGAACCTAGTTGAGTCTTGAACCGTTAACCCGACCATTCGACTTGCGAGTCCGGTGTTGTCTCGAGGGTCGTTTCATAGTGTAGGTCCTTCTTGACGCCGATTCGAGGGTATCTCGGGACAAGTTCCCCGTGGTTACTTCGAAGGGAGTTCGAGTTGTGTCTCGCTCTCCTATCGTTATCTTTATTTCCGCGTTTCGTATTTGATTCCTATCAAGGACTAAGAGACTCATCACTTGAGGTCTCTTTCTTCTTTGTTGGTGAACCACTTAGCTTTGGAGCTTGGGGTTCGGGGTTCACCTTGTTGACAATTGCCAACTCTTTTCTTGCACTAGTCCCACCATTGCTTGTGATTGTAGGACTTCTTGTTTGCACTCTTTCAACCATAGGGTGAGGTTCTTGCTCCTTTTCCTTTTGCATAGGCCTAGAAGGTACACTAGGAGGTGATTTGATCTTTATTCCAATAGGCACAAAGTCATACATCGTTGGGCCTTGGCCGAGGTAATACTTATCACTCACATTACTATATCGCACCTTCTTGCTTTGCAACTATGACTCGCCTAACCACACATGACAATGTTGGATGGGGTACACATGACACCAAATATAACCCCAATAACCTCTATGAGATATGCACACCCGAGCTTGCTTGGAAACCCACACTCCGTAGTAGTCATAAGGATGCTCTAGGGCATAGCAAGGTAACCTTAACTCATCAACCACCGAGGTATTAATGCAATTGGCATCGGTGCTACCAATCTTGAGCAAGTACCCTCCATAACCTTCCACCTCAACAAGGAACCTTCTCATACCAAAATGTAGTATAGGATCATCCAAGTAAGACCTTGGAACCTCTTGATACCCGTCACTATCAAATCGAAGCTTACTTATCCCACTTCCCCTAGCAACACCAATAGGACAACTTCCACTTCCCGTCACTCTTCCAACACTAGAAGTGTAGTTGAAAGTCGAGGAAGGAGCACTACTATGGAACCCATAATTGCCTCTCGCCTTGGTTCCATAGCCCCTAACACCACTCCTACCACCACGACTAGAACAATGCACTCCAACCACGGTAAGAGCAATTTTTCTCATTCCACCCTTCACATGGGAACTAGAAGATGTAACTCTCCCATTTCCCATGGAACAACCACCACCACCTCCCATACTAATGGAAGGCCTTCTACTACTCTCTTGCTCACCACAAGCAACATCAAGAGAAGATGCATATGAACCATCCTCATAATCAACCTCATCATCAATTCTCTCTACGTCACTATCATCATATTCAAATTCATCACAAGAAGAGTAAGTAGGATCATCATACCTTGAAGCGTCACCATCTTCATATTCTTGACTTGGAGCATAAGATTCTTCATACTCATCTTCGCAAGCCCCATAGTCTTCTTCATCTTCATAATCAACATAGTGACCCGCTTCATCATCATATGAGCCTTGGTTCCCGGAATCGTCATAGCAATACCCATCATCATCACCATAGGAACCATAGTCTCCATCATCTCCGCATGAGTCATATCCTCCACAATCATCATCATCCGAAGCCATAATTGTAATCAATGAGTTAAGGACCTCACAAATTCACTCCCTCACGTGTATCACTCACAAGATGTCACTCAATTTTCTTTCCACTCGTGTATACACTCAAGGTCGTTGGCTTTTGTGACCACACTCTATTATTCTCACCACTCAAGCCTTTTTCCACTCAAGACCTTCTTGTCTCTTAGTAATCACAATGGCAAGATCAATCAACTAATGCGCCCAAGTAATGGTTCGGAATGGAGTTAAAGTGACTCGATGTACGGAAGCTAATTTAGTGCGCACTTGAAGCAAGCAAATTCTACGACTTTAAGTATAGACTTCAAGACACACAAACACCCTAAGAAATCAAAGATTAGTGTTAATAAGTTAGGACAAATACCCTAGAAAAACTAACCAAGAAGTTAGGAAGCAAACGGAACACCAAAACACACGAAACGAAACCAAACGGAGTCACCCCAGGAGTAGGCGCCCCGCCTCTGCAAGGTGGGCGGTTCGCCTACTCTGAATTCCAGAGAGCTGATTGAAAACAGGCGGTCCGCCTATAGGAGTGGGCGGTCCGCCTACTGGTGCTTCCTGCACAGTCCGAAAATGGGTTTTTGGTCCTTTTGCACCCAAATTTCGATGTTCCAAGGTGTTCTTTCCCAATCCGAAGGTACCCAATGGTGTTTTCGACTACTCTAACCATTCCCCAATGTTTTATAACAACACCCAATCCATAACGAATCCAAATCAAGCAATTTCAATCAAGTTCAAGTGTTTTTCAATTTTGGGGGTTTTTTGATTTTTTCAACTTTTGATTCTCAACACCAAATCATGAAACAAGGGTACCAAATCAACAGGTAATCATCATAGATCAATCCCCGATATCAAACACCAAAGGAATCATCAAATCCAATCCTCAACAAGAATTTTTTTGTAATTTTCGATTTTCCAATTTTTTTTTTGTTTTTCTTCTTTTCTCAAGAACATAAACACAATAACAATAAAGTAAAGATAAGATGAACAAGGATCGAGGGTTTGTAGGAACAACACCCGATCCGTGCTCTGATACCAAGATGGTACGAACCAAATAGGCGAAAGCGATAAACTAAGATGCGGAAGCAACAATCACAAGATAACAAGAAAGTAAGGGATTGGGGAGAATAGAAATAGAAGAAAAGAACGAATCAAACTAACAAATTGATTGATTCAATAGGGAGAAGAGACTTGAACCATTAAACGGGACTCTCACTAGCGGAGATCCACCATGGATTCAACGTAAGAGATACATGAAGTCAACGCTTCAACAAGAAAGGCCAAGCCTATTCTATCTTCTCAATTCTATCTTCAAAACTAGCTAATGAAATAAATGACTAAGTGCGGTATTTATAGGTGTTCCACACTCCTAATGTAATATCAAAAATACCCCTAAAGTGGGTTAAAACAATAAAGGCCACGTAGGGCTAAAGTCGTCCAAAACATAGCAAATAAACTAGGAATCCCGCAACCCTTCAGCACAGTAGGCGCCTGGCCTTGTTGGAGTAGGCGGCCAGCCTTCTAGGGAGTAGGCGGTCCGCCTGATTTGGGTCTTCCGCAGAGGCGGTCCGCCTGGTGGGAGATCCAGAGAGCATGTAGTCAACTAGGCGGTCCGCCTAGTCCAATGGGCGGTCCGCCTCCTTCCTGGGAGACTTGGAAACGGCTCAAAATGGACTCTAAGTGTTCCTCATTGGTCCGTAGCCGGTCCTCCCTCATTGCGCTCAAGTCCATGACTCCAAATCACTCTCGAACCCTCCTCCGGTGCCCTTGCCTTGTATCCTTTGTGCGCTCATGCTTGGCTCTTGATGGTTGGCGCTTTGGCTCCAATTTGGGTCTTATCACTAACTGTGTGTCCTTTTGCTGTCAAGTGTTAGATTCGACATCGGGCTGTGTACCCTCACTCGATGCATTGGACTGTGCACCCTCCGTAAACAAGTTAAAATGACAAATCGGCATCGGGCTGTGTACCCCCAACCGACGCTTCGGGCAGTATACCCTCAACAAATATAAATGCAAATCGATATCGGGATGTGTACCCTCAACCGATGCTTCAAGCTGTGTACCCTCAACCGACGCTGCGGGCTGTGTACCCTCAGTAAATTTAAATGATGAATCGATATCGGGCTGTGTATCCTCAGCTAACACTACAAGAAAAGTGGTTTTTAGCGAAGGGAAATTTGGTCGTTAAAGGCCCAAATCCTGTCGCTATAAGTCAATAACGACCGACAATAATCCAGTCGTCACCGGTCGTTATAGGCATTCACGTTAAAAGTTCACGACCGGATTCCTATCCGGTCGTTAAAATATCATTTGCGACGGCAAGAAATCCGGTCGTTATACCTCCTATTAGCGCCTGGAATTCCTTTCGTTAATTGTATGATTCTTTTAAAAAATAATAGTTTTAAGGTCCAACTTTCCCTTCGCTTATGTTAAAATTTTATGAATACATTATTTCATATACATTTACTAACACACAAAATAGTCATTATTCATAGAAAAACATCACTATTAAATCGAAATAAAATATTACATTACCAAAAGTATGCCAATCCAAAATGATTACAGTTTCTTTCAACTCCTAAGGAAAAAGAGAAGTTAGAATTGTAGAATGTACAAATAATATCTTTAAACAACTCCTAGCAAAAAGAAGTAGGTTCATTCTTGCACTTCAACTTGTTCTTCAACATGTTCAGCTGCTTCAACTTGCTCTTAACTATCATGACGAAAGATTCTTTGTGACTTCAGACTCTTGATCTGCTAAAAGGACAATTCATATTAGTTTAGTAAGAAAACTCCTACTAGCTACTTTTGTTTGAAAACAAATAAATATTAAAGATTACTAGGTTGGTACTGTAACAGAATGTAAACAAAGAGGTGAAGCTTGTTAGGTTGCTACCCGACAGCTGAATACCACACACGAAAAGAAAAGCAGCAACAACATCTAAACCATTTCGAATAACTGCGTTTAAAGTAGAAAAGTTCCAAGGAAACCAAAAACTTGTAATCACATTTCCAAAATGAACTTGACTATTGTTTAAACAAAACACCATTTACTGAAATTCTAGGTACACAAAAACAATTTCTACAACACTGCACATATTTGTATTCTTCTTCAAATTGATGCTGCAGCAAATCTATTATATTTATCAATTCATTAACTTGACGCAAGATCATCCTTACCAGGTATGGACTTTAAATTTGAGTTAGCTAGTAATACACTATACCTCTACAAACACCATATCATGACAATGAAATTAACTGTAGACAATCAGGAGTACAGAAAGTTGTGTGGAGTGAAGAAACGTATGCCTTCTGTCAGTTTAGATCTTACAAAGTTCTTAGGCCATGATTACTAAACTAAGTATAAATTCATCTCTATAATAATCATGTAACTTTTGGCTCCTTTAATATTATTAAGCATAGTCTTGATGACTATCTTGAAAAAATTTAATTTACTTATCTTGTAGTCTTCTTTATTGTTAATTTCAGGTTATTGCTAATCACATTATCATATACTATCCTTTCATTTGTGAATTAAAAGAAAACTTTAATAGATTTATGAATAATGGACCGGGATAAAACAACAAAATATGGGAAAAGAGACAATCAGATTCAGGATAGTGCCATTTTGGTTCCCAGTTTGTAGTCACAAGCCCACCTGCCCTGCCCCGCCCCGCCCTGCCCCGTTTAAGTCTTCCCCCGCCCTGCCCCATTAAGCCTTTACCCTGCCCTGCCCTACCTCTGCCCCATTGCCACCCCTAACGGTGGTTTCAACCTCATCTTCCCTCACATAAAAATTCTTTCAGGGGGAACAGCTTGGAATCTATTTGGTCCGAGACGTTCCCGCTCCCAAGCCATTCGCTTGGGAGGATAATGACACCTGGTCTAGTTAACTCCTTTCCTTAGTAGCGGCACTAGGAATCATGCATCATGACATGTCATTAGTCGACTTGTTCTCAAGTCAGATAGGCCAACTTGTTCAAACAATCCGAACGGGTTTTTAACCCTCAAAGAGCGTTGAACATGATTTATTTGCATTTTCTTAAAGGGTTGAACGTGCAAAATGTGGACCATTTATTGCCATTGTTCTGCATTCAGTGCTATTCAAAGGTACAAAGGTTATCCAATGGGCATTAAAAGCTCAAATTGAATCAGAAATGATTGATTATTCATAAACAGTTGGTATTATTCTGTATTCAATGCCATTCAAAGGCACGTAGGTAACCTAAGAGGCTTCAAAAGCCCAAATTGAATCAGAAATGATTGTTTATCCATAAATAGTCGAAATTATTCTGTATTCAATGCCATTCAAAGGCACAAATGTAACCTAAGAGGCGTCAAAAGCCCAAATTGAATCAGAAATGACTGTTTGTTCACAGACAGTCGAAATTATTCTGTGTTCAATGCCATTCAAAGGCACAAAGATAACCTAAGAGGCGTCAAAAGCCCAAATTTAATCAGAAATGACTATTTGTTCACAGACAGTCGAAATTATTCTGTGTTCAATGCCATTCAAAGGCACGAAGGTAACCTACGAGGCATTAAAAGCCTAAATTAAATCAGAAACGACCGTTTATTCCTAAATAATTGGAATTATTCTGTATTCAATGCTATTCAAAGGCTTAAATGGTAACCGAAGAGGCATTAAAAGCCCATTTTGAAGACAGAAATGACCGTTCAATAGATGGCATGACACATAACACACGTTTATCCTTGAAGCATTATATAAAGACTTGACGTCCTTGGCATGTCAGAGGTCTATTAGCAACTTCCGTCAGAAGTGTCCAAAGGGTTTTTAAACCATAACGACACATCTCCTCATATTCTTTGTTGCATTGTTTTCAAAGGCTTGTGCCACACGTCGATCATTTTGCTCACAATAAAGCAAATCTTAGGCATTTTCTCTTCTCCTTTTTTCCTATCACCCTTCACCTTTTCCAAAAGATCATGGCCATTAGAACATTTGACATGGTTGTTGAAATCCCTCAGTTCCGTAGAGATTGGTGGGAAAACCTAAGCATAGATCAAAAAGACCGAGTTAAAGTGGTGTTGGGGAACCTGATTTCATTAATGGAGCACACTGCAGTGGAAGGGATGATAGAAGCAGCAGCACATTATTGGGATGCAGACCGAGTAGTTTTCCACTTTGGGAGTGTAGAGTTGACACCACTACTGGAGGAAATAGGCGGATTAACTCAATTGCCATTTGAAAGTGAAGAAGTTTTGATGCCTAAGAACACTACAACTAAGGAGTTCTTTGAAATGGTAGGGTTTAAGCCCGATCACAGACAGTATACGACAATCGGGAATTTCTCTAACTTCCCTCTACATCAAATTTGGGTATGGAGAAGCATTTCAAGAATCTGAAGGCTATCTCGACATTGACCAGGCAGATTGGCAAGAGTGAAGGGTACTTGCTTTTGTCACCAGCTTTTTAGAGATTGTCGTCTTTCCACAACACAATGGACGAGTTGATGTTTACATGGTCTCAATTGCTGATGCCTTACTCAAAGACACTAACAAGAAATATACTTTGGTACCGATGATTGTTGCGGAGATGTACCGAGCTTTAGAAAGATGCAAGAAGGGCGCTGGTTTCTTTGAAGGTTGCAATTTGCTTTTACAAATTTGGCTGATGGAGCATTTGCAAAGGATGGATAACATAAACCAAGCTTTCTATCCCATACCAAAAGAAAACTACATCTTGACTCATACCGCCCGCATGGACAATGCTTTTGGGAAATGGGACCAACCAACAACTACCAATGGTTGGCACCACATATTCTGTCAACTGACACCTGAAAATATTCAATGGATGTTTGCTTTAGAGGAGTTTATCCATACACTCCTTTAAGGACACTTAGACAAGTAGGGAGAAAGCAGACAGTACCCTAAATTGCACACATCAGAAGTTTCAAAGCGAATATTCTCGGAAGAGTGATACCTTTTAAAGACAAGGTAATAGAACTTTGGAAAGAAAGGCAACGAATGGGAATCGAGACTATTGGACGAGACAGGTTTGACATTGGCTATGATGAAGATTACCCAGACTGACTTAGGAAAGATGTAGCAAGGGCAATTCAACCAAGTGCAACAACAAAAAGGAAAAGAAATGCTGATGAGTTGAAATCTGAGTACAAAAGGTTACGCGAACAGGGCACGAGGGAAAATAGCAAAGAAGCAAAGTTTGGTTGAAGCAAAGAACGAAGGAAAAAGTAAATGGTGTAGTAAGGTAGAACTCCTGACAAAACGCATAGAGTCTATTGGCGTATAGGCTAGCGAGGGGATGAACTCTATGGCAAATAAGGGAATAGAGGAGAAAGGAAGAAAAACTTGGGAAATGTTGAAGAACTTGACATTTGACATATCCCGGCTCTTGATTGATGCAGACAATATCATCTTCCAAGGATATTCATCAGAGGAAAGCTTGTCCGAGGAAGAGTCGTCCGAAGAAGGAGAAGAAGAATCTTCTAGGGAAGGATCATCATGAAAGATGTTCGCCTGGCCATGATCTAATCTCCTAGCAATGTTTTCCACCTTTTGTACTGTTTCAATATCAGCCAATGTAACAAAAGTCCAATAAACACAATATTATCTTTTAGGCTTCGCATTTTGTTAGCAAACGAAATGAAGCATGTGGCACAAAGCATTTTTCAAAACCATCGTGCGTAAAATGGTCCTTCCTATTGTAGGATGCATTTCTTATTTGATATGTGTGCATTGTTTGAATTTGTCTGTTGCTCTAGGTATCTAAAGGAATCTCTCCTCCAAATTCAAATCTCCTACCACTCTATGCCCAAATACTGGTATCTAAAATCTTTCGCATGTCCAAACTGTCTCTAATTCATTCAAATGTCTATTACCCAAAAGGTTGGCTCGAGTTGAATACCAAGGCAAAAGACATGGTTAAGCGAGTGCACTTGTCAGGGATTTTCCGAAATAAGGAAGTTTTTCACAGCAATTCCCACCAGCTCTCTCCGCTACACTACAAACTACCAATAAGGCTAGCCAGTCTGAAAATACGAGCCTTTTCAAAAAGCAAAGATGAAGTCTCTTTTGTCGCAACCGTTCAAGACCCTACCTTCAACCACTATTATCAAATAGAGCCACCATTGTATCCCTACCCTCATATACCACCTAAATATCCCGCTCAGCCCACTCGACATATACTCCACATCCTAGTACCAAATTATCCGCCATACCAGCAAACACTCAACCAAATTACCTAAATACACCACCATGCCCTCCTAGGCCTCGCCTTGATGCAAACCAAAGACCAAAAAGAAACTACACTCCACTAACCGAATTCCATACTCTATTGTTCAAGAGATTTGAAACTGCCTGGCCTATAGCCCTAGTACCTCAACTGTTCCAGCAAGCACTATGAACATGGAGAAAAGAATTGACAAAGCAAGAGAAATGTTGGTGAAAAGCACACATGGCTCACCTTAAGACCTTTTGACACCAACATCCAAGGATCACCTTTATTGCTCTAGTCTACACAGTTACACCACCTGTAATACATGACTGTGATTCAAAACTCTTTCCAACTTGCTCCTATCATGATCAAAACGGCAGTCAAAAGCTAGGGAAAGACATGGAGGAATTAGAAAGCAAGGGACGAAGCAAATACTTGTGCACAACAACCAAAACAAGCAAGCCGATTCAACTTACAAAAGAGAGACAAAAAAACAATGACAAAGCCAACATCATATGACAATCCTGGAGACCTCTGGAGCATTTAGAAGCATATCTCTATCCACTGGCAAAGATAAAGCAAGACGATGAAGATATTCGAGACACTTACCATAGGAAGGGTTGAGTTGATATAAAGGCATAGACGAATAGACTTCTTGGAGCAATTGTGGTCGAAAGCTTACTGGAGTCATATGAATTCTCATGACAACGACCACAATAAGACTCGACAATCTAAGAATGAACATGACGCGTAGTCAACCTACATCGAGTTCAACGACTCAGCAATAAGATACTATCCAACAAGGAAAGTGGGTGTAAGGACTGTATTGCAGCAGTTGGTCAATGAGTATGAAAGACGTTGAGAACCTCTTTGAAAGGCACATAGCTAACATGACAGACAAACTGCAAGAAAGATGACAAGGGCACTCAAGGTCTTGGTGTTCGACAAAAGCCAACCTCCCTTTCTGTCGCACAACACAATCTATTCCTTACACAATATCTTTGCCACTTTTCACCTCCGACTTAAACAAGCGTCGGTCATTTGGCCAAAATCCTTGCCTTGGCGGCTACATAAAGTTCTTAGGCATTCTTTTGTGATATCTATATGATCTATCACAACCTCCAAATTCAAGCGCTAATTCAACATCGACGGTCTAGGCATTCTCTTAAGCTCATGTGTCATTTTTGCTTCAAGTCTTTGCTACCATGCCCACACTATTTTGTGCATTTCACCACTTTATTAAGGTTGCCTGGCGCTTGAACACTAAAATCGGTCAAGAATCTGCATTAGAAAAAGTCGAAATGGCAAGCCGAGCTAAAAATATTTTCTCCTGCAACAAAGTCCTTAAACCATCAGCATATGACACCAAGAATATTTTAGACAATCCCAAAACCGTACAACCTTCATTATACTCACACTACACCCCCAACTTACACAATAAACAACCTCTCCTCTGTCAAGACTTTCAAGTACAGCCCTATCAGGCCCAACCCAATCATGGACATATAAAAAGATAAAACCTCACGCCTTTGTTCCTTTAGCCCAATCAAATGACATTGCAACCAGCAGACGAACTACTCCCTGGACGCCCATTCCTAAATTCGATCCAACAAGATCTACAATCAAACATTCCATACCATGACACCGCAATACATCCAGCACCGAAACACAAAGTTCAGAGCTTGATAGACCCAAAGCAAAACAATGAAACAATAAAAACTAACAAGGGAAACCGCAATTCCCAAACCACGAACACAATCAAAGGCCAATCCATCAAAGTTAACTCCGTGACCGTCGAAAAGAAAAACACGAAACATGAAGGCATCCCATCACAACCCGACAAATATAATTTTGGGCAATCTCCAAATCCGGATAATCCAAATATCAAACCTCAGTCTGAGTATGTAAAATATCCACATAGTCATAGTCATCAATACATCCAATCGTCACACTAAAGGACGAATGCAGATTTTAGCCAATACATTGGTGTTTAGTGCAATGCAACCACCTCATCTCGGTGATCTGTCATAAACAATAAACTGGGGCAGAATTTTTGAGGATCCCCTAAAAAAATTCCAAAAGACGCAAAATTGACACTGGCGCAGAAATTTTTGAGGTCCCCTAAAAAATTTCAAGGAAAAGTCCCTATAAAAACAACACGATAATCTCCGGAGCACATTGCATGACATAAAAATAGCATTCTACTGGTTGCACTTTACTCTTGATGCATTGACTGAGGGTACACAACCCGATGTCGAATTTTGCGCTTTAAATTAGCTGAGGGTACACAGCTCGAAGCGTCGACTGAGGGTATACAGCCCGATGTCGATTTGTCATTTAAATTTGCTGAGGGTACACAGCCCGAAGCGTCGACTGAGGCTATATAACCCGATGTCGATTAGTCATTTAAATTTGCTGAGGATACACAACCCGAAGCATCGATTGAGGGTACGCAGCCCGATATCGATTTGTCATTTAAATTAGCTGAGGGTACACAGCCCGAAGCGTCGATTGAGGGTACACATCCCGATATCAATTTGTCATTTAAATTAGCTGAGGGTACACATCCCGAAGCATCGATTGAGGGTACACAGCCCGCTATCGATTTACATTCAAATTAGCTCAGGGTACACAGCCCGAAGGGTCGGTTGAGGGTACACAGCCCGATATCGATTTGCATTTAAATTAGCTGAGGGTACACAGCCCGAAGCGTCGGTTGAGGGTACACAGCCCGATATCTATTTGCATTTAAATTAGCTGAGGGTACACAACCTGAAAGGTCGGTAGAGGGTACATAACCCAATATCGATTTGCATTTAAATTAGCTGAGGGTACACAGCCCGAAGTGTCCATTGAGGGTACTCAGCCGGATATCGATTTGTATTTAAATTTGCTGAGGGTACACAGCCTGATGCACCGACGTAGGGTACACAGCCCGATGTCGAAACTGACACCGCAGAGGGTACACAACCCGATGCAAATTTTGACATTATAACAGGAAGACAGCCCGGAGGGTAGACAGCCTAGGGAGAGGACAACATGACAAAGGGTAGACAGCCCGGCGAAAGGATAGCATAACAAGGGTGCGCAACCAAGATGAAATAATGATAGGCAATCCTGCATGAAAAGATATACAGAGCTCAATGCAAAAAGGAGTATAGCCCGACGTGACAAGCACACATTTAAATGATGAAAAGCAATAGACATACAATCCGGCGTTGCACTGGCAAGATGATCCAACAACAGCCCGGCAAGACAAAGCAATTACCTCATGACGAGTTGTACTTAGCAAATGGATATCTCCTAGAGGAGAGGCACACATTCCCTAGCACTGGGCACCTGAAAGCGGACCAGACAAGGAGATATCAACTCAACAGGGAAGTTTACTTTATCTTTATTTTTATCTCAATTTGCATTTGTCTTTATTTTGCTATAGGGACTCTCCGATCTCTCGACAAACCCCTACGCCCTACTCTCACACTTTCTCCCAAAATCACTACCCATTATGCAACCGCAAAGCCTCAAATATACCTCAAAGCATCATCCCAAGACCCAATTCAAAAGGCCTAATCCTACAGACAATGCTTCTGCTACACCTGCAAGCTACCTATTTTGCCAAACTCCAAAGCACCCAAAGCCACGGTTCCATACTCGCACCAGTAGTTTACAAATTGGGTACCAGCTCCGTATTCCTTCCTGTTCGTGCCTATCTGTTTAAATCATGTATTTATCGTGCTTTACTCTTCAATGCTCCTCAGTTCATATGTTGAGGCCAAGACGACTTCTCTATCGAGTTGTAGTGGAAAATGTGCCCATGTAAACCCCTCTTTATGGGTGTGTCGTGCACCACATCTTCATAACTTGGAGGTTTACAAGCCTATTCCACCACACTCGATCTATCGATGTTATCTCGACTTCGACAACGCCTTCGCCGTACCTGCAAACTACCTATTCTGTCGAATTCCTACGCGTCCGAAGCCAATCATCTCATACTCCCACAAGTAATCTACCTAATCCATCACTATGAATTAGGATGTCATTTTGCATTTCCCTTCCAGCTAATACCTACTTTGTCCATTCAAACCTATATGCGTCAACCGTGCGTGTCGTCGTGCTTAATCGTGCCCATCTGCTTGAATCGTGCGCATTTATAAAACCCGCTCCTCAAATTCTTCCCCATTCAATCAAGGCAATATTGGAGGCGAGTTTACTCATTTATCGAGATGAAGTGGAAACTATGTACGTATAAACTCCTTTTTATGGGTGTGTAGCGCGCCACATCTTCATAACTAGGATGATTATAAGCCTCTTTTCCCACGCTCGATCTACTGATGTTATCTTATCTCCGGTAGTACCTTTACTTTATTCTTCGTTTATCCCGCTTAAAGGCAAAGCATACACGAATGTAAACTTTACATACTTGGATAAGTTTAGTCCTTACATCCGAAATCGTGCGTGATAAAAATTTCACACTGGCAACACGCCATTCTAGAACTACACATGGCCTGATTCTCGAGAAATCCGAGATATGTAGGCAACTCAGAGACCGGGGTTCGGCCAAAATACCCCCCAAAACTCTCAGTCCCTTTTATTTGTCCGTCGCGACAAAATTGGCTACTCCGTCAACTATCTTTGCCCGAAGACTCTTTCATCATCCCCGGGCAAAGAGGGGCATCTGTTGACACCCAATTTTGTCCTCCCTTTTTCTAAAATTAGCTATAATCAACTTAAAGGTGCAATTTGGCTATTTGTGCAAAATGTGCATTAGAAATCATGCATTTACGTGTGTTATCCTCTATTTATATATTATATATTTAAGTGTGGCTATATTACGTATACTTACATCATTTAGGTTATTTGTCAAATGTGGTTGTTTGCATAATTTTAGTGCATTTATAGTATTTAATAAATATTTGCGGCTATTCATATTTAATTAGTTTAATTTGCATCCCAATTTCCTTTATATGTGCATTTTACGCGTGTTATCTCTTACTTATACAATATATATCTAATTGTGATTATATTATGAAATTGGCATCATTTAGACTATTTGTCAAATTGTGGTTACTTATACAACTTCTGTATAGATAGAATTTTATTATTCTTTGTAGTTATCTACAATTAGTTTTATTTGACATTTTAATTGTCGTATGTGCATTTTGTTTGTTTCATATATATATATATATATATACATAGACACATATCCGTATTTTATACCTATTTAAATTGAAATTAGTTTAAATCTTACTTTTAAGGTATTTTGAACCTAGCCAAGTTTCTTAACCAAATACACTCTTGTCATTTGAATTTTGGAAGAAACATTCTCCAAATCCTCTCCTTGATTTTATTCTCTTTTCAAAATCTCCCATTACCAAAATTCACTCCCTACAATTATTTGAATCCCTCCAATCACTCCCAAAACTCCCCTAATCTTCCACATCAGTCCCCTTATCTTTTCCAATCCCCCAAATCACTCAAAATTACCCAACAATCTTTCCCCCAATCCTATATACAATATCAGTCATATACATTATAGGGACGGACAAAAAAAACCAGAAGATCTCCCCCACTCCTTTACCTTCTTCCCCAATTACTCTATACACACAGGACATCACAGACCCCACGGTGGGTCCCCTTCTTCTACCTTCACCAGCACACACAAACACCCATAAAAAACTCCGAATACACACAACCAGTACATGAAAACATACAGCATATACACTACTCCACACGCACATACACAGTGCTACTCTTCCCCTTCACATACCCCCCACGCCTTCTTCTTCCACATACACATAACAGACAACTACAACATCATAGGCCCCACCTCCCTTTCATCATCCTCCTCACACATGCTCATTTTTTCCAAATCACCGACCTCTCTTGGTCTTCTCCCCCACACATCCCCACAAAAAATGTCTCTTTTAATTACACACATCCAAAGAACACACACGAAAGAGTAGATACACACACCGTCTTCAATCTCCTCTCCTTACACCATCTAATACCCTCATCACCATACAACCCCATCGTAGCTCTTTTCCTCCAACGGCACACCCATATACAAACTCCCTAAAATAAGTGACATACACTCACACCAAATAAAGATAGGGGAAATCCGATTTGGGGTTTTAACGATGTAATCAGTGGCTAAACCATCGCTATCATCAGCAGCGGCAGTGTAATTTTAGCCGGAGAACCATCATCGCATCATCACAGAAACAACACACACATAGAAACGGGATCAGAAGCAGATCGAAAAGAGGGAGAAACCCCATGAGCAGAGCAGATTGGGGAATGAAAATGGCATCACCACCACCGGAGTGGTAGCGACGCCGCTGGTATCTCCTCACCGGAGAAGGCAAGCCGGCTATCGCTCCTCCTTCTCCGAATTCTCGCTTCTGTCATTATGCTCTCGTCTATGATTTTTGTCCAGTCATTTGGTGCTATCTGTTAACAATTTTGGAACCCCTTCGGGGTCTTTCTCTTCTCTTTAAAATCCCGAGTTGTTTGCATTATTGTGGAATTGTTTTACTGGCTGTTTGTTTGCTTTGTATTTCGCAGGTCTCAATCGATCTAGCTATGGGATTTTGGCTTACGCTGAAGATTCTCACCTCCTTTATGTTGTTGAAAGTTGATGTATCGTTTCTTTTTGAGAATCTTCTTGACACAGCCGGGCCCATTTCGTGGACTGATATTGGCCCAAGCATAAACTCCTATATCTTGTCTTTGAAAACATAATATTCTGTACAAATCATTCTGCTGGGTTCTTCTGATTTAAGCAGATGCTATGTGGGAATTAAGGCCTATGAAAATACTTTATCTGAGGCTTTACAATGAATTGACAGATGTTATACCCATCGTGGCCAAGGAAAATATTTATTTATTTGAGGCATATTGACGGATACTACAGTCCCATTCCCATGTCCCTAAAACAAAAGGCTATGATGACGTGTATGAGCGGTGATTGCAAAATGAGCCGGTGATGGAGTGGTGGGACCGGTACTTGGCATGGCGACACGACCGGCCGGCGTATTTGCAGCAGTACCGACGTCCCTAACCCCCACCCGATTCATACACACCTGAGCCGACACTTTTATAAATCCCTTTCCCCCTTTATTTTATTTTATTATTATTCTTGATATTTTACACTATTATTATTAATTATTATTATTATTATTTTTATGAATGCTAACTTATTTTCTTTATATTTTTTTGGAGGTAAAATTGGATGAAATACGACGGTCTATTTTGGAGGAGGACCCTTTTATTTTTATTATCTTCATTATTATTTATTAATATTACTAGTATTATTATTATTATTATTATTACTTATTATTATTATAACTATTATTATTACTACTATTATTAATCGTCATACTGATTCATATTTTTACAATTTTTGCGAGGTACATCATGGTGAAATTACTAAAGACAACCTCTTTTATGAAAAAGGATAAAAATATTCAAACTCATTAACTTTATTTAATTTTATTTTATTAATTTTGTCTACAATTTTTACTAACTTGTTTATTTTTTTTGCAAGGCACGTTTGGGCACATCTTAGCCATTAGAAGAGACGAACATTTATTAATTGTCTTTAAATTTGTATATCATGATTTAATATTCAAATATCTTATTGCTTAGTTAGTTACTCAATTTAGAATCCCAATTATAAAGTCCGGTCGGTAACCATACTTGGTGGACTTGAGAGGTGCCTAACCCCTTCCTCTCGAGTTAACTTGAACCTCTTACCTAGATTTCTGGTTCGTAGACTAAGTTTTGGAGTTAATTCTAAAATTAGCTAGAAACAAAGTAGGTGCCCTAATACGCCTAGTTAAAAAATATATTAGGTGGCGACTCCAACTTTTTACCCGTGAGTTACCACTAAGTCGAGCCCTATTTCGAACCTTAACCGGTTCGGGTAAAAATAGGATGTGACACTGATGAAGACCTTGAAACTTCAATCAACCAGGATAATAGCTCTGGCTATCTGGTTGGAGTGGGACACTTGGAAGTACAATTCTTTTCAACATTTACTTTAATTAAGTCTCTAGTTTATTTTGGAATTTTAACGACATTATTTTCATGCTTATCAATTATGTTATGGGTTTTCACTCATAACAACACGGGCCCACGCCTTTTTTTTAAATAAAACTATTATTCTACTTAGTCAGTTTTACAGTCAGATCTATCTACGATCCAAGTATCCATAGCCCCGGCACAACTTAAGTTGAAGTAATAAACTCACATTTTGCTATAAAAAGTAGAGTACACTACTTGCTTAAAGCTGGATTACTTCTAGTTCAGCCACCAGACATTGTTTGTAAGTTGACTTCGTCAATTCAACAAATTATACCAATATGTCGGTGCGGACGCCCGCCCGCATAGTGCCAGTAAAGTCTTAAAACACTCGAGTGGACAAATGCAGATGTTCTATCTTGAACGCAAAAATGTCCAGTTAAAAATAATGGGCTAAAGACGTCCCCTTACGGGCACAGGCCTTTCCCTAATTAAAGCCGTCTTTTGCAGATGCAATCTAAGTCGTCAGCCACTGGCGTGCAATCAATAGACGTACATGCCCACGCAGGCTCACTGTCAAACATTCTAAACATTACAATAAACAGGGCGCCTGTTACTTAACAAAAGCCGCCTAAATTCCTAGCGCACATGCCCACGTAGGCACAACTTTACAAAACCATTATCTAGAAAACTATTTACGGCGAAAATTAAAATCGTCACAAATAAATTAATAGATATTTAAAGTCAAAAGCCTCAAAACAAGGCCAAAATATATCAATTACGCCCTAAACACGGGCAAGTGTTCGGATCATTGTCATAAAAAGCAATGGGGGGGGGGGACTCTAATTCTTCCTTGGGGGACTTTCTTCAGCGGCAACACTCCACGAAGGTCCTGCTTTACCAACTGCAGTTTCCCTAGCCAGCATGTCATCTTCTCCTTCACCACTAGCCTTCTCAGAGCCTTCCTCAAGGTCAGATCCCAGCTGATCATCTGCTCGGGCCACAAGCTTGGTCAACGAAGTAATCTCGACGGCTAGATCCAAGCTGGGGTTATCACGAACTCGGTGCAACGTAGCAAGTGCAGCTGCCTGATTCGCACAGTCTACCTCGGCCACATACCGAGTATTCAGTGCATTCATCTTCTCCTCCACCTGGTGGGAATTGTTATGAAGCTTATCACAAATCTTCCTCAAGGATGCCAGTTTGCCTCACAGCTTGTCATTTTCGTCTTGGAGGAATGCAGAAAGGCTCTTAGCTTTTGAGGTATCCTTCTAAGCGGTTTTGACCTTCTTTTCTATCTCCAACAAAATTTGTCGCAAGCTAACCTCAACTGCTTCTAGGTGGATCACATTGGCATAATGTATTTGTCCAGTAAGTTTGGCTTCTTAAAGGGATGATTGAAGAGCCTCTACAGCCTGTTTGCGCTTATTGGCCTCGTTGCTCACTGTTGCATTAAGGTTCTTCTTTTTCATCTACTCCAAGTGGTATGCTTTGTGCGTGATAAGGAGCTCCTCCTTCAACTGTTCCACTTTTTCCACAAAAGGCTTCAAGTTGGCAACCTGTCCATGAAGAACATCATTCTCCTCCCTCAAGATTTCATCCAAACTTTCTCGGTGAATGATTTCGTGATAAACCATCAACCCATGAACAGATGTCAAAAGAGATGTACAGAAGAGGGAAGGTGAAAATCCAATTCATAACATTGCAAATAAGTGAGCTAACGAAATGTACCTGGAGCGAACGTCTTGAGGCAACCTTGAGCAGGTTTTGGTGACTATAATCAGTAAGGTGTCTCTGCTCACAGGGGCCAATCTACTCAGCAGTATGGTCAGTCATAACTCTGAGCTCTCAAATAGGTTAACTCCCGCCGCAATGGGAATAACGACCTCACGAGATCCGCACGATGGCAGCCGTATCCACAGCCACCTCTTTATTAGTGCGATGCTGAGGAGAGATAGTCGGTTCAAGGATAGGAGTTGGTGTAACAGCTTCTGCAATTGTTCAATGGGAAATCATTCATGAGACATGTGAAGAAATTACGTTAGTGAAAGGCAGAAAGAGAAGAACCAACCTGATGACGGGGACTCGAGATCAAAAATAGATAGCACGACTTCATTTCCCTCACTGGCCTCTTCTGCAGATTCAGGAGCTTCATCAATCAGGTGTCTATGATTTCATGTAGAGGGACCAGACTCGGGAGTAGCAACAACAGAAAAAGGAGCAGCAGCTTCAGGCTCGGGCACTCGAGGGACTTCTCCTTCTCCATCAGAGATCACCAAAGGCTCGTTAATGACTACTATGTTGTCGAATCTGGTAGTCCTTTTCCTCTTTGAAGAATGAGAGTTGCTAGCCCTCTCTGCGACCCTACCGCCAGATACCTGCACGTCAGGGAGGGGAGCGATGTGCGGAGCAGCAATTTGAATTTCCTTCAATTCAGGCATTGGAAGACAGGAGACCCCTGAAATGAAATAAGGTGTCGGCAAAACAGTCGAAACGTGAAGTGAAGACAGTACACAAGAGAAATGACTTACCATGATCTTTTGCCCGCCAATCATCCATACAAGCCAGGGTCGTGAAAGTCATCGTGTTGGTAGGGTTTTTTGCAAATATTGCGGTAACCCACATGGCAAACGCATCACGGGTTAGTGGAAGAGAACTCACAGAGTTCACTGAGAGGAACGAAAAGACAATTCAGGAAAGTAGCCGGTGTAAAAACGCATGAGGTTAGGAATGCAGTAACTTATGCTGCCTATTGAAGACCTCTTAGAAGGGCTAAAATGTCACTATGGGTGGGGTTCGCACTGCTACACATCGGTGGATCCTGCCACGGTCTTTGGAATCCTCGTTGTTAGAGACTATACCTTTTCTTCCTCATCTATTGAAAATCAGTATACCTACTTTGTGCAAGCGGGGAGAATAAAAAGGATGGAGATGCCAGAAATAAAATTTCACCTTGGTGTGGTTAGCCAAATGATCCAATACGGCCAAATGCCAAATGGAGGGCCCCACCTAGCCTAAATAGATGTTGATAATCACGACATATGTCGTCAATAATTGAATTAACACGTTTGTTAAGATGCAGAGTGAAAGGGTATGTATGCACCATCGAATAACCAGCACGATGGGTGGAAATTCTTTCCTTAGCAGTGGGAACGATGATGTCTATGATGGTGGCCCATTTGCAGTCAAGCCTAATGCGAGCTATATCATCCTCTACAATGGCAGAAGGGTAGAATTCAATTGAAAGGTGATTATTCTTGCCCTCATGTTTGGCTGTTTGGCCATGCATTCTACCGTCGCCTTTGAACTTCAAGGTTTGAGGGAGATAATCTTGTACTTTGAAATTTTTGGGAAGGAAGTTTGCTTCTTGGGCCATTTTTTAAGAAATATATTTTGAGAAGGCTGAAGATAGAATTTTCTTTGAAAAAAAGTTTTTGAAAAGAGTTTGAAGATAAGTAGAAAAGCTCTATTATCACGGTGTACTTATACACGCCAAGAAAGAGTCTTAGATGGACAGAATATCATTTTGCAGACGAAGGATCGTGATCATTATGGCTTACATGGTGAATCCCAAAAATTAAGGGATATGACAGAGCAGTTGCAGCATTGGAAAGATGCGGATAAAAACCCCTTCAATCACAGGGCTGCACGTCATCGTACTTGAGCACTGGCATTCAATGCAATGCATGCGAAGAGAGAGAGAGGACGAGTATCGGGTGCCGGTACATCTCGACGTCTTTTAACATGACTCTTTCACTTCCCGACTGCTTACACTAGCACTCAACAAGTGGAGGGACTGACTGATGCAATACGAACCAGGCTCACCTGTTTGATTCATCAAGATAGTCCACCGAGGAGTCACATGACGCCCACGATCAAAGTGTGGCCGGAATGGAAGATGTCGAAGACTGCCTCGCCGAGCAACAATGATGGAAATCCACCGAGTAGACAACAAGTGACCGTTGCTGACAGTGACTTCGGAAGCTATGAGACCGAGCACAACTTATGAAAGCTCAACAATCAAGTTTGAGCCCGAAGGAAGAAATGACAAGCTCGAGCCCGAAGCTGAAAGCAACCGAACCAAAGAAGAACGACGCCGAGCAGTGAATCGACCGAAGGGCTACAAATGTGTCCGAGGCAGGAGAGCGTTCGGTTCCAATTGTGACCGAGGCAAACAGGCGTCCGAATCCAATGTGTTCGAGCTGAGCTGCCGAACACATAAAACTGCTCCAGCCCTGCGTGGCTTTATCTCATTGGTCGCCTGTGACCATTTTACTATTTTGCCCTTTTATTGTTGTCTATATAAACTCCTAGCATAGCTCACTAGGAGACAGTTTTTAGTTGATATTGAATTGAGAGAATAGAGATAGAATTGGCCGAGCCATTCTTGTTGAAGCCCGAGGCTTCGTGTATGCCTTCTTAGGCTTGGAACCGAAATGGATTTCATCCCTAGTATGAATCCTTGTTAGGTTCAAGTTTCATTTTCTCCCTTGGATAATCAATCAATGTTTTGATTCGGATTATCCATTCTTTCTTCTATTTCTGTTCTCCCCCAACCCTGATTTCTTGTTATCTTGGTTACTTTACTGCTTCCGCATCTCTATCTTTATCGTTTCCGCGTCGTGTTCTTATTGTTTCCGATTGCTAGCTTGTCTTTGGATTTAGCTTGCATCAGTTTTGTATCAGAGCAAGGATTGGAATTCGTTCTTACGAATCCACGTTCCTTGTTCAATCTATCTTTATTTTTCTGTTGGTGTTCATATTTTACAAAAAAAAAAAAAAAAAAAAAAAAAGTAAAAAGAAGAAAATTCAAAAATTTGTGTTGATTGTTGATTGTTTGGATTAAACAATCACATATTCGAAGTCACCACTGTCTAAGGAATCGATTGAGTACCCGACGTACAGCATTTGTAACTAGGGTTTTTCCTTCATTTTTTGGACTGTTCTTTACGTGGTGTAGTTGATTCCGAACCCCAGTTGTGTTTTGGTGTTTATCGATGAAAACTGGTGGTTGTTGGTGTATTTGTGTCGATTTTGTGCTTAAAAATCAAAGTTCCACTGCGTGTTGACACTGTCCGTACGCCGGAAACTTGTTGACATTGTTAACAGTGTACGGACGACGTGAGCTGTGTTCTTAGCTCTGCTTGGAACTGGAGTGTTCTCCGACGTTGTAAAACCGGAGACGACCCAAATCTTGAGCATAATCTGTTGTTAGTGGACTGTGAACGAATCTTGAAAATTGTCCGTACACCGGAGTAAAGGTTCCCTGTTCCATTGAAGAAGAAAGAGGTAAACTGTTAAAATCTTAAACCCCAGGTGAAAAGTTGTCGGCTAGAAAAGGGAAAGCGGATAAGGTTAAACCCTATCTGAACCGAGGAGGAAACGCTTGTACAGAGGTCACGTGTTCGGAAATTCCGAAGCGGAACCGAGGAGGAGGTAGATTCTCATAGGTTCACTTTTCTTGTGTCCGAAAATTCTCGATAGTGGATCTCTGGAGTAATTCTTTCTACTCGAGGTCGTACTATCGAATTTGAGCTTAATAGGAACTCGTGCGTGGGGTGACCGAAGTCCAACTTTGTAGATAATTCTTTTGACTCCCCGTGCGCAGTTAAATAGCTACCGTTCCATCGAGTCGTATAAACTCCTTCCGAACCTAAGCTTGGAAAGTACTAGTTGTGACTTATCACTTCGGTTTCCTAACAAGAAGGCAAGGCCAACTTGAGCGGAAAAAGGCTAAGTGGTGAGAACATTAGAGTGAGGTCACAAAAGCCAACAACCTTGAGTGTAAACACGAGTGGAAAGAAAATTGAGTGAACATTACTCGAGTGATACACGTGAGGGAGTGAACTTGAGAGGTCCTTTACTCTTGCTGGTTGCAGCTATGTCTTCGGATGATGGTAGCTACGGAGGGTATGATTCGTGTGGAGATAATGGAGACTATGGTTCCTACGATGGTGATGTTTGCTATAACGACACCGGGGACTATGGCTCTTACGAAGACGAAGCAGGTCACTATGGTGAATACGAAGACGAAGAAGACTACGAAGCCTGTGAAGAAGAACGAGAAGACTCTTATGCTTCGGGTCAAGAATACGAAGGTAGTGACGCTTCGAGGTATGATGACTCTACTTACTCTCATTGTGATGATCTAGAATACGATGAATGTGACATCAAGGAAGTCGATGATGAAGTTGATCGAGTGACCTATTCGATGTCATCTTCCTTCGGTGTCTCGTATGGAGCACAAGAGGGTAGTGGAACTCCTTCCATCGGGTTGGGAGGAGGTGGTGGAGGTTGTTCCATGGGAGGAGGAAGACTTGCAACTCTGAGTCGTGGCACACGATTCAATGCTTCCAATTCCTATGGGAAGGGTGGCTCGAGGAGCGCGGGTGGTAAAGGACCCGAGGAGAGTAGAGGAGGTTTCTACCGAGCTCCTCCCTCGAGGAGAAGTTCTTACGGGTTCCATGCTCGAACTCCTTCCTCGACTCTCAACACTACTTATAATGTTGGGAGAGTGAAAGGAAGTGGGAATTATCATAGTGGTGTTACCACTAGTGGAGGAATAAGGAGAACCCAAGGTGTTGGTCTTGATGGATTGGAACACTCAAGTTCTTACTTGGATCTTCCTATACGAAACTTGGGTAGAAGTAGGTTCGCTGTTGAGGTGAATGGTTATGGAGGAAATTTGCTCAAGATTGGAGATACCGATGTCAACTGCATTAGCGCTTCTTTGGTACGGACCCTAAAAATACCATGCTATAAATTGAAACATCCTTATACGTATGAAGGAGTGAGGGTTTCATATGAAGCTCGAGTACTCATATCTCATAGGGATTATAGAGAATATGCTTGGTGTGACGTGTATTCCATGCCCGATCTTGATGTTTGGCTAGGAGACCCATGGTTGCACAACAAACAGGTGCTATATGTTGATGTGAGGGATGTATACCTTGTGTACAACGAAGAGTTGCAACTACTTTATGAGTTTACGCCTCATGGGGTGAAGGAAAATATGTCCATTAGTGCATATGCTTCGATTTTGCAGATGAGAAAAGAACGAGAACACCAATCCAGGATCGAAAGAGTGCCATCGAAGAGTCCTACGAACACGAGGAACAGTGGGATAAGTGCAAGAAAAGAGTCGACCGAAGTCAGCACTATGAGCCCGAAGCCACAAACTTCGAAGCCAAGTGGCTCACCGACAACAAAAGAGGAGACCTCGGTTGATCAGTCTTCAAGTCCTAGACTTCGGGTCGATGTTAAAAGTCCACCTACTCCAGCTATGGGTATTCTTGGGCCTCGACCCAACTCACCCGAATATGAGAGACAAAAGATCGAGAGGAGTAAGGGAGTGACCAGTGACAACTCTCGAGAGGAAAAAGGAGAGGTTGTGTCGAGTGATGTGAGTGAGTTGTCACCGCCCGAACCCACACCTGACCTTGAAAAGAAAATGAGGGAAATGAACGAGTGAAAAAGAATCATTGAGAGTGAGGACACCCCTTATTCTAACCTTAACCTTTTATCTTTTTCTTCTACTTGCTTGAATTCTTGTGTAGGTACTCTTGGAGGCAAACCGAAGGAGCCTCAACTCTGCACCGAAGAAGATAGACAAGGTGAAGGAGATCTTTCATGTGAGCTCCACGGAGAAGAAGCTACTTGTGAGACCTCGAGGACAGTAAGAGAAACCGAAGGCCACTCCGAGGTAAGTGTTCGATTCCCTTCCTGTGAGCATGATACTTCCTTGTCTTGTGAAATTGCTAGAGAAAACTCCATGCTAGTTGATGATTTGTATGACTACAATGTGTTTGCAACTAGTATAGAGTCGAATGGTCAACTTGTTTGCGAATGTGAACCACTAGTTGAGAGGAATAATAAGCCACATCATGATGTGAGCTCGATATTCACCGAACCTCTCTTTAGTGATGAAGTTGTTGTTGACCTTGTTTGTGACCCTTGTTATAACACACCACCAATTTTTGATAAAGGGAAAAGTGAGATGTTTGATCATACCCTTGTTGAAACTATTGCCTATGGTGGATCTCTGTGTTGTAGTGAGGATGATGATACCCTTGAGGAGTCCCTAGTGAATGAGTTGGATCGGATTATATTCGATGACTCCTCAAGCGTGGACGGTGACCTGGGTTCGGATGCACCTTTGATGGGTAGTGAACTTGTTTTCACTAATCCTTTGTTCGATAGAGATGGTGATATACATTCGACTCGAGGAGAACCACCTCGGTTTGGAAAGCTTAACCCCGTAGACAATCCATTATTTGAGACCTTCTTCGGAAGCTTGTCCAATGAGAAGTATTTTCTTGGAGGTAATTCTGGAGGTGAAAAGCTACCTCGTGGTGTGAATAAGATTGCTTTTAAGAAGGGGAGTGGAGAATTCGATGTTAGTTGTCGAGTCAATCATTTTACTTGCTCCATCCCACATGTCGATCACACATCGAGTATCGTGCATACCGAAGTCAATAAGCCCCATGGTAATGAAAGAAAATTAAGGGCTCGGTATGATGACCATGGGTTTAGAAGTAATAGGTCCTTTGATCACATCTTACATGCAAAGTGTCCTATTGATCTCTTCGATTACTCATGTGTTTGATACAGTTTCTATTTGAGCCAAGAACTTGTTGTTTCCTTCGAAAACATAGGCTGTTTGATTTGTATTGATGCTTGGCTCTACCATAAGAGCGTGTTTTCCACACTTTTAAACACTAACCTACTTTCGAAGTAGGAAGCTTTGTTTGTCTCTGCTTTGTTTGCAGGTCTTATCGGTTTGATTTCGAGGATGAAATCCTTTCAAGAAGGGGAGGATGATGCAATACGAACCAGGTTCACCTGTTCGATTCATCAAGATAGTCCACCGAGGAGTCACATGACACCCACGATCAAAGTGTGGCCGGAATGGAAGATGTCGAAGACTGCCTCGTCGAGCAACAACGATGGAAATCCACCGAGCAGACAACAGGTGACCGTTGCTGACACTAACTTCGGAAGCTATGAGACCGAGCACAACTTATGAAAGCTCAACGATCAAGTTTGAGCTCGAAGGAGGAAATGACAAGATCGAGCCCGAAGCTGAAAGCAACCGAACCAAAGAAGAACGACGCCGAGCAGTGAATCGACCGAAGGGCTACAAATGTGTCCGAGGCAGGAGAGCGTTCGGTTCCAATTGTGACCGAGGCAAACAGGCGTCCGAATCCAATGTGTTCGAGCTGAGCTGCCGAACACATAAAACTGCTCCAGCCCTGCGTGGCTTTATCTCATTGGTCGCCTGTGACCATTTTACTATTTTGCCCTATTATTGTTGTCTATATAAACTCCTAGCATAGCTCATTAGGAGACAGTTTTTAGTTGATATTGAATTGAGAGAATAGAGATAGAATTGGCCGAGCCATTCTTGTTGAAGCCCGAGGCTTCGTGTATGCCTTCTTAGGCTTGGAACCGAAATGGATTTCATCCCTAGTATGAATCTTTGTTAGGTTCAAGTTTCATTTTCTCCCTTGGATAATCAATCAATGTTTTGATTCGGATTATCCATTCTTTCTTCTATTTCCGTTCTCCCCCAACCCTGATTTCTTGTTATCTTGGTTACTTTACTGCTTCCACATCTCTATCTTTATCGTTTCCGCGTCGTGTTCTTATTGTTTCCGATTGCTAGCTTGTCTTCGGATTTAGCTTGTATCACTGACTGTACAAGAAAATACGCCACCTATGATTACGGGGATACGAGTCCTGCTGGTGAGACTAGACTTAGCTTACAAGCCACCGGGTGCTGAGGATACACACCTGCTCCTCGAGCCACAGTCGGTCAACCGGTACGGGCATAGGATGCAATACATCCCGCTGCCTTAGGGTTTATAATCTTCTAGCTAGGGTTTTGTATATACCGTCGCCTTTAGTCTATAGGCCCGCGACCTTATTATTCGTTGTATTTTACTATAATTAGGACTTGGCAAATCATATTTATAAATACCCTTCTACCATTGTATTGTACAACCAAGCGATTCACACGGAATTCGGCTATTCTTAAGGAATAATACTATTAACTTTCTTGTCTATTACTTTTTCTCTCTATTTCATGTATTTTCCTTTATATTTACCGTATTGCTTATGACCCTCTTACAAATTTAATTGTTTAACCTAAACAACAAAATTTAGGCATAAACAATATTGCCTACCTGTTTGGACACGCATGTGGCTTTCTTTACAAATAAAATTACTATAAGATCGTCAATTTTAGAAAAGCTTGCTAAATTGTGTAAATGTTTAAAGACTTTGAAACTTGACAACGGATTCAAGTAGAGCTATTTTGGGCACTTTCTGAATATGTCGAAGGGTCTGTTTGCGCCAAAGGTCGTTCACAACCTCCTACTTCGTAAGTTTATTTGTCATAAGAAGCATGAGTTGTGGTTCAATTTCCATGTGCTGTCTTTACTCTTTAATCTTCTTGAATTTGCACTTATGGCTAAGCTGAGGTGTTCAAAGTTCCCATATGATGAAATTCTTAGAGGAGGCCCGTGAGAAGGGGAAAGATTTGTGGGATTTGGTAACTGGTAAACATAAAAAGGAGGCTGCATTGAGTGACCATATCATGACACTTATAAAGTTAGGAGGGATCAAAGATAAAAATATGAAGTTCAGTTTGTGTTTGGCTTGGTTTGTGTGCCGTGTTTTGTGTGCGAAGGATACGCGTTGTGGCATTGAGGAATATGATGTTTGCTTAGAAAATAGAATAGAGGAATTTTATAAGTATCCCCCAGCTTTGAATTGACGATGATGTATCTTGGTAAAGATTTTACAACATTTAAAGCTCATGAATATAGTTATAACTTGTACCAATTTCCCTAGGCCTTCATGGCCTGGGTGTATGAGGCTATACCTGGAGTAAGGCTAAGGGAGTATCCAACATAAATTACTATATGAAGGATGCATCGTTGGTTATATGAGAAGGTAGGATGAGACCCTGAACAAGTGTTTCAGCACGTGTAGACCCCGATAAGGCAAACCTTTTACCTTTGCGAAGTAGTTGTTTCACACATCTGATATGATGTTTGAACATCGAATAAAATGTTAAACACATCATATTGAATGTTTAAACATCAATGGTAATGCTTCAACATCACATTTATTGTTTAACATATTATAATATGTTTGAAACATACCTGTTATGTGTATATATTATAAGAATTATGTTTCAAACATTAGAAGTGATGCTGGCACATGTTTACTGAGTGTATTTAACACTTGTTGACTTATCTTCTTTGCAGGAGGTGCACACTTACCGCGTTCCTACACCCTTGGAGTTAAGGGATGTCTTGATGGCCTTGAGCCATATTAGGATAGAGGACGCATTAGTTGATGGGTTGATGCAACAGTAGGAGGGGGTCAATGCTTAGAAAGAAAATGTTAAACCTACCACCCCTTTAGAACGTACTGTTCACAAAGGTGGGTTAATGTTGAATGTATACAGTGGTGGAGGTGCAATTAGTTTGTTTGGAGATGTTAGAAGAGAATATAGTGGCGGTACAGTTATTTTTTTGGATATGCCAGGAGAAGGGATGGTACCAGAGTAGCAACTGTTAGAAGAGAAGAAGTTGGTGGAAATGGAGAAGTAAGAAGAGAAGAAGATGGCATGGGAGGAGCAGTAAGGAGAGAAGAAGAAGGAGTGGGTACCTCTACAAGATAGTGCAGCTGCAAATGCTCCCAATGTAAAGAAAACAAGAAGGTGTTGATGGAGAAGGTAGATGCAATAGAGAAAGTTCTTGAGGAGGTGTGGGACTAGACAAACCAGCAGGTGCAAGAGGGTTGTCTTCCCTAGGAGAGCTCTAAAATCTCCATTTACTAGTGAAAGGAAGGGGAGGATGAAGAAGATGCCTTTGAAAAAGGTTGATAATTATCGAGATGTTGGGAAGAAGAAAGAGAGACACTGATTACCATTTTAGAAGAGAAGTGGTGCAAGCTAATTGGAGCTTAGAAACTGAACACAACGAAAAACGGAACTAATGACAGAGATGTAGAGATATAAACAAGACAGATCTTAGCTTCACTGAAACGAACTGAAGGAACTAGCCATGGGGCCACTTGATCAAAAGGTAAAAGACACACCTATACTAAGCAACAATCCTCAAGAAGACTCAACAAATTTCTTGCAAATTGAATGACCAAAGAAGAAGTTGTTCAAACAGAATCCAATTGACATAAGTTCCTTAACAATCCCACGAAGGAGTTCATCTTACAATGGAGACAAAATAGCATACATCTAATATTCAATATTAATAATCTGGTCTCTAACAAATGAAACGCTGAGGAGTTTATATAGATAGCCCCAAGGGTAAAGTAGGAAAATTGTCACAGTTGACCAATAAAACAAAGCTACGTAGGGCCGAAGTAATCAATATGGTAGGGCGCTCAAGGATTTAATGATCGGTTGCTCAGCCTCGGCACATTTGACAAAGGATGCTTTCCTGCCCCGGGCACATTGGTAGCCCTTCGCTCACTTTAGTGTTCGATGGCTCGAACAATGGCTCGATTGCTTGATTAGCATGGACACGGGCTGCATCATCCTTCCCTTCTTGAGAATATTTCATCTTCTAAATCACGCCCTCTTTAGTCTACGGTACTCGACCTACATCACAAGGAGTTAAGTTAGCAACATTAAGGGTGTTGGATACATTATACTCACCTGGGAGGTCGATCACATAAGCATTTTTGTTGATTTTGCTCAGCACTTGGAACGGACCATCCCCTCTCAGGGCCAACTTTCCTTTTCTTTGGTTCTGGAACCTCACTTTTTTGAAGTGAACCCAAACCCAATCTCCCTTCTTCAACTCCAACCTCTTTCTCCCCTTGTTTTTTTTCGAGGCCACTTAGGCATATGCTTCCTCAAGATTCTTCCTCACTTTGGCGTGTAGCTCGAGCAAAGCAGTGGCGTGGTGTTTACCTTCAAAATCAACAACAGCATTTCGAGGCAATGAGGTTAAATCAAGTGGAATCAAAGGGTTAAAACCATACACACACTCAAACGAAGTCATTCCAATCATTTGATGGACAGTACAGTTGTATGCAAATTCCATCATGGGAGAAAGATCAGCCCAGTTTCCGGCCTTACCTTGGGTCATTGCTCGAAGCAGAACTCCCAAGGGTCGGTTGACTACCTCGGTCTGTCCATCAGTCTAAGGATGGTGAGACGTCGAGAATAATAGTTTGGTGCCAGGGGTACCCCATAGACATTTCCAAAAATGAATCAAGAATTTAGAGTCTCGATCACTAATAACTGTACGAGGCACACCATGAAATTTCAACCCATTAAAAATAAACAAAGTAGCTACATGTTGTGCATCATCACATTTTTGGCACGGGATAAAGTGAGCCATTTTGGAAAAATGATCGACCACGAAAAAGATGCTATCATGCCCACTCCTTGACCTCGGTAACCCCATCACAAAATCTATGGATATATCAACCCAAGGGAAGTTAGGAACAAGCAGCGGAATATAAAATCCATGAAGGTAAGATACCAAGAGTTTTATCGACACCGTAGTATCCCATTAAGCTCCTGGAGTGAGCTTCTCGAACTAAAAGTTCTCTTCCCGATGACATGGGCATAGAAACTCTCCCATTCTAAAAGAGATTGCCATCGAGCCACAGATACTTCTCCACCCTTTGGCCACTCAATATAGCATCACAGACACTCTTAAGCTTGGGGTCGTTTTCATACATCAGCTTGATGCTCTCGAACTCTATTAATTTCGAAGTGAGAGTGGTCGCTAAGGCAAACTTTCTTGACAGCGCATCGGCCACTACATTGTCTTTACCCTTTATGTAATGAATTACATAGGGAAAGCTCTCAATGAGTTCTACCCACTTGGCATGCTGCCAGTTCAACTTTTCTTAGCCTTAGAGATGTTTTAAAGATTTATGATCGCTTTTAATTACAAAATCTTGGGGCCATAGATAATGTTGCCAGTAAGCGAGTGCTTGAACGAGGGCATACAATTATTTGTCATACGTTAAATAATTCAAGGTTCACTCTTAAGATTTCGCTAAAGTAAGCGATTGGCTTCGATTCTTCCATATGCAATCCTCCGATCCCGACTCTAGACGCATTACATTCAACCTCGAACGCTTTTCCAAAGTTAGGGAGTTGTAACAATGGGGCAGAACTTAGCCTCGGTTTCAACTCTTGGAAGGCCCTCTTTTGGGACTCTTCCCACAGAAACAGTTGATCCTTTTTTACCAGCTCGGCTATTAAGCTGCCACGGTGCTAAAGTCACGGACAAACCTCCTGTAAAAGCTAGCTAACCCATGGAACTTCGAAATTAAGATACCGCAGCAGAGGTCAGCCAATCTTTAATAGCCTCGACATTTGAGTCACCGACTTCAACACCACTAGCACTTACAACAAAATCAAGAAAGATAACACGCTCAACACAAAGGCACACCTTTTGAAGTTAGCATACAACTTCTCAGCTCTTAAAGTATCAAGCACAAGCCTTAGGTGTTCGACATGCTCATCTACATATTTACTATAAACAAGTATGTTATTGAAATACACAACAAAAAACTTATTTATAAATGGTTTAAGCACATGGTTTATCAATCTCATGAAAGTGCTCGGGGCGTTAGAGAGGCCAAACAACATCACTAACTATTCATAGAGACCAAATTTTGTCTTGAATGTAGTTGTCCACTCATCACTCGGTTTCATTCGAATTTGGTGGTAACTGGACCTGAGGTCAATCTTCGAAAGGCAAGAAGAACCACTCAATTCATCAAGCATGTCATCTGATCGAGGGATAGGATGACGATACTTTACCGTAATTTTGTTGACTGCTCGGCAATAAACACATATTCGCCATGTTCGATCTTTCTTTAGGACGCGGATAATTTGAACGACGCACGAACTCAAGCTCTTCAAACCAGTCCTTTGTTCAACAATTTATCCACCTGCTGCTATAGCTCTTTGGTGTCTTCAGGATTACACTGGTAGGCTGGCTTGTTCGGGATTTGAGACCTCAGGATGAAGTCAATTTGGTGCTCGATACCCCTAAACAGAGGTGATCCACCAGGCTTTTCTTCAGCGAACCAGTCCTCTAAGTCCTGCAAAACACTTCGAACATCACTAGGCGAAGGGTTATCATTAGTGAAATTATCATTAGAATTCAAGAGGATACCCTTATGCACGAGGCAAATTATCAGCCTGCTGCGATCATTACCTTAGAGGCACTCACCCAGTTGCATAATTGCACAACTGTTACCTGCCATGGGCGGTGTCTCTTTGTCCTCAGCCACAATTTTTGTCCCCATAGGAGACTTAGCTTTGGTCTCTTCTTTCAGCTCCTTCATTCGCTTATAGTCCTCACTGACTTGTTTTGGAGACAAAGGTTTGAGAATGCAGTTCTCTCCTCCGAGCTTAGTAGCTTAAGTGTTGGATTGTCTGCTATGAATAACCGATCTATCATACTGCCACGATTTCCCTAGTAACAGATGACAAGCTTGCATCAGAATCACATCAAACATCATCTTATCTTGATAAGTTCCCACCTTAAACTTGATCCAAACTTGCTTAACTTCATTCAGCTCTCCACATTCATTCAGCTATTGCAAATGGTAGGGATGAGGGTGTTTTGAAGTAGACAGTACCAGCTGTGAAATCAAGGTTTGGCTCACCATATTAGCATAACTACCCGAACCAATAATCATCGAACACACTCTTCCTCTCCCTCGACACCTCGAATGGAAGAGATTTTCTCTTTGATTGTCCTCTTCTTCTATGTTTATAGTGCCTAAGTTCCTCTGAACCGCAAGAAACATTTTCGGTTGGTCAGCTTTGGTTGCTTCTTGACCATTTTCATTTTCAGCTCGGTCAGTCTCCTCTCCGTTTTCCTCCTCGGAGTCACTCGCTTACTCATGGACTGTTCCATCTTCGAGCAAAAGCATAACCCCTGCATTTATGATACTGAATTTTTGAAGCAATAGGAGTATTGAGTTGAACTTTACCTCCCATCTCCTTTGAGTTATTAACGATCACTCTCCTATCGAAGGATTTCTTCCAATCTCGGCTGGTGTTAGAACTTGTAGGATTCGAACTCTTCCAATCTTTACCTCGGTTTAATAGAGTTGAAGTAGTTACCCCTCGATAACTACTTGCTTGATCGTCCTTTACCTATTTCTAAGAATCGATCACTGCATGGAAAACATCATCTAAAGTATGGGGCACATTCAGTCTCAATTGAGATGATACATCTCGAATCAACCCCTTTTTGAATCGAATGATGGCTTGCTCATCATCTTCTTCCATATCAAGAGAAATATAATTTTCTCAAACTAATCATAGTACTCTTCAAACGTTTGGAACCTTGTTTTAAATCATAGAGCTTCTGAAGTTGCTCTTGACGATGTTTAGCTGTCACATACTTAGCATCCACCCCTTTTTCCAATTGAACCCAAGTAAGAGGCTCGAGTAAAGCATGCCTTCTTCTCATTCTCTTCTCAGCTTCCCACAAAGTAGAAGCATATGCCTCGAACGAAGCAATAGCATTGGCAGCTTTTCTCTCATCGGTCATCTCATTTGTTCCAAAGATTCATTCCAGTCGAACCTTCCAATCAAGATATTGGTCTGGAACACTAGTTTCTTTGAATGGTGGAATGGTGATCTTGACACTGTTCAAGTTTGTATCTCTACCACCTCAAGCTTGTTGCGGATACTCATCATCATAGTAATAACCATCAGCCTCACGTTCAATATGTCTATCAACATAAGCTCCACGTCCTCGACCTCAGTGGTTTCTATGGCCTTGGTGTGCCTGACTTTGAGGATTGAACGGTTGCCCATATTCAGCATCAACATATTGTTCATCTCGAACATTACCCTCTTTAGTAATGGCTGCTAAATTTCTTTTGGGTCTTTGAGGTGGTGGTAAATCAGCTTGGGGAATGCCCACGTTTTGTTGTTCCGCTTGGGGAATGCCCAAATTTTGCTCATTTCGAGCAGCTTCAGCTCTCATTTGTTGGCGTCTGGCCAACTCATCAAATTGCATCGGTCGCATAGGAGTGGAATTTCTCGTTCCAGCCCCAGACCCTGGCAAGACCTTGGAGGCTCGGTCGTGTTTGAGATTTGCAACTCGAACATTCACTCCTATTAGCTCGGAAATGATGTCTTGTATCACAACCATGAGATCGGCTAACGAAACCTTAGGCGCCTCAACACCCTTCCCACTTTTTCTAGCCATGGTACCTGCACAAATCAAAGACAAGAAAGTGTTCGGTTTAAAAAAATCCCCTCACTCGCTCTCTTTGGCACTCGGGTCAACTCAATTTGTAGGTTCGGTCACTCAAGAACTTGTAACCAATGGCTTCCTTGGTTTGATCAATTTCTCTAAGAACCTCCGAATTTGACAAGACTCGCTGTCTCCTTCGGGAAGAGTGAATTGATTCGATATGATGGAACATATGTTTTTAGAGTGAGCACGGGAGATCAAAGAATTTTTTATGAAATTAGACTTCGGTCACCCCACGCACGAGTTCCTATATGCTCAAACAAGTTAGTAGTACCTTGGTGCATGCTAATCGGAGCTTAGAACCAAACACAATGAGCAGCGGAAGTAAAGACAGAGATGTAGAGATAGAAGCAAGACGAATCTCTAATAAAATGAACCCAAGGAACTAGTCTTGGGGCCATTTGATCCGAAGGTAGAAGACACACCTATACTAAGCGACAATCCTCAAGAAGACTCAGCAAGCTTCTTGCAAATTTAATGACCAAAGAAGAAGTTGTTCAAACGAAATCCACAGATTGACTTGAGTTCCTTAACAATCCCACAATGGGGTTCGGCTCACAACAGAGACACAACAGCATACAACTAATATGCAATATTAATAATCTGGTCCCTAAGAAATGAAATGATGAGGGGTTTATATAGATAGCCCCAAGGGTAAACTAGGTAAGTGGTCACAGTTGACCAAAAAAATAAGGCCACGAAGGCCCGAAGTAATCAATGTGCTCGGGCGCTCTGAGATTTAATGCTCGGTTGCTCAGCCTCGGCATAGTTAACAATGGACGCTCTCCTGCCTCGGGCACATTGGTAGACCATCAGTCGGCTTAGTGCTCGTCGTCATAGATTAGTGTTTGAGCACTTTTAGCCTCGGGCGCAAGCTTGCAAATGTAGCTTCCAAGTCTAGTGCTCGGCCACTCATCCTCTGAACAGTTGCTTCCTCATGGCCATATTAGATGAATATGCACATCGTGTAGAACCTTGGCTTGGCTTCGTGTGGCCGGTCTCGATGGCTCGAACAATGGCTCGGTTGCTTGATCAGCACGGACACGGTCTGCATCATCCACCCCTTCTTGAGAAGATTTTGCCTCTAAATCGCGCCCTCTTTAGTCTCCGGTGCTCAGCCTACATCACAAGGAGTTAAGTCAGCTACATTAAAGGTGTTGGATACATTATACTCGCCTGGGAGGTCGATTACATAAGCATTTTTGTTGATCTTGCTCAGTACTTGGAATGGACCATCCCCTCTCAAAGCCAACTTTCCTTTTCTTTGGTTCGGGAATTTCTCTTTTCTAAAGTGAATCCAAACCCAATCTCCCTTCTTCAAATCCAACCTCTTTCTCCCCTTGTTCTTCTTCAAGGCCATATTGGCATAGGCTTCCTCAAGATTCTTCCTCACTTTGGCATGTAGCTCGAGCACAGAAGTGGCTCGGCATTTACCTTCAAAAACAATAACAACATATTGAGGCAACAGGGTTAAATCAAGTGGAATCAAAGGGTTAAAACCATACACACACTCAAACAGAGTCATTCCAATCATTTGATGCACAGTACGGTTGTATGCAAATTCCATCATGGACAAACGATCAACCTAGTTTCTGGCCTTACCTTTGGTCATTGTTCGAAGCCGAGCTCCTAAGGTTCGGTTGACTACCTCGGTCTGTCCATCAGTCTGAGAATGGTGAGACGTCGAGAATAGTAGTTTGGTACCAAGGGCACCCCATAGACATTTCCAAAAATGACTCAAGAATTTAGAGTATCGGCCACTCACAATAGTACGAGGCACACCATGCAATTTCAACACATTAGAAATAAACAAAGTAGCTACATTTTATGCATCATCACATTTCTTGCACGGGATAAAGTGAGCCACTTTGGAAAAATGGTCAACCACGACAAATATGCTATCATGCCCACCCCTCGACCTCGGTAACCCTATCATAAAATCTTTGGATATATCAACCCAAGGGCAGTTAGGAACATGCAACAGAGTATACAATCAATGAGGGTTGGACCTTGATTTAGTTATCTTGCAATCTAAACAAGCATCGCCAAGCTTTTCAACATATCTTCGGATCTTGGGGCAGTGAAATTGCTCGGTTAAGATACCAAGAGTTTTATCGACACCGAAGTGTCCCATTAAGGCCCTGGAGTGAGCTTCTCGAACTACGAGCTCTCTCGACGATGACCTAGGCACACAAACTCTCCCATTCTGAAAGAGATAGCCATCGTGCCATTGATACTTCTCCACCCTTCGGCCACTTAAGATAGCATCACAGACACTTTTAAGCTTGCGGTCGTGTTAATACATCACCTTGATACTCTCAAACCCCAATAATTTTGAAGTGAGAGTGGTCGCTAAGGCAAACATTCTTGACAGCGCATTGGCCACTACATTGTCTTTACCCTTTTTTTAATGAATTACATAGGAAAAGCTCTCAAGAATTCCACCCACTTGGCATTCCTCCGATTCAACTTTTCTTGGCCTCGGAGATGTTTTAAAGATTCATGATCGCTTTTAATCCCAAACTCTCGGGGCCATAGATAATGTTGCCATTAATTGAGTGCTCGAACGAGGGCATACAATTCCTTATCATACGTTGAGTAATTCAAGGCTGCACTCTTAAGCTTTTCGCTAAAGTAAGCGATTGGCTTCGATTCTTCCATAAGCAATCCTCCGATCCCAACTCTGGACGCATTACATTCAACCTCGAACGCTTTTCTAAAGCTAGGGAGTTGTAACAATGGGGCAGAACTTAGCCTCCATTTCAACTATTGGAAGGCCCTCTCTTGGGACTCTCCCCACACAAACAGTTGGTCCTTTTTTACCAGCTCGGCTAATGGAGCCGCCACGGTGCTAAAATCACGGACAAACCTCCTATAAAAGCTAGCTAACCCATGGAAACTTTGAAATTAAGATACCGAAGTAGGGGCCAGCCAATCTTTAATAGCCTTGACCTTTGAGTTACCGACTTCAACACCACTAGCACTTAAAACAAAACCAAGAAAGATAATACGCTCAACACAAAAGGCACACCTTTTGAAGTTAGCATACACCTTTTATAAACGGTTAAAGCACATGGTTCATCAATCTCATGAAAGTGCTCGGGGCGTTAGAGAGACCAAAAGGCGTCACTAACAGTTCGTAGAGACCGAATTTGGTCTTGAATATAGTTTTCCACTCATCACCGGTTTCATTCAGATTTGGTGGTAACAAGATCTGAGGTCAATCTTTGAAAAGCAAGAAGAAACACTCAATTCATCAAGCATGTCATCTAGTAGAGGAATAGGATGACGATACTTCACCGTAATTTTGTTGGCTGCTCGGCAATCAACACACATTCGCCCTGTTCTATAATTTTTTGGGACAAGGATAATAGGAACGATGCATGAACTCAAGCTCTCTCGAACAAGTCCTTAGTTCAGCAATTCATCCACCTGCAGCTGGAGCTCTTTGGTGTCTTCGGGATTACACCGGTAGGCTGGCTTGCTTTGAATTTGAGACCCCAGGATGAAGTCAGTTTGGTGCTCGATTCCCCTCAGCGAAGGCAATCCACCGGGCATTTCTTCAGGGAACATGTCCTCGAAGACCTGAAAAATACTTCGAACAGCACTAGACAAAGGGTTATCGTTAGTGAAATTATCATTAGAATTCAAGAGGATACCCTTATGCACAAGGTAAATCATCAGTCTACTTCGATCATTGCCTCGAAGGCACTCACCCAGTTTCATAATTGCTCAAATATTAACTGCCACAGGCGGTGTCGCTTTGGCCTTGGCCATAATTTGTGTCCCTACGGGAGACTTAGCTTTGGTCCCTTCTTTCAACTCCTTTATTCGCTTATAGTCCTCTCTGACTTGTTTTGGAGACAAAGGTTTGAGAATGAAGTTCTCTCATCCAAGCTTAGCAGTGTAAGTGTTGGATCATCTATTATGGATAACCGACCTATCATACTACCACGGTCACCCTAGTAGAAAATGACAAGCTTGCATCAGAATCACATCGAACATCATCTTATCTTGATAAATTCCCACCTTGAAATTGATCCATACTTACTTAACAACCTTCAGCTCTCGACATTCATTCAACTATTGCAAATGGTATAGATGTCTGTGTTTTGAAGTAGGCAGTCCCAGCTATGAAACCAAGGTTTGGCTCACTATATTGGCACAACTACCAGAATCAATAATCATTGAACACACTCTTCCTCTCACTCGACACCTTGGATGGAAGAGATTTTCTCTTTGGTTGTCCTCTGCGCGGTAAGCATCACGAGTGGTTTGCAGCTCACCCTTCAACTATTCAGCCTTCTCCACAAAGGGCTACAAGCTAGCTACCTGTCCATGCAGAGCATCATCCTTCTCGACCAGATTGCCTTCTAAGCCTCCCCGGCGGTGTATCTCATGATACACCATCAGTCCCTGGGTAATGGTAGAAACAGGAATTTGGTAAAAGGAAAAGTAATGTTGAACTTGGCATGGTAGTGGCAGGAAACTTATCCGAAGAGAGCATCCGGTGGCGACCTCAAGCAACTTGTGACTACTATAGCCAGAGAGGTTTTCTTGCTCTACAAGGCCGATCAGTATAGCGGTATGGACTATTACAACCTCTGGACTCTTCATCAAGTTAACCCCTGCAACAATAGGGATTACAACCTCCTGTCGACACCCATTTTTCCCCGAACCCCGGTTAGAGTTCGAAATATGGCTCGACTTATGGGGACTCACGGGTAAGACTTGGAGTCGCCACCTAACATATTTTTTAACTAGGCGTATTAGGGCACCTACTTTGTTTCTAGCCAATTTTAATGTTAACTCCGATACCTGATCTACGAACCAAGAATTCTGAATAAGGGTTCGAATTAACCAAAGAGGAAGGTGTTAGGCACCTCTCAGATTCCACCAAGTGTGGTTCCCGGCCGGACTAAATAATTGGGATTTAATCTAAATAATTAGAAGCATTTAAGCTATTTTAAACTAATAATCATAAACTTTATGCAATATAATTTAGATACAATTCATATTAAATATGAATCATTCAACTTATACGACGACTTCTTTTGGCAAACTTCCATCCGAAGTACTTCACAAATAGAACAAAAGAGTTAGTGAAAATTACGAATAAAATTAATCAGAAATGATGAAATAAATTAAAAGTAATAATTTAAATTATTTTTAGTCCTCTTCCAAAAGCGTCATCCTTTTATTTCAATGACATACCTCGCAAAAATATAAAAATAAAGTTAGTAATATAACTAATGAAATAAAGCAAAAACAAAAGTAGAATAAGGTAGTAATAATAATAATAATAATAATAATAATAATAATAATAATAATAATAATAATAATAATAATAATAATAATAAAGTAATCAATAATAACAATGATAATAATTATAAGAAAATGATAGTAACGATAATAATAATAATAAAATGTTAGTAGTAATAAAAATTAATAGTAATTATAATAATAATAGTAATAAAACGAAAACAAAAGGGAAAAGGGAATTTTTGAAAGTTTAGGCTCAGATTCGGTGATAGGGGTAAGGATACCGTCACGGCTGCAAACACACCGACCGGTCGTGTTGCCATGCCAAGTGCGGGTCCTATCGCCTATCTCGTTTGTTTTTGCATATTATCGTCATCTCCTTTTTATTTTTTTTGGGACTCGGGGAGTGTAACAGGACTGATTTTAGGCCTCCAAACGTCATTGGCCGTGTAGTATCATGTTCAAATCAGTCCAAATAAGCCTCAAATTCAAATTAGTCATTGAATTATTTTCATTGGTTTGTCAACCAGTGTAGTATTGTTCAGATCAGTAGCAGGGCCAGGAAAGCGATCCACTGTCATCCACACGATTAGGCTGTCAAATTGAATCCTTTCAACAAAGAACAGGTTAGAGCAAAGATGATTATATCAGCACAATATTCCAGTATTCCAAATGAAATAGACCGATCAAGCAGCTGCATAGGAAAGCCTAATGACAGATTAACTAAATTCAAAACCAACGAGTCAGCCTAGTTCACGATCTGGGTCAACCCAGTAGCAAATAATCGATCCATCAGCAAACACAGAACCATGGCAGAATGGAGGAGCGACTCATAAGAAATCAGTGAGATATGCTTTCCAAATGAAATAAAGGCAGAAAAACTGAGAGGCCGGGAAACGAGTTTCCGGCGAAACAAACAGCAGCAACGACCAGATCCATGGCGGAATGGAGGAGCGACTGCCAAACCACGGCGTCGCTGCGACTCCCCCACACTTTTCACCAGCTCCAATCATGAATCAAAAACAGCAGAACCCATCGAATCTCGTCATGGCATCGTCGTCAAACCAAGATAGAGGAGCGACACTGACTGAAAGAAATAGGTGGCGTCGCTGCGACTCCATCCCCAATTCTCCATTTAGATTTCATTTACACAATAACGATGGGAAAAACTAAGACGAACAGCGATGGAGTTATCTGATTGGGGTAACGGGTCTCAGATGGTTTTGTCATTGACCCGTCTTCCCCAAACCCTTTTGCCCTATTTCCGTTCGATTTAGGAGTGTGTGTGGATGTGTCTTGGAGACAGTGAAGGAGGTGGGGTGTATGTAAAGTGGGGAAGAGTGAGGGTCGGGTTCTGCTGGAGTTTGTGTGTATTTGTCTCTGTGTGTGTTGTATGGAGAAGAAGAATGGAGATCTGTGTAGTACTGTGATGGTGAAGACGTTTTTCCGGTGGATCTCTATGTACCGTGTGTGTATAGATCTGTATTTGCGTGTGTGATTGTTGATTTTTTGACAGAATGGTTGGAAGTGGAGATGAGGAAATCAGGGAAGGAGACGAGGGGAGCTTTTGTACCCCATTTCTGTCTGTTTCTCAAGGTCAAAGACAAGAAAATATATAGCCCAAAATTCCAAAAGAACCGTTGGAGGAGGGAATTGGTTGAGAGATATGGGGATGTATTTGGAGAGAAAAGAGGGGAAAGGTCCCCATAAGTTTCAATAGAAGGATAGGGGACAAGACCAAGTCAAAGGTAGATTAGTTTAAGTGGGGGTTGAAGTGTAGTCATTAACAACTTGTGGGCAAAAAAAATATTTTTGGATTTACAAAAACACCCCAATTTTCAAATTTTCAATCTCCCTCCTTCCCACCTACTTTTACACTCTCTCTCATATTTCAAATTATTTCAAACTTTATTCTTCTACTTCTCTTCTCTCTCTCTCTCTTTTTCTTCTTCCTTCTTCTTCTTTCTTCTAGCTTTCTTTTTAAATTTTATTTCATCACCATCCACGTTATTTTTCTTTCTTGTTCTTCGTATCAATTTTATTTTTCTTTGTTCTTCTCAGTTTTCTTCCTTCCCGTTTCATTTTTTTAAGTTTTTTTTTTTTTAATTCTAGTCGTTTTACACATCTTTTCAGATGTGTAAACATATTTTCTGTATGTTTATACAATTTTGGAGATGTGTTTTACGACTGGAAAAAATGTGTACACATCTCGTCTGATGTGTACACATATTATAATATGTGTACACATCTCGTACACATATAATAATATGCGTACACATCAGATGAGATGTGTACACATATTATTATATGTGTACGAGATGTGTACACATATTAATAATATGTGTACACATATTATAATATGTGTACACATATTAGAATATGTGTACACATATAATACATTTCGACTGATGTGTACACATCCTTTTATTGGAGTGGTGAAGGGTGGTGGGATGGTGGTGGAGGGTGGTGGTTGCTGGTGGAGGGTAATAGAAGGTGGTGGTGGGTAGTGGAGGGTGGTAGGAGGTGGTAGAAGGTGGCGGTGAGTGGTGGAGAGTGGTGGTGGAATAGTGGATGGGTGGGGGAGGGGGTGATGGGGGTGGGGGCTGGATGGGGGTAAGGGTAGATGGGGTGGGTGATGAGAGGTGGGGGCTTTGTGTAAATAAAAAAACTTGAGGGGCTTTTAAAATATTAGTAATTAGTACTAATCTTAAAAGTGTCCCTTTTACCTATTTTTTGAGACTTGAGTCCTAAAAAACTATTTAAAGACTTGTGAGTCTCTCACCCAAAAACCTCATGTATTTGGACTAACCTGGGGCTTTTGGGTGAGAAGGACTCACAAGTGTTTAAATAGTTATATAGGACTCAAGTTTTAAGAAATGGGTGGGAGGGACAAGGGGTTAATTAGGTGTTTAATCATTTAGTTCACTTAACAAACATCACTCCAAGGTTTTGAAAAATACAAAAAGGGCCCTCCAATATAATGTCTTTCGGTTAGCCAAAAATGGCAAAAACCCTTCCCATTCTCTCTCCTCTCTCCTCTCCTCTTTCCCTCGCCGACGAAAGCAAAAAATTCCTTTCCCGCCCAATTATTTTTGCTTCAATCAGCTCTAAATTTTGCCCCCATAGATTGATATTAGTTTTTCCTCATCAATTCTACTCATTTTTAGTATGTTCCGATTATAAAATCAATTTTTTCATTTCCCCAATTATTTCATTTCTGAATCGGATTTTGATTCTCGCTTCATAGGTTATCGTTTATCATCTCTGGTGAGTGCAAGGTTTTATTATTGTACAATGCATGTGGTTTTTATTCCTAAAATCTGGGTTTCATTTGGTAAACGACGATGCATGAACAGTGGCGAGGATGTATTGTAGCATCTAATATGTGTGCACATATTATATTATGTGCACACATTTATAAATATGTGTGCACATATTATATTATGTGTGCACATTTATAAATATGTGTACACATATAAGACGAGGATACCAGATTTTCGTCTTACACATATTAAATTATGTGTACACATATTAAATATGTGTACACATAATTTAATATGTGTACACATATAACATATTGTTTGCAGGTTTTCTTTTTACACATATAATATTATGTGTACACATATACTGGTGTTTTCATGGAGTGATGAAAAATCTCTTTTTTTTACAGGTATTTTTCCCAATAATGCTACTGTTGGCAATTGATTTTCTTGGGGAATGGGTGGAGAGTCGTGATTGTTTCACTTGGATTTCGAAGTCTAGGGAGACGGTGCCAATTGTTGTGAATAATGAGGTTACGTATTCTGAGTTAGTTGAAAAGATTATTAACAGATGTTCGGTAAATCATGATCCAAATAATCTTTGCATTACATATATGCTCAGCATCTGTTCAAAGCAAAAGAGTCATCCTTGTAGAATAAAGAATGATGACGATCTCCTTATTTACCTTGCCGATGTCGATGGAGCTGGTAATAGACCGACTTTAAGGGTATATTTGGAGGATAGGTCAGTGGAAGTTTCAAACATCAATGTGATGCCAAATCATGGACGATCTTATGATTGTTCTATTAACGGATGGGATGACATTGGTGATCAAGAGCCTTTCAATATGGAAATGTCAGAGACTGAAGGAGGTGAAGGAGAACATGAACGAGAAGAAGATGAGGCTGAAGATGATGTTGACAAAGAAGACAATGTGGAGTTAACTCCTAATCCTGTTATTGGGAGTAATGATGTATTTGTTGGTAGCAATGATGTAAATAATGTGGAAGCTACACCAAACAGCTTAGACGGTGAGGATGACGGCACCGGGTTTTATAAGGGTTTAACTTTCAAAAACAAACGCGCCTTAGTTGTGGCTTTGAAGATTGCTGCACTGAAGAAGCATTTTTGTTTCAAGTCAGTTAAGCATACCAAAACCGTATATTGTGTCTGTTGTGTAAATGTTAATTGCAAGTGGTGGCTTCGAGCCACCAAGTATTTAAATGATGATACCTTTATGATTAAAGTTTATAGGAACAAGCATACATGCGGGTTAGAGCACCTCTCAAGTCATCATCCACTCGCCTCAGCGGAAGTCGTTGGTGAATTCATGAAGTCCTGGTATGACGAGGGAAAAGGTCCAACTACAAAGGAAATTAGGCAAGCAGTCAATAGGGATTTGGGTTCTAACATTAGTTATTGGAAGGGTCGAATGGGAGGTATTATTGCCAAGTCTTTGAGAAGAGGGACTCCAGAGCACGGGTACGAGGTTTTGGATGCGTACCGTTATATGCTCAGGACTTCAAATGAAGGTACCAAGACAACTTTGGAGGTTGATCGCGATGGGAACTTCTTGTATTTTTTTGTATCCCTTGGGTCATGGATTAGGGGATTTGCGTATATGAGGAAAGTCATAGCTGCAGACGGAACTCATTTGTCTGGAAAGTATGGGGGAGTTTTATTGTCTGCTGTGGCACAAGACGCAGAGACACATATTTTTCCATTAGCATTTTGTGTTGTAAACGTTGAGTGTGATACATCTTATGAATTCTTTTTCGAACAGTTGGTTGGTATACTCCCCAGCGACAATGAGTTGTGCATAATTTATGATAGGCATCCAAGCATCGTAAAGGCAGTATCAAAGATCTTTCCTGAAGCTAATTATAGAGTTTGCAAGTGGCACTTATCTCAAAGCATCCGGACAAATTTTCATTGTGGCACTTTCATGGGAAATTTTCATGCAGCAGCAGATGCATATACGGAGAACGAATTTGAGTCACATTTCGGTAAAATCCGGACCAAGTGTGACAAGGCTGCCACATATCTTGAGCGGGTTGGATTTGAGCGCTGGAGCAGAGCATACTTTAAAGGAAATAGGTACTAATAACACATCTTGTTTGGCATGTAAGCAGTGAAAATATGTGTGCACATAATATTTATATGTGTACACATCGCACAATATGTGTACACATATTATAATATGTGTACACATATAAATATTATGTGCAAGCTATTAAGATCTCCCTACTTGCTGAAGATGTATACACATAAAATAATATGTGTACACATCTTATTATATGTGTACTCATATTAACAAAGTTAAGTTTATATTTCTGAAGTATCTGGTTACACCTATTATAATGTTTACACATAATTGTAGGTTTGGTGTGATGACGACTAACATTGCTGAGTCGATGAACTCAATGTTAAAGGATGAAAGAGAAATGCCCATAACAGCTTTGTTCAATGCTATCATACGAAACTTTTCTGAAAAATTTCATGAGAGGCGTACGATGTTCATGAAACATACAAAGCCATGTGTCCCTTTAATTGAGGATATATTAAAGAAAAATATTGACGCGGGAGCAAGGTTGTTGGTTGTTACCAATGGCACGGATATGTATTCAGTTGGTACTGGAGATGATGTTGTCAATATCAATCTAAGCGAAAGAACATGTTCGTGTCGAAAGTTTCAGATTGATATTTATCCTTGTGTACATGCTTGCGCAGCCATAAGACGTCAGTATGGAGCATATGGGAGCGAATTGTACAATTTTACTTCTCAATATTATTACACCAATACGTATATTCTCGCTTATGCAGACATAATACATCCAATCTTACCAGAGGAATTGTGGAATGCTCCACCGGAGCTTTACGAGAGAAAAATACGTCCACCTTATGTGAAGATCCCACGGGGAAAGAGGAGGACCAAGAGAATGCCATCAGTTGGGGAAGCATTTAAAAGCAGGAGGAATAGATGTGGAATATGCAAAAGATTTGGCCACAAAAAAACGACATGTCCCCATCGAGGAGTACAATCAGCAGTTTGAAATAGTAGTGGTGTTGGGTCGTAGAACATTTGAATCGAGTAACAGCTTGTATGTTGAACGATTTTCCTTACTATTGCGTATTTGATCTTTGTAACTTTTAACAATTAACCATTCATCATTTTAATTATGTTTCCAATACCCACAAGGTCTCAGGCATATAGTTTTTTTGCTCATTACGTATCGAATGTTTCCTACCATTAAGGTTCAACTTCACACCAAAAAATACATAACTAAAACACAGATGGTTCAACTTCAAATATCAATTATGCGTACACATATTATAATATGTGTACGCATATTCTTATATGTGTAAACATATACTAATATGCGTGCACATATTATAATATGTGTACACGTATATGTGCAGTGGAACCAAGCATATCATCGTGCTAATATTTACACATAAAATAATATGTGTACACATATTATTATATGTGTACACATATTATTATATGTGTACACATATTATTTTATGTGTACGCATATTGTTATATTTTCCAAATCTTAGAAATAAAGAATGATCCCACTATTGCTTGATCTGAATTATAGTGAATAGGGTGTAATTTTGGTGTGTATATACACTTATTGTATCCATCTTGGTCTATTCGATCGTGTTTTGTTGATACTGCAAGTAAACCTTGGGTTGAATGCAGAACTCACACAAAGTGTAACATTATTAGTCTTGGATATACTTGATTATAGTGCATAAGACACTAACCAAGTGGGTTGGTGCATATTTGGGTCGTTTCACATTAAAATGCACAATAATTAGATCAATTTAACCAAATTGTTGAGATTTCTCACTCATTATAAACTCTAGCCTTGATGAGCACCAAAGAAAATATAGAAATGTACTTGAATGAGCTTTGATTAGACCAAAGCAACAGAAACTATATATGAAAATAGTACCCAAACTACATGTAGCCAAACAACAAATGGATTGTTAACGTCATGCAAAGTACATAACTAAGATATGCTTGGTTCCACTGCACATATCAATTGTGTGTACACATATTATAATATGTGCACGCATATAAACATATAAGAATATGCGTGCACATATTATAATATGCGTACGCATAATTGATACGTGCAGTGGAACCAAGCATATCATCGTGCTAATATTTACACATAAAATAATATGTGTACACATATTATTATATGTGTACACATATTATTTTATGTGTACGCATATTGTTATATTTTTCCAGTGGAACCAAGCATATCATCGTGCTAATATTTACACATAATATAATATGTGTACACATATAATAATATGTGTACACATATTATTTTATGTGTACGCATATTGTTATATTTTCCAGTGAAACCAAACAGATTGAATTCTCCACAGGAGTCATTTACTTATTACACTTATTAATTTTACTTCAAATGGAAGAAATGTAACCATAGAAATATAACATAAAAACATATCTACATATTATCATATATAATATTTTACCAAAAGTATTAACCATGCACAAAAAGGAAATAAAAAATAAAGCCAAACACGGCTTAAGTTATCCTTACAGACCAATAAAAAAGCCACGCATGGCTTTGATTGTCCAAAAATTTCAACCAAATTGTAATAATTTAAGGAGACATCTTTTCATGAAATACGTCCACTGCCCACTTGTACCTGCAGTCCTCCATGGTATTATCACTGAGTTCCGTCATAGGGGTGTCGGTGAGGAGGTGCTCGATGAACATCAATGAATACCCACCACATGCTGTCCCCGTCTCATTGTGTGGCAAACCGTTCAACCTCTCATAAGGCCACATGTCCTTCGTCAGGATGTCATCAGGCAAGTGCTTGAATTTGCCACAATCTCGTAAGAGTCTTGGGAACATTACCATAATGGGGAACATATATGTCGCAAATGTATCCTCATCGAACGTTCCAATGTTACAATCATAAACATCAATCCTTCCTTCCTCGACCATGAAAACCAGAGTCACATAATGCTTTTTTATAAGGTTCATGACTGTAAATATCCTCTTGACCCCATCCCAACGGCGCCCACCTGGATAAGGAGTCTTACCAAGCGTATAATCCACGAGTCCTTCCGCAGTAGGCGTCACCTTCAAATATACATCCAAAGCAATCTTATCCTTCTCTGCCTCCTTTTCAAGGTCCCTATACGATCCAGCCAACACTGAGCAGAAGTTCATATCGAGGACAACATCCTTCTCATCATAGTGACTCGTGAATTCCTTGTTTCTTAGCCTCATTAGGCCTAAGACTACATCAACATGCTGCAGAAATAAAGAAAAAGCAGAAGCCTTATATACATAGTTTAAAACTGACACCAATTAGTGCAAGTATAATATGTGTACGCATATAAATATTATGTGTACACATATAGTTTAATGTGTACACATATTCGGCTATGTGTACACATATTGTTTAATGTGTGCACATCTCATATTATGTGTACACATTAAACTATATGTGTACACATATTATACTTGTAAAGAAATAGATAAGAGGTAAGGGAAACGTGCCTGACTCTCCATCCATACTGTCATGGTCATAAGCAAACGGAATTCATTATGGTCATATTCATGGCCCAAACACATTTTCTTTTGCTTTCTTCTTGATCGCATATATGTATCAAAAACTTTTTTCTTCTGCGGATCAGGTTTCCTATAAATATCAACAGGAAGTCGCTCCTCTTCTTCTTCCTGCACCTCTGCGCCAACTTGAACTTCTTCTTCACCAACCTCACTCTGCTTTTTTTTCTTTGCCTTGCTTTTCACCAGTCTTGCCCTCGTCTTCATAGCAACATAAGGAGATATCTGTGTCCTTGCAGGGTACACAGTTCTCCTGGGCTGTTGCTTTGTCCAATTCAGAATGGAATCAATAGCATCCTTCATATCTTTCAACATTTTTTTCTCTGCTTCTCTTTCTACCTTGCAGTCATTGCACAATCTACACTTGAAACAATATGAACTCTCTCCTCCACATTCACCTACAGATGCAGCAGACCTTTCAAAATTTCTATGACCACCTCCACCAAATGCACTGAAACTCACACGTCTTCCACCCTCTCCACCAACCTCATGCTCTCCATCAACTTCATGCTCTCCAGGAACATCAACTTCCACTCCAACATATCTCAAATCACCAACATCTTCATCTTCTCCAATATCAGCAGCAACTCCATGATCTCCACCATCAACTTCCTGCTCATCTCTATTAGATCCCAATGTCAACCTTGTCACACCAACCAACCTTTCGGTCAAACTATCAATCAATTCGTCTTGCTCGTCATCATAAGGAACCAACTTTCTCCAGAAATCCTGCTCTATCTCGATTGGGGTAGGCACAAGGCAAGGGGTCACCACCTGCACCACCAACCATCCCGTCCCCCCCCCCCCCAAAAAAAGGAAGGAAAAAGAAGATCACAGGTGAGATGAACTGATACAAGTTACGAGAAGTGTAATTTGGGAGCACATACTGATTATGTGTACACATACAAAATATGTGTACACATACAAAATATGTGTACACATATTCAGTATGTGCTCACATAATTTAATATGTGTACACATAATTAATATGTGTACACATATTAAAAATGCGTGCACATATTAAACTATGTGCGAACATGTATAAAGGGCAAAGAACAGGACACATAAAATTACAGACTTACCGGATTTTCAGAATTTCGAAACAACTGGTCACATTCACGCTCTTGCCTGTCAGTAATCCACCTTAGCATCCTTGGCTCTGTTGGTTGTTCAGGAAAATCCCCGTGCCGAAGCGACGGAATGGCTTCATATGCCCAGGCCATGAATGCCCAGGGGAAGCTATACAAGTTCAAGGACTCCCTATCTTTGTCCAAAGGCTTGATAAGATATTTGATTGTCAGGTCAAAGCTCTCTCGACCCCATGGATAATTTGCAAAGTATGTATGAGGCCTGCTTGCTAGGTGGACAAACTTTTTTGGAATGCTTGTTCGCGTATCTTTCGCACAAAGAATTGCGTGCGCAAGCCAAACAAGGCAAAGACGGAACTTCTTCCTTTTACTAATTGTTTCACTAGTTTCGATCAAAGTCAGCAGTTGTTTTGCATTGACAGACTTTTGTTTGCCATCATTTATGATCATGTACCATAACTCTTTACCCCTCTCAGCAACCTCACCAATTATAAAATCAGTAGGGGGGTAAGAGTGACATGGAAGACCAGTCATCAACGCAAATTCACGGATGCCAAAACGAGCAGGCAGTCCGTTAAAGTTGACCCACAACTCCTTCTGCTTTTTGGAAATGATTGTTCGTTCACGAAGGCCGTGTATCAGTCTTGGAGCGAAGATGGCGTGAGTATTCAAATTCAGAAGTTTCCCAAATATACTCCTTCTGAAATTATCCTCCAATTCAACTTTTGCCAAGACTTTTCGGAATTCTTTCAGCATACCTCCAAGAGAGGATCTCACAGCAACCTTCGGATTTTTGGTTTCACCATGCTCGTCCATATACATCCTCAAGTTTGTTTGAGGAGTGAAAGTCAAAGTAACCTCACCATGATCCTGCACATTCAGAACCTGATCATCAAACCGACTTATGTGCACATATTATAATATGTGTACACATAAAAGATATGTGTGCACATCTCAGTTATACGTGTGCACATCTCATATTATGTGTGCACATCTCATATTATGTGTACACATATTATTATATGTGTACACATAATATGAGATGTGCACACATAATATGAGATGTGCACACGTATAACTGACATTGAAACTTATAGCAAACTTGTTTAAAGCAGTGCTGCTACCTGATCTGGGACGCCCTCACCAACTGCTTCCATTTCAACATCATCTTGTCTTCTTTCTGCTGACTCAGCAGTATACTCTGGTATTCCCCTTAAAACATCACCAATAGCAGCATCTGCATTGAAATCTGCTGCTACACCAACCTGACCAATATCTTTTTCAACTACTATTTCTTCCCTACTTCTATCTTGACCAGCATCATCACCTGCTACACCACTATCACGTGCTTCCTTTTCACCACCATCACCTTCTTCATTTACTACAGCTGCACCTGCTTCTCTACTCATATCTACAGCTGAATCACCTACTTCTCTTTCTTCCACTCTACCTTCATCGGCAGCATCACCTTCTCTTTGTTCCACTCTACCTTCACCAGCAGCATCAACTTCTCTTTCTTCTACTCTACCTTCACCTGAAGCATCACCTTCTCTTTCTACTTCGAATTCACTATCAGAATCATCTGCTTCTCCTTCAGCTCCTCCTTCAGTTTCTCCTTCTTCTTCACCTGCATGAGTTCTTCGTGCTTCTTTACCTGCAACAAGCACTTCAGAAGCAGTAGCTTCGCAATCTACATCATTTAAGTTCTGCCCACGTTCATTTAAGTCTCCTGGACGATTCATATCGATGCTTTGTTGGCTTTCCCCCTGCTCCTCATTATTTCGTAGCTGAGAATCCTTACTAGCAGCTCTATTTCTAGCCCTTTTAGCAGTCTCGCTTTCGTTTGCAACATCCCTCTTCCTCTTAGAACCTTGTGACTGTGTCATGCGTGTATTGTTACCCCCACCACTACGAGTACTTACCATTTTATCTGCAACGTTCAACAAAAATATAAGCAACATAAAAAACATGAAAGATTAGATGTGGACAAATAATGATGCAACAACGATTAAATGTGTACACATATTCATATATGCATATTTTAATATGTGCAGACACTACAGTGATGTTGTTCCCATATTAAATTATGTCTGCACATATTAAAATATGTGTACACATATTCATATATGTGTACACATATCTTTATATGTGCAGACACTACAGTCATGTTGTTCCTTGTTAAAGTATGTGTACACATATTATATTATGTGTACACATAATATAGTATGTGTACACATCTACCAATATGTGTACACATCAGCCTATATGTGTACACATAAAAATTGATGTTTACCCAACGACGACGGTTATTTCAACTTGTATTTTTCTTGCATGTGAGATTAAACCATAAAAAAAGCACAATGAAGCACAACAATTAGCAGAACAACTAAACCATGCTTAAACGACCAACTGTAAAAAATTCTTCAAAAAGTTTAAAATTTTACCTTGATTTTGATGTTATGTCGACGATGATCACAATTTCTGCTAAAATTAAACCAAATGACACTGATGTAGACGAGAATCAGAGATTTTGAAGAGAGGTTTTTGGTTTGAGTTTGTATTTGGTTTGAGAGAAAATTGTTTATGCTGTAGTTGGTTTGAGAGAAAATGATCTGTGGAAGTGTAATAATGTGTGGAGTGTGGGATTTGAAAGGTCTGAAGGTGATTTGATTGTTGTTCGAAAAATGTGTACGCATCGGCAGACACGTGGGAAAGTTTAAATTGAATAATGTGTGTAAAGTTTACACTTTGACCCCGTAAGTTCTTGACGTAAATTGATAGTTTAAAGGGTCAAATGGACCCCGATAATGAAATTGATTATGTATTCGTGCTCAGCGAGTTATGGGCAACTTATAAATATAATTTATTTGGGATTTGGTTATGTGGCCTTAAACCCTGTATATAGGCCTGGCCTGTGTATTGCATATGCGAATAGGGTATCAGGTTCCTACCTGGATTGCCCTAAGACGTGAGGAATGAAGCCTTTAGCCTAATGTGATATATTTTTCTGCTTATTGATCACAGTGGGATCGTTTGGCAATGAATTCGAAGAATAACGCGGTTGTTGGTCGCAATGCTAACTTTTGAGAGAGGTAAGTGATTATATCCATTTCTTTGGAGGCACCTGTCCTCGTGGATTTTCTACCACGTGTTCCTTACGTGTGTAGCTGCCGATAGGCGTACTCATTACGCCTTAGCTTTGGATTTACATTGTATATTATATGTTATGCCCTGTTGTTGGTATTGCATTAAACATATGAGCATTGCACTCTGGTTTTGAGTATTGCATATACTTCTCGGTTGGCGATGAGAGTCCCGCGCCGGCGAAGGGTCATTATTGCATATACTTCCCGGTTGGCGATGAGAGTCCCGCACCGGCGAAGGGTCATTATTGCATATACTTCCCGGTTGGCGATGAGAGTCCCGCACCGGCGAAGGGTCATTATTGCATATACTTCCCGGTTGGCGATGAGAGTCCCGCACCGGCGAAGGGTCATCATTACATATACTTCCCGGTAATCGATGAGAGTCTCGAGCCGGTGAAGGGTCATTATTGCATATATCTCCTGGTAGACGATGAGAGTCCCGCGCCGGAGATAGGTATCAAGAGTATGTGACTGCATTGCATCATGCCGCATTCATCCCATCTCATTGCACCGCATACTGACTATTGTGTGTATTATATTGTGTTTTATGTATGCGGTATGTACACCATGTTGTGGACATATTACAGTTTGCCTATATATTTCTGGCTCGTATTCTAAGTTGCGGGGATCGGGTTGCACGCCGAAACGGTATAAATATATGGATCAGGTTGCACGCCGCAACAAGATGTATTTCTGATTGTTGATGTGTTCGGGATACCTATATGTTCTGGCTGTATTACGTTCCTGTTTATTGAATAGTTTGCGATTCCATACGTGTTTCTAATTATTATCTGGCTCTGCCTTTTCATAATTTAAATAAGAGAAATCTGGTTTATTTGTTTCTTTTCTCCCTGGCTAGCTATCCTATTCTTTGAGGTGGCTAGTCTGCCCCACTTATTGAGTCCTTTTGACTCACCCTTGTTTGTTGTTTGTTTCTTGTCTATCTATTTCGTTTCGGCAGGTTCGCTCCAGGATTGAGTTCGTCACGTTGTGAAGGAGCGAAGACGACTTCAGCTGTCAGGGTGAGCCAGCTTTTATTCCGGATGGCCACCAGCTTTATGTTTATTATTTCAGTTGTATTTTGCTCCCTTCAGGAGGTATTTGTCTTCTTTTGTACTCTTAGATGTCTGGTCTGGATAGTCCTAAACCTAGTATACTGGGTAGTCAGCTGTAATTTCTTTTGTACAGCTTAGAGGTATCAGTATCTCTGTATTTTTTTTAAAGTCTTGTCCTTAGTTATGAATTATTATATTTATTTTCCTAATTTAATTGGTAAGGGTTCGCTCGACGGGTCTAGGGGAAGATGTCGGGTGCCCGCACGGCCTAACCGGATTTCGGGTCGTGTCAGTTCTCCCCCAAAGTTTTCAAAACAGACGAAACCATCCCCGGCCCCACTACTTAACCCACTAATGACAAATTAACACTTTTCAGGAATAAAAGAAAAGCAAAAAGAAAAGGTTGTCCCCAATCCTTATTTAAAGACTTTTGGGGTCTTTTCCCCTCTTTTGTCTCGACTAACCTTGTGCCTAGGTTCAATCCTAAAAGGAGTTTTAACAAAAGAAGAAAACAAAATTCTTTTGAGATATGTGATGAAATCTGAAGATTTATTTAAATTCAAGAGAATTCAACGGAGTAAGAAAAATTGGACCGAATATATTAATTATGCTAATATTTTAACTAAAGGTGCGATAAATTAAAAATATATAAATATAATATATAAGGGAAAGAAAAATACGCACACACACAAAAATAATTGGGGTCAAAATTAAATTAATTACGTATAAATATCCACAAATAATTATTAAATATTGTAAATACAGTAAATTATATAAACAAGCATAATTTTGACAAACAGCCTAAATGATACAAATTACGTAATATAACCGCACTTAAGTATGTATGGTATAAGTAAGGGGTAACACATATAAATGTGTGCTTTCTAATGCAAGTTTTGCTTAAACAATTAATATTGCACCTTTAGGTCAAATATAGCCAATTATAAAAGGAGGGACAAAATTGGGTGTCAACACCTCCCGAGCTCCACCTATAAGTTCACACATGGTCTCTACGGCCACTTCTTTGCCAGGTTGCTGCTGAAAGGAGTCAAAGCCTTCAAGAGCCGGAGTAGCAGCAACAAGTTCTAAACAAAAATGGGCGATGTCAGCCTTTGGAGTCAACAAGGAAATGTTGTTTAGAAAATTGAGGTCCAAAAACGACAAACCTGGAGGTTGCAGATCAGAAGGTACGGTAGGAAGCAAGACATCATCCCCCACACTAGCCCTTTCCTCGGCTATGGGAGTCTCTTCAATCAAATGCTTACGCTTTCATGAAGAAGAACTAGCTTCAACAGCAGCAGGCAGGGTTGTTTCAACAGCCTCGGACACGAGCACTCGGGGTACTTCTCCCTCACCATCAGAAATTACAAGGGTTTCACCAGTAATGGGCATGTTGGCCGGCCTAGAGGACCTCTTCCTCTTCGAGAAACGAGATCTGCTTGCCCTCTCAAAAATTCTCCCGCTAGATGCCTGCATGTCGGGTAAAGGAGCAATATACGGGGAAGCGATCTTAATCTCCACCAGCGGAGGCATGTCACGAGGGGAGAACTCTGGAAGCAGCAATAAGTAAAAAATATGGAGAAATTTGGGTAGAAAGAACGGCTCAATGATTGCTTTCCATTCTCAGGGATTTAAGTTGATTCCTCTAAAAGATGTTAGTGACCCACATCATCAGTTCATTATTACTCAAAGAGATGGTGGACACTACATTCACTACACAAAAGAAAGAAAAAAAATTTGAAGCAACCATAGTCGAAAGCAAGAAGATAAGTTCCTGCGGACTTACGCTTTCTGTGGAAGACCTCTAGAAAGGGAAGAGTGGGGTACTAAATCGGCCGTCCGCACAGCCACGTACCTGTACACCCAACCACGGTCTTTGGAATCTTCACTATTGGGGACTATACCTTTCTTCCCCCATTTCATGAACATCAGCATCCCCTCTTTATGAAGACGAGGGGAGTAGAAGGCTAGAAGATGATCAAAGAAAAATGCAACCTGGGCATACTTAGCCATGTGATCAAACATGGCCACTAGTCACCATACGGAAAGGCCGATTTGGCCCAAGCAAACATTGTAACGGTGGCATATATCCTCTATGATCGAGTGGACGTGCTTGTTGAGATGAAGAGTGAAAGGGTATGTGTGAACCATTGAAAAGCTAGGCTGATGAGAAGAAATTCTTTCCTCAGCGGCAGCAGCAAGAACGACGGCGAAGTCAAGTCATTTGCATTCATGCTTGATGCGCATAATATCAGTCTCTGTGACTGCAGGGGGGGTATAATTCAATGGAGAGATTGCTGTTTTCACCCTCCTGTTTAGGGGTTTGACACAACACGCATCCATCATTTCGAAATTGAAGTAATTGGTGAGGTAATCTTGTGCTATGAAGTTCGCTTGGAGAACGCTTGGAACTTGTCCTTTGATGATGATATTAGCGGGATTGTTAAAGAGGTTATCTTTGGAAGACAATTTCTTGAAGATCTTTGGAAGGTTATGAATAAACTTTCTTACTTACGATGTATATATACACGTCTGGGTTGGAAAGATATAGGGAAGTGGAATGATCTCAGTCACGTGGCATCATAATTATGATTACTGCAGTTAAGTGATATGGATCCCTATAATTACGAGATGTGAACAAAGCAGCAGCAGTATTGGGAAGATATGCGGAAAACCCCTCCAATCATCAGGGGACACGTCGCTGTACTAATGCTACCTATTGTTACGGAGATACGAGTCCAACTGTGTGGGCAAAAATGTTCCACCTATCGTTACGGAGATACGAGTCTAGCTGGCGATAATAGACTTATCCTACAAGTCACCGGACACCGAGAATATATGCCCGCTCCTACAGCCAACGACCGTTTAGGCGGTTTGATCACAGGGCGTAGGGCACACATTCCATCCCCTAGGGTTTATAGTCTCCTAGTTAGGGTTCTGTTTGAGTGTGTATATGATTTTTACCCTTCGATTCAACGTGATTGTTCCTTTACCTCGAGATGTCGTTGTTGCTTTTAAAGGTACACGTCGAGCTACTACCTTGCTCGAGCTGGATGCCGAACTGAGGAAAAAACTTGAAGAAGCATATGACAAGGTTGCGTCAAAGAAGAACAAGGGGCGTAAAAGGTTAGAGTTAAAGAAGGGATATTGAGTTTGGGTGTACTTCCGCAAGGAGGGACATTCCCGAAACGAAGGAAAGAAAAGTTGGCTCCGAGAGGGGATGGTCCATCCCAAGTGCTGCACAAGCTCAACACAATGCTTATTAGATCGACCTCCCAGGTGAGTATAGTGTATCCAACACATTTAATGTTGTTGACTTGACTTCTTGTGTCGCAGGTAGGATGCCAGAGGTGGACGATGGTGCAATTTTGGGGACGAAATCTTCTTAAGAAGGGGAGGATAATGCAGCCAACCTGATCAAGATCTGTTCATGCCATTAAGACCGGTCACACGAAGTCAAGCTAAGGATCTGCATGTCGTGCATGTCCACTTAGTGTGGCCGGGAGGAAGCAACTCGGAGGCTAATTGGCCGGGCTCTAAGTGTGGAAGCTCAGTCAGCAAGCTTGAGCCCGAGGAGGAAAGCGCCCGAATCCAGATGACCGACGTCAAGTTGTGAGCGTCCGAAGTGCTGAAGCTTGTGCCCGTGACCGAGAGTGCCAAAACCAAGACATTGATATTTTCGGCCTGCATGGCCTTATTTTTAGCCGACTTGTGGCCTTATTTCCAAACTTATTTCATGGTCTTCTGATGCAGCCCGAACACGTGCTGATCAAGTGTTCAATCCACCGAGGCCAATGACACGAAGCCAAGCCATGCTGCTGCACGATGTTCACATTCACTTGGCTTAGTCGAAGGAAAGGAACTACTCTGAAGCTGAGTGGCCGAGCTCAGGAACCGACGGCTACAACTTCAAATTAGAGCCCGAGGACAAAGTGACCAAACACCAACTCTTGGCACCGATAGCACAGAGCCGAACACAACAAATTGTGTTCGAAGTCAAGTGAGCGCCTGATGATAAATGTGTTCCAGCAAACAACCAAGCACCGAAGTCAAGGCTGCCGAACACACACATTAGCTCAGCCCTGCGTGGCTTGTTTTATTGGGTCACCTGTGACCCTTTACTATTTTACCCCTAGCATAGTCTATATATACTCCTTTATATTTCATTGTAAGTAACAAGTTATTGATGAATATTTGATATAGCAGTTGCTATTGAGTGTCTCCGATGGAGCCCAAACCCCGTGTGGGAATTTAAAGAACTTGTGTCAATCGGTGTGAGTCGTTTGAATATTTTCTTCTTGGTCATTCAATTTGCAAGAAGCGTTGTATTTCTTGAGGCTTGTTGCTTAGCATAGGTGCATCTTGAATTCCGATTCAATCGAGCTTGAGACAAGTTCCTCAATGTTCTTTTGAATCGAAGCAAGATTTGTCTTGCTTCTATCTTATTTTCTTGTTGTTTCTTCCGCATTTCTTCGTGTTAAGTCTAACCCACAGGTTTGCTTGCACCATCTTGGTATCAGAGCATAGTTTGAGTTTGTTCTTACAACCTCAAATCCTGTTCATTTATTCGTGCTTTGTGTCTCCAGTTTCAGCTTTCTTCCTTGTTGTTGATTGTAGTTGCTGTGGTGTTTTTTTTACAAAAAAAAAAAAAAGAAGTTAGAAAAAAAGAAAAACTCAAAAAAATTTTGGTGGATTTGTTGGTTGTTTGAATCAAACAACCATTGATTTGTGTTCACCACCGTCCAAGGATTAATTTGAGTACCCAACGTACATCGTTTGTGACTAGGGTTTCTTGGCGAATTTTTGGACTGTTTTGAACTTAATGGTGACTGAATTCGAACCCAGTGTGTTTTTGGTTGTTACCATTGAAAGCTGGTGGTGGTTATTGAATTGGGTTGTTTTTTTGAGCTAAAATATCGAAGTTCTATTGATTGAACCGTCGTCCGTACGCCGGAAAATTGTTACCTTTGTAACAATGTACGGACACGAGGAGCAGAGTTCTTAGCTCAAAGAACTTTGAACTGATTTCCTCCGTTGTTGTTGTTACCAGAGTGAAAGACAACCCAAAGCTTGTTAAGTTCTTGGTCAGTAGTAATCTTGTCTGTACGCCGGAGTAAAAACTTCATTGTTCCATTGAAGAAGAAAGGGGTAAAGTGTAAAGATCAAAACCCCAGGTGAAAAAGTTGTCGGCTAGAAAAGGGAAATGGATAAGGTAAAACCCTATCCGTACCAAGGAGGGACCACTCTTGTACGAACAAGAGTTTTTGTGTTCGAAAAAGATTCTGAAGAGGAATCGAAGGGTAAATTCTCCTAGGTTTTCACTTTTCTTGTGTTCGATAAATCTAGTTAGTGGATCTCTAGAGTAAATTCTTCCTATTCGAGGTCGTACTAACTCATTTGAGCTTATAGGAACTCGTGCGTGGGGTGACCGAAGTCCAACTTTCGTAGAAAATTCTTTGACTTCCACAGCGTAGAGTAAATAGCGTCCGATCCATTGAGTCATATAAATTCACTCATCCCGAAGGAGACAGTGTAACTTGTCAAATTCGAAGGAACTGAGAGAAATTGATCAACCAAGGAAGCCATTGGCGACAAGTTCTTGAGCGATAAAAAATCGAACCCCTAAATTGAGTGGACCCGAGTGCCATCCATCAAAGGTGAGGGAGTATGTGAGGTGATTTCTAACCTTGACATTTACTTTGGTCTTTTATTCGTGCAGGTACCATGGCTGGGAATGGAGGCGATGGCAAAGGTATTGAGAAGCCCGAGGTGTCGTTAGCCGATCTCATGACTGCGATACAAGGCATCAGTGCCGAAGTGAGAGGAGTGAGTACTCGAGCAAGGAAGTGTGTCCGTGGCTTTACCTGGGTCCGGCGCTGGAACTAGCCTATCCACTCCAATGAAACCTGAGCTGTTTGCTGAGCTTGTTCGACAACATCAGTTGAAGAGCGAGGCTATTCGAAAGGAAATCTTGGGCAATCCCCAAGCACAACAAAACTTGGGCAATCCCCAAGCTGGTTATCAACACTTGGGCATTCCCCGAGGTGATGGAGTACCACTTCCAATGGCCCGAAGACAAGTTGAGGTCGTTGATGAAGGGGTCGATGATGGAGAATTTCCTGATGCCGAACCTGAATATGAGAAGCCATTCGTTCAACGAGGTCGTGGAAATTTTCGAGGTCGAGGCCGAGGCGCAAATATTGAACGAAATATTGAGCGTGAGGCTGATGATTACTATGAAGAGTATCCCGAACAGATTCGAGGTGCCCGAGACTCAAACTTGAACAGTGTCAAGATCACTATTCCACCCTTTAGAGGAACTAGTGATCCAGACCAATATCTTGATTGGAAGCTTAAATTGGAGCGAATCTTCGAAACCAATGAGATGACCGAAGAGAGAAAAACTGCACATGCTATTGCTTCATTTGAGGCATATGCATCAACATGGTAGGAGGCTGACAAAAGGTTGAGACGAAGGAATGCTTATCCCGAGGTCACCACATGGACGCAGTTGAAGAGAGCAATGGATGCTAAGTATGTGAATGCCAAATGTCGGCAGGAGCAACTTCGAAAGCTCTTCGAGTTGAAACAAGGGACCAAATCGGTTGAAGAGTATCATGATGAGTTTGAGAGAATTCGATTGGCCCTTGATATGGAAGAAGATGATGAACAAGCCATCATTCGATTTAAAAATGGCTTGGCTCAAGATGTGTCATCTCAATTGAGGCTGCATGTGTATCAAACTTTGGAAGATGTGTTTCATGCTGCCGTCGAAGCTGAGAAATGGGTTAAGGACGATAAAGCAAACCGGTACCGAGGAGTCACTACTTCAACCCCTTTGAACTGAGGTAAAGAATGGAAGAGTCCGAATCCAACAATTGCTAACACTGTTCGAGATCCGAAGAAACCCTTCGAAAGAGGTGTGATCGTTAACCAACCAAGAGAAGTGGGAGGTAAAGTTCAACTTAATTCTCCTAGTGCTTCAAGTATTCAGTGTCATAAATACAAAGGTTATGGTCACATGGCAAAAGGGTGTCCAACTCGTAAGGTTATGATTGTGCTCGACAATGGAGATGTTTGTCAGCAAGCGAGTGACACCGAGGAGGAAAATATCGAGGAGATTGACCGAGTTGAAAATGATGATGGTCGTGAAACTGCCGAAGCTGATCATCCGGAAATATTTCTTGTAGTTCGAAGGAATTTGAGCTGCATGACTCTCGAAGAAGAGGACAACCAAAGAGAAAACCTTTTCCATGCCCGATGTCGAGTAAGGGGGAAAGTTTGTTCGATGATCATTGATTCGGGTAGTTGTGCAAATGTGGTGAGCCAAACCTTGGTTTCACAATTGAGACTACCTACTTTGAAACATCCCCATCCTTACAGATTACAATGGTTAAATGAGTGTGGAGAATTGAGGGTTGTCAAATAAGTATGGATCAAGTTTAGAGTTGGAGTATATCAAAATGAGATGATGTTCGATGTTGTGCCGATGTAAGCTTGTCATATGTTATTGGGTCGACCATGGCAGTATGATCGGTCTGTTTTACACAATGGTAGATCCAACACTTACACTGCTAAGCTCGAAGGGAAGAGTTTCATACTCAACCCCTTGTCTCCCAAACAAGTCAGTGAGGACTATAAAAGAATGAAAGAATTGAAAGAAGTAGCCAAAGCTAAGCTTTCGATGGGAACAAAATTAGTGGCCGAAGACAAAGACTCAATGCCCGGAGTAAGAAATATCTTTGCAATCATGCAACCGGGTGAGTATCTAAGAGGTAACGACAACGATCAGATGATGATTTGCCTCGTGCACAAGGGTATCTTTCTAAACTCTAATGATGATTTAATTAACGATAACCCTTTTCCTAGTTCTATACAAAGTGTTTTGCAGGACTTCGGAGACATGTTTCCTGAAGAAATGCCAGGTGGATTGCCTCCATTGAAAGGAATCGAGCACCAAATTGACTTCGTACCGGGGTCTCAAATCTCCAACGAACCTGCATACCGGTGTAATCCCGAAGACACCAAGGAGCTCCAAAGGCAGGTTGATGAGTTGCTGAACAAGGGCCTTGTTCGAGAGAGCTTGAGTCCTTGCGCTGTTCCTGTTATCCTTGTCCCGAAGAAAGATGGAACTTGGCGAATGTGCGTTGATTGCCGAGCAGTTAACAAAATAATGGTAAAGTATCGTCATCCTATCCCTCGATTAGGTGACATGCTAGATGAGTTAAGTGGTTCTTCATACTTTTCGAAGATAGACCTCAGGTCCGGTTACCACCAAATCCGAATGAAACCCGGAGACGAGTGGAAAACCGCATTCAAGACCAAATTCGGTCTCTATGAATGGTTGGTGATGCCTTTTGGCCTATCCAATTCACCGAGCACATTCATGCGACTGATGAACCATATACTCAAACCGTTCATAAATAAGTTTGTTGTCGTTTACTTCGTTGACATCCTTATTTATAGTAAATCTGTGGATAAACATGTCAAACACCTAAGGCTAGTGCTTGATAAGCTTAGAGAAGAGAAGTTATATGCTAACTTCAAGAAATGTGCCTTTTGTGTTGAACGTGTAGTCTTTCTTGGAGTTGTTGTGAGTGTTAATGGTGTTGAAGTCGACAAGTCCAAAGTCGAAGCCATCAAAGATTGGCCAACTCCAACCTCGGCATCGCAAGTTCGCAGCTTCCATGGTTTAGCTAGCTTCTACCGAAGGTTTGTTCATGACTTTAGCACCGTGGCAGCTCCTTTGACCGAGCTGATAAAGAAAGACGATCTATTTGTGTGGGGAGAGTCCCAAGAGAGGGCTTTCCATGAGTTGAAACAGAGGCTTTGCTCTGCTCCATTATTGCAACTCCCTGACTTCGGCAAAGCATTCGAAGTCGAGTGTGATGCGTCCGGAGTTGGGATTGGAGGAGTGCTTATGCAAGAATCGAAGCCGATCGCTTACTTCAGCGAAAAGCTTAAGGGTGCGACCTTGAATTACTCAACGTATGACAAGGAGTTGTATGCCCTCGTTCGAGCACTCGCCATTGGCAGCATTAATTGTGGCCTCGAGAGTTTGTAATTAAAAGTGATCATGAATCTTTGAAACATCTCCGAGGCCAGGAGAAATTGACTCGAAGGCATGCCAAATGGGTTGAATTCATTGAAATTTTTCCCTATGTAATTCATTACAAAAAGGGAAAAGACAATGTTGTGGCCGATGCGCTTTCAAGAAAATTTGCCTTAGCGACTACTCTCGCCTCAACTCAATCTTGAGTAGCCGAAGGGTTGAGAAATATCAGTGGCACGATGGCTACCTCTTCAAGAATGGGAGGGTTTGTGTGCCAGTGTCATCGTGGAGAGAGCTTTTGGTTCGAGAAGCTCACTCTAGAGGCTTGATGGGACACTTCGTTGTCGACAAAACTCTTGGTATCTTAACCGAGCAGTTCCATTGGCCAAAAATGCGACGAGATGTGGAAAAGATTTGCAACGCTTGTCTCGTTTGCAAGAAAGCTAAATCGAAGTCCAGCCCTCATGGTATGTATACTTTGTTGCCTGTGCCTGATCGACCTTGGGTTGATATATCCATGGACTTTGTGTTGGGGTTACCGTGGTCGGGGATGGACATGATAGCATCTTTGTCGTAGTGGACCGTTTTTCCAAAATGGCTCACTTTATTCCTTGCAAGAAGTATGATGACGCACAACATGTAGCTACTTTGTTTATTTCTAATGTGTTAAAATTGCATGGTGTGCCTCGTACTATTGTGAGTGATCGAGACTCAAAATTCTTGAGTCATTTTTGGAAATGATTATGGCACCAAATTTCTATTCTCGACGTCTCACCATCCTCAGACTGATGGACAGACCGAGGTAGTTAACCGAACCTTGGGATCTTTGCTTCGTGCAATGACCAAAGGCAAGGTCGGAAACTGGGCTGATCGTTTGCCCATGATGGAGTTTGCATACAATCAAACAGTGCATCAAATGATAAATATGACCCCGTTCGAATGTGTTTATGGTTTTAACCCTTTGATTCCACTTGATTTAACCCCATTGCCTCGAGATTCTGTTATTGATTTTGAAGGTACTCGACGAGCCACTGCCTTGATCGAGTTGCATGCAAAGGTGAAGAAGAACCTCGAGGAAGCTTATGCAAAGGTTGCATCGAAGAAAAACAAGGGGCGTAAAAAGTTGGAATTAAAGAAGGGAGATTGGGTATGGATTCACTTCAGAAAGGAACGCTTCCCGAACTAAAGAAAAGGAAAGTTGGCTCCTCGAGGAGATGGTCCATTTCAAGTGCTGAGCAAGATCAACAACAACGCTTATGTGATCGAACTCCCTGGTGAGTATAACGTGTCCAACACCTTCAATGTTGCTGATTCAGCTCCTTGTGTTGTAGGTCAAACGTCGAAGGATGAAGAGGGCTCAATTTCGAGGACGAAATCCTCTCAAGAAGGGGAGGATGATGCAGCCCAAATACGTGCTGGTCAAGTGTTCAATCCACCGAGGCCAATGACTTGAAGCCAAGCCAAGCTGCTGCACGATGTTCACATTCACTTGGCTTGGTCGAAGGAAAGCAACTACTCCGAAGCTGAGTGGCCAAGCTCAGGAACCGAAGGCTATTCTTCAAATTAGAGCCCAAGGACAAAGTGATCGAACACCAACTCTTGGCGCCGATGAAAAATGTGTTCGAGCAAGCAACCAAGCACCGAAGTCAAGGCTGCCGAACACACATATTAGCTCAGCCTGCATGGCTTGTTTTATTGGGTTACCTGTGACCCTTTACTGTTTTACCCCTAGCATAGTCTATATATACTCCTTTACATTTCATTAGAAGTGACAAGTTGTTGATGAATATTTGATATAGCAGTTGCTATTGAGTGTCTCCGATGGAGCCCGAACCCCGTGTGGGAATTTAAAGAACTTGTGTCAATCGGTGTGAGTCGTTTGAACATTTTTTTTCTTGGTCATTCAATTTGCAAGAAGCGTTGTCTTTCTTGAGGATTGTTGCTTAGCATAGGTGCATCTTGAATTCCGATTCAATCGAGCTTGAGACAAGTTCCTCAATGTTCTTTTGAATCGAAGCAAGATTTGTCTTGCTTCTATCTTATTTTCTTGTTGTTTCTTCTGCGTTTCTTCGTGTTAAGTCTAACCCACGGGTTTGCTTTCACCATCTTTACTATATAAACCCTACTAGTCGCTTATTTTAAGAACAAAACCTTGATATTGAATCCTAAGCATTGGTTTGCTCTCTTGTTAAGAGAAACCCTTTTGGGAACTTGTTCACTTAGTGGAACCGATTGAACTTTTCCTTTTTGATCATTCGGTTTGCAAGAAATATTATTTTCTTGAGGATCGTTGCATAGTATAGGTCCTTGTTCACTTTTATCCAAAAGATATCTAGACTAGTTCCTAGGTATTGCTTGGATAAAGTTTGGATTTGTGTCTTGCTTTTATATTTACTTTAATTTCACTTGCATCAAATTATTGCTTGAATAATTTAGAATTTGTGTCTTGCTTATCTTTCCCTTTTGATTCTTAGATTGATTACATCAGTTGCTATTAGAGCAAGGCAAGGGATTGTTTTTACAACCCTAGTCGTGTTCTTCGTTCCTAGAATTAGGGTTTCTTAGTTTAGTTTCTTAAATTTTCATTTTTGATATTAAAAAAATGAAGAAGACGAAGAGTTTTCGGCCGTGAGTATTGGTAGAATCATGCCTAGGATTTAATAACTTCAAGTTCTTGATTGTTTTGATCAATTCTTGAAATCCTAGGTTTAGTTAATAGCAATCATCAAGTGTTTCTTGGCGTATTTGATCAAATCCCATTTGTTCTTGCTTGAATTCTTGAGGGTTCTTGATCAATTGAATGGTTAGAGTAGCAGGGAGGACAAGGATCTGAGTTGATCATTGTTAGTTGTTGAGCATTCTTAAAAAAACTCCTTGTTGTGTTCTTGAATGAGATCAATTGTATGGCTTAATTAAAACCCTTAATCATTGTTGAGTTCCATCAATTCATGGGTATAAACACACTACAATAAGGAGAAACAAGGAGGAGAAAATCTATTGTACATCGAAGAAAAAAAGGGAAAACTTGTCCAAAGTTGAGGTGGTAAACAACTCCCAATCAAAAAAGAAGAAGTTTTACCTATTCTATAAGAAAGGGAACTAGTTTTCTCTAGGAATTGGGAAAAAAGGGCGGCTGAACATAGGTAAAATAGGCTTAGGAAATTTGATTGGAAACAAGAAACACCTTTCCTAGTTGAGTTGGAAAAAAAAGGTAGGAGGAAAAAATAATCCCATTCCGAGAGGGGGGAGCTCTTAGGTGTTTCCTAAGGGGGAGGGAAATTAGTTTCTTTCTAGGATTTCCTTATTTTCTTTGTAGAACTACTTCTAGTTAGTATTTCTTTAGTATTTCTCCTACTCAATTTAATAACAACTCTTGAGCTATCAGGAATTCGTGCTTGCTGAATTTTTTCAATTATAATAGAAATTTCTTGGCTTCAAGTATTTCACTTTAAAAATTCGTCCGTCCGTAGAGTCATATGAATTCGCACTTATCTTGAAGAGGACTAGTGATTATTGTAGAACTTGGAAAGTCGTTAAGGAAGCTATTTAATTCAAGGAAGCCATTTGAAACAAGTTTTGAGCTATCCTACCTTATAAATTGAGTGAACCCGAGCGTCACCCAAAAAGTGAGGGAGCATGTGAGGTATTTTTCTTTCCTAACCAATCTTTTGAGTCTTTGATTGTGTAGGTACATGGCTGGATATGGTAAGAAAATTGTAGGCATGCCAGAGAAATCTATGGTTGACCTTTTGGCCAAGATAGAGGGCTTGGAGCTGAAATTAGAGGAGTGGGAGCTCGAGTTGATAGTCTTGAGCAAGAAAGGGCTTCAATGGCTCTAAAAGAGGTTGGGCAAGGAACTAGTAACTCTACAACAATAAGTCAGGCTCAGTTTAATGAATTGGCTTGTCAATTAAGGCTGAGAGATGAAGTAGCTCGAAATGAGAAAGTCTTGGGCAATCCCCAAGTTAACATAACACCACTTATGAGACCCCGAAGGAATTTAGTGCCCATTAAAGAAGATGGTGGAGCTCATGATAATGAACAACCTAAGAATCTGGGAGAGTTTGAACAACCATATCCGCGGAGAGGGCAAGTGCAAGGAGGCCGTGGTAATCAGAGTGGTCGTGGGGGTTCATGGAGCTTATGTAGGTAGAAATCTAGAGCGTGACTATGCTGATTACTATGATGGATATCCAGAACAAGCCCGTGGTGGTCGTGACAAGTGTCAAGATCACTATCACATTAATCAAAGGGATCAATCTTGAGTAGAAAGTTTGCTTGAAGTGAATTTTTGAGACAAATGATATGACAGAAGAGAAGAAAGCGACCTATGTGATTGCTTCATTTGAGGCCTATGCATCCACTTGGTGGGAGTCGAAAAAGAGGATGAGAAGAAGGCACGACCTACCCGAGCACATTACTTGGGTACAATTGAAGCGAGTATGGATGCCAAGAATGTCACTACCAAACGCCGTCAAGAGCAACTCTGGAGACTATATGAGTTGAAGCAAGGTCTCAAATCAGTGGAGGAGTACTTTGATGATTTTGAGAAGAACCGAATGGATCTTGATATGGTATAAGATGATGAGCAGGCCATCATTCGGTTCAAAGATGGGTTGAATTGAGAATTATCATCCCAATTGGGGCTGCATACATTTCACACACTTGATGAAGCTTTACATGCCGCTATTGAGGGCGAGAATTAGGCTAAGGAAGACAAAACCAACCGGTATAGAGGGAGCACAACCCCTACTCCTTTGAGCTGAGGTAAAGAATGGAAGAGCCCGAGTTCAAGTTGTATGGGTGGAAGCCGAGAGGTGAAGAAATCCTTTAAGAAGGGCACTACCAGTAGTGACTCAAAGAAGTCGGGAGGTAAAACTCAACTAAAACTCCTAGTGCTTCTTCTATTCAATATCATAAGTGCATGGGCTATGGACATATGGCCAAGGATAGTCCTACTCGTCGGACCATGATCTTGCTTGATGATGGAACGGTTTAAGAGAAAGAGAGTGATCTGGAGGGTGAAGATGATGATGGGGCTGATCGTATTGAGTATGAGGATGAAGTGGCGGTGGATAAAGTGTCTGATATGTTTCTTGTAGTACGGAGGACTTTGAGCACCATATGTATGGAGGAAGAGAAAGATGTGCAAAATGAGAACCTTATTTATACGAGGTGTTGGGTAAGGGGAAAGGTTTGTTCGTTGATTGTTGATTCGGGCAGTTGTGCTAACATGTTGAGCCAAACCTTGGTGTCAAAATTGGGACTGTGCATATTGAAACCTCCTCATCCATACCGTTCAATGAGTGTGGTGAGTTGAGGGTGGCAAAGCAAGTGTTCATCAAGTTCGAGGTGGAGACTTATCAGGATTAGCTGATGTTTGATATAGTGCCTATGCAGGCTTGCCATTTGCTATTGAGTAGGCCATGGCAATATGATAGGGCCATTGTCGATAATGGCCGAGCCAACACCTACACGGCTAAACTTGAGTGTAAGAGTTTCACACTCAAGCCCTTGCCACCCAAACAAGTGAGCGAGGACTACAAACGCATGAGGGAGCTGAAAGAGGCAGCGAAAGCTAAGTCTCCTGTGGAGGCTGTATCCAATGCCATAGCACCTTCCATGTCAAGTAATATTTATGCTATTATGCAACCAGGCGAGTAGTTGAGAGGTAATGAAAGAAATAAATTGATGATTTGCCTAGTACATAAGGGTCTTCTTTTGAGCGCTAAAGATGATGTTATTACTAATGCTAAGCTTTTGCCTAGTGTTGCTGAAAGTTTCTTCCAGGATTTTGAGGACATGTTTCTCAAGGAGATGCCTAGTGGGTTGCCTCCCTTGAGGGGCATTGAGCACCAAATTGACTTCGTTCTGGCATCCCAAATCCTAAATAAACCAGCCTATATGTGTAATCTGGAGGACACCAAGGAGCTGCAACATCAAGTGGATGAGTTGTTGAGAAAGGGGCTGGTTCATTAGAGTTTGAGTTCGTGTGTCGTTCTAGTGATACTTGTGTCGAAGAAGGACGAGACATGGAGGATGTTCATTGATTGTCGGGCAGTCAACAAAATTACGATAAAATATCATCATCCCAATTATAGATTAGATGACATATTTGATGTGTTGAGTGGTTCTAGTGTCTTCTCTAAAAGTGATCTTAGCTCTGGTTACCATCAAATCCGAATGAAACCGAGTGATGAGTGGAAAACCTCATTCAAGACCAAGTTTGGTCTATATGAATGGTTAGTGATGCCTTTTGGCTTCTCTAATGCACCTAATACCTTCATGAGATTAATGAACCATGCTCTAAAACCTTTCATAAACAAGTTTGTGGTTGTATACTTTGATGTAATCTATAGCAAGTCTATAGTTGAGTATATAGAACACCTAAGGCAAGTGCTTTATGTTGTGAGAACTGAAAAGTTGTATGCTAGTTTCAATAAGTGTGCCTTTTGTGTTGAACATTTTGTCTTTCTTAGATTTGTTGTGAATACTAATGGTGTAGAAGTCGATGAGTCAAAGGTAGAAGCTTTTAGAGATTGGCCTACTCCTACTGGTGTGTCACATGTTAGGAGCTTTCATGGGCTAGCTAACTGTTATAGGTGATTTGTTAGGGACTTTAGCTCAGTGGCAGAACCTCTCATTGAGTTAGTTAAGAAGAAAAAAATTCTACTTTCGACTTTTTTCTTATTTTCATTTTTATATTTTCTATTTAAATCTTGAGAGAAAGCTTTCGACGAGTTGAAATGTTTTCTTCTTATTTTCATTTGTATATTTCTATTTAAATCTCGGGAGAAAGCTTTCCACGAGTTGAAATGTAGGCTTAGGTCTGCCCCATTGTTGCAAATACCCGACTTTAGTAAGGCTTTTGAGATTGACTGTGATGCATCAGGGGTCAGGATAGGTGGAGTGTTGATGTAAAATGGGAATCCTAGAGCTTGCATTAGTGAGAAGCTAAAGGGTGCAGCCTTGAATTACTCTACGTATGATAAGGAGCTATACGCCTTGGTGAGAGCGTTAGCCCATTGGCATCATTATCTATGGCCTAAGGAGTTCGTGATTAAGAGTGACATGAGTCCTTGGAACACCTTAGAGGCCAAGAGAAGCTGAATAAGAGACATGTCAAGTAAGTAGAGTTCGTAGATAGTTTCCCTTATGTAATTCATTAGAATAAGGGAATGGAGAATGTAGTAGTTGATGCATTGTCTAGGAAGTTTGCCTTAGGCTTATGGGTTTCGAGAGCATCAAGTCGATGTATGAGCATGACCCTAAGCTTAAGGGCATTTGTAATGCCATAGTGAGTAGGCAGCGGGTGGACAAGTAACAATGGCATAATGGCTATCTCTTTAAGAAAGGGAAAACGTGTATGCCCGAATCCTCTTGGAGGGAGTTGTTGGTTCGTGAGACACATTGTGGGGGCTTAATAGGGCACTTTGGCGGTTGATAAGACCTTAGCTATTATAAGTAAGCAGTTTCATTGTCCTAAGATGATGCGAGATCTGGAGTTGATACAGTCCAATCTGAGACAAGATGTCATCCATCAACAGTCAAGCGAAGGAGCTATGGAAGAAAGCTTTGAGGAGAGTTAAGCGTGCGCAGCTTCATGACCAGTGAACGGTAGGCTGCCCCAAGCTCGGGGTGGAGCAACCCAAATATTCCCAGGCTTGATTGCTTGCCTCCCAGGGCGGGGCGCCAAGTTCCAACATCTTGAAAAATCGACTAAGTGTCGAATTGGGAGGTCACTGTTTCACAAAGGGAGGGGCGCCCAGAGAAAAGAGCGGAGCGCCCATTCCATGACCAGAAAGAGCCGCTCTCTGATGTTTCCAAGAGGCGGAGCACCTCTCTCCAAGGGCGGACCGCCCTATGCTCTACTGTCAGTTACGGGATTAGTTTGTGTTTTAAAGCTTTGATGCTTTCTTGGCCCTATGTGGTCTTACTTTTATAGCCAACTTGTGGCTAATTTTGAAACATTAAAGTGTGTCGAATAAACCGTATAAAAGCCACACTTAGCCTCTTTAGTCATTAGTTAGTTTTACATCATAAAAGATACAGAAAACAAGTGCTACTTGTGGGAGCTCTTCAGCTTCGATTTATCTCTTTAACTTAAAACCCATGGAGATCATCCCTAGAATGATTCCATCTATTGGTTAAAGTGTCTTTTCTTCCTTGGATTAATCTACATGTTATGAGTTTGATCAATTCTTTCTTTGATTTTATGTCCTTGCTAGTCTTATTTTCTTGAATGTTTGCTTGAATCTCTCTTTGTCATTGTTTCCGTAATTCATATTGCATCAGTTGGTATCAGAGCTTGGAAAGGGACTATTCTTACAACCCCAATCCTGTTCTTGAAACGGCTAGGGTTGAGAATTTTCAGCCTTGTTGTTGTTGAAACTCGTTGTTTGTCGGTTGTTTTCAGCCATATTTGATGATTGAAACACGCCTAGGGTTTGGTTGTTGAAGTTTTGAATGTTTGAGTTCTTGAATTTTTTCTTGAAAATCTTAAAGTTGTGGGCTGAATTGATCCTTGATTGATACTTGATTCTACACCATATTGTTGAAGAAACACGTTGAATTTTAAGGGAAAAGAAGTAGGAAAAACATCTGAAAGATGAAGAGGAAACAAGGGACAATTAGGGTTAGAAAAGTGCAGACTGCAGAAAATTGAAGAAAGCTAAGCGCCCCTTGTTTAGGGCAGAGCGCCTAGTGTTCGAGGGTGGAGCGACCATTTCACAGGGTGGGGTGCCCAAGCACTATGTGGGCTGAAGTGATTAGTTTTCCTAGGATTTCCTTATTGTCTTGGTTAAGCAACTCCTAGTTAGTATTTCTTGGTTAATTGTCCTACTCAATTAACACTAACCCTTGAGGTTTAGAAATTCGTGCCTGTTGAATCCTTCCAATATTTGTAGAACTTTCTTGGCTTCAAGTGCATAACTTAAAGAGTCGTTCGTTCATAGAGGCACATAAACTCCATTCTGAGCTAATACTTGGGCATACTAGTTGGTGAACTTAGCACCGTAGTTGTTAAGAGATAATGGGGATGGAGTGTGAATTTTAAAGAGCGTGAGTGCCACCACTAAAATTGAGGGAGTTCAAGTGAGGTTGTTTGTATTAACCTTCCCCTCCACGTTTCCCTAATTGTTGTTTGTGTAGGTACATGGCTGGAAATGGTGAGGGAAGTGAAGGCATGAGCGAGTTATCTCAGGCTGACATTCGGCTCCTTTTGACCGAAATAAGGGCGATGAGTGCTCGAGTTCAAAGCCTTGCACAAGGAAAAGGGTCTGTGGATACAATAGAGGCCGAGATAAGGGATGCTAGGAGTAGCTCGGTTGGCTATGGTGCCAAGACTGGTGGAAAGAGCTTTTATCACACTCCTATCTCTAGAAGAAGCTTTTATGGGAACCTTGAGGAGGATCACCAATGTCATTATAATGCTTCATGGTACATGACTCCTTCCTCGACTTCCAATAACACGTATAGTGCTGGAAGAGCGACGGGAAGTGAAAGCTTCTCTAGTGGAGTTGCTGCTCAGGGGAGTTGAGAGGATGCTACTACGATGAGCATGAAGTGAAAAGAGAGTGGAGTAACTTTGTAGTGAGAATAAATGGGTATAAAGACTATGTGCTTACAGTGGATGGGGGCGAGGCAAACTTGATTAGTCTTTCAGTGTTGAAGAGGTTGAAAATACCTTGTGCTAATGGGAGAGCCCGGTTCCTTATTTCCCACGGGGAATACAAAGAAGTTATCTAGTGTGGAGTGGCCTCTTTAACAGGGTGCCATGTCATATTGGAAAAACTTTGGCTTTACCAAAGGTACTTTAGGTATGATACTGCCTGTGGTATGTACTGTATTAGGGCGCACGAAAGGTTGAAAGATCTTCACCCTATGACTGAAATAATGCAAACAAAAAGTCCTACAAACACAAGAATCAGTGGGACAAATGCAACAAGGGGTTGACAACTGTCAAAAAGGTGAGCCCGAAAGCGCATGTCTCTAAGTCAAGAGAAGAAGGCGTCAAGTGATGGTTCTCTAAGTCCCAGATTTCTGGTTGATGTAAAGAGTCCGCCTACTCCGGCTATGGGCATTCTTGGGACTCATCCCAACTCGTCCAAACATGAGAGACAAAAGAATGAGTGGAGTAAGGGAGTGACCGATGACAAATCCCGAGTGGAAAAAAGTGAGATGTGTTTAGTGATGCGAGTGGGTTATCACCTCAATCTAAACTCGACCTTGAAAGAAAAATGATGGAGAAGATAGAGGGAAAAAGAATAATTGAGAATGAGGGCACCCTTTATTCTAATGCTCATTCCTTATCTTCTTCTTCTACTTGTTTTAGCTATTGTGCAGGGATTCTTGGAGGCAAGCCGATGGAGCCTCAATCATGTTCCAAGTTAGAAAGGCAAGTTGATGAAGATCCTCATTGTGAGCTATATGAAGAAAAAGTTTGTTATGAGACTTCAAGTTCTTCGAGTGACCAGGATAGCAACTCGAGTATAAGTGATAGTTCTTCCTTATATGGGCATAATGAATCCTTGTCTTGTTAAAGTGATGGTAATAGTTTACTAGTTGAAGATTTGCATGAATATAATGTGTTTGCAACTAATATATAGCCAAGTGGTCAGCTAGTTATGTGAGAGTGAATCGCTGGTTGAGAGGGTTTGTAAACCATATAATGATGTGAACTCTTTGTTTAATAAACCTCTCTTTAGTGAAGAAGCTGTAGTTGACCATGTTTGTGAGCCTTGTTATGATACACCACCGGTGTTTGATATGGGAAAAGATGAATTGTTTGATTATCCTATTCTTTCATTTGATAACATGATTGCTATTGGTGGTCTTATGTCTCGTAGTGAGGATGATGATAAACCTGGTTTTGATACTTAACCTTTGTTAGGTAATGAACTTGAGATGTGTGCTTTTACTTACCCTTTATTTGAGGGCATCTTTAATGGAGGTAGTGATTGTATCAAACTAGAGTAGAGTGTGACATTGAACCTCCATGGTGTAGAAAGTTTGACTCGGTAGATAATCCTTTTTTAGAAACTCCAAGTGAGGTGAGTCATTCTTCAAGTAGTCTTAACCTTCATTGTGTGGACTGTGATGACAAATAAGCCATAATTGATGCTTTTGTTGGGAGTTTGTCTATTAGGGAGGATTGTGTTAGAGGTGAATACGGTAGTGAGGAGGAATCTCTTGGTGTGAGTAAGAGTAAGAAGGGGAGTGGAGTAGTTGATGTTAGTACTTGGTTGAATTATTTTACCTACTCTATTCCATATGTTCACACCTTGGATAGTAAGCATGTCAAAACCATTGTGTCACATTGTAAAAATTATACATTTGCAGTTTGGTGTGATTGTGACTTAGAGATGATAGGTTCCTTGATTGTTTGAGATTTCATGTTTTATGGCCTACTGATCTTTTTGTTTGTTGTTGTTTTGAGTTAATTCCATTGTTGAGCCAATAACTTGTTGTTTCCTTTGGATGTAAACTTTATCACTGTCATAGATACTTGGCTCTATCATAAAAGTGTGATTTATTCGCAGCATGTACTAACCTTTGTTGAGATAACCTACTCTTCTAGTAGAATGTTGTGGTTGTGTCTGCCTTTGCTTGCAGGGTTTGATGGTTTAATTTCGAGGACGAAATCCTTTGAAGAAAGGAAGGATGATGTAGTCCAATTTGAGACAAGATGTCATCCATCAAGAATCAAGCTAAGGAGCTATGGAAGAAAGCTTGGAGGAGAGCTAAATGTGTGCAGCTTCAGCACCAATGAAGGGCGGGCTGCCCCAGGCTCAGGGTGGAGCGCCCCAGACATTCCCAGGCTTGATTGCTCGCTGAATCTCCTCGGGCGGGGCGCCCAAATCTCAAGGCGGGGCGCCCAAGTTCCAACATCTTGAAAAATCAGCTAAGTGTCGAATTGGGAGCTCACTGTTTCTCAAAGGGCGGGTGCACAAAGAAAAGGGCATAGCACCCATTCCATGACCAGAAAGAGCTGCTCTTTGATTTTTATAGGAGGCGGAGTGCTTCCCCCCTAGGGCGGACTGCCCTGTGCTCTGCTTTCAATTATGGGATTAGTTTGTGTTTTAAAACATTGACGCTCTTTCAACTCCATTCAAGAGGTAATTAGACTAGTTCCTAATTATTGCTTGAATAAGTTTAAATTTGTGTTTTGCTTTTATCTTTCCCTTTTCATTCTTAGATTGATTACATAACTCACCAATGACGTCGCACGAGGCGTGGAAATGGTGGATTTTAGCATGTTCGGAACCACAGGCATGCTCGCTGTTGCAAACAGTGATATAAAATATATCACCACTTGTATACTTAATGGCTCGCAACCACCAATGACAATTCTTGTCTATGTATCGAGCACAAAAGACTTTTTTTATTATTCTTCATTACCTTGAAGTAAAAAGGCTTCTTAACGGCGACTAGCTTCAATAACACAATCAATTCACGTTTGCGTGAATGTTTATCCTTTCTAAAAATCAGTTTCGTCTCCACGAGTGTGGCTAAGTTGCGATGGCACTGAACTTATGCCAGGTCCAGAATTAAAAAACTCTACCTAACTTTCATCTTGTTCTGCCTTTTCTTCATCCTCCTTTTCAGGCATATTTATGTTCAATGTAGCCTTGCCAATATCTTCCAACCCATGATTTGGAAGATGTTCTGTATTTGAAAATTCTGCCGACCGAGGAACCACATTTACCCTTAGAGTGGGCCTAACACCAGTGGCATCAACGTCATCCATTAAAAAGAGAGACATCATTATCATTCCTTATTTGAGAATGACCAGTCTTTTACTTTGCGATGCTCATCATGCACGTAATACAAAGATCCCTTGGATGCTCACATATCTTCGAACTTTGGATTATCTTCCCAACCAAATCAGTATAGGTAACCTCCCTACTCACAAGAATCGGTATACTCTCTTTCACAATTGGAACCCAAATATAGCAGTTAGCCTTCTCCACCCATTGCCCGAGATAATCCACTCCTACTAATATATTTGCCATTTAATTGTTACAAGTCCTAAATATATATATAAAAAAGGGTATATATTAGGTGTTATAGCATAATATTCATCATACCGCTTTTCATAAGAAGTCAGGATCATGAAATATTATAGTGACGTTTCAAACATTCTGTCAGAAATTCATAGTGTTTAAACATCATTATAGATGTTTCAACGAATGTGCCTGATGTTTGGAACATCTTATGGCTAAAAAAATAAGATGTTTAAACATATAACACAATGTGTAAAACATTGAAGAGATGCTTAAACATAATTATAGATGTTTGGAACATCTTATGATTTAAGCATTCAATAAAAGCATAAGATGTTTAAACGTATGGCAAAATGTATAATATATCAAAAAGATGTTTAAACATCTCTACATCTCAATGACGGATTGTTGGTTATTTTTATTTTGGATCATGGGTTGCCCATATGGACTGATCCGACCCGACCCGACCCGTTTAAATAAATAAAAAGAAAAAGGGGGAGACAAGAAGAAAAAGTTAAAAGAGAAATTGCTGAAGGTTTTATCCTACACAACCACCATTAGTAGTGGGAAACGTAACGTGCAAATCATGTGCATGGTTAAGAAAAGGGAAAATGAACTCCTTTTTCTGTCTAACTTTTCTATCTGCTTCTTCTCCTTCTACCGAGAAATACTTTTTCCCCCAATTGCTTCACACAAAAAAACAAGGCATTTGGTTTGTGAATTACACTTTTTGTTTCCTAGTGATTCAAAGTAGACTTGGGGCAATTTCATGGTAGTGGATTCAACAGTCTTTTGCTGCATTGATCCATTAATAGATACGCAATGTTTGTTCCTGTTATGGTTTATTTTCTAACATTTGTATCAGAGCCTCTGGTTGATTGTTCGAGTCGTTGCCTGATTCCATAAACTATATGTAGATGTTTCGAGTTAACAGCATGTATAAAACTATAAAGAAAAGCAGTCAATTGATGCTTAATGGGTCCAACAAAATTTTATTTCAAGTTTAGCTTGTTTAAATTTTTTCTTGTCTATAAGCAAGAGGAATGGCCCCATTATAAAAAGGAAAATTTTTGTTGTTGGTTCATATGGAATCTTTTGTTGCCAAACTCTTTGGAGTATTAATGAGCGCTTATATATAGGTTGCGAATAGGGATAATTAAGTGCTCATGTCCAACTTTGTTCAAATAATTATGTCTGCATATATTATCAATTAAGATTGGTTATTACCCACACCCTCTGAGAGTCAAAAGTTCATCCGCCAAGTGAAGTCCATGACGAACTAAGACTAAAAGTGTTAAAGCATCATTTTTTGTTTTTATATTTATCTACTTTTGGAGAAAGACAAGTCTGTTCTATCATTGGATGGTTGAACAAGGTTACCAGGATGTGTAGTCCTATACAAATGAAATATTAATGTTTCTGATTCACTGTTTTTTTTAATTTTATTCATTACGTTTTCTTGACTCTCAGTGTGTAGATGGTCATATTTAAATCATAACTCCCATGAATTATTTTAATAATAGTATGATATCTCAACCAAGTATGATTCGAAGATGAATCATATTTTTATGTGAAAGTTGGTAAAACGTGAACTTGACAATATTTTTCAGTGCTCAGTTTGTACAACATAAAATGAAAAGAAGGTGCATTAGACTATGAAGTGGACTCTCTCTGTCTTCTAACAGAAAATGAAATATTTGTTCAGGAATTAGTGGTCCTAAAAATGTTTATAAAATAAGAATTTCCACCATGGCCTTATTCATTTGTTTTTATTCTCCTAAAGAAAGTTTAGTCCTAATCCCATTATTGATATATCTTTTATAAGGTGTGACATATGTTGTCACATTAAATGGTATGTCCATTCTCATTGTTTCGTTGTTCCTATTTCAGACATGGCTAGATAGGGACAAGCTCGAAGTATTTCAAGTGGGAGTTCCCAAAATCGAGCAAGGAAATATTGTAGAAGAGTACGTCGTCGTAAGACATATTCTTGAGGACATGAAGCCATAAGGAATAATGTCCTCAGGGTGATGCACAATCTACAAAGGGATGAAAGGGCTATATGAAGGGAAGGAGAAAATGAATTCAAAGAGCTTAAGGCTGCAGTGTCTGAACAAATTGTAACTTTTTCGGTTGAAACGGGTTGAACTGGCTAATTCTATTGACAGAATTGAAATTTCGGTTTAGGAAGCTTTAGCAATTTTAGTAGATTCACTCGGAGAACCTTTGGGTAGTATTTTAACTGATATTTATCACAAGGTTTGGCCAAGTCAACCTTTTGGGGTGAATGTTCAAATATTTAAAGCCGAGTAGGAGAGACATGTCCTTATGTACTTGTTGAACCCTCCCAAAATACATATAAATATGCATCGAGGTGTATTTCAACAAAATGAGGACTCCAAAGGGCTTCTTTGGAGTTGCCACCTAATTTAGAAAAATTAGGAACCAAGAGTGAATTAATGATTGCATTTCTTCCTTATTTTAAAAAGAAATATATTTTCAGAGATTCTTAGGTAAGTGGTTCTATTAAATTCGAAAGAAGGTTTCTAATGGGAGCACTTTCGAAAATCCGCTAAAAGCGGTTAATCCGGCGGTTTTCACAAATTTTGATAAAATAAATAACTTAGAGATTTTAAGAAAAATATAGGATAAATAAAGAAGTAAATAAATAAATATATAAGTAAATAAATAAATAAATAACTGAATATTTAATAAAATAAGTAAATTGATAAATAAATAATTTAAATATAACTAATGATAAAATAAAGATACAAATTTAATTGAATTTTAATTTGCACTAATTAACTGACAAACGGTTCTTAATATCTTAAATTAATTGGCGCGTCCCAAAGAAACGGGATAAGCAATTACGTAAACAATTCTAAACATGCCATAAGATAACAATTTTAAATAAAGCGGCTATCCTACCAAGCTTCTATCATGCAAAGTCCTAGTCCGGTTTCAGGGATCCTAACACATGCTTTTCTAAAGGGGACGGGAGAGAGGGAGTTTAAAAGATAGAACCTGGATATCAAATTCACACAAGCCCTGTATTTCACAAGGTTTTTCATTCATATTTTAGGAAACTGGAACTTGAAATGCAAAGCGAGGCCCGGACAACTTCAATGCCAATTAGGCGATCCCAATTTCCGAGTTTTAAACTCCAACTCGTCCCGAGGAGTGTTTTCATGCCAAAGAAATAAGGAGAGAAGGATTAGTATATGTACAATCATTTAGGCGGGGGACAACAACTTCAATGAACATCTTGCATACAGAAGAAGCTAACAAAATCCATATCTATAAATTTACTTCAGAATGAAGATACAAAGATTGAACTTTCTGGTAGCCAATACATTACTAAAACTAGTTTTCTAATTATCAAGTGAACATTTTGAATGAACATATCCATAACAGCAAGTCAAAGCCAAAGAATCTCAAAACATAGGCAATGCCAAAACAAATCCGAAATATATTTTATCCATAAAATGTATACCAGCTTTAAGATAGAAGAAATGACAGCTAGATAAGGGATGACTTAGTTCCATTTGCATATAGGTATTACACTCGAGACTTTCAAACCAAGGAGAAAAGCAGAACTACATGGAATGCATTCAGGGAAATAGAATCAAGATTAAACGCAAGGAATGTTCTCACTGAAGACTGGACAAACATACACACTTTGGACCAGCTAGCACCCCAACACACACCTACACACTTAAACTTCTGAAAACATCACACCAGACAACCCCCTCTTTTTCATCTATTTGCCTAGCTAATGCAAAACCAAACTAACCCTGAACAAAATCTTCTCAGGCATACCTAAACCATAACCCTGAACCTCCTTTTCCACTTCAAAACAACCAGAAAAAAAACTCACAGACACCCCTTTACTCCCCTGCACATCCTCACATAACAATCTACCTGCCAAGCATCATGACTAAGCCCTGCACCTCATTAAATAAAGGAACCAAAATTCACCAGGGACACACTGAACCAAAAACACTTCTCCCTGCTATTCTCTCAACCTGCAAATAACCACAGGCTAGAGAAAACACCATTCACACACCTGCTCTGCCTCTAATAACAGCCCCCTAACTCCTCCTTCACAGACCTGCCAACACCACCTGAAAAAAACTTTTGAACTCCTAATGATTCCAGGATCCACATAAACAGACTTCCAGACTCCCAGAAACAGGATCCAAAAGAAAACAACATACCAGACCCTATACATACATACCCCCTCTTAACTTGCAAGCCAAACCAGGCCCCAAAAATCACCCCTGAAATAGCCTATACACCAATAAGCTACCAGAACATTCCCTTGAAACTCACAGAGATTAGAAGCTGCTCCTATACAATTCCAGAACACTCCCTTGAAACTCACAGAGATTAGAAGCTGCTCCTATACAATTCCTGAACCTGCAGCTCCTTAATATACCCTTATATCACATACAGACCACCAGACCAGACCTGCACACACTACCTCCAAACTCCCTCTCACTCACAGAACACTTCTCTAATGAACCTGCAAACCAGAACTCTTTCTAAAACCCCTAAAAAACAAACTACAACTCCTAGGCTCCCTTCAAGCAAACAAGAACCTAGAATAACCCCCTTTTTTTCAGTGCTCCTCATTATTCAACCATGATGCACATGCAAACAAACTATAAAAATGCACTTTCATACCAGATTAGATTTGATATGCAAGCACAGAGATGTAACTTGTACAGATTCACTAAACCTTAACAGAAGTTCATTAATCAATGATTAACAAGCTTATTGCTTCTATGTAAAGAGTTCTAAGCCAAAAATCAATAAAGTTCCAATCTTTATGCTCACATCCTTTAAAAACAGTTTCATGACATACATACATATACAGTTCACATTTTACACAGAAAAAGGAGTTAAAGCAAGTTTATTACCTGCTGCGGTGCAGTGAACTAATAGCGAGGGATCCGAGAAGAAACAACTCGAACAAGCGACGATGCAAACAAGGAAGCGAGGTTAACGACTCAAATGACGACACGGCAATACCAACACTTTCACAAGAACCCAGTAAAAAGGTAAAAAGAATCCTAATAGTAAAATGAGATATTTTATAAAATTCAAAATTCCGTGATGTGCTAAGTTTTTTTCTACTAGCGGCTGCTGCTCTCCTCTCCAACTCCCCAAAAAATGAGAATGAATAAGAGTATAAATACCTGTGGCTAGGGTTTTAGGATTTTTAGCTCCGACTTTTTGAAAATCCCATGCCCAACTTTGCAATTTCTTGTTAGATAAGGGTTAAAATCGTCTCCTCCTAAAGGTGGTACAATTTTAATCCTCATCTAAACAAAAATGCCCGTTGCGATTAAAACCAAGGGCTCAGATGAACTTGAACTCAAATCGACGCCTATAAACTGCCCAGCTAAGCCTTGTACGGAGAAGAAGACAAGGATGACAAGGATTTGTACGCGTTTTGGCTGAGAAATCAAAAGGGGTCGCTGGTTAAGTGTTTTCTCGTCGGGTTATGGGTTGGATTTTGGGGAAAGGGTTTACTGATTTTAGGAATTTTTTAATTTTGGGGTTATTTAGGTAGTATATAGGAGTTTACACGGATATGCCAAAATTACGGCTATGTTGTACAATTTTAGCCTATTTTCTTCATATTTCAAATTATTTCACTTTTAAATCTGAAATTGACATTTTATAAAATAATTAGATATTAATTGAAATGTTTGAGACAAAATTTGGTGTCAACAGCTGCCCCTCTTTAACCAGAAAAGGATGAAAGAGTTTTCGGGATAAAGAAAGTTGACGAAAAGCCAATTTTGTCACGATAAAGCCAAAGACTCTTGATTCCATGGACCAAAAGGCAAGGCTTATAGGCATGGCCGAACTCCGATTTTCGAGTTGCCTACATATCTCGGGCTAAAAGAGAATCAGGCCATATGTAGTTCGACGTCACTTAGATACGAAAAGTCGCACGGTAGACAGAAAAGGACGCACGAATAGAAAAGAATTCAAACTGACTCCCTAATTCGAGACAAAAGATTAGGATAGGACTTGCTTGTTCGAGTACGATTCTTCAGATCCTCGTTGACGAGTCTAGCTCATATCAACGATTGCCCCAGTTCACTGCTAAGAGAAAGTTCCATGTTTTGCTCCATGTGCTGCTACAGTCCTGCTAAAATTCTGTAACAATCTTGACAACACAGTAAGCGAGCAACTGCTAATAAACTATAATAATTGGAATAAGAAATAAATAAAGTGATAACATAAAATTGTAAATGCGATTTGTGATATCATCAATAAGTTCTTCCTTCGATCAACTGACGAGGCGCTCCGCCCGGAGAACCTCTAGGCTGATCATTATTCTGAAACAGCAACGTAAAACAATAAGTAAAGCGAGTATGAAATGTAGAAAGGAAGGCTTTTATAAGATAAGTCGACTAACGAGACATTCCAAAAGTTGTGCCTCATGTTGACTTGTCTATCTCTGTCATCTACTTCAAATATATCATGCCAATATTGGAAGACAACCAACTCGCGAGACACTTCAAAAGTGGTGCCTCAAGTCGACTTGTCTATCTCTATCATCTACTTCAAATATATCATGCCGATTTTGCAAGACAACCAACTCGTGAGACACTCCGAAAGTGGTGCCTCAAGTCGACTTGTCTATCACTATCATCTACTTCATATATATCATGCCAATGATGCAAGACAACCAACTCGCGAGACACTCCGAAAGTGGTGCCTCAAGTCGACTCGTCTATCTCTATCATCTACTTCAAATATATCATGTCAATATTGCAAGACAACCAACTCGCGAGACACTCCGAAAGTGGTACCTCAAGTCGACTTGTCTATCTCTATCATCTACTTCAAATATATTATGCCAATATTGCAAGACAACCAACATCACGAGACACTCCGAAAATGGTTCCTCAAGTCGACTTGTCTATCGCTATCATCTACTTCAAATATATATTATGCAATTATTGCAAGACAACCAACATCGTGAGACACTCCGAAAATGGTGCCTCAAGTTGACTTGTCTATCGCTATACTCTACTTCAAATATATTATGCCAATATTGCAAGACAACCAACATCGCGAGACAATCCGAAAGTGGTGTCTCAAGTTGACTTGTCTATCACTATCCTCTACAATATGCCAATAATGCAAGACAACCAACATCGCAAGACACTCCGAAAGTGGTGCCTCAAGTCGACTTGTCTGTCTCTATCATCTACTTGAAAGAAACCTGCATATCCTATTTGTGGGTGGAAGGACCCGAGATATCCTATTTGTGGGTGGAGAAACCCGAGATATCCTACTTGTGGGTGGAAGGACCCGATGATATCCTATTTGTGGGTGGAAAAATCCGAGATATCTTATTTGTGGGTGGAATGACCCGAGATATCCTATTTGTGGGTGGAAGAACTCGAAGATATCCTATTTGTGGGTGGAAGGATCCGAATATCCTATTTGTGGGTGGAAGGACCTGAGATATCCTATTTATTGGTGGAAGGACTGAAGATATCCTATTTGTGGGTGGAAAACCCCAAAAATATCCTATTTCTGAGTGGAAGGACCCGAGATATCCTATTTGTGGGTGGAAGGACCCGAGATATCCTATTTGTGGGTGAAAGGACCCAAGATATCCTATTTGTGGGTTGAAGGACACGAAATATCCTATTTGTAGGTTGAAGGACCCGAGATATCCTATTTGTGGGTGGAAGGACCCAAAATATCCTATTTGTGGGTGGAAGGACCCAAAGTATCCTATTTGTGGGTGGATAAACCCTGTATCTTGCAAAATCTGAAGTCGTCTGGCTTGTGTTGGTGATGCGATAATCGAGCAAAAGCTAAAATTGCAAAGAGAGAAATAGAGTTGTTCTGCATATGCGATAGGGCAAATATTCTTTGAGGAACTAATTGTTGTGAGTTCTTCTCGTTTTGCTGCTTGAGATTCCTGCATTCAAAGAAAAATTATAAGTACTATAAAATTTCTGGGAAGTCCCGCACTCTGCATTGCTCCTTCCACCTTGATGCTGAACTTTGTAGTAAAATGAAAATTTACCCCTGTTTAATCAAAGAACAATAGTTAGTTTTTGATCAAATAACGGTTGGCTTGACTGAATACCTAATTTGGTTTCAAATCTGCATTTTGCTTGCATGGCGATTAGATGTGTTGTTGCTGCGATGACCTATAATTCTTGAAACTCTTCATTTTTCACAAGAGAAACTATTTAAAACTGCTTTGGATTGGCTTATTTGGGAAAAAATAAAATTTCATTAATTTTGGGACTAAACCCAATAAGGGTAGCAAAACATAACGTAATTCATCACAATGGGATAAGTAAAATTGCGACAGAGTAGTAAAACATAAGATAGTTGGGCAATGAATACCATTTTAAGCTTCAAAAATGCGGTCTTTTCAGTCCTCTTTGCTTGCCAACTGCTGCTTCTTTGGATATCTTGGAGCTGATGCTTCGCCTTTAACAAAAATTGTACCAGCGGGTGGAATGCTGCAAATACCACTTGATGGATCTTCTTGCACTATTATTTTGCCTCTATCATTCATGCTTTGGATCTTGTATCTCAATCCACTGCATTCTTCAGTATCATGCCCTTGGATATTTGAATGATAAGCACAATGCTTTAATGGATCAAAATATGGAGGCAAGTGCCTGGGAATTGTTCCTTTCCTTGGTTGCAAAAGTCCTCCAGCTTGCAATCACGCGAATATGTCTGACAATGATTCATATAGAATAGTAAAAGTACGAGATCTTAATCGTTTCATGCCTTGATGACCAAATGGTGCCTAATGAGGCTGATACTGATGACTCAAATTCTGAATATCATGATTGTTGTGCACTTGGGAAGGTTGGGAATGCTGAATATCCTCAGGTGTATCAGGACAATTGAAAGTTGACACCATAGTGTGGTAGTCAATCAACCTTCCGAATCGAAGCTCCTTTTCCAGTATCTTGGCTTACCGGATTAAACTGGAAAAATCCTCTAAATTGGCTACAAGTAGCTTTTCATAAAATATGCCTTCTTGAATGTCAATGAAAATTGCTAACAACTGATTTTCAGGCAACGGAGGATGCATCTTAGAAGCTTCTAGCCTCCATCGCATAGCAAATTTTGTGACAAACTCATGCGACATCTTCTTCATTTTGCGCAGATCCAAAAAAGGGAGGATCTTCTACTACGTTGAACTTGTAATGTTCCACAAAGTCATGGGCCATATCCTCCCGTTTGTGCCATTTAGTAAAATCCCACTTAGTATACCATGCAAGTGCTAATCCTGTTAAACTCTGACTAAATAGTCTCATCAGCAAAGCTTCATTCTTTCCAATTCCGATCAATCTGCTGCAATAATCTTTCAAATGAATGTTGAGATTTCCCTTTCCATCGAAGTGTTGATTTTTGGTATGTTGTACCCACGTGGAAGCCCAATGTCCGGGTGAATGCACAAGTCTTCATAACATAAACTCTGAATGTTCCTTGAGCGCAACTCATCTCTAATGACCTTCTTCAAATTGCGGATTCGTTCATCCATGTTGTGCAAATCAGTTGCCTCAACCTCTTTCCTAGGCAATTCTTGTGGACGCACTGTCACTTGATTTGTTTGACTCCCCACAGCGGGCATAGTGACAAAAGGTGGGTGGTATAAAGTTGCAGCGGGCCAAGCATTCGGATTGGTAAGATATTCTTGTGGGATTTGTGGATATATGGTATGTATAGGCATTGGGTAATGAGGCATTGTTAAGTAAGGTGGATTGGAGGTAAAGCTTGTATTTGGCAAAGGTTTGCTAGTGTTTACAAAGTTGACAATCCTATTCCTTTGGACCACATGCTCTTCAACATCATCATTCTGCACTTGCAAGATGCCCATACCAGAACTGGTTGCCTGAAGCTGCTTCGCAGATTCTCAGCCATTTCACTGTTCAATGCTAGCCAACCTTTAACAAATGAATTCTACACATTGAACAAAAGCAAGTTAATACGTAAAATAGCAATACATGCATAAGGATTTTAAGTATAAAATAGGCCATTAGGCCGAAAGGATGAGACCAAATTCCCGACACAACAAAGGAGGAAAATATTTAAGGGTGCAAAACTTAATGATCAACAAAATTTGATCTTTCAAGACAAGAATTGAGAAAAATAATTTTAGAAATTTTTACTAAATCAGTATGCGTGCTAGACCATTTTGGCACAATTTGCTAAAATGGTCGGCTTATTTTGAACATCAATGCTTTGCTCGACTATCGATTCTTGCTTGTAGAATAACAATTTGCACCAATTCATAAAAAAGCTGCTTCTGATAATTATAAAATCAACTCAATGTCTTTAATTTGCCTTTGCAAAAGTCTGCCCCAGTTATGACTTCAACATTTCAACTTGCTTTGCAAAGCTGCCCCAATTATGAATTTTGATACTTCAAATCGCTTTGCAAAAGCTGCCCCAGTTGCAATCTCTCACGTCTTCTACTTGCTTTGCAAAATTTTCCCCAGTTTCTATCTTTGGGAAAATTAAAATTTAAATACTAAAGGGTCGAGCCCGATGGAGGAGCCTACGTATCCCTCCTTGGGAATCAGACCATGCGTATTTCTGCTTTTCCAAGTTTGCTACGATTGCTTTGAGCTTGTCAACCTTGTCTTGATTGGATTCATCATTCTTAGTCAAATCAATCACAACAGTTTGGCGAGCCATAGGTCCTGATCTTGATGTTCAAAATAATTAACCCTTTAGCAACGCATACCGAATTAAATAAAAATTTATTAAAGATGAAACTGACGGGTCAACTTATTCCAAAATGGAGAAATTGAGACCGTACTGAAAAGACCCAATATTTTAAGTAAGACACTCATTTTGTTAAAGCAAACCAGATGCGAAAATGCTTGTTTAACTCTGAACTTATTTTCAAAAAGGGAAATACACTTGCGAATACTTTAAAGTTTGACGCTAAATAATATTTTACAAAATGACAAGACTGGGGTTAAGATAGAAAAAATAATATTTGAAAGGCGTTTTAAAATAATAGTATGCATGAATTCAGACAATAGATGAATAAACAACTTCATAAAGCGGTTAACTTTTTACAAAGAATAGACTGAAGTAACATAAAGTTAATCTTACCATACCGCCGAATAAATTCAACCACAACACAATTAGTGCCAACAAATTTCAAGCAAGCAGCACATATTTAGCAAGTAATCGCATATTAGACAGATAATTTGTCATGTGGCAAACACAAGTAATTGAGCGTAAATAAAATGCAAACGCGTCCTACCCTGTAAGGTGCCTCTTTTTGTACTAGAGGTAAACCTAATCGCGCAAACAAGTGGTAACGAAAAATAGTACATGCCAGTTCTGAGCAATTCAGATTTAGAATAAGTAATAAATAACAATAATTGATAACAATAATAATGCAAAGCTGTCGTTTTGTGAGAATCATTCTCCGCCTTGACACTGCAATTTTTTTATCCCAACTATCTTACCAAAGTTGGTGTCAACTCGAAATTCCAACACAGCTCATGCTCTTCACAACATCTGCACAAAATTTTTAACCCAAATGCCTAAAACCTGAAACAATCCTCCGTACCTTTTGCAAACATCCACACTCCTCCAAGCACAATTTCCAATAATTTTACAACATCCAGGGGTGAAATTTCCAACTGCCTTCACAATACCAGACTGCAAATCATAAAAGGTTCCAATTGACCTTTTACAAATAAAACCTCACTGGTCCTTGGCTTTACACAGGCCTCACAGATCCTTGGAAAGCAAGGCTCACTGACCTTGCTCATAGGGCTCCTCACTGGTCCTCGGCTTTAATCAAGCCTCTCAGTTTCCTAGGTAGCCAAGACCTCAGTGGTCTTCAAGGAGAGGCCCCAACTGTCATTCAAAGACACAGGGACTTCACTCTCCTAGTATGCGACAAGCATACTTCAATTTTCATAAATTTGTAGCTGGTCAGTCAAACATAAACCTGCCCACACACAGGTTTTACAAGAGAGACCCCACTAATCTTTAAAAGACATCAGGGCTGAGGATTCGTTATCACACAACATATAATATGCATTTCCGTTGGGCTTCAAGAACCCGCTGACATAAGGGTGGTTTCCTAACTATGGAGGCGGTACCAGGGACCGGGTCCAGACTAAGGTATAAATGCATGCATGCTCCTAAAGCTCATTCTAAGAGTGGGTTAACGGTTGAGGCTAACAGGTGAGTGGCAGGCGGTCTTGTGGTCGAATTACTCCCACGACAGTCCTCCGGTACACCAACTCATCAAAGGGTTCTTTAGTGGAACGAAGTGCGGGTGCGTATGCACACACCTCGCGGATATTTTGAGTGAGAATGCAAGAGGTTTCCAGGAGTGGGGAAAATATGAATGGAATGCCAGTTTGTATATGCGCACAAATAAGGGTGTAGTGAAATGCTCCCGTGAGACACAACAATCAATTAAATTAACTAACCATGCTCGCAAATAAATAATAGATATAATCATACTTTATGCAACATAAAAACACAATAATTAAATAAGCTACGCATACTAGTATCGGCATACAATTCAAACACATATACAATTCAATCATATAAACAAAGCAAATTCGTGAAAGCCTTATGGTTAGAACCATTAAATGCTCCCCAGCGGAGTCGCCACGCTGTTGAACCCTCACAAAATACATACAACTATGCATCGGGACCTAATTTAAACATTATTAGGAACCTAAGTTAACTAAAGAGTGCAAATTATTCCTTACTTAAAGGAAATTAAATTAAGAGATTCTTAGGCAATGGTTCTTTTATTTCCGAAAATAGGTCTTTTTTAATTAAAAGAGAACTTTCGAAAATCTGTTAAAAGCGGTTAATCCGGCGGTTTTCACGAATTTTAATAAAGATAAAATAATTTAGAATTTTTTAGGAAAATATAGGATAAATAAATAAAGAAGTAAATACTAAGTAAATAAATAAATAAGTAAATAAATAAATAATAAATAAATAATTGAATATTTAATAAAATAAGCAAATTGATAAATAAATAATTTAAATATAAATAATGATAAAATAAAAATATAAATTTAATTGAATTTTAATTTGCACTCATTAATTGACGAACGGTTCTTAATACTTTAAATTAATTGGCGCGTCCCAAAGAAACGGGATAAGCAATTATATAAACAGTTTTAAACATGCGATAAGATACTAATTTATAATAAAGTGGCTATCATACCAAGCTTCTATCATGCAAAGTCTTAGTCCGGTTTTCAAGGATCCAATAACATGGATTCTAACGGGAATAGGGAAAGAAGTAGTTTAGAAGGTAGAACCCGGATATACCAAACTCAATCATTGAGCCTTGAATTTCATAATTTTTCATTTTTTTCGGGGATCTCAAGCCCGAAAATGCGATGCGAATCAAACAGCTCCAATGCAAATAGCCATCTCAATTTATGAGTTTTAATCAACTCGATCCCGAGGAGTTCATACCAAGGAAAGAAAGAATGAAGGAATTAATAAACTGAGCAAAATCATAATAAGAAAATTCAACCAAAAGCACTAAAACACACTTGAAATCAATTACTATATAACTGACCATCCCAAGCAAATACACTGTTGGAGAAAATATGACAAAAGGATCCTGCTAACTTATTTCAAGCCAGGAATGAAGGCATATTAAATTTACTTATAAACTTAAGGTCATTAGACAATTTATTAACATTGTTCTTCGGATCTTTATCTTTTGCAATGCAAATCAGTGACACAAAAGGCTTTCAAGACCAATAACAAACCGAGAACACTACTGCTATCCCTTTAACTACACAACCACAGATAATAGCATATAGGAAACAAATGACCAGATCTTTCGCACATACACAATCCATGAATTCCCACTGCTTCTACACTCCATACACTTCACACACTAACCATACTTCACATAACTAACCCTTGAACCCTCTAAACACCATATGGCCATGCATGAACAACTCTAACTTATCCCAAAGCCTTTTCCCTAAGCCTGCTTTTAGGACACCTGCATTAGCAATCTGGACCACCTGTACCCTCTCAACTCCCTGAACCAACATCACCCCTGCCTAACTGCACACACACACTCTAAAAGACCCTTAACACAGCCCTGAAAACAACCACGAACCTGGAACACCTACACACCACCTCTACACCTCACAACTCCCTTACTCACCAATTCAACTCACACACACCCTGAACTCATAAGCACCCACACACATATCAAACACCCACCTGACATTCCTGGGACAACCACCAGAGACCCAAACCACTCTTAACTCCCTGCTCCAAACCATACCAGACAGCCACCCTACATCCCTCACTTACACACAAACTCCTGCACCTACAGCTCACACATACATATATCTTCAAGCATACACACTGATTTACAGAATACACACACACACACACAAAGACATTCATATACATATTCAAGCACACACGTCAGCTGATATTCACACACACAGAACTTCAAATGCATATGCTGACACACATATCAGACATACACATATAGATTCTGCTCAATTCTTCCCCAAACTCCCTCAAAACCTCACCTGAATACTGGGAAATCATAAAACAATCAGCCTGCCTTCCCTAGCATTTCCCTATTATTCTTGGACAGACAAAGATACACCCTGACTCCTTCTACTCAACTTGCACAACCTCCAAATCAGAACCCTTACACCTGCACTCTCAAAGAAACCTAAAAACCACCCTAACCTGACAAAAAACAAACTCCTAAACTACCTGCACTCTCAAAGCAACTTGCAGATCCCAGCAGCTAGCCCTTTCAGCACCAGCACCTCCCTCTTAACCTTTGAACACTCTCTACTGCCTATAACACCTGCTACTCTCACCTGAATTATACCAACACCTGCACACACTTCACAATGCTCAAAACAACCACCAACCTAATTAACTAGTTGCAGTCTATCTTCCACCTTCCTGGAACAACCAAGCACCACCTCAACAACCTACACCAACCTCTATAGCTTTCCAGCCTCCAAAAATTATAAGAGGATCTATCCAAAACCCAGGGATACAACAGCACACATGAAACATAAACAACTTTCTAATAACTTAAAGAATTGACAATCTTTTCTTGACAAAAACTGCATTTTTACTATAATCAGTTAGGACATGGAGTGATTAAGATTCAATCTTTACATTAACCTGATAACTTGCTAAAAAGAAGAATGGCTTCAGCGTTAGGTACTTTAGTTTAAAATTTATCACACAACAAGAAAATATTACATCTTTAACAAAGAAGGAACAAACAAATCAGATTAAAACCTAAAAACAAGTGTAAAAGGGAAAGAGTGTTACCTGCTTTAGGGCAGTGAACTGAGCGAGGGATCTGAATACGGGCACTCGAATAAGAGCGACTACTCGAACAAGGTCGACGACTTGAATGTCTACACGATGACACAATCTAAAAGGGAAACAATAATAGGAACCCTATGTTTTTTAACTTAAAATTTAAAAATGTATATGCATATGCTGCTCATTCTACCTTTTTTCTCTATATCTTCTATTAAATCTCTGCGCCTAGAAGAAAACCCTCCTCAAATGAATAAAAAAAATCTCATATATACCTGCTCGTTAGGGTTTTGATGTGAGATTCTTTTTTTTTCAAATTTGACCTAAAACGGACATTTTACTACAAAGATAAGGGTCAGAATCGTCCATCCCCTAAAGGATTTACGACTTCAAACCTTATCTTCAAAAAATGCCCGTTGGAAGGAAAAGGACGGAATCCAGCTGGTATTTGAGAAAAGCTTCGAGAATAAACCTTCTGGAACATCCTCATTTGTCCACCAAAGCTTCTGTATGGAGAAGGAGATGATTTGGGCCGGGTTTTGGTGAGAATCGCGGGTTGGGGATAGGGAAACTGGTAAGGGTCGCGGGTTGAATTATGAAATGGGGGAAATGTTTATGCGTGTAATGTATGTATGTATGTATATTTTTACAAAAATAGGCTGATGGGGTGTATGGAAGGCAATTATAGCCCTTTTCTACAGGTTAAATCAACTAATAAAGGGATTGCATAGGTAAGCCTGACTTTAGGCTTAGGAGCGGTTTTAGCCATGCTTTTAAGATTAATTCGAAATTGAAAGGGGTTGCCTGAGTAGGATAGAAATTAGGCTACGCTTTGCAGAATTTGGCCTTTTCTTCAGAAATTAATCAATTACATTTAATTCTCAAAATTGTCCATTAATCAGATAATTAGATATTTAATTAAAATTTTTGGGACAAAATTGGGTGTCAACAGCTGCCCCTCCTTACCCGGAAAGGATGAAAGAGTTTTCAAGGTAAAGAAGTTGACAGGAAACCAATTTTGTCACGATAAAGCCAAGGACGTCAATTCCAAGGACCAAAGTGCGAGGCTTATGGATATAGCTGAACTCCAGTTTCTGAGTTGCCTACATATCCCGGGCTGAAAGAGAATCAGGCCATATATAGTTCAACAACACTTAGATATGATGACTAGCACGATCGATAGGAAAAAAAAAATGCACGAATAGGAAAGAATTCAAACTGACGTCCTAACAAAAGATTAGGACAGGACTTGCTTGTTCGAACGCGATTCTTCAGATCCCCGTTGACGAGTGTAACTCATATCATCGATTTCCCCAGTTCACTGCAAAGAAAAAGTTCCACGTTTTGCTCCATATGCTGCTGCGGTACTGCTAAAATTCTGTAACAATTTTGACAAACGGTAAGCGAGCAACTGCTAATAAAGTTTAATAATTGGAATAAGAAATAAATAAAGCGATAACATAAAATTGTAAATGCGGGTTGTGATATCATCGATAAGTTCTTCCTTCGATCAACTGATGAGGTGCTCCACCCGGGGAACCTCTAGGCTGATCATTATTCTGAAACAGTAAAGTAAAACAATAATTAAAGCGAGTATGAAATGTAGAATGCAAGGCTTTTATAAGATAAGTCGACTAACGAGACATTCCAAAAGTGGTGCCTAAAGTCGACTTTTCTATCTCCAATATTGCAAGACAACCAACTTGCGAGACACTTCGAAAGCGGTGCCTCAAGTCGACTTGTCTATCTCTATCATCTACTTCAAATATATTATGCCAATATTGCAAGACAACCGACATCGCGAGATACTCCGAAAGTGGTGCCTCAAGTCGACTTGTCTATCTCTATCATCTACATCAAATATATTATGCCAATATATCAAGACAACCAACATCGCGAGACACTCCGAAAGTTGTGCCTCAAGTTGATTTGTCTATCTCTATTATCTACTTCAAATATATTATGCCAATATTATAAGACAACCGACATCGCGAAACACTCCGAGAGTGGTGCCTCAAGTCGACATGTCTATCGCTATTATCTACTTCAAATATATTATGCCAATATTGCAAGACAACCAACATCGCCAGACACTCCGAGAGTGGTGCCTCAAGTCGACTTGTCTATCTCTATCATCTACTTCAAATGTATTATGCCAATATTATAAGAAAACCAACATCGCGAGACACTCAGAAAGTGGTGCCTCAAGTCGGTTTGTCTATTGCTATCATCTATTTCAAATATATTATGCCAATATTGCAAGAAAATCGACATCGCGAGACACTCCGAAAGTGGTACCTCAAGTCGACTTGTCTATCGCTATCATCTACTTCAAATTTATTATGCCAATATTGCAAGACAACTGACATCGCGAGACAGTCTGAAAGTGGTGCCTCATGTCGACTTGTCTATCGCTATAACGGTTGGCTTGTTTGAACACCTAATTTGGCTTCAAATCTGCATTTTGCTTGCATGGCAATCAAATGTGTTGTTGCTGCAAAAATTAGACATTCTTGAAACTCTCCCTTTTGCACAAGAGAAACCATCTAAAACTGCTTTGGCTCGGATTATTTGGGAAAAATGAAATTTTGTTGATTTTGGGACTAAACCCAATAAGGGTAGCAAAACATAACGTAGTTCATTACAACGAGATAAGTAAAATTGCACAGAGTAGTAAAACATAAGATAGTTGGGCAATGAAATGCCATTTCAAGCTGCAAAATGCGGTCTTTTCGGTCTTCTTAGCTTGCCAACCGCTTCTTCTTGAATATCTTGGGGCTGATGCCTCGCCTTTAACAAAGATTTGGCATGTGGGAGGAATGCTGCAATTACCACTTATTGGATCTTCTTGCACTATTATTTTTCAATTATCAATTAGGCTTTGAATCTTGTGTATCATGCCCTTGGACATTTGAATGATAAGTACAATGCTTTGATGGATCAAAGTGTGGAGGCAGATGCTTAGGAATTGCCCCTTTCCTTGGTTGCAAAAGTCCTTCAGCTTGTAATTTTTCAAATATGCTTGTCACAGACTCGTCTAGAGGAGTGAATGTACTCGACTTCCTCTTCTTTGATGCCAGATAATCAGAAGAGAGCCTTGCAAATTTGAGGGTTTCTCTGATTGAGTGGTGTACTCAAATAAACCTGAAGGGATTTTTCCTATTGCTATGCCTTCTTCTTTCATTTTCCCAGTTGGATCAATTCAGAGAAGCTGCTTGCATTATTGACCACCATTTTGGCATAGTATACGCCTTCTTGCATGTCAATGAAAGCTGTTATTAGCTTATCCTCAGGCAACGGCGGATGCATCTTAGAAGCATCTAACCTCCACCTCATAGCATATTTTGCAAAAGACTCATGAGACATCCTTTTAGTGCTGCGCATATCAAACACATTGGGATCTCCTACTATGTTGAACTTGTATTGTTCCACAATGTCATGAGCAATATCTTCCCATGTGTGCCATTTGGTAAAATCCTGCTTGGTATACCATGCAAGCGCCATTCCTGATAAACCTTGAATGAACAACCTCATCTGCAAAGCTTCATTCTTGCCAATTCCAACCAATCTGCTGCAATAATCTTTCAAATAAGAGTAGGGGTTTCCCTTTCCATCAAAAGTGTTGAATTGTGGTATCGTATACCCATATGGAAGTTCAATGTCCGGGTGAATGCATAAGTCTTCATAACACAAACTCTGAATGTTCCTAGAACGCAACTCATCTCCAATGACCTTATGCAAATTGCGGATTTATTTCTCCATGCTATGCAAATCAGTTGCCTCAACCTTTTTCCTAGGCAATTCTTGTGGACGCACTATCACTTGATTTGATTGACTACCCACAGCGGGCATACTCACAAAAGGCGGTTGGTATAAAGTTGCAGCTGGCCAAGTATTTGGATTGGTAAGATATTCTTGTGGGAATTATGGATATACGGTATGTATAGGCATTGGGTAATGAGGTATTGTTAAGTGAGGTGGACTGGAGGTAAAGCTGCAAAGGTTTGCTAGTGTTTACAAAGTTGACGATCTTACTCTTTTAGACCACATGCTCTTCAATATCATCATTCTGCACTTGCAAGATACCCATACCAGAATTGGTTGCCTGAAGCTGCTTTGTCATGTTGTTTTGTCCTTGATGCAGATTCTCAGCCATTTTAGTATTCAATCCTAGCCAATCTTTAACAAATGAATTCTACACATTGAACAAAAATAAGTTAATACGTAAAATGGCAATGCATGCAATGGATTTTAAGTTTAAAATAGGCCATTGGGCCGAATGGATAGGACCAAAATCCCAACTCGATCGAAGGAGTAAAATATTTGAGAGTGCGAAACTTGATAATCCACAAAATTCTGATTTTTGAAGACGCGAGTTGAAAAAAACAACTTTAAAAGTTTTTTACTAAATCAGTATGCGTGCTAGACCATTTTGGCGCAAATTGCTAAAATGGTCGGCTTATTTTGAACATCAATACTTTGCTCGACTATCGATTCTTGCTTGCAAAATAAAAATCTGCACTAATCCTTGAAAACTGTCCCTGATAATGACCAAACCAACTTAATGTCTTCAACTTGCTTCTTTGCAAAATTTTGCCCCAGGTATGACTTCAACATTTCAACTTGCTTTGCAAAACTGCCCCAGTTATGATTTTCGATACTTCAAATTGCCTTGCAAAAGTTGCAAGCTGCCCAATGACCTTTTACAAATAAAACCTCACTGGTCCTTGGCTTTAGACAGGCCTCACAGATTCTTGGTTTTGCAATGCTCACAGACCTTGCTCATAGGGCTCCTCACTGGTCCTCGGCTTTAATCAAGCCTCTCAGTTTCCTAGGCAGCCAAGACCTCACTGGTCTTCAAGGAGGGGCCCCACTATTCATTCAAAGACACAGGGACTTCACTCTCCTAGTATGCGACAAGCATACTTCAATTTTCATAAAGGTGTAGCTGGTCAGTCAAAGATAAACCTGCCGACACACAGGTTTTAACAAGAGAGACCCACTGATCTTTAAAAGACACCAGGGCTTCACCTCTTAGTATGCAACTTGCATACCTCATTATATCACCCGTTCATCAAAATCCAACAATATCCATACCTGCATCCAACAAAATTACACCCTAAAACTACTATTACACCCTATATAAACACCTAAACCGGATCACATTTTGCAAGGACTTGAACCAAATCAACCAAACCTGCCTAACTTTCCCCCGGACTTCACAAAATTCTGCACTATGATCTCAAATTCTCTATGGACTGCTATGACCACATAGATTCTGCTAAATTCTTCCATTTTCTAACCTAAAAGACAAAATAGGAGACAAAATTCTAAATCTGATTATGCTCAAAACATGGCTAGGACTGAGGATTCGTTATCACACAGCACATAATATGCATTTCCGTTGGGTTTCAAGAACCCGCTGACATAAGGGTGGTTTCCTAACTATGGAGGCGGTACCAACGACCGGGCCCAGACTAAGGTGTAAATGCATGCATGCTCCTAAAGCTCATTCTAAGAGTGGGTTAACGGTTGAGGCTAACAGGTGAGTTGCAGGCGGTCTCGTGGTCGAATTACTCCCACGACAGTCCGCCGGTACACCAACTCGTCGAAGGGTTCTTTAGTGGAAGAAAGTGTGGGTGCGTATGCACACACCTCGCGGATATTTTGAGTGAGAATGCAAGAGGTTCCCAGGAGTAGGGGATATATGAACGGAATGTTAGTTTATATATGTGCACAAATAAGGGTGTAGTGACATGCTTCCGTGACACACAACAATCAATTAAATTAACTAAGCATGCTCGCAAATAAATAATAGATATAATCATGCTAATTGCAACATAAAAACACAATAATTGAATAAGCTACGTATACTAGTATCGGCATACAATTCAAACACATATACAATTCAATCATATAAACAAAGATCGTTAGAACCATCAAATGCTCCCCAGCAGAGTCGCCACGCTGTTGAACCCTCCCAAAATATATACAAGTAAGCATCAGGGTGTATTTCAACAAAATGGGGACTCCAAAGGGCTTCTTTGGAGTCGCCACCTAATTTAGGAAAATTAGGAACCAAGTGTTAATTAATGAGTGCACTTCTTCCTTATGTTAAAAGGAAAAATATTTTCAGAGAATCTTAGGTAAGTGGTTCTATTAAATTCGAAAGAAGGTCCCTAATGAGAGCACTTTCGAAAATCCGCTAAAAGCAGTTAATCCGGAGGTTTTCACGAATTTTGATAAAATAAATAACTTAGAGATTTTAAGAAAAATATAGGATAAATAAAGAAGTAAATAATAAGTAAATAAATAAATAAATAGATAATAAATAAATAATAAATAAATAACTGAATATTTAATAAAATAAGTAAATTGATGAACAAATAATTTAAATATAAATAATGATAAAATAAAGATACAAATTTAATTAAATTTTAATTTGCACTCATTAACTGACAAACGGTTCTTAATATCTTAAATTAGTTGGCGCGTCCCAAAGAAACAGGATAAGCAATTACGTAAGCAATTCTAAACATGTGATAAGATAATAATTTTAAATAAAGTGGTTATCCTACCAAGCTTCTATCATGCAAAGTCCTAATCCGGTTTCAGGGATCCTAAGACATGCTTTTCTAAAGGGGACGGGAGAGAGGGAGATTAGAAGATAGAACCCGGATATCAAATTCACAAAAGCCCTGTATTTCACAAGGTCTTTCATTCATATTTTAGGAAACTGGAACTTGAAATGCAAAGCGAGGCCCAGACAACTTCAATGCCAATTAGGCGATCCCAGTTTACGAGTTTTAAACTCCAACTCGTCCCAAGGAGTGTTTTCATGCCAAAGAAATAAGGAGAGAAGGATTAGTATATGTACAATCATTCAGGCGGGGGACAACACCTTCAATGAACATCTGGCATATAGAAGAAGCTAACAAAATCCATATCTATAAATTTACTTCAGAATGAAGATGCAAAGATTGAACTTTCAGGTAGCCAAGATATTACTAAAACTAGTTTTCTAATTATCAAGTGAACATTTTGAATGAACATATCCATAACAGCAAGTCAAAGCCAAAAGAATCTCAAAACATAGGCAATGCCAAAGCAAATCCGAAATATATTTATCCATAAAATGTATACCAGCTTTAAGATAAAGGAAATGACAGCTAGATAAGGGATGACTTAGTTCCATTTTCATGTAGGTATTACACTCGAGACTTTCAAACCAAGGAGAAAAGCAGAACTACATGGAATGCATTCAGGGAAATAGAATCAAGATTAAACTCAAGGAAAGTTCTCACTGAAGACGAGACAAACATACACACTTTGGACCAGCTAGCATCCCAACACACACTTGCACACATAAACTCCTGAAAACATCACCTCAGACAACCCCCTCTTTTTCATCTATTTGCCTAGCTAATGTATAACCAAACTAACCCTGAACAAAATATTCTCAGGCAGACCTAAACCATAACCCTGAACCTCCTTTTCCACTTCAAAACAACCAGAAAAAAACTCCTAGACACCCCTTTACTCCCCTGCACATCCTCACATAACAATCTACCTGCCAAGCAGCATGACTAAGCCCTGCACCTCATTAAATAAAGGAACCAAAACTCACATGGGACACACTGAACCAAAACACTTCTCCCTTCTATTCTCTCAACCCGCAAACAACCACAGGCCAGAGAAAACAACCATTCACACGCCTGCACTGCCTCTAATAACAGCCCCCTAGCTCGTCCTTCACAGACCTGCCAACACCACCTGAAAAAACTTTTGAACTCCTAACAATTCCAGGATCCACATAACCAGACTTCCAGATTCCCAGAAACAGGATCCAAAAGGAAACAACATACCAGACCCTATACATACAGACTCCCTCCTAACTTGCAAGCTAAACCAGGCCCCATAAATCACCCTTGAAACCGCCTATACACCAATAAGCCACTAGAACATTCCCTTGAAACTCACAGAGATTAGAAGCTGTTCCTATACAATTTCAGAACACTCCCTTGCAACTCACAGAGATTAAAAGCTGCTCCTATACAATTCCAGAACCTGCAGCTCCTAAATACACCCTTATATCAACTGCAGACCACCAGACCAGACCTGAACACACTACCTCCAAACTCCTTCTCATTCACAGAACACTTCTCTAATGAACCTGCAAACCAGAACTCTTTCTAAAACCCCTTCAAAACAAACTACAACTCCTAGGCTCCCTTCAAGCAAACAAGAACCTACCCCTTCTTTTTTTTTTCAGTATTCCTTATTGTTCAACCATGATGCACATGCAAACAAACTACAAAAATACAGTTTCATACTAGATTAGATTTAATTTATGCAAGCACAGAGATGTAACTTGTACAGATTCACTAAACTTTAACAGAAGTTCAGTAATCAATGATTAACAAGCTTATAGCTTCTATAAACAGAGTTCCAAGCCAAAAAGCAATAAAGTTCCAATCTTTATGCTCACATCATTTAAAAACAGTTTCATGACGTACATACATATACAGTTCATATTTTGCACAGAAAAAGGAATTAAAGCAAGTTTATTACCTGCTGCGGTGCAGTGAACTAAGAGCGAGGGATCCGAGAAGAAACAACTCGAACAAGCGATGATGCAAACAAGAAAGCGAGGTTAATGACTCAAATGACAATGCGGCAATACCAACACTTTCACAAGAACCCAGTAAAAAGGTAAAAAGAATCCTAATAGTAAAATGAGATCTTTTATAAAATTCGAAATTCCATGATGTGCTATGTTTTTTTTCTACTAGCTGTTGCTGCTCTCCTCTCCAACTCCCCAAAAAATGAGAATGAATAAGAGTATAAATACCTGCGGCTAGGGTTTTAGGATTTTTGGCTCCAACTTTTTGAAAATCCCATGCCCAACTTTGCAATTTCTTGTTAGATAAGGGTTAAAATCCTCTCCTCCTAAAGGTGGTACAATTTTAATCCTCATCTAAATAAAAATGCCCGTTGGGATTAAAGCCAAGGGCTCGGATGAACTCGAACTCAAATCGACGCCTATAAACTGCCCAGCTAAGCCTTGTACGGAGAAGAACACAAGGATGACAAGGATTTGTATGCGTTTTGGCTGAGAAAATCAAAAGGGGTCGCGGGTCAAGGGTTTTCTCGTCGGGTTCACGGGTTGGCTTTTGGGGAAAGGGTTTACTGATTTTAGGAACTTTCTAATTTTGGGGTTAGTTAGGTAGTATAGGAGTTTACACGGGTAGGCCAAAATTAGGGCTATGTTGTGCAATTTTAGCCTATTTTCTTCATATTTCAAATTATTTCACTTTTAAATCTAAAATTGACATTTTATAAAATAATTAGATATTAATTGAAATGTTTGGGTCAAAATCGGGTGTATGTCAACAGTACTTGTAATTAGAATAGTGAATTTCTTTTCAATATATGGATTATGTTGTCCTTCTTTTATATAATATTTTTTTATGGGCTGAGACTTAATTGAAAGTCATTAAAATAAAATTCACACTAAGAATTTTTTTTCCATTTTTTATGAAATATTTAGATTGTAGATGATGATCAGAAACATTGTGACCTTTTGATTTTACACTAAATGTGAAGTCATTTATGGAAATTAATTTGCTTTAGTGTGAATATCATATGCATAAATCTGTTAAAGTAAATATTGATGGATACACTTGCTTAAATGTCTCATTTAATAGATATGACATCTAAGAGTATCATTGCTGATCTAAATAAGGGTGAGAAACTAAACGGTGAGAAATACGACATCTGGAGTCGTAAGATGTGGTATGTACTGGAAGAGCAAGATGCTCTAGAAGGTATTAACCATGTCTTGAATCACCCAGAGGAGGGTAACGTTGCCCAACACAGAAGAGATCTTGAAGGTTACAATGCATGAAAAAAGAAAGATTTCACTGCACGTGGAATTATTATAAGTTTTTTTGTTCATGATCTCATTCACGAATGTGACGAATACCTTAATGCTTACGCTATATGGGCACACCTACAAGAGACATATGGGGGGTACTACTATGACCCCCCTTAAATAGTTGACTCTCAAATTTGACACTTACAAGAAGCATCGTGATCATAATATCAAGAAACACCTTAGGGTGATGTCTAAGATGATAGCTCAACTCAAAAGTGATGGTCATGTTCTCTCTGATGAGCAGCAGGTTTAGGCAGTGATCTGGTCTCTTCCCAATAATTTGCAACATCTGAAGGTAAATTTGACCTACAATGATAATATTAAAACCTTTGCTGATGTTGCTTGCCATGTGGAGCTTGAAGATGAGCGGCTTGGTGCTGCAAAAACTATTCCCAGTGCCTATGTGGCAGAATCAAGTGGTAAAAAACTTTCAGGATTCAAGTGCAAAAATGATTGGAAAAGGCGGAAGAGGCAAGGAGATTGGAGAGGGACCCTCCAAGAAAAGAAACAAACCAAACTCTAAGAAGGGAAAGCGGTTTTCCAAGAAGAAAGACGAGTAAGATTAAATGCTACAATTGCCAAGTGTCAGGACACTTTACTTGTAATTGCATTTGAGCCAAAAAAGATAGTATTTCGAAATGCATCGCTAAGTGCTACATTTGTTTCTAGCACATTTTTATTAATTGAATCTTATCTTGTGTGGATTGTAGACTCAGGGGCCAACTACCATGTGACCCATGATCAAGAAGCGTTTGTGGAGTACCGTCGAGCTCCATCTGGATCAAGTTGGATATATGTAGGAAATAATGCGAAGGTAGAAGTCAAAGGTCTTGGCACTTGCAGGATTGACTTGGGTGGTGGCTGTACTCTGATGTTGCATGATGTCCTATATGCTACAGATATTCGACAAAACTTAATATATGTGTTTGTTCTTCTTAATTTAGGTTTCTTTTTGAACTGCAGTCGCAATGTTGTGAGAATTACTCTAGACAATGTCTTTTACAGTTCTGGACATCTTTATGATGGTTTCTTTGTATTGAATTATAATCCTTATACTTATGACTACTATGTGGACCGATGTGTTATGGGTTTATGGCATGTTCTTCTAGTAATAGAGATGTTAATATTATTACATGGCATGCTAAATTAGGTCACCTTGGGCAAGAGCAAATGAATAGATAGGCTGGAAGGACACTTGAGTTCTTTCTCTAATATTGAAATACCAACTTGTGAACAATGTCTTGCCAGAAAGATTACACGTAAACCTTTTGGGAAGGCTAAGAGAGCTGACTTCACATTCCAATTAATCCATTCAGATATCTTTGGTTAAATGAATGTTAAGGCAAGATCTGGTACCTTGTATTTCATTATGCTTGTTGATGATTTCACGCATTTTGGTTATGTAAATATGATTTCCCATAAATCTGAAGCACTTGAGTGCTTCAAACGATACATGAATGAAGTTGACAATCAATTAAACAGGAGTAAAAAAACTCGAAGGACCGATAGAGGGCGTGAATATCTATTAAGACAATTTAATGAATTGTGTAATGAAAAACGAATCACCAGAAAATTAACTATTCGTTATACACCTCAGCAAAATGGTGTAGCAGAAAGGAGGAATAAAACTCTATTGGACATGACAAAGTCCATGATGGCGCAGGCTAATTTACCTATCTCCTTTTGGGGAGATGCGTTATTAACTGCTACCTATATATTGAATAGAGTGCCTTATATGTCAGTGCCTTCCACTCCCTATGAGCTATAGACCGGCTAGAAACCAAACTTTTATCAGTTACGACCTTAGGGTTGTGCTGCATTTATAAAAGATTATTTTAACAAGTTTGGTAAACTGGGTTTAAAAGGCAAGAAATGTATCTTTATAAGATAGAACACTCCAAAGGGTATGTGTAAATTGGTGAATTGGAAGATGGAAGTTGATGTTGCCTAAATTTGTATGTCTACGTTAAACACTTGAATTTATGAAGGGGTTACAAGAAATACGGTAAAATACGATGAAAAGTAAGTAAATAAAGAGAACAATAATAGACAAGAAAGTAAAGAGCTTTTATTCCTTGAGAATAGTCGGATTCAGTGGTGAATCGCTTGATGCACAATATAATTTAAGGAGGGGTATTTATAGCAGTGGATACACAGTCCTAATTAAGGTAAAATACAAAGACTAATTAGGCTCATGGCCCTAAATCTCAAGGCGGTAGTATATACGAAACCTTAATTAGGAGACTGTAGCCCTAAGGCGGCAGGATGTATGCCTTGTGTCCTACGCCCGTACCGCCTGAACGGCCATAACTCGTAGAGCAGACATGTATCTAGTGTGCCCGATGACTTGTAGGATAAGTCTAGTGTCGGCAGTTGGACTTTTGTCCCCGTAACAATAGGTGGCGTATTTTTCCCTACACAGTCAGTCTCCGCACTGCTGAGTACTGACGCAAGCACTCGGGTAGTAAAAGTGGTGTGAAAGATATCTCACCGACTCCTTGAAACCCACAGTCTCTTTGACCAAGACTGATGCTGATTTATTCAAGAAATCCATGTGTCTTCATCTGGTTGGTTGACGTCAATTATATGCACCTTTCCAAGAATACTTTCTGCTGCACCGAATCATTTCATATCTCAAGCCATAATTATGCTTGACCGTTTCATGATCCATTCCTATCTCTTTCAGCCTATAAATAAGGGCCACATGATAGTGGTAGAATCACATCCCTCTTTCAAAAAAAAAAATACTTCATCTTCTTCAAAGTTCTTTATGAAAGACTGGTTCTTCTATCTTCAAAAATATTTTTCTTTGATTCTGGTTTGATATTCCCAGAAAGACTTCTTCACTTTGAATGGATGGTGCATTAGAAAACTGTAAGGAAGAGATCATCTATGATTCCCTTCTTCCCTTTCTCCATCCATGATTGGATAAATGGACTCCCCTGAGTCATAGAGTCCGATCGGGATCCTAATGATGTTCTTCAGAATATCGTCATTGTGGCATGCGCACTGATTATGGTGTGCTTTTCTTCTAACACAGTAGTTGCTGTGATATTCCTCTTGTCATGCGGAGTCAGGACGCTCGGCCCTTTCAGTTGTCATGAGGCTTCTCCGCCAGGATTTTTCTGGTGCTCAAGTTGCCTCTTTGATGGAGTAGGGTTGAAGCCTACTCAGTTTGCAAGAAGCATGTGACTTTTTGAGGATTGTTTCTTTGCACTAGGTGCGCCTTTTGATTCAGATTGTTTGGGACCGAAACTAGTTCTTCAGTATCATTCAATCGAAGCTAAGGCTTGTCTTGCTTCTATCTTTACTTTTGTTGTTTTTCTTTCCACATTTCTCCAACTGCCTAGCTTCACCTCCGGTTTAGCTTGCACCAAACACCTACACTAAGAAACTATTCTCGAGAGACACTCGACTCTCGCAAACAGAATGATCAAGAAAAGATTGAAGTGCAACTTGGATTCGACCAAGTGAAATCAAGCCCGCACAAGGGGTTTTCATTGAAGAGCTCTCAAGCTTTCAAGTTTCATCATTCGATATTCAAGTTTTGCTAATAAAATAAATGACTAAGGGTGTATTTATAGTATCCCCTTTACATGTTATTAAATGACTAAAAGCCCACAAGTTGGGTTTAAAACACTAAAGTCCACACAAGGCTATAATAGGGAATACACACAAAATTAGCCAAAAATCCCGTCATGGAGTAACAGGGCCAGGTGCCCTACCTGGGCATTGGGGCACTCCGCTTGGCCAGTGGGGCGGTCTACCTCAAGAAAGATATAGAGAAGGCATTATCAACTAGGCAGTCCGCCTGGTTCTTTGGGCGGTCCGCCTGATGTTGTATCTTTGCAAGCGCTCACGTGAAAGTCCTTCAAGTCATCTCCAAATCCTCCATCTTCGAAGCTCTTCCAAACAAACGATGGGGGAGCATTTTGGGTCTCTTTAGCTTGGCTCCGAGTGAATGGTCTCGAGGCATCTTGGATGGCATCAATCTTCCCTTCTCCGAAGCTCTTGATCTCGCATCCTGTGTGTCCTCCAAGCTCGGCTCTTGATGGTTGGTGCTTGAACCCAATTTGGCCTGCATCATCCTCCCCTTCTTGAAAGGATTTCATCCTCGAAATCAAACCATCAAGACCTACAAGCTAAGACAAACAAAAACACAAAAAAAAAAACTTCCTACTACGGAAGTAAGTTAGTGCAAGCCGTGTGGAAAACACACTCTTATGGTGTAGCCAAGTATCAATGATAATGAAAAAGCTCATGTCTACCAAGGAAACAACAAGTACTTGACTTAGCAAAGAAATTCACTCAACACAGGAACAAGCAAAAAGATCATTATGACATGGAAAATGCGAGTTCAAATTATTAAAAATCCTATGATCCCTAAGCTCATTACCAACACACCAAACCTTCAACGCAATAGCTTCACAATGTAGCACATTGGTTTTGTTATGCTCAACTCTCAAACTGTGATCATCATATGGAATGGAGTATGGACAATAGCTCAACCTACAACTAGCATCAATCACTCCACTCCCCTTCTTAAAAGCACCAAGAGATAGCTCTGCACCTCCAAATTCACCCTTAGGACAACCCTCCTCACAAGGCAAACTCTTAAGAAGGCATTAATAATGGTTTCCTCATCAGCATAACCCAAGCAACCAAGAGTAGGGTCACTAGAAGAACCATCCACCTCACTCACAATCTCAAACAAAGAGTTGTCTAAGGAGTCAAATCCTTCACACCATGGAGGTTCTAACTCATTCTCAACTCTAGTTCGATACAAATCACCACCACAAATAAAGTTGCCCTCAAACAAAGGATTAGTAAAAGTAGACATCTCAACTTCATTTTAAGCAAAGGTGAAGTATCAAAACTAGGTTCATCACTTACACATGAGGTGTCATCATAGATAACCCTATCCATCTCATGCTATAGAGACTCCTCAAGGTCAATACCATCCTTACTACGACACTCATATCCACCAAAATCAATTATATCAATAAGGGTAGAGTCAAACAAATCATCTTCCCCTTTATCAAATATGGGTGGGGTGTCATAACAAGGGTCACAAACAAGGTCAACTACCACTTCTTCACTAAAGAGAGGTTCTTTCAATATCGGGCTCACATCATGATATGGCTTTTCATTCCTCTCAACTAGTGGTTCACATGCACACAAAAGTTGACCATTAGACTCTTCAATAGTTGCAAGTCCAATAGATGCATTACAAGAACTAACTAGCATTGAGTCCTCACAAGACAAGGAACCAACATGCTCATGAAAAGGTGAAGAAACACTTACATTTGAGTTGCTTCCTTGAGCACTCATAGAACTTGAAGTATCATGTTCAACTTCCTCTTCATGAAGCTCACAATGAGGATCTTCATCTCTTTGCCTTCCTTCCAAAGCACATAACTGAGGCTCCATTAGATTGCCTCCAAGAGTACCTACAAAAGCCAATACAAAAAGAAGAAGAAGAAGAAGAAGAAGAAGAAGAAGAAGATATAGCATGGTTAGAACAAAGGGTGTCCTCACTCTCATTTTGTCTTTCCTCTCCTCTCCTTTCTTTCATCTTTCTATCAAGGCCAAGTGTAGATTTGGGTGACAATCCACTGACATCACTCCTCACTTCCTCTCTTTTTTCCACTCTAGGATTGTCACTGGTCACTCCCTTACTCCTCTCTATCTTTTGTCTCTCATTTTCAAAAGAATTGGGATGAGGTTCAAGATTGTCCTCATTTAGAATAGAGTGACTCTCCTTTTCAACTTGCAATGGCATGACAATAAGATTTACGACTTTGGGCTCAAGTACCATGGGTGGCTTAGCTTTAGCCACTTCCTTAAGCTCTCTCATGCGCCTATAGTCTTCACTTACTTGCTTCAGCATCAAGGGTTTGAGTACATACCTCTTGCCCCCATGTTTAGCCATGTAAGTGTTGGTTCGACCATCATGAACTACACTTCGATCATATTGCCATGGCCTACCAAACAAAAGATTGCAAGGCTAAGTCATCAAATTTTGTGCTTTTTGATCCCCAGTTGCTATGGGGAACAAAGGACGAATGGTACCACATCAAACATGACCTTATCTCGATAGTTTCTAATATTGAACTCGATCAAGACTTGTTTCACCACTTTCAACTCTCCACACTCACTCAACCATGGTAAACGGTATGGATGTGGATGCTTTAGAGTAGGCAACCTTAATTGGGAAACCAAAGATTGGTTCACTATATTAGCACAACTTCCCGAATTGATGATCATTAAGCACACTTCCCCTTTCACTCTACATCTCGCATGGAAGATATTCCCCCTTTGAACATTCTCTTCCTCCTCCTCAAAGAATATGGTACCCAAACTCCTCCTAACCACAAGGAACAAGTTAGGATCATCACCTTCCGCCTTAGCTTCTTCACAAGCAACTGACTCAACATTATCTCCGAGAGGTGCAACATTTTTACGGAGTCTAGGGAGTGGATCATTTCCTTGGGGATTGCCCAAGTAGTGGGGAATGCCCACTTGTTGGGGAATGCCCAATGCCCAATCTTTACGGACTACACCTTGGGGAATGCCCAAGATGTGGGGAATGCCCAATGCCCTATCATTAAAGGCTTGCTCTTTTCTGGCTTCCTTTGGGACACTCGGGGTCCCTTCTCTTTCAAGGCTCTCAAGCCTCAAGCTTATGGATTTCACCTCAGCCAAGAGGTAGGCCAAAGTGCTCTCGGGGACCTCAACGGTCTCGTCAACGTCTCCGGCTATGTACCTACAATAACCAAAGACTAAAGAAAAAGGTTAGAATAGAAACCCCACTCACTCCCTCACTTTCGAATGTCACTTGGGTACACTCAATTTAGTGAGTTGGATCACTCAAGCTTGATTTCAAAGGCTTCCTTGTAGTTGAATAACCTCCTCATTAACCAATCAAGTTCACAAGAACCAAATACTCTTTGGGAAGAGTAGAATTGATATGACTCTATGGACGAACGACTATATGAGTGAGCACTTTAAGCAAAATATTCTACGAGTCTTCTTTGAATTCTAATCTCCTCTACGCACGAATGTCTTAAAAGCTCAATGAACTAGTACTAATCAAGTAGAAGTTTTACTCTAAAAGTACTAGCTGAAGGCAATGCAAGCAAACAAAACACGAAACCCTACGAAACAAACTACCCACACCCCGACACAGGGCTAGGCGCTCCGCCTGGACCAAGATACTGAGAGTGTGTTGATGATTGGGCGGTCCACCCAAGGCTCTAGACGGTCCGCTTCAAGCTGAAACTACAACTTTTCGAGACGGGTTTTTGGTTCTTTTGCACCCAAATTTCCAACAATTTCAAAGTGTGTCTCAAATCCAATGGTAACCAAAGTTGTATTCAACTATTGCACACAATCCCCAATGGTTTTTAACCCCAAAAAATCAATACAAGTGCTTCGATTCATGTTCGAGCAAATTTTCAAGGGTTTTTAAAAAATTTTGGATTTGATTCTTCAAATTTTTTATTCACAACTCCGAATTAAGATATTTTGGTACCAAATGAATGGGAAAAATAGATCAATAACCAATGATTTTCAACCCAAACAATCAAAAAACAAGCTTCGATTCGAGTTTGAAGCAAGATTTCAAGGGTTTTCAAAAATGGGGTTTTGATTCTTCAAGTTTTGAATCTCTACACTAAAACACGATATAAGGGTACCAAAAGAATGGGAATATGATAGAGAACAAACCTCAATAACTTTTGTTGATTGGGTGTCAAAATCCAACAAGTTCTATAAATTTTTTTTGAAGTTTTCTAGTTTTTTTCAATTTTTTTCTTCTTTTTCAAGATAATAACAACAATAACAATAAGAACAACAAGAAGTAAAGATACTAGGCATGATGAACAGGATGAGGATTTGTAAGAACAAAACCTAGTCATGCTCTGATACCAACTAATGCGGGAAAAAATACGGAAGCAATAAAGTAAAGATAAAAGTGAGACGTGGCTCGAACGATTACCTAAGTAGCACCGAAGAATTATGTTTCGATACACCTCGTGATGCAATATAAAATGGCGTAGTTCCCAACCATCAAAAGCCAAGCTCGAGAGCACAAGGGATACGAGTCAAGGCCTCCGGAAACGTCTTGAAGATCATGCATTTGAGCGCCAAGGACACAGGAAACAGGGCAGAAGCAGGGCAGCCCAAAATAGGGCAAAACAGGGCAGCACACTGGGAGCTTACTGCCTGCCGAAGAACAACTGTTCTTCGCGATCGCGACACTGCCTGCGCGATCGCGAAGAGGCCTTGGTTGCCCTGCGCGACAGCGCCCCTTTGAGCGCGATGGCGAGGAGGAGATACCCAGCTTGTCCTGCGCGGTTGCGAGCTCTGTTGTGCGATCGCGATGGGTTAAATCATGTGCTTCGTGATCGCGAGCTCTCCTAGCGCGATCGCGATGAAGAGGAGCTGAGCAGCGAGCCAAAAACAGCTGCAGGGGCAATTTTGTCCATTTATCATTGTAAATGTATAAATAGCACATTAGCTCTTCATTTTTATTAGCTAGCTATTATAGAAGATAGAATTGAGAGAGAACGTTGAAGAGGCCAAGCCCTTCGAGTTTGAAGCCCGAGGCTTCGTTTATCTATGTACTTGGAAACTATGGGAATCGACACCTAGTTTAGTCTATTGTAAGGTTCAAGTTTCCCTTTCTCCCTCTTGAATTCGATCCACATAATTGAATTGAATTCGATTCTTTCTTCTATTTTCTTGCCTTCCTAGTCTCGATTTCTTGTTATCTTTATCGCTTCTGCATATTTGTATCGTGTTTAGCTTCCGCTTGTTTTCCATTGCATCAGTTGGTATCAGAGCATGGCTAGGCTTCGTTCTTATGAATCCTCGGTCTTGTTCTTGTCATTGTTGTGTTCGTTTTGTTTGTTCTTGAAAAATTGAAGAAAAACAAAAAAATCGAAAAACTAGAAAAGTTGAAAAAAAAAATTGGTTGATTGGATTGGATACGAATCCCCGAGTGTTAAAAAGTATTGGGGTTTGTTCCTTATTGTATTCCCATCGTTTTGATACCCATATCTCGTGATTTGGTGCTACGATTCAAAAATTTCGAAAATCAAAATCCAAAAGTTTGAAAATTCTTAAAAATGCTTCAATCTTTAATCGAAGCTTGTTGTTGTTATTTGGGGTTGAAAAACTATTTGGGATTGATGATATTAGTTGTATACACGTTTGGGTATCGTTGGTTTTGTGTATCGGGTTGAAATCGAGCCAAAAAGTTGGCCAAAAATCGCCAAAACCTGTTGTGGAGTTGCTGGAAAAGTTGCAGGAATTAACCCTTCGCGATCGCGAAGAGTAATTCTCCGATAGCGAAGAGCAAAATTAAATTTTGAAATTTTAACCCTTCGCGATAGCGCGCGTATGGTCGCGATAGCGATGAACAAAAAATTCTAGAATTCCAGTTTTGGGACAGAACGTTCGCAACAGCGTCCGAGCAGTTTCCAAACATCTAAACTACAATTGGACCATTAAATATGATGAGTTTCTAGATCACAAACGATATTTCATCCAATTCCGAATCCGTTTGGTGCCAATTCGAGTCAAATCTTTTATGTCCCGTTTTCTACCATACCTCTTGGCTAGTGTTTCTAAGGTAATTGGCCTACTTGAAAGACACTAATCCTTTAGTGTATTAGGGTATTCGTGCGTAGAGGAGACTAGAATTCAAAGAAGAGTCGTAGAACTCTTTTTGGCCTCAAGTGCGCACTTTAAATAGCCGTCCGTACATCGAGTCTCATTAATTCCATTCCGAACTTTAACTTGGACATGCTAGTTGTGATTACCTTGGTTCCCAAGTTGATAAGGCCTCGCTCTTGAGTGTACATATATTGAGTGATACACATGAGGGAGTGACTTTTGGGAGGTTTTGTTCTTTGGTGTTGCAACAATGTCGGATGTTGATTGTGGGGATTATGGCTCATGCGGGGATGATGCGAGTTGCTATGACTCGTATGGTGATGATGGAGACTATGGTTCCTATGAGGGTGATGATGGCCATTACTATGATGATGGAAACCATGGCTCCTATGTTGATGAAGCGGTTCACTATGATGATCGTGAGATTGATGAAGACTATGAGGCTTGTGATAAAGAATGTGATGATACCTATGCTTCTAGTCAAGAAATCGAAGATGGTGACGCTTCAAGGTACATTGATCCTACTTACTCTACTTGTGATGAATTTGAGCATGATAGTGACATAGATAGAGTTGATGATGATGTTAAGTATATGAATTGTCCTTATGCATCTTCTCTTGGTGTTGCTAATGGAGTACAAGGGAGTAGTGGAGGACCTTCCATTAGTATGGGAGGTGGTGGTGGTTGTTCCGTGGGAAAAAAGAAGCTTGCATCTTCTAGGTACGCTAAGCGACCTAATGCTTCTAATTCCCATGTGGAGGGTGGTATGATAGATGGTGTTGCTTTTGCTATAAAAGGGTTATATGCCGTGAGGGGCGTGGATGGTTGTAGTAGGAGTAGTACTACGGGCTATGGAACCAAGGCGAGAGGCACTTATGGGTTCCATGGCGAGGTTCCTTCCTCGACTTCCAACAACACTTCTAATGTTGGGAGAGTGACGGGAAGTGGAGATTGTTCTAGTGGTGTTGCCACTAGTGGAGGGATAAGGAAGACCCAAGTTGTTGATGTTGACACTTGTGGGCGTCCAAATTCTCATTTAGATGCCAATGTACAAAACTTGGGTAGGCGTAGGTTCGTTGTTGAGGTAGATGGTATTGGAGGGAACTTGCTCTAGATTGGTGATACTGATGCCAATTGTATTAGCACCTCTTTGGTTGATAGGCTTAGGATACCATGTCATAAGCTAGAGCATCCTTATGAGTATGATGGAGTGTGGGTTTCTAAGGAGGCTCGGGTACTCATATCTCATAGGAATTATAAATGCTATGTATGGTGTGATGTGTATCCCATGCGTCATATTGATGTGTGGATAGGTGAGCCGTGGTTGGAGGGGAAGAGAGTGCAATATAGTGTGGTGAAGGATGCGTATCTTCTGAGCATAGGGCAAAGGGTTTATGACTTTGTGCCTTATCGGGCAAGGGGCCGAGTGCCTACTAGTACACCTTCTTTGGCAATGCAAAGGAGCAAGGAGTGAGATCTTCATTCCATGGGTAAAGTTGAGCAATCAAGGAGTCCTACAATTACGAGAAGAGGTGGGATAAGTTGATGCAATACGAACCAGGCTCACCTGTTCGATTCATCAAGATAGTCCACCGAGGAGTCACATGACGCCCACGATCAAAGTGTGGCCGGAATGGAAGATGTCGAAGACTGCCTCGCCGAGCAACAACGTTGGAAATCCACCGAGCAGACAACAAGTGACCGTTGCTGACACTGACTTCGGAAGCTATGAGACCGAGCACAACTTATGAAAGCTCAACGATCAAGTTTGAGCCCGAAGGAGGAAATGACAAGCTCGAGCCCGAAGCTGAAAGCAACCGAACCAAAGAAGAACGACGCCGAGCAGTGAATCGACCGAAGGGCTACAAATGTGTCCGAGGCAGGAGAGCGTTCGGTTCCAATTGTGACCGAGGCAAACAGGCGTCCGAATCCAATGTGTTCGAGCTGAGCTGCCGAACACATAAAACTGCTCCAGCCCTGCGTGGCTTTATCTCATTGGTCGCCTGTGACCATTTTACTATTTTGCCCTTTTATTGTTGTCTATATAAACTCCTAGCATAGCTCATTAGGAGCCAGTTTTTAGTGGATATTGAATTTAGAGAATAGAGATAGAATTGGCCGAGCCATTCTTGTTGAAGCCCGAGGCTTCGTGTATGCCTTCTTAGGCTTGGAACCTAAATGGATTTCATCCCTAATATGAATCCTTGTTAGGTTCAAGTTTCATTTTCTCCCTTGGGTAATCAATCAATGTCTTGATTCGGATTATCCATTCTTTCTTCTATTTCTGTTCTCCCCCATCCCTGATTTCTTGTTATCGTGGTTACTTTATTGCTTCCGCATCTCTATCTTTATCATTTCCGCGTCGTGTTCTTGTTGTTTCCGATTGCAAGCTTGTCTTCGGATTTAGGTTGCATCAGTTTGGTATCAGAGCAAGGATTGGAATTCGTTCTTACGAATCCACGTTCCTTGTTCAATCTATCTTTACTTTTCTGTTGGTGTTCTTATTTTACCAAAAAAAAAAAGTGAAAAGAAGAAAATTCAAAAATTTGTGTTGATTGTTGATTGTTTGGATTAAACAATCACATATTCGGAGTCACCACTGTCTAAGATATCGATTGATTACCCGACGTACAACATTTGTAACTAGGGTTTTTCCGTCGTTTTGGACCGTGTTCTTGACGTGGTAAAGTTGAATTCGAACCCCAGTTGTGTTTTGGTGTTTATCGAGGAAAACTGGTGGTTATTGATATATTTGGGGCGATTTTGTGCTTAAAAAATCGAAGTTCCACTGCTTGTAGACACTGTCTGTACGCCGAAAACTTGTTGACATTGTTAACATAGTACGGACGACGTGAGCTGTGTTCTTAGCTCCACTTGGAACTGGAGTGTTCTCCGACGTTGTAAAACCGGAGACAACCCAAATCGTGAGCTTAATCTGTTGTTAGTGGACTGTGAACGAATCGTAAATTGTCCGTACACCGGAGTAAAGGTTCACTGTTCCATTGAAGAAGAAAGGGGTAAACTGTTAAAATCTAAAACTCCAGGTGAAAAGTTGTCGGCTAGAAAAGGGAAAGCGGATAAGGCTAAACCCTATCTGAACCGAGGAGGAAACACTTGTACCGAGGTCACGTGTTCGGTAAATTCCGAAGCGGAACCGAGGAAGAGGTAGATTCTCTTAGGATATCACTTTCCTTGTCCGAAAATTCTCGATAGTGGATCTCTGGAGTGATTCTTCCTACTCGAGGTCGTACTATCGAATTTGAGCTTAATAGGAACTCGTGCGTGGGGTGACCGAAGTCCAACTTTGTAGATAATTCTTTTGACTCCCCGTGCGCAGTTAAATAGCTACCGTTCCATCGAGTCGTATAAACTCCTTCCGAACCTAAGCTTGGAAAGTACTAGTTGTGACTTATCACTTCGGTTTCCTAACATGTAGGCAAGGCCAACTTGAGTGAAAAAAGGCTAAGTGGTGAGAACATTAGAGTGAGGTCACAAAAGCCAACGACCTTAGTGTATACACGAGTGGAAAGAAAAATTGAGTGAACATTACTCGAGTGATACACGTGAGGGAGTGAACTTGTGAGGTCCTTTTCTCTTATTTGTTGCAGCTATGTCTTCGGATGATGGTAGCTACGGAGGGTATGATTCGTGTGGAGATGATGGAGACTATGGTTTCTACGATGGTGATGTTTGCTATAACGACACCGGGGACTATGGCTCTTACGAAGATGAAGCAGGTCACTATGGTGAATACGGAGACGAAGAAGACTACGAAGCCTGTGAAGAAGAACGAGAAGATTCTTATGCTTCGGGTCAAGAATACGAAGGTAGTGACGCTTCGAGGTATGATGACTCTACTTACTCTCATTGTGATGATCTTGAATATGATGAATGTGACATCGGGGAAGTCGATGACGAAGTTGATCAAGTGAACTATCCGATGTCATCTTCCGTCGGTGTCTCGTATGGAGCACAAGGGAGTAGTAGAACTCCTTCCATCGGGTTGGGAGGAGGTGGTGGAGGTTGTTCCATGGGAGGAGGAACACTTGCAACCCTGAGTCGTGACACACGATTCAATGCTTCCAATTCCTATGGGAAGGGTGGCTCGAGGAGCACTGGTGGTTGTGGACCCGAGGAGGGTAGAGGAGGTTTCTACCGAACTCCTTCTCCGAGGAGAAGTTCTTATGGCTTCCATACTACAACTCCTTCCTCGACTTTCAACAATACTTCTAATGTTGAAAGAGTGAAAGGAAGTGGGAGATATCCTTGTGGTGTTGCCACTAGTGGAGGAATAAGAAGAACCCAAGGTGTTGGTCTTGATGGATTGGGACACTCGAGTTCTTACTTGGATCTTCCTATACGAAACTTGGGTAGAAGCAGGTTCGCTGTTGAGGTGAATGGTTAAGGAGGAAATTTGCTCAAGATTGGAGGTACCGATGTCAATCGCATTAGCGCTTCTTTGGTACGGACTCTAAAAATACCATGCTATAAATTGAAACATCCTTATACGTATAAAGGAGTGAGGGTTTCATATGAAGCTCGAGTGCTCATATCCCATAGAGATTATAGCGAACATGCTTGGTGTGACGTGTATTCCATGCCTGATTTGGATGTTTGGCTAGGGGACCCATGGTTGCACAACAAACAGTTGCTATATATTGATGAGAGGGATGTATACCTTGTGTACAACGAAGAGTTGCAACTGCTATATGAGTTTACGCCTCATGGGTTGAAGGGAAAGATGTCCATTAGTGCATATGTTTCGGTTTTACAGATGAGAAAAGAGCGAGAACTCCAATCCAGGATCGAAAGAGTGCCATCGAGGAGTCCTACGAACACAAGGAGCAGTGGGAAAAGAGCAAGAAAAGAGTCGACCGAAGTCAATGCATTGAACCCGAAGCCACAAGTTTCGAAGCCAAGTGGTTCATCGACAACAAAAGAGGAGACCTCGGTTGATGAGTCTTCGAGTCCTAGACTTCGGGTTGATGTTAAAAGTCCACCTACTCCAGCTATGGGTATTCTTGGGCCTCGACCCAACTCACACGAATATGAGAGACAAAAGATCGAGAGGAGTAAGGGAGTGACCGGTGACAACTCTCGAGAGGAAAAAGGAGAGGTTGTGTCGAGTTATGTGAGCGAGTTGTCACCACCCGAACCCACACCCGACCTTGAAAAGAAAATGAGGGAAAAGAAAGAGGGAAAAAGAATTATTGAGAGTGAGGACACCCCTTATTCTAACCTTAACCCTTCATCTTTTTCTTCTACTTGTTTGGATTCTTGTGTAGGTACTCTTGGAGGCAAACCGAAAGAGCCTCAACTTTGTTCCGAAGTAGATAGACAAGGTGAAGAAAATCTTTCATGTAAGCTTCACGGTGAAGAGACAACTTATGACACTCCGGAGGCAGTGAGGGAGACCGAAGGCCACTCCGAGGTAAGTGTTCGATTTCCTTCCCGTGAGCATGATACTTCCTTGTCTTGTGAAACTGCTAGAGAAAACTCCATGCTAGTTGATGATTTGTATGACTACAATGTGTTTGCAACTAGTATAGAGTCGAATGGTCAACTTGTTAGCGAATGTGAACTACTAGTTGAGAGGAATGATAAGCCACATCATGATGTGAGCTCGATCTCCATCGAACCTCTCTTTAGTGAAGAAGTTGTAGTTGACCTTGCTTGTGACCCTTGTTATGACACACCACCAATCTTTGATAAAGGGAAAAGTGAGTTGTTTGATCATACCCTTGTTGAAGTTATTGCCTATGGTGGATCTACGTGTTGTAGTGAGGATGATGATACCCTTGAGGAGTCCTTAGTGGATGAGTTGGATCGGATTATATTCGATGACTCCTCAAGTGTGGACGATGACCTGGGTTCGGATGCACCTTTGATGGGTAGTGAACTTGTTTTCACTAATCCTTTGTTCGAAAGAGATAGTGATATGCATTCGACTCGAGGAGTACCACCACGGTTTGTAGAGCTTAACCCCTTCGATAATCCATTATTTGAGACCTTCTTCGGAAGCTTGTCTAATGAGAAGGATTGTCTTGAAGGTGATTTGGAAGGTGAAAAGCTATCTCTTGGTGTGAATAAGATTTCTTTTAAGAAGGGGAGTGGAGAATTCGATGTTAGTTGTCGAGTCAATCATTTCACTTACTCCATCCCACATGTTGATCACACCTCGAGTATTGTGCATACCGAAGTCCATAAGCCCCATGGTAATGAAAGTAAACTAAGGGCTTGGTATGATGACCATGGGTTTAGAAGTAATAGGTCCTTTGATCACATCTTACATGCAAAGTTTCCTATTGATCTCTTCGATTACTCATGTGTTCGATACAGTTTCTATTTGAGCCAAGAACTTGTTGTTTCCTTCGGAGATATAGGCTGTTTGATTTGCATTGATGCTTGGCTCTATCATAAGAGTGTGTTTTCCACACTTTTAAACACTAACCTACTTTCGAAGTAGGAAGCTTTGTTTGTCTCTGCTTTGTTTGCAGGTCTTATCGGTTTGATTTCGAGGACGAAATCCTTTCAAGAAGGGGAGGATGATGCAATACGAACCAGGCTCCCCTATTCGATTCATCAAGATAGTCCACCGAGGAGTCACATGACGCCCACGATCAAAGTGTGGCCGGAATGGAAGATGTCGAAGACTGCCTCGCCGAGCAACAACGATGGAAATCCACCGAGCAGACAACAAGTGACCGTTGCTGACACTGACTTCAGAACCTATGAGACCGAGCACAACTTATGAAAGCTCAACGATCAAGTTTGAGCCCGAAGGAGGAAATGACAAGCTCGAGCCCGAAGCTGAAAGCAACCGAACCAAAGAAGAACGACGCCGAGCAGTGAATCGACCGAAGGGCTACAAATGTGTCCGAGGCAGGAGAGCGTTCGGTTCCAATTGTGACCGAGGCAAACAGGCGTCCGAATCCAATGTGTTCGAGCTGAGCTGCCGAACACATAAAACTGCTCCAGACCTGCGTGGCTTTATCTCATTGGTCGCCTGTGACCATTTTACTATTTTGCCCTTTTATTGTTGTCTATATAAACTCCTAGCATAGCTCATTAGGAGCCAGTTTTTAGTGGATATTGAATTGAGAGAATAGAGATAGAATTGGCCGAGCCATTCTTGTTGAAGCCCGAGGTTTCGTGTATGCCTTCTTAGGCTTGGAACCGAAATGGATTTCATCCCTAGTATGAATCCTTGTTAGGTTCAAGTTTCATTTTCTCCCTTGGGTAATCAATCAATGTCTTGATTCGGATTATCCATTCTTTCTTCTATTTCTGTTCTCCCCCATCCCTGATTTCTTGTTATCGTGGTTACTTTATTGCTTCCGCATCTCTATCTTTATCGTTTCCGCGTCGTGTTCTTGTTGTTTTCGATTGCTAGCTTGTCTTCGGATTTAGCTTGCATCACAAGTGCTACAAAGGAGTTGATGAATGTCAATAAGGTGAACCAACCACAAGTTGCAAAACCAAGTGGTTCACCAACAAAGAAGAAGGAGACCTCAAGCGATGAGTCTCCAAGTCCTAGATTCCGGGTTGACGTGAAGAGTCCACCTACTCCGGCTATGGGTATTCTTCGGCCTCGTCCCAATTCACCCGAATTTGAGAGACAAAAGATCGAGAGGAGTAAGGGAGCGACCGGTGACAACTCTCGAGTGGAAAAAGGAGAGATTGTGTTGAGTGATGTGAGTGAGTTGTCGCCACCCGAATCTACACCTAACCTTGGAAAAAAAATGAGGGAAAAGAAAGAGGAAAAAAGAAAAATTGAGAGTGAGGACACCCCTTATTCTAACCTTAACCCTTTATCTTTTTCATCTATGTGTTCGAGTTCTTGTGTAGGAATTCTTGAAGGCAAACCAATGGAGCCTCAATCATGTTCTGAGATGGAAAGGCAAGGTGAAGGCTATTCCGAATGTGAGCTACAAGGTGGAGACATTCATGATACTTCAAAGGTATGTGTTAGTTCTTCCCTCCTTGAGCATGATACTTCCTTGTCTTGTGATGTTGTTAGTGAGAACCCTAGGCTGATTACAATATGTTTGCAACTAGTGTAGAGCCTTTGGGTCAACTTATGTGTGAAAATGAACCACTAGTTGAGAGGGTAGAAAAGCCACATCATGATGTGAGCCAGGTTTTCATTGAACCTCTCTTTAGTGAAGATGTTGTAGTTGACCTTGTATGTGAACCTTGTTATGACACCCCACCCATATTTGATAAAGGAGAAGATGACTTGCATGATTATCCAATTCTTCCCTTTGATTGCTTACTTGCATGACTTGCATGATTATCCAATTCTTACCTTGAGGAGTCTCTTGAGAATGAGATAGATCGACTTGTGTCCGATGACTCCTCAAGTGTAGATGTTGTCGTTTGAGAACTTCACCTTTGCTTGTTGATGAACTTGAGGAGTGTGCCTATACTAATCCTTTGTATGAGGGCAACTTCAATGAAAATGGTGAATTGTATCAAACTAGAGTAGAGTGTGAATTTGGACCTCCGTGGATTGGAATGCCTAACTCTATAGATAATCTGTTGTTTGAGGCATCCCTTAGGAGTTTGTCTATTTCCGAGGGTTGTCTTGGGGGAGTATTTGGAGGTGAGGAGGTGACACGACCCGAAATCCGGTTAGGCCGTGCGGGCACCCGACATCCTCCCCTAGACCTGTCGGGCGAACCCTTACCAATTAAATTAGGAAAATAAATATAATAATTCAGAAATAAGGACAAGACTTAAAAAAACATAGAGATACTGATACCTTTAAGCTGTACAAAAGAAATTACAGCTGACTACCCAATATACTAGGTTTAGGGCTATCCAGACTAGACATCTAAGAGTAAGAAAGAAGACAGATACCTCCTAAAGGGAGCAAAATGCATCTGAAATAATAAACAATAAATTGGTGGCCATCCGGAATAAAAGCTGGCTCACCCTGACAGCTGAAGTCTTCTTCGCTCCTTCACAACGTGGCAAACTCAATCCTGGAGCGAACCTGCCGAAACGAAATAGATAGACAAAACGAACAACAAACAAGGGTGAGTCAAGAGGACTCAATAAGTGGGGCAGACTAGCCACCTCAAAGAATAGGATAGCTAGCCAGGGAGAAGAAAAAACAGATAATCTAAATCCATCTTATTTGAACTATAAACAGGCAGAGCCAGATAATAACTGAAAACACGTATGGAATCATAAACAGCCAGGGACATGAGGTAGACAGAACATATAGATATCCTGAATATGTCGACAATAAGAAATACATCCTGTTGCGGCGTGCAACCCGATCCATATATTTATACTGTTGCGGCGTGCAAGCCAATCCGATCCATGTATTTATAATTTCGAGACGTGCAACCCGGGATACGAGCCAGAAATATATACGCAAACTGAGATACGTTCACAACATGGTATACCTACCGCATATATAAAACACAACACAATACACACAATAGTCAGTATGCGGTGCAATGAGATGGGATGAATGCGGTATGATGCAATGCAGTCACATATGTCTGATACCTATCTCCGGCGCGGGACTCTCATCGTCTACCAGGAGATATATGCAATAATGACCCTTCACCGGCTCGGGACTCTCATCGATTACCGGGAAGTATATGTAATGATGACCCTTCACCGGTGCGGGACTCTCATCGCCAACCGGGAAGTATATGCAATAATGACCCTTCGCCGGTGCGGGACTCTCATCGCCAACCGGGAAGTATATGCAATGCTCAAAACCAGAGTGCAATGCTCATATGTTCAATGCAATACCAACTACAGGGCATAACATATAATATACACTGTAAATTCAAAGCTAAGGCGTAATGAGTACGCCTATCGGCAGCTACACACGTAAGAAAACACGTGGTAGAAAATCCACGAGGCCAAGTGCCTCCAAAGAAATGGATATAAACAATTACCTTGTTACAAAGTTAGCACAATTACTCAACAACCGCTTTGTCCTTTGATTTCATTGCCAAACGATCCCACTCTATTCAATGAGCAGAAAAATATATCAAATACGGATAAAGGCTTCATTCCTCACATCTTAGGGCAATCCGGGTAGGAACCTGACACCCTATTCACATACGCAATACGCAGGCCAGGCCTATGTACAGGGTTTATGGTCACATAACCAAACCCCAAATAAATTATATTTATATGTTTCCCAGAATGCACTGAGTACGAATATATAATTAATTCCATTATCGGGGTCCATTTGACCCTTTAAACTATCAATTTACGTCATTAGGGCAATGTCTAATATCCCTATTTTTACCGTAAAAATATATTCAAACATACGTAATAAACTCAAATAATATATTAGGATCATTACCTGAATGTTTCAGGGTGAAAATTCTACTTTTCTCTGACCCCTTTTCTTATTTTCTGGCATTTTTTTCTACCGCGTCATTTTATTTTCTTTCTCCTTCGTATACTGCTCATCTCTCTGTTTAAGTTCGTCCTTAGCATAACTAAGGACCACCATCTTCATTGTTTTCTTTCTTTTTTTTTGTTTTTTACTTATTTTGTCTTTCACTCTTTTTCTTTTATTTTAATTTCTTGTCGCGACGAAAATTAAAACGGTACCCTTTGATATTTGAAATAATTTCAACTTTTGCATACCAGTTATACAAAATATACGTAACATACTCGCGAAGACGGATCTCAAATCGGACTCCCGAAACTCAAGATGCGAATTTAAATGGGAAAAGGTCAAATTATTTAACTTTCGGCATTTTAGCGGAAACTAGCCGAACAACATCGAAATTCACTTTCGAAAGTTCATAAAAATCACAAATAATCATACGAACCTAACGGCGCTTTCGGATTCTGAATCGGAGCTCATTCGGCAAAACCGATCTCGAAAATCTCTTTTTAATATTTATCGCCAATAAAAACTGAAACCTTCTTCCGATGCCTACCAAACGAGGTCTGATTTAGCTCAAATTTTACAGACAGGTCCTAATGGACATTACAAATATTTTAAAATTATCAGCACGCCAATCGGAGTCCTAACTTCCGAAACGACTGACCGAGGTCGTTTCATTCTCCTCCACTTAAACTCTCGTTCGTCCTCGAACGAGCCTAAGTCTAAAGCAAGATTCACGCAGATAGCAAGAGAACTTACACAACTTTCATAAACTATTCCACGGATATTATCTCACGATTACAAAATCAGAATTATGACACGCACATCAACCCCTTGGATAAAAACATAGCTGGATAATACTTTCCTCGATCACGAGAGGAGAGTTTTACATTTTCGAAGCAAAGATATACTGAACTTTGAATGAGTTAACATGATGTAGACGATAATCACCTCTTCGATATACTTTTCGAGATAAAATAGGTCGATGGAACTAAGAATTAGCTCAGGCTTGATGCAATAGGGAGCTTTTGAAGTACCTTGTCATTACACACTATAGCAGATTTGATGCAAGCTATATTATTTTTACGAATGCACTTTGCAACATCTCAGTTAATTTTAGTGTTGCTCCTCAAGCTCCTTGTGGGAATATAGTTACTCACATCCTAATGTATGTCAAAGGTTCATCTGAACAAGGTCTATTGTATAAGGATAAGGATTATATAACTACTACTGGATAGTATTATGTAGACCAAGAATGATCTTCAGACTGAACATCTACCTCAGGGTATTGTCTTTGAATTGGAATTATTATGACTTGAAAAAGTAAATATAAAAGAGACATAGCAGAATTTGTGGCTCAATATTTTAATTGCCAGCAAGTTAAAGTCGTGTGCCCTAGGTTGGATCGTGAGAAAAGTGGTATCAACACCTCAGAGATTTAGTATTACCATTCAGTATTTGGAGGAACACTCCTCAACTTAAAGCACAAACTCATGCAGCCATTTGAATAGGAATAACCATCCTCGCACAGTCTGCTGGACTAAAGAAGATTTAGCTAAAAGCTGAACGTAGGCAGACCTAAGTTACCAACTACCCTTTCGAGTTGCCAAACAGCTGCAACTCTCAAGTTCACAACTCCATACCTTTGCTGTAAACACCACCGCCTGATGGATGGTACTTCTATATAAAAATTTCGGCAGAGTTTCCCCTGAAACTGGATGATCCGCAAAAACATAACCAGCACTATACTATACATGGGAATGGATACCCGGATAAACTGATATCCAAAACAATAATATGCTTACCCGGCTACAATAACACGTACTCTGGCTCAACACAGGGAACATCACAATAGGTTACTGATCGCCTAAGCTCACCAGTATCGAAAGAAGAAGAGATGACAATAAACTGAGGATAGAAATAATTAGATCTTTATGAAGCTCATCGTCTTATTTATTTGGCTACCAGAGCTAGACTACTTACAAGTCAAAGTAGCCCATGAATCGCAATTGAAGAAACAAATATTAACTGAGCTTTATGGAACAACATCCATGCCAATTTGACCTCCCAATAAGAAGGAACTCCAACAATTTACCAGAAAACCCTTTTATAACCCAGACAAGCTCATGGAATAACATGACTTTACTAGCGTTTCGAACCAAGAGGAGACACATAGAACGAATATTACTTACTAATCACTTTGCACCGGAAGAAATGATAACACTTTCTGATGGTGACGAATTAGGATCCCATTATCCTACCAACATTTAATTTCGAGGAGAGAGGTAAACTGAATTGACATAATAAGAGAAGGTGGCGTAACAAGATGCCAAGCAGATAATACTGACACTCACTCCTAAATCTTTCACATTTAAACCAGATAAATTAGTAGGGTCTCACAAATGCCCTGAATAAATCATACTAGAAGCTCACCCCTCTACCGCAACCACTTCTTAATGGAAACAACATCCCAGGGGACCATGGAAACATGATAAGATAAATGAATTCGAGATTAATCGGAAGAATCAAATCTTACTCATTTATAAGGGAAGAAGAAATACATGGGTCTACTACATCGGATACCTCAACATCCCGCCAGACTGGTAGTTCATAGAACTGTCTCTGCAGCTGAGCTGGGCCGCCACCTTGATAATTACTTCCAGAAGAATTACTGCCACCACGCTCTCGACCTCTACTGGATGGTGGCATCTCTTTGGCTGATTGAGATCTAAATGAAATCCCCTGCGACTGTGCAGGTGCCTGATGACGAGAGAAAGGCTGACTGCCTACTTTTCGGAGCAAGGGAAAACTCCTCAAAGGATAACCAGACACACGATAATGATAACACCTTTTCACTGAAAAAGGAAGCTGGACAGATTGCTGATAGCTGCAAAGAGAAAGCTGAGCCTAATCTTGATGAACTACTTGCGCACTCTAAGATTCACTTGACACAAGCTGAGATAACCTGGAAGGTGACCTCCCAAAATAATCAAAACTCTTACCTCCAAATGAGGTACCATGGTTGCCCACTAGGGCCACGAGATTTCTTGGTCGCCCGCTCTAACTTATGGTATGCCTAATACCTCTGACCAATATCAACAACAACATCAAATGAAGTCCCAACCTCAATTTCTCGAGCCATCTGGGATCTCAAAGAAAGAGAAAGGTCACTAATAAATTTTTGAACATTCTTGGAAGGTTTATGGATTAGTTCTAGTGCATATCCAGCAGTCCTAAAGAATTTAATCCCATATTCTAAATTTGACAGGCTACCCTGTCCAATCCACTCAAACTAGCGACACTTTCCATCTCGCTCGCAGCACGAAAGGAACTTTTTCCACGAATCTAGAAGAAAAATCGAACCACGTTAGCTAATAATAGAGCGGCCCACCAATTCAAGGCTGGACCCTGAAACTGGAAAGAAGAATAATCAACACCATACCGCTCGATATAATCAAAATCTTGAAGGATACGCTGGCATTATTTTATTTTAAAAAAAATCACGAGGTTTATCTGATGCATTGCTTAAGAATATCGGAAGGTTCAACCGCGTAAAATATTGCAACCTCTTTAGGCACTCGGACCGAACTGATACCTCGGCTGGCTAACCAGCCAGAACAATTAGAGGTACAACACGTACTACCTACGGAATATAATTTACTGCAGCAATATTAAGAACCGGAAAAGGAGCTCCCTGAGATCGAATGTCTACACATGCGGCAACCTCATAAGCTACCCAGCGAATAATAGGTTTTTTGTTGCGCTATCTGCATCACCAAGATTCTCATAAAAGCATCGTAGAGAGCCAAGGGAACCACAAGGCCCTGCTCCCTTGCCCATCGCGAGCTCGTATAGCTAGCACCTCCATAACTAGATCGTCAGCACAATAAAAAAAAAACTCTCGGGGCTTCGTCAGTACTAGCCCTACGCTAGACTATTTCGTTTTTAGCTCATACCGTTTGCTGATTTATTGCGCGAGGGTTCACAATTACCACGAAGGAATTAACGAAAATACTTTTACATCCTCGACCGACGCACGATCAGAAAAGAAGGAAGTGAAACTTCCTAAATGCCATCATAGCCTCTCGTAGACAAGTACGGACGTCTACGTACCCATCAGCGAGACTCTACTAGACACTGTCTTCGTCTGGATAGACACTAAACTGGGCTCTGATACCAACTGACACGACCCGAAATCCGGTTAGGCCGTGCGGGCACCCGACATCCTCCCCTAGACCTGTCGGGCGAACCCTTACCAATTAAATTAGGAAAATAAATATAATAATTCAGAAATAAGGACAAGACTTAAAAAAACATAGAGATACTGATACCTTTAAGCTGTACAAAAGAAATTACAGCTGACTACCCAATATACTAGGTTTAGGGCTATCCAGACTAGACATCTAAGAGTAAGAAAGAAGACAGATACCTCCTAAAGGGAGCAAAATGCATCTGAAATAATAAACAATAAATTGGTGGCCATCCGGAATAAAAGCTGGCTCACCCAGACAGCTGAAGTCTTCTTCGCTCCTTCACAACGTGGCAAACTCAATCCTGGAGCGAACCTGCCAAAACGAAATAGATAGACAAAACGAACAACAAACAAGGGTGAGTCAAGAAGACTCAATAAGTGGGGCAGACTAGCCACCTCAAAGAATAGGATAGCTAGCCAGGGAGAAGAAAAAACAGATAAACTAAAACCATCTTATTTGAACTATAAACAGGCAGAGCCAGATAATAACTGAAAACACGTATGGAATCATAAACAGCTAGGGTCATGAGGTAGACAGAACATATAGATATCCTGAACATGTCGACAATCAGAAATACATCCTGTTGCGGCGTGCAACCCGATCCATATATTTATACTGTTGCGGCGTGCAAGCCAATCAAATCCATGTATTTATATTTTCGCGACGTGCAACCCGGGATACGAGCCAGAAATATATAGGCAAACTGAGATACGTTCACAACATGGTATACCTACCGCATATATAAAACACAACACAATACACACAATAGTCAGTATGCGGTGCAATGAGATGGGATGAATGCGTTATGATGCAATGCAGTCACATATGTCTGATACCTATCTCCGGCGCGGGACTCTCATCGTCTACCAGGAGATATATGCAATAATGACCCTTCACCAGCTCGGGACTCTCATCGATTACCGGGAAGTATATGTAATGATGACCCTTCACCGGTGTGGGACTCTCATCGCCAACCGGGAAGTATATGCAATAATGACCCTTCGCCGGTGCGGGACTCTCATCGCCAACCGAGAAGTATATGCAATGCTCAAAACCAGAGTGCAATGCACATATGTTCAATGCAATACCAACTACAGGGCATAACATATAATATACAATGTAAATTCAAAGCTAAGGCGTAATGAGTACGCCTATCGGCAGCTACACACGTAAGAAAACACGTGGTAGAAAATCCACGAAGCCAAGTGCCTCCAAAGAAATGGATATAAACACTTAACTTGTTACAAAGTTTGCACAATTACTCAACAACCGCTTTGTCCTTTGATTTCATTGCCAAACGATCCCACTCTATTCAATGAGCAGAAAAATATATCAAATAGGGATAAAGGCTTCATTCCTCACATCTTAGGGCAATCCGGGTAGGAACCTGACACCCTATTCACATACGCAATACGCAGGCCAGGCCTATGTACAGGGTTTATGGTCACATAACCAAACCCCAAATAAATTATATTTATATGTTGCCCATAATGCACTGAGTACGAATATATAATTAATTCCATTATCGGGGTCCATTTGACCCTTTAAACTATCAATTTACGTCATTAGGGCGATGTCTAATATCCCTATTTTTACCGTAAAAATATATTCAAACATACGTAATAAACTCAAATAATATATTAGGATCATTACCTGAATGTTTCAGGGTGAAAATTCTACTTTTCTCCGACCCCTTTTCTTATTTTTTGGCATTTTTTTCTACCTCGTCATTTCATTTTCTTTCTCCTTCGTATACTGCTCATCTCTCTGTTTAAGTTCGTCCTTAGCATAACTAAGGACCACCGTCTTCATTATTTTCTTTCTTTTTTTTGTTTTTTACTTATTTTGTCTTTTACTCTTTTTCTTTTATTTTAATTTCTTGTCGCGACGAAAATTAAAACGGTACCCTGCGATATTTGAAATAATTTCAACTTTTGTATACCAGTTATACAAAATATACGTAACATACTCACGAAGACGGATCTCAAATCGGACTCCCGAAACTCAAGATGCGAATTTAAATGGGAAAAGGTCAAATTATTTAACTTTCGGCATTTTAGCGGAAACTAGCCGAACAACATCGAAATTCACTTTCGAAAGTTCATAAAAATCACAAATAATCATACGAACCTAACGGCGCTCTCGGATTCTGAATCGGAGCTCATTCGGCAAAATCGATCTCGGAAATCTCTTTTTAATATTTATCGCCAATAAAAACTGAAACCTTCTTCCGATGCCTACCAAACGAGGTTTGATTTAGCTCAAATTTTACAGACAGGTCCTAATGGACGTTACAAATATTTTAAAATTATCAGCACACCAATCGGAGTCCTAACTTCCGAAACGACTGACCGAGGTCGTTTCAGGAGGTACCTCTTGGTGTGTGTGAGAGTGTTCGTAAGAAGGGGAGTGGAGTATTTGATGTTAGTTGTCGCTTGAGCTATCTTACTTGCTCCATTCCGTATGTTGAGCACACCTTGAGTGTTGAACATGCCAAAGCCGATATGACACTTTATGATAAAATTAATCGTAAGGCTTGGAGTGATGGTCATAAGCTTAGGGGTTATAGGGGATTTTATTGCTACATATTGCATGACATTGATCTCTTTGCTTGTTTTGAAAATGAGTGCTTGTTCTTGTCGAGCCAAGAATTTGTTGTCTCTTTTGGGGACATAAGCTTTTTCATAGGTATTGATGCTTGGTTCTATCACAAGAGTGTGTTTTCCATACCACTTGCACTTATTATTGTTAAGCTAACCTACTTGTGAAGTAGGAAGTTTTGGTTGTGCTTGCTTTGATTGTAGGTTTTGATGGTTTGATTTCGAGGACGAAATCCTTTCAAGAAGGGGAGGATGATGCAATATAAAATGGCGTAGTTCCCAACCATCAAAAGCCAAGCTTGAGAGCACAAGGAATACGAGTCAAGGCCTCCGGAAACGTCTTGAAGATCATGCATTTGAGCGCCAAGGATGCAGGAAACAGGGTAGAAGCAGGGCAGCCCAAAACAGGGCAAAACAGGACAGCACACTGGGAGCTTACTGCCTGCTGAAGAACAACTGTTCTTCGCGATCGCGACACTGCCTGCGCAATCGCGAAGAGGCCTTGGTTGCCCTGCGCGACAGCACCCCTTTGAGAGCGATGGCGAGGAGGAGATACCCAGCTTGTCCTGCGCGGTTGCGAGCTCTGTTGCGCGATCGCGATGGGTTAAATCATGTTCTTCGCGATCGCGAGCTCTCCTAGCGCGATCGCGATGAAGAGGAGCTGAGCAGCGAGCAAGAAACAGCTGCAGGGGCAATTTTGTCCATTTATCATTGTAAATGTATAAATAGCACATTAGCTCTTCATTTTCATTAGCTAGCCATTATAGAAAATAGAATTGAGAGAGAACGTTGAAGAGGCCGAGCCCTTCGAGTTTGAAGCCCGAGGCTTCGTTTATCTATGTACTTGGAACCTATGGGAATCGACACCTAGTTGAGTCCATTGTAAGGTTCAAGTTTTTTTTTCTCCCTCTTGAATTCGATCCACGTAATTGAATTGAATTCGATTCTTTCTTCTAGTTTCTTGCCTTCCTAGTCTCGATTTCTTGTTATCTTTATCGCTTCCGCATATTTGTATCGTGTTTAGCTTCCGCTCGTTTTCCATTGCATCACCTCAAGTGAATGTCAACGAACACCTACACTAAGCAACTATCCTCGAGAGACACTCGGCTCTTGCAAATAGAATGATCAAGAAAGGATTGAAGTTCAACTTGAATTCGACCAAGTGAAATCAAGCCCGCACAAGGGGTTTCAATGAAGAGCTCTCAAGCTTTCAAGTTTCATCATTCAATATTCCAGCTTTGCTAATGAAATAAAATGACTAAGGGGTGTATTTATAGCATCCCATTTGCATATTATGAAATGACTAAAAGCCTATAAGTTGGGTTTAAAACACTAAATTCCACATAATGCTATAATAGGGAATACACACAAAACTAGCCAAAAATCCCATTATGGTGTATTAGGGCCAGGTGCCCCGCCAGGGCAGTGGGGCGCTCCATGTGGCCAGTAGGGCGGTCCGCCTCAAGCATGATCTAGAGAAGGCATCATTAACTAGGCGGTCCGCCTGGTGCTTTGGGCGGTCTGCCTGATGCTGTATCATTCCAAGCGCTCATATGAAAGTCCTTCAACTCATCTCCAAAGCCTCCATCTTCGAAGCTCTTCCAAACCAAGTGTGGGGGAGCATTTTGGATCTCTTTAGCTTGGCTCCGAGTGAATGGTCTCGAGGCAACTTGGATGGCATCATCTTCTCTTCTTCGAAGCTCTTGATCTAGCATCCCGTGTGTCCTCCAAGCTCGGCTCTTGATGGTTGGTACTTGAGCCAAATTTTAGCCTACATCATCCTCCCCTTCTTGAAAGGATTTCGTCCTCGAAATCAAACCATCAAGACCTATAAGCAAAGACAAACACAAACACAAACAAAACATCCTACTACGGAAGTAAGTTAGTGTTAACAGTGTGGAAACCACACTCTTATGGTATAGCCAAGTATCAATGATAATGAAAAAACTCATGTCTCCCAAGGAAATGACAAGTACTTGACTTACCAAAGAAATGCACTAACCACAAGAACAAGCAAAAAGATCATTAGAACATGGAAAATGCAAGATCAAATAATTAAAAATCCTATCATCCCTAAGTTCATTACCAACACACCAAACCTTCAACGCAATAGCTTTACAATCATAGGTGTCCTGGATGTTCAGGTTCCACGATTGAGGCAAATGCGTCAATTGATTGACTATCATCTTCATTTTCTTTAGTTTGTATTTTCTCCATTTCATCCTATAAGTTAATTTAAATGGTAAGAACAAATAAAATCTCAACCAACTTGCAATTAGTAAAATTGTATCTTTGTCGGATTCCTTGTATACGACACCAGGTTTCCTTTTTCTCGTAGCCACGAACAGTTCTTTTACCGGTATTGAATCTGAAGTTCCCTTCTATTTTTTCTAGTTACATGAAAATTCTTCTAAGTAATCTGAAAGCAATTACATACTTTATAATAAATAAGAGAACACACCAGATCAGAGCGGACCAAAGCAAAACGAGTTTTACCAACAGTGTGCAGATGCTTTAACTTTTTACGATTCCCAATATTGGTGTCGCTCATTTTTTGCAAAATAAATCAGCCACTAAAATAAGTGATCCATGAACTGTACAAAAGATATGCATTCCAGAAACAAGTAATAATGTATCATATATGTAAGATGTGATTGAAGCAACAAGTACTTTCTTATACATATTAAAAGCAGCAAATATACCTTATTTCCCCTCTTATATTTAGACACCTAGCTCAACTAGCATTACCATTGCAGAATTAATTTTTCCCTTTCCTCTTGAAGACCATTTCCCAATCATTACCAAGAAAATTTTCATGTGTGTTCAAGTATATTTGCAAACTTTTACAAGTGAGTTAAAATTGCATTTAGATAAATTTCTTTCCTAGGAGAAGGTAATATAGACATCCACTTATCTCCCTACTTCAAACCTATCAGTATTTTCCCTTATAAAGAAATCATCATATCATCGGTAACATAGGCTAGGATTTATATCTTATTTGGACTGGCTCAGAGTTCAAATATTTAAGAAGCTCTTTAAATTGAGATTGTTATTGTGAAGAAGAAGCTTCTCCCAATGAACGACCATGTAATGTTGCCAGCAGGTTATCATCAGGTAATCCTGGTCTCACACGCTGAATTTTTGCAACGAAATCTCCCTTAATTTCTTGTCGCATAGCTACCTTTTGTAGCTAAAATTGTTTCTGCATCCTTCGTTGTATCCTTTCATTTATTTCTTCTTTTTTTTTTTATCCATCTTGTCATCACTAGCATTTGAAAAGGATCCGGGCTGTCCTATTATTCCTTTCAAAGCAGTTTTTGTAACCCTCGTCCATACAATTGTAGGCGTCCAGGATGTTCAGGTCCCATGACAGAGGCAAATGCATCAATTGATTGACTATCATCTTCATTTTCTTGAGTTTGTATTTTCTCCATTTCAGCCTATAAGTTAATTTAAATGGTAAGAACAAATAAATCTCAACCAACTTGAAATTAGGTAACATTCATACAATTTTACTAATTTTATCTTCGTCGGATTCCTTGTACACGCGACCAGGTTTTCTTTCTTTTTGTAGCCACGAATAGTTCCTTTAGTGATACTGAATCTAAAGTTCCCTTCTATTTTTTTCTAGTTACATGAAAGTTGTTATAAGTAATCTGAAAGTAATTACATACTTAATAAAAAATAAGAGAACACAGTAGATCAGAACGAACCAAATCAAAACTCATTTTGCCAATAGTGTGCAGATGCTTTAACTTTTTATGATTTCCAATATTGGTGTCGCTCATTTTCTGCAAAACAAATCAGCCGCAAATAATTGGTCCATGAATTGTACAAAAGATATGCATTCCGGAAAAAAGTAATAATATACCATATATGTAAGATGTGATTGAAGCAACAAGTACTTTCTTATACATACTAAAAGAAGAAAATATACCTCATTTTCCCTCTTATATTTAGACACCTATCTCGACTAGCATTACCATTGCAGAATTAATTTTTTCCCCTTTCCTCTTTAAGACCATTTTCCAATCATTACCAAGAAAATTTTCATGTGTGTTTAAGTATATTTGCAAACATTTACAAGTGAGTTAAAACTGTATGTAGATAAATTTCTTCCCTAGGAGAAGGTAATTGAAACGACCTCCGTCAGTCGTTTCGAAAGTTAGGACTCCGATTGGCGCGCCGATAATTTTAAAATATTCATAATATCCATTGGGACTTATATGTAAAATTTGAGCTAAATCAGGCCTCGTTTGGTAGGCATCGGAAGAAGGTTTCAGTTTTTATTGGCGATAAATATTAAAAAGAGATTTTCGAGCTCGGTTTTGCCGAATGAGCTCCGATTCGAAATTCGAAAGCGCCGCAACGGTATAAATATATGGATCGGATTGCACGCCGCAATGGTATAAATCTATGGATCGGGTTGCACGTCGCAACAGGATGAATATATGGATCGGGTTGCACGCCGCAACAGGATATATTTCTGATTGTTGATGTGTTCGGGATACCTATATGTTTTGGTTATCTTACGTTCCTGGTTGTTAATGAGTTTGTCATCCCATACGTGTTTCTAGTTATTATCTGGCTCTGCGTTTTTATAATTTAAATAAGAGGAATTTTGTTTATCTATTTCTTCTCCCTGGCTAGCTATCCTATTTTTTTGAGGTGGCTAGTCTACCCCACTTATTGAGTCCTTTTGACTCACCCTTGTTTGTTGTTTGTTTTTTTCTATTTATTTCGTTTCGGCAGGTTCGCTCCAGGATTGAATTCTCCACGTTGTGATGGAGCGAAGACGACTTCGGCTGTCAGGGTGAGCCAGCTTTTATTCCGGATGGCCACCAGTTTTATGTTTATTATTTTAGTTGCAGTTTGCTCCCTTCAGGAGGTATCTGTTTTTTTTGTACTCTTAAGATGTCTAGTCTGGATAGCCCTAAACCTAGCATGTTGGGTAGTCAGCTGTAATTTTTTTTGTACAGCTTAGAGGTATCAGTATGTCTGTAAATTTTTTAAAGTCTTGTCCTTATTTATGAATTATTATATTTATTTTCCTAATTTAATTGGTAAGGGTTCGCCCGACGGGTCTAGGGGAAGATGTCGGGTGCCCGCACGGCCTAGCCAGATTCCGGGTCGTGTCAGTTGGTATCAGAGCCCGATTTAGAGTCTATCCAGACTAAGACAGTGTCTAGTAGAGTCTCGCTGATGGGTACGTAGACGTCCGTACTTATCTACGAGAGGCTATGATGACATTTAGGAAGTTTCACTTCCTTCTTTTCTGATCATGCGTTGGTCTAGGATGCAAAAGTAGTTTCGTTAATTCCTTCATGGTAATTGTGAACCCTCGTGCAACAAATCAGCAAACGGTATGAGTTCAAGACGAAGCAGTCTGACCTGGGGTTAGCACTGACGAAGCCGCGAGTGTTTTGATCGTGCTGACGATCTAGTTACGGAGGTCCCAGTTGTACGAGCTCGCGATGGGCAAGGGAGCAGGGCCTTGTAGTTCCCTTGGCTCTCTACGATGCTTTACGAGAATCTTGGCGATGCAGATACCGTAAGAACCTATTATTCGCTGGGCAGCCTATCAGGTTGCCGCATGTGCAGACGTTTGATTTCAGGGAGCTCCTTTTCCGGTTCTTAATATTGCTGCAGTAAATTATATTCCGGAGGTAGTATGTGTTGTACCTTTAATTGTTCTGGCTGGTTAGCCAGCCGAGGTATCAGTTCGGTCTGAGTGCCTAAAGAGGTTGCATTATTTTACGCGGTTGAACCTTCAGATATTCTTAAGCAAATACATCAGATAAACCTCGTAAATTTTTAAAATACAATGATGTCAGCATATCTTTCAGGCTCTTGATTATATCGAGCGGTATAGTGTTAATTATTCTTCTTTCCAGTTTCAGGGTCCAGCCTTGAATTGGTGGGCCGCTCTCTTATTAGCTAACTTGGTTCGGTTTCTTTTCTAAATTCGTGGAAAAGTTTCTTTCGAATAGCCAGCGAGATGAAAAGTGTTTCCAGTTGAGTGGATTGGACAGGGTAGCCTGTCGGTTTGCCTGTTGGTTTCAGAATATTCTATAGAATGGCTAAATACGCATTAGAACTAGTCAATGAGCCTTTCGAGAGATTCAAAGATTTATTAATGACCTTTCTTTTTTCTTGAGATCCCAGATGGCTCGAGAGATTGAGGTCGGGATTTCATTTGATATTGTTGTTGGCATTGCTCGAAGGTTCGAGGCATACCATAAGTTAGAGCAGGAAGAGTTAGAGCGAGAAAGTAAGAGATCCCACGGCCCTGGTGGGTAACCATGTTACCTCATTTGGAGGTAAGAGTTCTGATTATTTTGGGAGGTCACCTTCCAGGTTATCTCAGTGTGTGTCACGTGATTCTTAGAGTGCGTCAGTAGTTAGTCAATATCAGACCCAATTTTTCTCTTTATGGCTTTCCATAATCTGTCCAGTTTCCACTTTTCAGCGAAAAAGTGGTATCATTGTTGTGAGTTTGGCTATTCTTTTTGAGGATTTTCCCTTACTCCGACAAGTAGGCAGTCGTCTTTTCTCTCGTCATCAGGCATTTGCGCAGTCGCAGGGAATTTCATTTAGATCTCAATCAGCAAAAGAAATGCCACCATCCAGTAGCGGTTGAGAGCGTGGTGGTAGTAGTTCTTCAGAAGGTAATTATCCGTGTAGCGGCTTAGTTCAGCCGCAGAGGCAGTTTTATGAACTGCCAGCCTGGCAGGATGCTGAGGCATCCGATGTAGTAGACCCTGAGATTTTTTCTTCTCTTAAATGTGAGTAAGATTTGATTCTTTCGATCGATCTGGAAATGGTGTGTCTTATAATGTTTTGATGGTTTTCTTGGATGTTGTTTCTATTAATAATCGGTTGCGGTAGAGGGGTGAGCTTCTGATACGATTTATTCCTGGCATTTATGATGACCCTACTAATTTATTGGGTCTAAATGTGTGAGATTTGGGAGTGAGTGTCGGTATCGTCTGCCTGGCAACTTGTTGTGCCACGTTTTATTATTATATCAAATTAGTATACCTCTCTTCTCGGAATTCCGTGTTTGTAGGATAATGAGATCCCAATTCGTGACCCTCAGAAAGTGTCATAGTTTCTTCCGGTGTAAAGTGGTTAGTAAGTAATATTTGATCTATGTGTCTTCCATGGTTCAAGATGTTTGTAGAGTCATGTTATCCCATGAGCTTATCTGGGTTATAAAAGGATTTATGGTAAATTGTCAGAATTTCCTTCTTATTGGGAGGTTAAATTGGTATGGATGTTTTTCCATAAAGCTCATTTAATATCTATTTCTTCAATTGCGATTTTTGGGTTAGCCTGACTCGGAAGTAGTCTAGCTTTGGTAGCCAAGAAAATAAGAAGATGAACTTCCTGAAGCTCTAATTATTTCTATCCTCTGTCCATTTCCATTTCTTCTTCGTCCGGCACTAGTGAGTTTTGGTGATTGGTAGCCGCTTGTGACGTTCACTGTGTTGAGCCAGAGTATGTGTTATTGTAGCCGGGTAAGCATATTATTATTTTGGATATTAGTTTATCCGGGTATCCATTCCCGTGTATGGTATAGCGCTGGTTCTGTTTTCGCGGATCATCAAGTTTCAGGGGAAACTCTGCCAAAATTTTTATATAGAAGTACCATCCATCAGGCGGTGGTGTTTACGGCAAAGGTATGGAGTTGTGAACTGGAGAGTTGCAGCTGTTTGGCAACTCGAAAGAGTAGTTGGTAGCTTACGTCTGCCTACGTTCAGCTTTTAACTAGATCTTCTTTCGTCTAGCGGACTGTGCGGGGATGACTATTTCTATTCTAGTTAGCGGTATGAGTTAATGCTCTAAGTGGAGGAGTCTTCCTCCAATTGATACCGAATCATAATATTAAATCTCTAAGGCGTTGCTGAAGCGTAAGCTAATTCTTAGTTCCATCGACCTGTTCTATATCTAAAGGTATATCAAAGAGGTGATTATCGGCTAAATCATGTTAACCCATTCAAAGTTCCGTGTATCTTTGCTTCGAAAATATAGAACTCTCCTCTCGTGATCGAGGAAGGATCATCTTAGTCAGAATAATCCGGGCAACGGTATTATCATATTATCCAGATATATTTTATTCCAAGAGTTCGGTATGCGTGTCATAATTCTAATTCTGTAAACATGAGATAATATCCGTGGAATAGTTTATGAAAGTTGTGTAAGTTCTCTTGCTATCTGCGTGAATCTTGCTTTAGACTTAGGCTCGTTCGAGGACGAACGAGAGTTTAAGTGGAGGAGAATGAAACGACCTCCGTCAGTCGTTTCGAAAGTTAGGACTCCGATTGGCGCGCCGATAATTTTAAAATATTCATAATATCCATTGGGACTTATATGTAAAATTTGAGCTAAATCAGGCCTCGTTTGGTAGGCATCGGAAGAAGGTTTCAGTTTTTATTGGCGATAAATATTAAAAAGAGATTTTCGAGCTCGGTTTTGCCGAATGAGCTCCGATTCGAAATTCGAAAGCGCCGCAACGGTATAAATATATGGATCGGATTACACGCCGCAATGGTATAAATCTATGGATCGGGTTGCACGTCGCAACAGGATGAATATATGGATCGGGTTGCACGCCGCAACAGGATATATTTCTGATTGTTGATGTGTTCGGGATACCTATATGTTTTGGTTATCTTACGTTCCTGGTTGTTAATGAGTTTGTCATCCCATACGTGTTTCTAGTTATTATCTGGCTCTGCGTTTTTATAATTTAAATAAGAGGAATTTTGTTTATCTATTTCTTCTCCCTGGCTAGCTATCCTATTTTTTTGAGGTGGCTAGTCTGCCCCACTTATTGAGTCCTTTTGACTCACCCTTGTTTGTTGTTTGTTTTTGTATATTTATTTCGTTTCGGCAGGATCGCTCCAGGATTGAATTCGCCACGTTGTGATGGAGCGAAGACGACTTCGGCTGTCAGGGTGAGCCAGCTTTTATTCCGGATGGCCACCAGTTTTATGTTTATTATTTCAGTTGCAGTTTGCTCCCTTCAGGAGGTATCTGTTTTTTTTGTACTCTTAAGATGTCTAGTCTGGATAGCCCTAAACCAAGCATGTTGGGTAGTCAGCTGTAATTTTTTTTGTACAGCTTAGAGGTATCAGTATGTCTGTAAATTTTTTAAAGTCTTGTCCTTATTTATGAATTATTATATTTATTTTCCTAATTTAATTGGTAAGGGTTCGCCCGACGGGTCTAGGGGAAGATGTCGGGTGCCCGCACGGCCTAGCCGGATTCCGGGTCGTGTCAGTAATATAGCCATCCACTTATCTCTCTAATTCAAATCTATTAGTATTCTCCCTTATAATAAAATCATCATATCATAGGTAAGATAGGCTTGGATTTATATCTTATCTGGGCTGGCTCAGAGTTCCAATATTTAAGAAGCTCTTTTAATTGAGATTCTTGTTCTGAAGAAGAAGCTTCTCCCAATGAACGACCATGTAATGTTGCCAGCAGGTTATCATCAAGTAATCCTGGTCTAACACGCTGAATTTCTGAAACAAAATCGCCCATAATTTCTTGTCACATAGCTACCTTTTTTTAGCCAAAATTGTTCCTGCATCCTTCGCTGAATCCTTTCTTCCATTTCCTCTATTTTTTAATCCATCTTCTCATCACTAGCATTTGAAAAGGGTCCGGACTGTCCTACTTTTCCTTTCAAAGCAGTTTTTGTGACCCTCGTCCATACAATCGTAGGCGTCCAGGATGTTCAGGTCCCATGACTGAGGCAAATGCGTCAATTGATTGACTATCGTCTTCACTTTTTTGAGTTTGTATTTTCTCCATTTCAGCCTATAAGTTAATTTAAATGGTAAAAATAAATAAATCTCGACCAACTTAAAATTAGGTAACATTCATACAATTTTACTAATTGTATCTTCGTCGGATTCCTTGTATACGCAACCAGGTTTCTTTTTTCTTGTAGCCACGAACAGTTGCTTGAGCGATACTGAATCTTAAGTTCCCTTCTGTTTTTTTTCTAGTTACATGAATGTTGTTATAAGTAATCTTAAAGCAATTACATACTTAATAATAAATAAGAGAACACACCAGATCAGAGTGAACCGAAGCAAAACTAATTTTTCAACAGTGTGCATATGCTTTAACTTTTTACGATTCCCAATATCGGTGTCGCTCATTTTCCGCAAAATAAATCAGCCACTAAAATAATTGGTCCATGAATTGTACAAAAGATATGCATTCCAGAAACAAGTAATAATATACCATATAGGTAAGATGTGATTGAAGCAACAAGTACTTTCTTATACATACTAAAAGCAGCAAATATACCTCATTTTCCCTCTTATATTTAGACACCTATTTCGACTAGCATTACCATTGCAGAATTAATTTTTTTTCCCTTTCCTCTTTAAGACCATTTCCCAGTCATTACCAAGAAAATTTTCATGTGTGTTTAAGTATGTTTGCAAACTTTTACAAGATAGTTAAAACTGCATGTAGACAAATTTCTTCCCTAGGAGAAGGTAATATTGACATCCACTTATCTCTCTAATTCAAATCTATTAGTATTCTCCCTTACAATAAAATCATCATATCATAGGTAACACAGGCTTAGATTTATATTTATCTTGGCTGGCTCAGAGTTCCAATATTTAAGAAGCTCTTTAAATTGAGATTCTTTTTGTGAAGAAGAAGCTTCTCCCAATAAACGACCACATAATGTTGCCAGCAGCTTATCATCAAGTAATCCTGGTCTAACATGCTCAATTTTTGCAATGAAATCTCCCTTAATTTCTTGTCGCATAGCTACCTTTTTTAGCTAAAATTGTTCCTGCATCCTTCGCTGAATCCTTTCTTCCATTTCCTCTATTTTTTAATCCATCTTCTCATCACTAGCATTTGAAAAGGGTCCGGACTGTCCTACTTTTCCTTTCAAAGCAGTTTTTGTGACCCTCGTCCATACAATCATAGGCGTCCGGATGTTCAGGTCCCATGACTGAGGTAAATGCGTCAATTGATTGACTATCGTCTTAACTTTTTTGAGTTTGTATTTTCTCAATTTCAGCCTATAAGTTAATTTAAATGGTAAAAACAAATAAATCTCGACCAACTTAAAATTAGGTAACATTCATACAATTTTACTAATTGTATCTTCGTCGGATTCCTTGTATACGCAACCAGGTTTCTTTTTCCTTGTAGCCACGAACAATTGCTTGAGCGATACTGAATCTTAAGTTCCCTTCTGTTTTTTTTCTAGTTACATGAATGTTGTTATAAGTAATCTTAAAGCAATTACATACTTAATAATAAATAAGAGAACACACCAGATCAGAGTGAACCGAAGCAAAACTAATTTTTCAACAGTGTGCATATGCTTTAACTTTTTACGATTCCCAATATCGGTGTCGCTCATTTTCCGCAAAATAAATCAGCCACTAAAATAATTGGTCCATGAATTGTACAAAAGATATGCATTCCAGAAACAAGTAATAATATACCATATAGGTAAGATGTGATTGAAGCAACAAGTACTTTCTTATACATACTAAAAGCAGCAAATATACCTCATTTTCCCTCTTATATTTAGACACCTATTTCGACTAATATTACCATTGCAGAATTAATTTTTTTCCCTTTCCTCTTTAAGACCATTTTCCAGTCATTACCAAGAAAATTTTCATGTGTATTTAAGTATGTTTGCAAACTTTTACAAGATAGTTAAAACTGCATGTAGACAAATTTCTTCCCTAGGAGAAGGTAATATTGACATCCACTTATCTCTCTAATTCAAATCTATTAGTATTCTCCCTTACAATAAAATCATCATATCATAGGTAACATAGGCTTAGATTTATATTTTATCTTGGCTGGCTCAGAGTTCCAATATTTAAGAAGCTCTTTAAATTGAGATTCTTTTTGTGAAGAAGAAGCTTCTCCCAATAAACGACCACATAATGTTGCCAGCAGCTTATCATCAAGTAATCCTGGTCTAACATGCTCAATTTTTGCAATGAAATCTCCCTTAATTTCTTGTCGCATAGCTACCTTTTTTAGCTAAAATTGTTCCTGCATCCTTCGCTGAATCCTTTCTTCCATTTCCTCTATTTTTTAATCAATCTTCTCATCACTAGCATTTGAAAAGGGTCCGGACTGTCCTACTTTTCCTTTCAAAGCAGTTTTTGTGACCCTCGTCCATACAATCATAGGCGTCTGGATGTTCAGGTCCCATGACTGAGGTAAATGCGTCAATTGATTGACTATCGTCTTAACTTTTTTGAGTTTGTATTTTCTCCATTTCAGCCTATAAGTTAATTTAAATGGTAAAAACAAATAAATCTCGACCAACTTAAAATTAGGTAACATTCATACAATTTTACTAATTGTATCTTCGTCGGATTCCTTGTATACGCGACCAGGTTTCCTTTTTCTTGTAGCCACGAACAGTTGCTTGAGCGATACTGAATCTTAAGTTCCCTTCTGTTTTTTTTCTATTTACATGAAAGGTTTTATAAGTAATCTGAAAGCAATTACATACTTAATAATAAATAAGAGAACACACCAGATCAGAATGAACCGAAGCAAAACTAATTTTTCCAACAGTGTGCATATGCTTTAACTTTTTACGATTCCCAATATCGGTGTCGCTCCTTTTCCGCAAAATAAATCAGCCACTAAAATAATTGGTCCATGAATTGTACAAAAGATATGCATTCCAGAAACAAGTAATAATATACCATATAGGTAAGATGTGATTGAAGCAACAAGTACTTTCTTACACATACTAAAAGCAGCAAATATACCTCATTTTTCCTCTTATATTTAGACACCTATCTCGACTAGCATTACCATTGCAGAATTAATTTTTTTTCCCTTTCCTCTTTAAGACCATTTTCCACTCATTACCAAGAAAATTTTCATGTGTGTTTAAGTACGTTTTCAAACTTTTACAAGATAGTTAAAACTGCATGTAGACAAATTTCTTCCCTAGGAGAAGGTAATATTGACATCCTCTTATCTCTCTAATTCAAATCTATTAGTATTTTCCCTTACAATAAAATCATCATATCATAGGTAACATAGGCTTATATTTATATTTTATCTGGGCTAGCTCATAGTTCCAATATTTAAGAAGCTCTTTAAATTGAGATTCTTTTTGTGAAGAAGAAGCTTCTCCCAATAAACGACCACATAATGTTGCCTGCAGGTTATCATCAAGTAATCCTGGTCTAACACGCTCAATTTTTGCAACGAAATCTCCCTTAATTTCTTGTCGCTTAGCTACCTTTATTAGCTAAAATTATTCCTGCATCCTTCGCTGAATCCTTTCTTCCATTTCCTCTACCTTTTAATCCATCTTCTCATCACTAGCATTTGAAAAGGGTCCGGACTGTCCTACTTTTGCTTTCAAAGTAGTTTTATTGACCCTCATCCATACAATCGTAGGTGTCCAGGATGTTCAGGTCCCATGACTGAGGCAAATGCGTCAATTGATTGACTATCGTCTTCACTTTTTTGAGTTTGTATTTTCTCCATTTCAGCCTATAAGTTAATTTAAATGGTAAAAGTAAATAAATCTCGACCAACTTAAAATTAGGTAACACTCATACAATTTTACTAATTGTATCTTCGTCGGATTCCTTGTATACGCGACCAGGTTTCTTTTTTCTTGTAGCCACGAACAGTTGCTTGAGCGATACTGAATCTTAAGTTCCCTTCTGTTTTTTTTCTAGTTACATGAAAGTTGTTATAAGTAATCTTAAAGCAATTACATATTTAATAATAATAAGAGAACACACCAGATCAGAGTGAACCGAAGCAAAACTAATTTTTCCAACAGTGTGCATATGCTTTAACTTTTTACGATTCCCAATATCGGTGTCGCTCATTTTCCGCAAAATAAATCAGCCACGAAAATAATTGGTCCATGAATTGTACAAAAGATATGCATTCCAGAAACAAGTAATAACATACCATATAGGTAACATGTGATTGAAGCAACAAGTACTTTCTTATACATACTAAAAGCAGCAAATATACCTCATTTTCCCTCTTATAATAAAATCATCATATCATAGGTAAGATAGGCTTGGATTTATATCTTATCTGGGCTGGCTCAGAGTTCCAATATTTAAGAAGCTCTTTTAATTGAGATTCTTGTTCTGAAGAAGAAGCTTCTCCCAATGAACGACCATGTAATGTTGCCAGCAGGTTATCATCAAGTAATCCTGGTCTAACACGCTGAATTTCTGAAACAAAATCGCCCATAATTTCTTGTCACATAGCTACCTTTTTTTAGCTAAAATTGTTCCTGCATCCTTCGCTGAATCCTTTCTTCCATTTCCTCTATTTTTTAATCCATCTTCTCATCACTAGCATTTGAAAAGGGTCCGGACTGTCCTACTTTTCCTTTCAAAGCAGTTTTTGTGACCCTCGTCCATACAATCGTAGGCGTCCAGGATTTTCAGGTCCCATGACTGAGGCAAATGCGTCAATTGATTGACTATCGTCTTCACTTTTTTGATTTTGTATTTTCTCCATTTCAGCCTATAAGTTAATTTAAATGGTAAAAATAAATAAATCTCGACCAACTTAAAATTAGGTAACATTCATACAATTTTACTAATTGTATCTTCGTCGGATTCCTTGTATACGCAACCAGGTTTCTTTTTCCTTGTAGCCACGAACAGTTGCTTGAGCGATACTGAATCTTAAGTTCCCTTCTGTTTTTTTTCTAGTTACATGAATGTTGTTATAAGTAATCTTAAAGCAATTACATACTTAATAATAAATAAGAGAACACACCAGATCAGAGTGAACCGAAGCAAAACTAATTTTTCAACAGTGTGCATATGCTTTAACTTTTTACGATTCCCAATATCGGTGTCGCTCATTTTCCGCAAAATAAATCAGCCACTAAAATAATTGGTCCATGAATTGTACAAAAGATATGCATTCTAGAAACAAGTAATAATATACCATATAGGTAAGATGTGATTGAAGCAACAAGTACTTTCTTATACATACTAAAAGCAGCAAATATACCTCATTTTCCTTCTTATATTTAGACACCTATTTCGACTAGCATTACCATTGCAGAATTAATTTTTTTTCCCTTTCCTCTTTAAGACCATTTTCCAGTCATTACCAAGAAAATTTTCATGTGTGTTTAAGTATGTTTGCAAACTTTTACAAGATAGTTAAAACTGCATGTAGACAAATTTCTTCCCTATGAGAAGGTAATATTGACATCCACTTATCTCTCTAATTCAAATCTATTAGTATTCTCCCTTATAATAAAATCATCATATCATAGGTAAGATAGGCTTGGATTTATATCTTATCTGGGCTGGCTCAGAGTTCCAATATTTAAGAAGCTCTTTTAATTGAGATTCTTGTTCTGAAGAAGAAGCTTCTCCCAATGAACGACCATGTAATGTTGCCAGCAGGTTATCATCAAGTAATCCTGGTCTAACACGCTGAATTTCTGAAACAAAATCGCCCATAATTTCTTGTCACATAGCTACCTTTTTTTAGCTAAAATTGTTCCTGCATCCTTCGCTGAATCCTTTCTTCCATTTCCTCTATTTTTTAATCCATCTTCTCATCACTAGCATTTGAAAAGGGTCCGGACTGTCCTACTTTTCCTTTCAAAGCAGTTTTTGTGACCCTCGTCCATACAATCGTAGGCGTCCAGGATGTTCAGGTCCCATGACTGAGGCAAATGCGTCAATTGATTGACTATCGTCTTCACTTTTTTTATTTTGTATTTTCTCCATTTCAGCCTATAAGTTAATTTAAATGGTAAAAATAAATAAATCTCGACCAACTTAAAATTAGGTAACATTCATACAATTTTACTAATTGTATCTTCGTCGGATTCCTTGTATACGCAACCAGGTTTCTTTTTCCTTGTAGCCACGAACAGTTGCTTGAGCGATACAGAATCTTAAGTTCCCTTCTGTTTTTTTTCTAGTTACATGAATGTTGTTATAAGTAATCTTAAAGCAATTACATACTTAATAATAAATAAGAGAACACACCAGATCAGAGTGAACCGAAGCAAAACTAATTTTTCAACAGTGTGCATATGCTTTAACTTTTTACGATTCCCAATATCGGTGTCGCTCATTTTCCGCAAAATAAATCAGCCACTAAAATAATTGGTCCATGAATTGTACAAAAGATATGCATTCCAGAAACAAGTAATAATATACCATATAGGTAAGATGTGATTGAAGCAACAAGTACTTTCTTATACATACTAAAAGCAGCAAATATACCTCATTTTCCCTCTTATATTTAGACACCTATTTCGACTAGCATTACCATTGCAGAATTAATTTTTTTTCCCTTTCCTCTTTAAGACCATTTCCCAGTCATTACCAAGAAAATTTTCATGTGTGTTTAAGTATGTTTGCAAACTTTTACAAGATAGTTAAAACTGCATGTAGACAAATTTCTTCCCTAGGAGAAGGTAATATTGACATCCACTTATCTCTCTAATTCAAATCTATTAGTATTCTCCCTTACAATAAAATCATCATATCATAGGTAACATAGGCTTAGATTTATATTTTATCTTGGCTGGCTCAGAGTTCCAATATTTAAGAAGCTCTTTAAATTGAGATTCTTTTTGTGAAGAAGAAGCTTCTCCCAATAAACGACCACATAATGTTGCCAGCAGCTTATCATCAAGTAATCCTGGTCTAACATGCTCAATTTTTGCAATGAAATCTCCCTTAATTTCTTGTCGCATAGCTACCTTTTTTAGCTAAAATTGTTCCTGCATCCTTCGCTGAATCCTTTCTTCCATTTCCTCTATTTTTTAATCCATCTTCTCATCACTAGCATTTGAAAAGGGTCCGGACTGTCCTACTTTTTCTTTCAAAGCAGTTTTTGTGACCCTCGTCCATACAATCATAGGCGTCCGGATGTTCAGGTCCCATGACTGAGGTAAATGCGTCAATTGATTGACTATCGTCTTAACTTTTTTGAGTTTGTATTTTCTCAATTTCAGCCTATAAGTTAATTTAAATGATAAAAACAAATAAATCTCGACCAACTTAAAATTAGATAACATTCATACAATTTTACTAATTGTATCTTCGTCGGATTCCTTGTATACGCGACCAGGTTTCCTTTTTCTTGTAGCCACGAACAGTTGCTTGAGCGATACTGAATCTTAAGTTCCCTTCTTTTTTTTTCTAGTTACATGAATGTTGTTATAAGTAATCTTAAAGCAATTACATACTTAATTATAAATAAGAGAACACACCAGATCAGAGTGAACCGAAGCAAAACTAATTTTTCAACAGTGTGCATATGCTTTAACTTTTTACGATTCCCAATATCGGTGTCGCTCATTTTCCGCAAAATAAATCAGCCACTAAAATAATTGGTCCATGAATTGTACAAAAGATATGCATTCTAGAAACAAGTAATAATATACCATATAGGTAAGATGTGATTGAAGCAACAAGTACTTTCTTATACATACTAAAAGCAGCAAATATACCTCATTTTCCTTCTTATATTTAGACACCTATTTCGACTAGCATTACCATTGCAGAATTAATTTTTTTTCCCTTTCCTCTTTAAGACCATTTTCCAGTCATTACCAAGAAAATTTTCATGTGTGTTTAAGTACGTTTGCAAACTTTTACAAGATAGTTAAAACTGCATGTAGACAAATTTCTTCCCTAGGAGAAGGTAATATTGACATCCACTTATCTCTCTAATTCAAATCTATTAGTATTCTCCCTTACAATAAAATCATCATATCTTAGGTAACATAGGCTTAGATTTATATTTTATCTTGGCTGGCTCAGAGTTCCAATATTTAAGAAGCTCTTTAAATTGAGATTCTTTTTGTGAAGAAGAAGCTTCTCCCAATAAACGACCACATAATGTTGCCAGCAGCTTATCATCAAGTAATCCTGGTCTAACATGCTCAATTTTTGCAATGAAATCTCCCTTAATTTCTTGTCGCATAGCTACCTTTTTTAGCTAAAATTGTTCCTGCATCCTTCGCTGAATCCTTTCTTCCATTTCCTCTATTTTTTAATCCATCTTCTCATCACTAGCATTTGAAAAGGGTCCGGACTGTCCTACTTTTCCTTTCAAAGCAGTTTTTGTGACCCTCGTCCATACAATCATAGGCGTCCGGATGTTCAGGTCCCATGACTGAGGTAAATGCGTCAATTGATTGACTATCGTCTTAACTTTTTTGAGTTTGTATTTTCTCCATTTCAGCCTATAAGTTAATTTAAATGGTAAAAACAAATAAATCTCGACCAACTTAAAATTAGGTAACATTCATACAATTTTACTAATTGTATCTTCGTCGGATTCCTTGTATACGCGACCAGGTTTCCTTTTTCTTGTAGCCACGAACAGTTGCTTGAGCGATACTGAATCTTAAGTTCCCTTCTGTTTTTTTTCTATTTACATGAAAGTTGTTATAAGTAATCTGAAAGCAATTACATACTTAATAATAAATAAGAGAACACACCAGATCAGAGTGAACCGAAGCAAAACTAATTTTTCCAACAGTGTGCATATGCTTTAACTTTTTACGATTCCCAATATCGGTGTCGCTCCTTTTCCGCAAAATAAATCAGCCACTAAAATAATTGGTCCATGAATTGTACAAAAGATATGCATTCCAGAAACAAGTAATAATATACCATATAGGTAAGATGTGATTGAAGCAACAAGTACTTTCTTACACATACTAAAAGCAGCAAATATACCTCATTTTTCCTCTTATATTTAGACACCTATCTCGACTAGCATTACCATTGCCGAATTAATTTTTTTTCCCTTTCCTCTTTAAGACCATTTTCCAGTCATTACCAAGAAAATTTTCATGTGTGTTTAAGTACGTTTGCAAACTTTTACAAGATAGTTAAAACTGCATGTAGACAAATTTCTTCCCTAGGAGAAGGTAATATTGACATCCACTTATCTCTCTAATTCAAATCTATTAGTATTTTCCCTTACAATAAAATCATCATATCATAGGTAACATAGGCTTATATTTATATTTTATCTGGGCTAGCTCAGAGTTCCAATATTTAAGAAGCTCTTTAAATTGAGATTCTTTTTGTGAAGAAGAAGCTTCTCCCAATAAACGACCACATAATGTTGCCTGCAGGTTATCATCAAGTAATCCTGGTCTAACACGCTCAATTTTTGCAACGAAATCTCCCTTAATTTCTTGTCGCTTAGCTACCTTTATTAGCTAAAATTATTCCTGCATCCTTCGCTGAATCCTTTCTTCCATTTCCTCTACTTTTTAATCCATCTTCACATCACTAGCATTTGAAAAGGGTCCGGACTGTCCTACTTTTGCTTTCAAAGTAGTTTTTGTGACCCTCGTCCATACAATCGTAGGTGTCCAGGATGTTCAGGTCCCATGACTGAGGCAAATGCGTCAATTGATTGACTATCGTCTTCACTTTTTTGAGTTTGTATTTTCTCCATTTCAGCCTATAAGTTAATTTAAATGGTAAAAATAAATAAATCTCGACCAACTTAAAATTAGGTAACATTCATACAATTTTACTAATTGTATCTTCGTCGGATTCCTTGTATACGCGACCAGGTTTCTTTTTTCTTGTAGCCACGATCAGGTTCTTGAGCGATACTGAATCTTAAGTTCCCTTCTGTTTTTTTTCTAGTTACATGAAAGTTGTTATAAGTAATCTTAAAGCAATTACATATTTAATAATAATAAGAGAACACACCAGATCAGAGTGAACCGAAGCAAAACAAATTTTTCCAACAGTGTGCATATGCTTTAACTTTTTACGATTCCCAATATCCGTGTCGCTCATTTTCCGCAAAATAAATCAGCCACGAAAATAATTGGTCCATGAATTGTACAAAAGATATGCATTCCAGAAACAAGTAATAACATACCATATAGGTAACATGTGATTGAAGCAACAAGTACTTTCTTATACAAACTAAAAGCAGCAAATATACATCATTTTCCCTCTTATATTTAGACACCTATCTCGACTAGCATTACCATTGCAGAATTAATTTTTTTTCCCTTTCCTCTTTAAGACCATTTCCCAGTCATTATAAACAAAATTTTCATGTGTGTTTAAGTATGTTTGCAAACTTTTACAAGATAGTTAAAACTGCATGTAGACAAATTTCTTCCCTAGGAGAAGGTAATATTGACATCCACTTATCTCTCTAATTCAAATCTATTAGTATTCTCCCTTACAATAAAATCATCATATCATAGGTAACATAGGCTTAGATTTATATTTTATCTGGGCTGGCTCAGAGTTCCAATATTTAAGAAGCTCTTTAAATTGAGATTCTTTTTGTGAAGAAGAAGCTTCTCCCAATAAACGACCACATAATGTTGCCAACAGGTTATCATCAAGTAATCCTGGTCTAACACGCTCAATTTTTGCAACGAAATCTCCCTTAATTTCTTGTCGCATAGCTACCTTTTTTAGCTAAAATTGTTCCTGCATCCTTCACTGAATCCTTTCTTCCATTTCCTCTATTTTTAATCCATCTTCTCATCACTAACATTTGAAAAGGGTTCGGACTGTCCTACTTTTCCTTTCAAAGCAGTTTTTGTGACCCTCGTCCATACAATCGTAGGCGTCCAGGATGTTCAGGTCCCATGACTGAGGTAAATGCGTCAATTGATTGACTATCGTCTTCACTTTTTTCAGTTTGTATTTTCTCCATTTCAGCCTATAAGTTAATTTAAATGGTAAAAATAAATAAATCTCGACCAACTTAAAATTAGGTAACATTCATACAATTTTACTAATTGTATCTTCGTCGGATTCCTTGTATACGCGACCAGGTTTCTTTTTTCTTGTAGCCACGAACAGTTGCTTGAGCGATACTGAATCTTAAGTTCCCTTCTGTTTTTTTCTAGTTACATGAAAGTTGTTATAAGTAATCTTAAAGCAATTACATATTTAATAATAATAAGAGAACACACCAGATCAGAGTGAACCGAAGCAAAACTAATTTTTCCAACAGTGTGCATATGCTTTAACTTTTTACGATTCCCAATATCGGTGTCGCTCATTTTCCGCAAAATAAATCAGCCACTAAAATAATTGGTCCATGAATTGTACAAAAGATATGCATTCCAGAAACAAGTAATAATATACCATATAGGTAAGATGTGATTGAAGCAACAAGTACTTTCTTATACATACTAAAAGCAGCAAATATACCTCATTTTCCCTCTTATATTTAGACACCTATGTCGACTAGCATTAACATTGCAGAATTAATTTTTTTTCCCTTTCCTCTTTAAGACCATTTCCCAGTCATTACCAACAAAATTTTCATGTGTGTTTAAGTATGTTTGCAAACTTTTACAAGATAGTTAAAACTGCATGTAGACAAATTTCTTCCCTAGGAGAAGGTAATATTGACATCCACTTATCTCTCTAATTCAAATCTATTAGTATTTTCCCTTACAATAAAATCATCATATCATAGGTAACATAGGCTTAGATTTATATTTTATCTGGGCTAGCTCAGAGTTCCAATATTTAAGAAGCTCTTTAAATTGAGATTCTTTTTGTGAAGAAGAAGCTTCTCACAATAAACGACCACATAATGTTGCCTGCAGGTTATCATCAAGTAATCCTGGTCTAACACGCTCAATTCTTGCAACGAAATCTCCCTTAATTTCTTGTCGCTTAGCTACCTTTATTAGCTAAAATTATTCCTGCATCCTTCGCTGAATCCTTTCTTCCATTTCCTCTACTTTTTAATCCATCTTCACATCACTAGCATTTGAAAAGGGTCCGGACTGTCCTACTTTTGCTTTCAAAGGAGTTTTTGTGACCCTCGTCCATACAATCGTAGGTGTCCAGGATGTTCAGGTCCCATGACTGAGGCAAATGCGTCAATTGATTGACTATCGTCTTCACTTTTTTGAGTTTGTATTTTCTCCATTTCAGCCTATAAGTTAATTTAAATGGTAAAAATAAATAAATCTCGACCAACTTAAAATTAGGTAACATTCATACAATTTTACTAATTGTATCTTCGTCGGATTCCTTGTATACGCGACCAGGTTTCTTTTTTCTTGTAGCCACGATCAGGTTCTTGAGCGATACTGAATCTTAAGTTCCCTTCTGTTTTTTTTCTAGTTACATGAAAGTTGTTATAAGTAATCTTAAAGCAATTACATATTTAATAATAATAAGAGAACACACCAGATCAGAGTGAACCGAAGCAAAACAAATTTTTCCAACAGTGTGCATATGCTTTAACTTTTTACGATTCCCAATATCGGTGTCGCTCATTTTCCGCAAAATAAATCTGCCACGAAAATAATTGGTCCATGAATTGTACAAAAGATATGCATTCCAGAAACAAGTAATAACATACCATATAGGTACCATGTGATTGAAGCAACAAGTACTTTCTTATACATACTAAAAGCAGCAAATATACATCATTTTCCCTCTTATATTTAGACACCTATGTCGACTAGCATTAACATTGCAGAATTAATTTTTTTTCCCTTTCCTCTTTAAGACCATTTCCCAGTCATTACCAACAAAATTTTCATGTGTGTTTAAGTATGTTTGCAAACTTTTACAAGATAGTTAAAACTGCATGTAGACAAATTTCTTCCATAGGAGAAGGTAATATTGACATCCACTTATCTCTCTAATTCAAATCTATTAGTATTCTCCCTTATAATAAAATCATCATATCATAGGTAACATAGGCTTAGATTTATATTTTATCTGGGCTGGCTCAGAGTTCCAATATTTAAGAAGCTCTTTAAATTGAGATTCTTTTTGTGAAGAAGAAGCTTCTCCCAATAAACGACCACATAATGTTGCCAACAGGTTATCATCAAGTAATCCTGGTCTAATACGCTCAATTTTTGCAACGAAATCTCCCTTAATTTCTTGTCGCATAGCTACCTTTTTTAGCTAAAATTGTTCCTGCATCCTTCACTGAATCCTTTCTTCCATTTCCTCTATTTTTTAATCCATCTTCTCATCACTAACATTTGAAAAGGGTTCGGACTGTCCTACTTTTCCTTTCAAAGCAGTTTTTGTGACCCTCGTCCATACAATCGTAGGCGTCCAGGATGTTCAGGTCCCATGACTGAGGTAAATGCGTCAATTGATTGACTATCGTCTTCACTTTTTTAAGTTTGTATTTTCTCCATTTCAGCCTATAAGTTAATTTAAATGGTAAAAATAAATAAATCTCGACCAACTTAAAATTAGGTAACATTCATACAATTTTACTAATTGTATCTTCGTCGGATTCCTTGTATACGCGACCAGGTTTCTTTTTTCTTGTAGCCACGAACAGTTGCTTGAGCGATACTGAATCTTAAGTTCCCTTCTGTTTTTTTTCTAGTTACATGAAAGTTGTTATAAGTAATCTTAAAGCAATTACATATTTAATAATAATAAGAGAACACACCAGATCAGAGTGAACCGAAGCAAAACTAATTTTTCCAACAGTGTGCATATGCTTTAACTTTTTACGATTCCCAATATCGGTGTCGCTCATTTTCCGCAAAATAAATCAGCCACGAAAATAATTGGTCCATGAATTGTACAAAAGATATGCATTCCAGAAACAAGTAATAACATACCATATAGGTAACATGTGATTGAAGCAACAAGTACTTTCTTATACATACTAAAAGCAGCAAATATACATCATTTTCCCTCTTATATTTAGACACCTATCTCGACTAGCATTACCATTGCAGAATTAATTTTTTTTCCCTTTCCTCTTTAAGACCATTTCCCAGTCATTACAAACAAAATTTTCATGTGTGTTTAAGTATGTTTGCAAACTTTTACAAGATAGTTAAAACTGCATGTAGACAAATTTCTTCCCTAGGAGAAGGTAATATTGACATCCACTTATCTCTCTAATTCAAATCTATTAGTATTCTCCCTTACAATAAAATCATCATATCATAGGTAACACAGGCTTAGATTTATATTTTATCTGGGCTGGCTCAGAGTTCCAATATTTAAGAAGCTCTTAAAATTGAGATTCTTTTTGTGAAGAAGAAGCTTCTCCCAATAAACGACCACATAATGTTGCCAACAGGTTATCATCAAGTAATCCTGGTCTAACACGCTCAATTTTTGCAACGAAATCTCCCTTAATTTCTTGTCGCATAGCTACCTTTTTTAGCTAAAATTGTTCCTGCATCCTTCACTGAATCCTTTCTTCCATTTCCTCTATTTTTTAATCCATCTTCTCATCACTAACATTTGAAAAGGGTTCGGACTGTCCTACTTTTCCTTTCAAAGCAGTTTTTGTGACCCTCGTCCATACAATCGTAGGCGTCCAGGATGTTCAGGTCCCATGACTGAGGTAAATGCGTCAATTGATTGACTATCGTCTTCACTTTTTTAAGTTTGTATTTTCTCCATTTCAGCCTATAAGTTAATTTAAATGGTAAAAATAAATAAATCTCGACCAACTTAAAATTAGGTAACATTCATACAATTTTACTAATTGTATCTTCGTCGGATTCCTTGTATACGCGACCAGGTTTCTTTTTTCTTGTAGCCACGAACAGTTGCTTGAGCGATACTGAATCTTAAGTTCCCTTCTGTTTTTTTTCTAGTTACATGAAAGTTGTTATAAGTAATCTTAAAGCAATTACATATTTAATAATAATAAGAGAACACACCAGATCAGAGTGAACCGAAGCAAAACTAATTTTTCCAACAGTGTGCATATGCTTTAACTTTTTACGATTCCCAATATCGGTGTCGCTCATTTTCCGCAAAATAAATCAGCCACGAAAATAATTGGTCCATGAATTGTACAAAAGATATGCATTCCAGAAACAAGTAATAACATACCATATAGGTAACATGTGATTGAAGCAACAAGTACTTTCTTATACATACTAAAAGCAGCAAATATACATCATTTTCCCTCTTATATTTAGACACCTATCTCGACTAGCATTACCATTGCAGAATTAATTTTTTTTTCCCTTTCCTCTTTAAGACCATTTCCCAGTCATTACAAACAAAATTTTCATGTGTGTTTAAGTATGTTTGCAAACTTTTACAAGATAGTTAAAACTGCATGTAGACAAATTTCTTCCCTAGGAGAAGGTAATATTGACATCCACTTATCTCTCTAATTCAAATCTATTAGTATTCTCCCTTACAATAAAATCATCATATCATAGGTAACATAGGCTTAGATTTATATTTTATCTGGGCTGGCTCAGAGTTCCAATATTTAAGAAGCTCTTAAAATTGAGATTCTTTTTGTGAAGAAGAAGCTTCTCCCAATAAACGACCACATAATGTTGCCAACAGGTTATCATCAAGTAATCCTGGTCTAACACGCTCAATTTTTGCAACGAAATCTCCCTTAATTTCTTGTCGCATAGCTACCTTTTTTAGCTAAAATTGTTCCTGCATCCTTCACTGAATCCTTTCTTCCATTTCCTCTATTTTGTAATCCATCTTCTCATCACTAACATTTGAAAAGGGTTCGGACTGTCCTACTTTTCCTTTCAAAGCAGTTTTTGTGACCCTCGTCCATACAATCGTAGGCGTCCAGGATGTTCAGGTCCCATGACTGAGGTAAATGCGTCAATTGATTGACTATCGTCTTCACTTTTTTAAGTTTGTATTTTCTCCATTTCAGCCTATAAGTTAATTTAAATGGTAAAAATAAATAAATCTCGACCAACTTAAAATTAGGTAACATTCATACAATTTTACTAATTGTATCTTCGTCGGATTCCTTGTATACGCGACCAGGTTTCTTTTTTCTTGTAGCCACGAACAGTTGCTTGAGCGATACTGAATCTTAAGTTCCCTTCTGTTTTTTTTCTAGTTACATGAAAGTTGTTATAAGTAATCTTAAAGCAATTACATATTTAATAATAATAAGAGAACACACCAGATCAGAGTGAACCGAAGCAAAACTAATTTTTCCAACAGTGTGCATATGCTTTAACTTTTTACGATTCCCAATATCGGTGTCGCTCATTTTCCGCAAAATAAATCAGCCACTAAAATAATTGGTCCATGAATTGTACAAAAGATATGCATTCCAGAAACAAGTAATAATATACCATATAGGTAAGATGTGATTGAAGCAACAAGTACTTTCTTATACATACTAAAAGCAGCAAATATACCTCATTTTCCCTCTTATATTTAGACACCTATCTCGACTAGCATTACCATTGCAGAATTAATTTTTTTTCCCTTTCCTCTTTAAGACCATTTCCCAGTCATTACCAACAAAATTTTCATGTGTGTTTAAGTATGTTTGCAAACTTTTACAAGATAGTTAAAACTGCATGTAGACAAATTTCTTCCATAGGAGAAGGTAATATTGACATCCACTTATCTCTCTAATTCAAATCTATTAGTATTCTCCCTTATAATAAAATCATCATATCATAGGTAACATAGGCTTAGATTTATATTTTATCTGGGCTGGCTCAGAGTTCCAATATTTAAGAAGCTCTTTAAATTGAGATTCTTTTTGTGAAGAAGAAGCTTCTCCCAATAAACGACCACATAATGTTGCCAACAGGTTATCATCAAGTAATCCTGGTCTAACACGCTCAATTTTTGCAACGAAATCTCCCTTAATTTCTTGTCGCATAGCTACCTTTTTTAGCTAAAATTGTTCCTGCATCCTTCACTGAATCCTTTCTTCCATTTCCTCTATTTTTTAATCCATCTTCTCATCACTAACATTTGAAAAGGGTTCGGACTGTCCTACTTTTCCTTTCAAAGCAGTTTTTGTGACCCTCGTCCATACAATCGTAGGCGTCCAGGATGTTCAGGTCCCATGACTGAGGTAAATGCGTCAATTGATTGACTATCGTCTTCACTTTTTTAAGTTTGTATTTTCTCCATTTCAGCCTATAAGTTAATTTAAATGGTAAAAATAAATAAATCTCGACCAACTTAAAATTAGGTAACATTCATACAATTTTACTAATTGTATCTTCGTCGGATTCCTTGTATACGCGACCAGGTTTCTTTTTTCTTGTAGCCACGAACAGTTGCTTGAGCGATACTGAATCTTAAGTTCCCTTCTGTTTTTTTTCTAGTTACATGAAAGTTGTTATAAGTAATCTTAAAGCAATTACATATTTAATAATAATAAGAGAACACACCAGATCAGAGTGAACCGAAGCAAAACTAATTTTTCCAACAGTGTGCATATGCTTTAACTTTTTACGATTCCCAATATCGGTGTCGCTCATTTTCCGCAAAATAAATCAGCCACTAAAATAATTGGTCCATGAATTGTACAAAAGATATGCATTCCAGAAACAAGTAATAATATACCATATAGGTAAGATGTGATTGAAGCAACAAGTACTTTCTTATACATACTAAAAGCAGCAAATATACCTCATTTTCCCTCTTATATTTAGACACCTATCTCGACTAGCATTACCATTGCAGAATTAATTTTTTTTCCCTTTCCTCTTTAAGACCATTTCCCAGTCATTACCAACAAAATTTTCATGTGTGTTTAAGTATGTTTGCAAACTTTTACAAGATAGTTAAAACTGCATGTAGACAAATTTCTTCCATAGGAGAAGGTAATATTGACATCCACTTATCTCTCTAATTCAAATCTATTAGTATTCTCCCTTATAATAAAATCATCATATCATAGGTAACATAGGCTTAGATTTATATTTTATCTGGGCTGGCTCAGAGTTCCAATATTTAAGAAGCTCTTTAAATTGAGATTCTTTTTGTGAAGAAGAAGCTTCTCCCAATAAACGACCACATAATGTTGCCAACAGGTTATCATCAAGTAATCCTGGTCTAACACGCTCAATTTTTGCAACGAAATCTCCCTTAATTTCTTGTCGCATAGCTACCTTTTTTAGCTAAAATTGTTCCTGCATCCTTCACTGAATCCTTTCTTCCATTTCCTCTATTTTTTAATCCATCTTCTCATCACTAGCATTTGAAATGGGTCCGGACTGTCCTACTTTTGCTTTCAAAGCAGTTTTTGCGACCCTCGACCATACAATCGTATGCGTCCAGGATGTGCAGGTCCCATGACTGAGGCAAATGCGTCAATTGATTGACTATCGTCTTCACTTTTTTGAGTTTGTATTTTCTCCATTTCAGCCTATAAGTTAATTTAAATGGTAACAATAAATAAATCTCGACCAACTTAAAATTAGGTAACATTCATACAATTTTACTAATTGTATCTTCGTCGGATTCCTTGTATACGCGACCAGGTTTCTTTTTTCTTGTAGCCACGAACAGTTGCTTGAGCGATACTGAATCTTAAATTCCCTTATGTTTTTTCTCTAGTTACATGAAAGTTGTTATAAGTAATCTTAAAGCAATTACATACTTAATAATAAATAAGAGAATACACCAGATCAGAGTGAACCGAAGAAAAACTAATTTTTCCAACAGTGTGCATATGCTTTAACTTTTTACGATTCCCAATATCGGTGTCGCTCATTTTCTGCAAAATAAATCAGCCACTAAAATAATTGGTCCATGAATTGTACAAAAGATATGAATTCCAGAAACAAGTAATAATATACCATATAGGTAAGATGTGATTGAAGCAACAAGTACTTTCTTATACATACTAAAAGCAGCAAATATACCTCATTTTCCCTCTTATATTTAGACACCTATCTCGACTAGCATTACCATTGCAGAATTAATTTATTTCCCTTTCCTCTTTAAGACCATTTTCCAGTCATTACCAAGAAAATTTTCATGTGTGTTTATGTACGTTTGCAAACTTTTACAAGATAGTTAAAACTGCATGTAGACAAATTTCTTCCCTAGGAGAAGGTAATATTGACATCCACTTATCTCTCTAATTCAAATCTATTAGTATTCTCCCTTACAATAAAATCATCATATCATAGGTAACATAGGCTTAGATTTATATTTTATCTGGGCTGGCTCAGAGTTCCAATATTTAAGAAGCTCTTTAAATTGAGATTCTTTTTGTGAAGAAGAAGCTTCTCCCAATAAACGACCACATAATGTTGCCAACAGGTTATCATCAAGTAATCCTGGTCTAACACGCTCAATTTTTGCAACGAAATCTCCCATAATTTCTTGTCGCATAGCTACCTTTTTTAGCTAAAATTGTTCCTGCATCCTTCACTGAATCCTTTCTTCCATTTCCTCTATTTTTTAATCCATCTTCTCATCACTAACATTTGAAAAGGGTCCGGACTGTCCTACTTTTCCTTTCAAAGCAGTTTTTGTGACCCTCGTCCATACAATCGTAGGCGTCCAGGATGTTCAGGTCCCATGACTGAGGTAAATGCGTCAATTGATTGACTATCGTCTTCACTTTTTTGAGTTTGTATTTTCTCCATTTCAGCTTATAAGTTAATTTAAATGGTAAAAATAAATAAATCTCGACCAACTTAAAATTAGGTAACATTCATACAATTTTACTAATTGTATCTTCGTCGGATTCCTTGTATATGCGACCAGGTTTCTTTTTTCTTGTAGCCACGAACAGTTGCTTGAGCGATACTGAATCTTAAGTTCCCTTCTGTTTTTTTTCTAGTTACATGAAAGTTGTTATAAGTAATCTTAAAGCAATTACATACTTAATAATAAATAAGAGAACACACCAGATCAGAGTGAACCGAAGCAAAACTAATTTCTCCAACAGTGTGCATATGTTTTAACTTTTTACGATTCCCAATATCGGTGTCGCTCATTTTCCGCAAAATAAATCAGCCACGAAAATAATTGGTCCATGAATTGTACAAAAGATATGCATTCCAGAAACAAGTAATAATATACCATATAGGTAAGATGTGATTGAAGCAACAAGTACTTTCTTATACATACTAAAAGCAGCAAATATATCTCATTTTCCCTCTTATATTTAGACACCTATCTCGACTAGCATTACCATTGCAGAATTAATTTTTTTTCCCTTTCCTCTTTAAGACCATTTCCCAGTGATTACCAACAAAATTTTCATGTGTGTTTAAGTATGTTTGTAAACTTTTACAAGATAGTTAAAACTGCATGTAGACAAATTTCTTCCCTAGGAGAAGGTAATATTGACATCCACTTATCGCTCTAATTCAAATCTACTAGTATTCTCCCTTACAATAAAATCATCATATCATAGGTAATATAGGCTTAGATTTATATTTTATCTGGGGTGGCTCAGAGTTCCAATATTTAAGAAGCTCTTTAAATTGAGATTCTTTTTGTGAAGAAGAAGCTTCTCCCAATATACGACCACATAATGTTGCCAACAGGTTATCATCAAGTAATCCTGGTCTAACACGCTCAATTTTTGCAATGAAATCTCCCTTAATTTCTTGTCGCATAGCTACCTTTTTTAGCTAAAATTGTTCCTGCATCCTTCGCTGAATCCTTTCTTCCATTTCCTCTATTTTTTAATCCATCTTCTCATCATTAACATTTGAAAAGGGTTCTGACGTCCTACTTTTCCTTTAAAAGCAGTTTTTGTGATCCGCGTCCATACAATCGTAGGCGTCCAGGATGTTCAGGTCCCATGACTGAGGTAAATGCGTCAATTGATTGACTATCGTCTTCACTTTTTTGAGTTTGTATTTTCTCCATTTCAGCCTATAAGTTAATTTAAATGGTAAAAACAAATAAATCTCGACCAACTTAAAATTAGGTATCATTCATATAATTTTACTAATTGTATCTTCGTCGGATTCCTTGTATACGCGACCAGGTTTCCTTTTTCTTGTAGCCACGAACAGTTGCTTGAGCGATACTGAATCTTAAGTTCCCTTCTGTTTTTTTTCTAGTTACATGAAAGTTGTTATAAGTAATCTGAAAGAAAATTACATACTTAATAATAATTAAGAGAACACACCAGATCAGAGTGAACCGAAGCAAAACTAATTTTTCCAACAGTGTGCATATGCTTTAACTTTTTACGATTCCCAATATCTGTGTCGCTCATTTTCCGCTAAATAAATCAGCCACTAAAATAATTGGTCCATGAATTCTACAAAAGATATGCATTCCAGAAACAAGTAATAATATACCATATAGGTAAGATGTGATTGAAGCAACAAGTACTTTCTTATACATACTAAAAGCAGCAATATATACCTCATTTTCCCTCTTATATTTAGACACCTATCTCGACTAGCATTACCATTGCAGAATTAATTTTTTTTCCCTTTCCTCTTTAAGACCATTTTCCAGTCAATACCAAGAAAATTTTCATGTGTGTTTAAGTACGTTTGCAAACTTTTACAAGATAGTTAAAACTGCATGTAGACAAATTTCTTCCCTAGGAGAAGGTAATATTGACATCCACTTATCTCTCTAATTCAAATCTATTAGTATTCTCCCTTACAATAAAATCATCATATCATAGGTAACATAGGCTTAGATTTATATTTTATCTGGGCTGGATCAGAGTTCCAATATTTAAGATGCTCTTTAAATTGAGATTCTTTTTGTGAAGAAGAAGCTTCTCCCAATAAACGACCACATAATGTCGCCAGCAGGTTATCATCAAGTAATCCTGGTCTAACACGCTCAATTTTTGCAACGAAATCTCCCTTAATTTTTTTGTCGCTTAGCTACCTTTATTAGCTAAAATTATTCCTGCATCCTTCGCTGAATCCTTTCTTCCATTTCCTCTATTTTTTAATCCATCTTCTCATCACTAGCATTTGAAATGGGTCCGGACTGTCCTACTTTTGCTTTCAAAGCAGTTTTTGCGACCCTCGTCCATACAATCGTATGCGTCCAGGATGTTCAGGTCCCATGACTGAGGCAAATGCGTCAATTGATTGACTATCGTCTTCACTTTTTTGAGTTTGTATTTTCTCCATTTCAGCCTATAAGTTAATTTAAATGATAAAAATAAATAAATCTCGACCAACTTCAAATTAGGTAACATTCATACAATTTTACTAATTGTATCTTCGTCGGATTCCTTGTATACGCGACCAGGTTTCTTTTTTCTTGTAGCCACGAACAGTTGCTTGAGCGATACTGAATCTTAAATTCCCTTCTGTTTTTTTTCTAGTTACATGAAAGTTGTTATAAGTAATCTTAAAGCAATTACATACTTAATAATAAATAAGAGAACACACCAGATCAGAGTGAACCGAAGGAAAACTAATTTTTCCAACAGTGTGCATATGCTTTTACTTTTTACGATTCCCAATATCGGTATCGCTCATTTTCCGCAAAATAAATCAGCCACTAAAATAATTGGTCCACGAATTTTACAAAAGATATGAATTCCAGAAACAAGTAATAATATACCATATAGGTAAGATGTGATTGAAGCAACAAGTACTTTCTTATACATACTAAAAGCAGCAAATATACCTCATTTTCCCTCTTATATTTAGACACCTATCTCGACTAGCATTACCATTGCAGAATTAATTTTTTTTCCCTTTCCTCTTTAAGACCATTTTCCAGTCATTACCAAGAAAATTTTCATGTGTGTTTAAGTACGTTTGCAAACTTTTACAAGATAGTTAAAACTGCATGTAGACAAATTTCTTCCCTAAGAGAAGGTAATATTGACATCCACTTATCTCTCTAATTCAAATCTATTAGTATTCTCCCTTACAATAAAATCATCATATCATAGGTAACATAGGCTTAGATTTATATTTTATCTGGGCTGGCTCAGAGTTCCAATATTTAAGATGCTCTTTAAATTGAGATTCTTTTTGTGAAGAAGAAGCTTCTCCCAATAAACGACCACATAATGTCGCCAGCAGGTTATCATCAAGTAATCCTGGTCTAACACGCTCAATTTTTGCAACGAAATCTCCCTTAATTTTTTTGTCGCTTAGCTACCTTTATTAGCTAAAATTATTCCTGCATCCTTCGCTGAATCCTTTCTTCCATTTCCTCTATTTTTTGATCCATCTTCTCATCACTAGCATTTGAAATGGGTCCGGACTGTCCTACTTTTGCTTTCAAAGCAGTTTTTGCGACCCTCGTCCATACAATCGTATGCGTCCAGGATGTTCAGGTCCCATGACTGAGGCAAATGCGTCAATTGATTGACTATCGTCTTCACTTTTTTGAGTTTGTATTTTCTCCATTTCAGCCTATAAGTTAATTTAAATGGTAAAAATAAATAAATCTCGACCAACTTAAAATTAGGTAACATTCATACAATTTTACTAATTGTATCTTCGTCGGATTCCTTGTATACGCGACCAGGTTTCTTTTTTCTTGTAGCCACGAACAGTTGCTTGAGCGATACTGAATCTTAAATTCCCTTCTGTTTTTTTTCTAGTTACATGAAAGTTGTTATAAGTAATCTTAAAGCAATTACATACTTAATAATAAATAAGAGAACACAACAGATCAGAGTGAACCAAAGCAAAACTAATTTTTCCAACAGTGTGCAAATGCTTTAACTTTTTATGATTCCCAATATCGGTGTCGCTCATTTTCTGCAAAACAAATCAGCCACTAAAATAATTGGTCCATGAATTGTACAAAAGATATGAATTCTAGAAACAAGTAATAATATACCATATAGGTAAGATGTGATTGAAGCAACAAGTACTATCTTATACATACTAAAAGCAGCAAATATACCTCATTTTCCCTCTTATATTTAGACACCTATCTCGACTAGCATTACCATTGCAGAATTAATTTTTTTTCCCTTTCCTCTTTAAGACCATTTTCCAGTCATTACCAAGAAAATTTTCATGTGTGTTTAAGTACGTTTGCAAACTTTTACAAGATAGTTAAAACTGCATGTAGACAAATTTCTTCCCTAGGAGAAGGTAATATTGACATCCACTTATCTCTCTAATTCAAATCTATTAGTATTCTCCCTTACAATAAAATCATCATATCATAGGTAACATAGGCTTAGATTTATATTTTATCTGGGCTGGCTCAGAGTTCCAATATTTAAGAAGCTCTTTAAATTGAGATTCTTTTTGTGAAGAAGAAGCTTCTCCCAATACACGACCACATAATGTTGCCCGCAGGTTATCATCAAGTAATCCTGGTCTAACACGCTCAATTTTTGCAACGAAATCTCCCTTAATTTCTTGTCGCTTAGCTACCTTTATTAGCTAAAATTATTCCTGCATCCTTCGCTGAATCCTTTCTTCCATTTCCTCAATTTTTTAATCCATCTTCTCATCACTAGCATTTGAAATGGGTCCGGACTGTCCTACTTTTGCTTTCAAAGCAGTTTTTGTGACCCTCGTCCATACAATTGTAGGCGTGCAGGATGTTCAGGTCCCATGACTAAGGCAAATGCGTCAATTGATTGACTATCGTCTTCACTTTTTTGAGTTTGTATTTTCTCCATTTCAGCTTATAAGTTAATTTAAATGGTAAAAATAAATAAATCTCGACCAACTTAAAATTAGGTAACATTCATACAATTTTACTAATTGTATCTTCGTCGGATTCCTTGTATACGCGACCAGGTTTCTTTTTTCTTGTAGCCACGAACAGTTGCTTGAGCGATACTGAATCTTAAGTTCCCTTCTGTTTTTTTTCTAGTTACATGAAAGTTGTTATAAGTAATCTTAAAGTAATTACATACTTAATAATAAATAAGAGAACACACCAGATCAGAGTGAACCGAAGTGATGCAATCGAAAATACGAAAGCGATAAAAGAGATAAAAACGAGACGAGACTCACACTAAGGTTCGAGTAGCAACGAAGAACTTGTTCCGTTACACCCCAAACGATTGGCAAGAATCACCTAACGCTATGCAACTATCCTCAAGAGTCACGCGGCTCGAGCAAATAGAATGATCAGAGACGGATTGAAGAGCAACTTGGATTCATCCAATTGATTCAAGCCAAAATGTTTACAAGGTTCAAGAGCAATGCTCATTAATGTTTTTGTGTTCAAAGTAAGCTAAAAAGCAATAAATGAAATGAGGGGTGCATTTATAACACTCCCTTACAATGTTTTCAACATTCTGGTCCGCTGCTACTCAAGTCCCTATCGCGATCGCGCTAGCTTATATGCGATCGCGCAAGACACTTAAAAGCTGAGGCTCGCGATCGCGCTACTGGTGACGCGACAGCGATGAACAAAATAATACCCTTCGCGATCGCGAAGGTTCTTCACGCGATCGCGAAGAACAAGATTCCAGACTTAGGCAGTAAGCTCAGCAGACTTCCCCTGTTTTTGCCCTGTTTTGCTCCCCTGCTTCCTGCGCTGTTTCCTGCCCTGTTTCCACATGGATTGAGCTCCAATACATTGTCTTTAAGTCCTCTCCCGAGCTCGTATCATCCACGCCTCTCCAAACCAAGTGTAGGTGAGCGTCTTGTATATCCTTGGCTTGACTTCGAGTGAATGGTCTCGATGCAATTTGGGTTGCATCATCCTCCCCTTCTTGAGAAGATTTCGTCCTCGAAATTAAGGCGTCCTCCTCCAAGGTATTAGCACCTACATCAAAAGAAGTCAAGTCACTAACATTGAAAGTAGTCGACACATTATACTCACCGGGCAAATCTATCACATATGCATTGTTGTTGATCTTGGACAACACTTGGAATGGGCCATCGCCCCTTGGTGCCAACTTCCCTTTCCGTTGGTTGGGAAACCTTTCCTTGCGGAAATGCACCCAAACCCAATCCCCTTTCTTGAAGTCCACCTTCTTTCTCCCCTTGTTTTTCTTGGTTGCTATCTTCTCATAGGCCTCCTCCAAAGTCTTCCGCACCTTGGCGTGAAGTTCAAGCAATGCCTTGGCCCGAGCTTTTCCTTCAAAATCAACAACCACATCCCTTGGCAAAGGGGTAAGATCAAGAGGAATTAAGGGGTTAAATCCATAAACACACTCGAATGGAGTCATGCCAATCATGCGATGTAAAGTTCGGTTATATGCAAACTCCATGAGTGGTAGCTTATCAATCCATGTCCCGGCCCTTCCTTTGGTCATAGCTCTAAGTAGAGCTCCCAAAGTCCGGTTTATCACCTCGGTTTGCCCATCGGTTTGAGGGTGGTGGGACGTGGAGAAGAGCAACTTGGTGCCAAGAGCACCCCACAAACACTTCCAAAAATGGCTAAGGAACTTGGAGTCCCTATCACTAACAATGGTGCGAGGCACCCCATGCAATTTCAAGACATTATCAATAAACAAAGAAGCTACATGTTGTGCATCATTAGTCTTTTTGCACGGAATGAAGTGAGCCATTTTGGAGAAACGGTCAACGACAACATAAATGCTATCGTGTCCTTCTCTAGTCCGGGGTAAAGCCATAACAAAATCCATTGAAAGATCAACCCACGGACTAGTAGGTATGGGTAGAGGAGTGTACAACCCATGGTTATTGGATCTAGACTTGGCCTTCTTGCAATCCAAGCAAGAATTGCAAAACTTTTCCACAAGAGGCCTCATCTTTGGCCAATGGAATTGTTCTTTAAGTAGAGCCAAAGTCTTATCCACCCCAAAGTGACCCATCAAGCCCCCGCAATGTGCTTCTTGAACTAGCACATCTCTCCAAGAGGACTCGGGCACACACACTCTCCCATTCTTGAAAATGTAGCCATCTACCCATTGGTACTTTTCCGCTCTTTCCCCACTCACTAGAGCATCATGAACACTCTTGAGCTTTGGGTCATGAGCATACAAAGATTTGATGCTTTCAAAACCCATAAGTCTCGAAGCGAGAGTGGTAGCAAGAGCGAATTTTCTTGAAAGCGCATCGGCCACAACATTGTCCTTACCCTTTTTGTAATGAATCACGTAAGGGAAAGACTCAATGAACTCCACCCACTTGGCATGTCTCTTGTTCAACCTTTCTTGGCCTCTTAGATGTTTGAGTGACTCATGGTCACTCTTGATCACAAATTCCCGAGGCCATAGATAGTGTTGCCAATGGGCTAGAGCTCTCACAAGGGCATACAACTCCTTGTCATACGTGGAGTAATTCAAGGAGGCGCCCTTCAACTTCTCGCTAAAGTAGGCAACGGGTTTCCCTTCTTGCATGAGAACACCCCCAATACCCACCCCCGAGGCATCACATTCTACCTCAAAAGCCTTCCCGAAGTCGGGCAATTGTAACAATGGGGCGGTACTTAGCCTACTTTTCAACTCTTGGAAAGCCTTTTCTTGCGGCTCCCCCCAAATAAAGGATTTGTCTTTCTTTACCAACTCGGTGAGTGGGGCGGCAATGGAGCTAAAGTCTTTCACAAATCGCCTATAAAAGCTAGCAAGACCATGAAAGCTCCGCACTTGAGTCACGGTAGTAGGAGTAGGCCAATCACGAATGGCCTCTACCTTAGACTCATCTACCTCCACTCCTTGGGCACTCACAACAAACCCAAGAAAGACTACCTTTTCAACACCAAAGGCACATTTCTTAAAATTAGCGTAGAGCTTTTCGGCTCTCAACACTTCAAGCACTTGCCTTAAGTGATCAACATGGTCGTCTATTGATTTGCTATATATCAATATATCGTCAAAGTAGACGACCACAAACTTGTTGATGAATGGTTTTAGCACATGGTTCATTAGCCTCATGAAAGTGCTAGGGGCGTTGGAGAGGCCAAAGGGCATCACCAACCATTCATATAGACCAAACTTGGTCTTGAATGCGGTTTTCCATTCATCCCCGGGTTTCATCCGGATTTGATGGTAACCGGACCTAAGGTCTATCTTTGAAAAGATGCTAGAACCACTAAGCTCATCTAACATGTCATCCAAACGAGGTATGGGATGTCGATACTTTACCGTGATCTTGTTGACCGCTCGGCAATCCACACACATCCTCCAAGTGCCATCCTTCTTTGGAACAAGGATCACGGGTACGGCACATGGACTCAAGCTCTCCCTCACCAAGCCCTTGGTAAGCAACTCATCCACTTGCTTTTGCAACTCCCTTGTGTCCTCGGGATTGCTTCTATATGCCGGCTTGTTTGGGATTTGAGATCCCGGGACAAAGTCAATTTGATGTTCAATACCCCTCAAGGGAGGTAGTCCTTCGGGCATCTCTTCCGGGAACATGTCCCCAAAATCCTTCAAAACATTCTCAAAAGCACTAGGCAAAGGGTTAGAAGAATAATCAAATTCGGAAGTAAGAATCATACCTTTGTACACTAGGCAAATGAGTAGTTTGTTGCCATCATTTCCTCTCAAAAGCTCACCCGGTTGCATCATGGCACAAATGCCACCGGTAGTAGATGATAGAGCCACCACCAAACTCTCGGCCAAAGAGCTAGTCCCAACAACCGACTTAGCCTTTGCCGCTTCCCTCAATTCCCTCATGCGCTTGTAATCATCACTTACTTGCTTGGGCGATAAGGGTTTGAGCACAAACTTTTTCCCTTCGTGCTTCACCGTGTAGGTGTTGGCACGGCCATCATGAACCACATGTCGATCAAATTGCCATGGCCTTCCAAAGAGAAGGTGGCATGCTTGCATGGGCACAACATCAAACATGTGTTCATCCACATAGTTCCCAATCTTGAACTTGATCAAGCATTGTTTAACCACTCTCAATTCACCACACTCACTAAGCCATTGTAATCGGTAAGGACTTGGGTGTTTTAAGGTGGGTATTTTCAATTGGGAAACTAGTGTTTGGCTAATGACATTGGCACAACTTCCCGAGTCAATAATCATGGAACAAAGGAGACCCATGACTCGGCACTTAGAATGGAAGAGGTTCTCTCTTTGTAAAGTCTCACTATCCTCCACCAACATGGCCCCTAAACTTCTCCTCACAACAAGAAAAGCATGGGCGTCATCATCATCCTCCATTGCAACCTCCCCCTCATCAACCCCCTCATCATCCTCTACTCCCTCTTCTTCCTCGGGCTCACTATCTTGCTCATACACCAAATCACCCACAAGAACCATAGTTTTCCGGGTGGGGCAATCTTTGGAGATATGTCCATAACCCTTACATTTAAAGCATTGAGTAGAAGTAGAAATAGGATTACTTAAGTGAGTTCTAGAGTTACCTCCCACTTGTGGTGTAGACTTCTCAAATGGCTTCTTCACATCCTTGCTAGAGGTTGCACCACTTGCATTTGGGAACTTGGCATTGGAAGTAGGAGTTTTCCACTCCTTTGGCTTGCTCATGGGAGTAGGATTGCTACTCTTGTATCGGAGGGTTCTCTCCTCTTTGAGCCATTTCTCGGCTTCAATGGAATCATCACATAGCTTGTAAAGATCATCATATTTGTGGAACTTCAATTGTGAAGCTATGTCTCGGTTCAAGCCCCCTTTGAAACGGATCATGGCCACCTCATTGTCTTCCTCGTCCAAGTCAAGATTCATGCGGATTTGCTCAAAGTCATTGAAATATTCCCCAACCGTTTTGGAGCCTTGTTTCAACTCATAGAAACGTTTGTGTTGGTCCACACGGTATTGACTAGTCAAGTACTTTTCATCCATCACACGGATCAACTCTCCCCAAGTAAGATTGATAGCCATTCCCATCCTCCTTCTATTCCTCTTCACCGACTCCCACCAAGTAGAAGCAAAGGATTCAAAGGAAGATATTGCATATTTGGTCTTCTTCACCTCGGGCATATCATTGGTGTCAAATATCCGCTCCATGGACAACTTCCAATCAATATACTCCACCGGGTCACTACTCCCTTTGAAAGAAGGAATAGTAAGCTTCACACTATTAAGGTTGTTATGTTCTCGACCCCCTTGGTGTGGCTCCGGTTGGCCTCCAAAGTTATCTCCATAACCACCATAATCTCTCCTAGCATTCCCGCCAACATACCCTATGGGTGGCCCTCGACCTTGGCCTCTACCCCTATCCACATTGCGACCCCTAAATGGAAAGTGAGCACCATACCCACCATCACCATAATCATCCTCCTCCCCTTCTTGAGCTTGTGCAACTTGCTCAAAAGGTTGAACATTTCGGATCGGTCCGGGAAGTGGAGCATTCCTTTGGGGATTGCCCATAAGGTTAGGAATGGTCACTCGTTGGGTATTGCCCAACAATTGGTCAATTCGATCACGATCCTCCCTTACCCATTGTTGGCGATTGAGCAACTCAACAACTTGTTCCGGGGTAAAGGTCGGGCTACTTGGGCCCTCAACACCATCAACTTGGGCACTCGGGGCCCCCTTCTCAACTTGGACACTCGGGGTCCCCTTTTCCGACTGCTCATTGGAAGTCCCTTGCTCAACTAGGGCACTTGAAGCACCCTTTTCAAGAGACTCAATCCTTTGGTTCATGAGGTCCATCTTGGCAAGAAGGTTAGCCAAGGCCTCCTTTATGAAATCTTGTCCTTCGTTGGACATTGTACCTGCAACAATCAAAAACAAGAAAAGAGATTAGAGTAAAAGTCCTCACTCACTCCCTCACTTTTGTTTGTCGCTCGGGTTCACTCAAGTTGGGGTTAGGTTCACACAAGCTTGAGATCAATGGCCTCCTCGTAGTTGCGCAACCTCCTCAATGACCAAACCAAAATACAAGAACCAAATGCTCTTCGGGAAGAGTGGATTCAATGGGACTCGATAAACGCTAAGCTATTTGGTGCGCACTTGAACCAAACAATTAACTACGAATCTTCTTTGAATTCTACTCTCCTTTTAGGCACGAGGATCCTATTCGCACAATGGATTAGTACTAATTAGGTAGAAGTGTTACCCTCAAAGTACTAACCGGAAGTGACGCGATCAAATGTCCAAAGATCGAATCGTCACCAAACGGATTCGGAATTGGGTGAATTTTGGTTTGTGATCTAGGAACTCACCATATTTGATGATGGTATGGGAGTTTTGGTGGTTGGAAACTGTTACGATAGCTTTGCGAACATTCTGTCCAACTTCAAGAAATTCTGGAAATTGGTACACTTCGCGATCGCGTGCAGAGGGGCGCGATCGCGATGAACAAAAACTCAGAATTGGCGCGACAGCGCGAGACCTTGCGCGATCGCGCAGGTTTGTTCAGCTGAACCAGAAACTCGACAGAAAACTGCAGATTTTGGCACACAACAACCCAACTTCAATTTGTTTCAGTTTTTCAAGCTTCCACAAGGGTTTTCAACTGTAGTAAACACTTCCCAATGGTTTTAACAAACAAACAACCATCAAACAACTTGTTTTCAATGAATTTTGGTCAAGTTCTTCAAATGTTCAAACCTTCAAGAACTCAAAAATTCGATTTTCACTCCAACACTCCAAATGATGTTATGATGGTATCAAAACAACAGGAAAACTATAGTGAACAATCCCCGATACCGAACATCCACAAAATCATAACATCAAACAAGTTTTGGCAAATTTTGCAAAATATTCACTTAGGGTTCAAATTTTCCCAAACTTTGATTTTCAATTCCAAAACGTGTTTTGTTGGTTCCCAATTGTCGGGATTACATAAACGATCAATCCCCGATAATTAACACCAACAAAATCGTAACAACAAGCGATTTCCTTCAAATTTTTGGGTTTTCAAGTTTTTGAATTTTTTTCTTCTTTTTCAATATAACAAGAACAAGAACACGAAAATAAACACGAAACAAAGATGACAAGCACGAAGAGTAGGACGAGGGTTCGTAAGAACGTAACCCTAACCTTGCTCTGATACCAACTGATGCAATCGAAAATACGAAAGCGATAAAAGAGATAAAAACGAGACGAGACTCACACTAAGGTTCGAGTAGCAACGAAGAACTTGTTCCGTTACACCCCAAACGATTGGCAAGAATCACCTAACGCTATGCAACTATCCTCAAGAGTCACGCGGCTCGAGCAAATAGAATGATCAGAGACGGATTGAAGAGCAACTTGTATTCATCCAATTGATTCAAGCCAAAATGTTTACAAGGTTCAAGAGCAATGCTCATTAATGTTTTTGTGTTCAAAGTAAGCTAAAAAGCAATAAATGAAATGAGGGGTGCATTTATAACACTCCCTTACAATGTTTTCAACATTCTGGTCCGCTGCTACTCAAGTCCCTATCGCGATCGCGCTAGCTTATATGCGATCGCGCAAGACACTTAAAAGCTGAGGCTCGCGATCGCGCTACTGGTGACGCGACAGCGATGAACAAAATAATACCCTTCGCGATCGCGAAGGTTCTTCACGCGATCGCGAAGAACAAGATTCCAGACTTAGGCAGAAAGCTCAGCAGACTTCCCCTGTTTTTGCCCTGTTTTGCTCCCCTGCTTCCTGCGCTGTTTCCTGCCCTGTTTCCACATGGATTGAGCTCCAATGCATTGTCTTTAAGTCCTCTCCCGAGCTCGTATCATCCACGCCTCTCCAAACCAAGTGTAGGTGAGCGTCTTGTATATCCTTGGCTTGACTTCGAGTGAATGGTCTCGATGCAATTTGGGTTGCATCACGAAGCAAAACTAATTTCTCCAACAGTGTGCATATGCTTTAACTTTTTACGATTCCCAATATCGGTGTCGCTCATTTTCCGCAAAATAAATCAGCCACGAAAATAATTGGTCCATGAATTGTACAAAAGATATGCATTCCAGAAACAAGTAATAATATACCATATAGGTAAGATGTGATTGAAGCAACAAGTACTTTCTTATACATACTAAAAGCAGCAAATATATCTCATTTTCCCTCTTATATTTAGACACCTATCTCGACTAGCATTACCATTGCAGAATTAATTTTTTTCCCTTTCCTCTTTAAGACCATTTCCCAGTCATTACCAACAAAATTTTCATGTGTGTTTAAGTATGTTAGCAAACTTTTACAAGATAGTTAAAACTGCATGTAGACAAATTTCTTCCCTAGGAGAAGGTAATATTGACATCCACTTATCTCTCTAATTCAAATCTATTAGTGTTCTCCCTTACAATAAAATCATCATATCATAGGTAATATAGGCTTAGATTTATATTTTATCTGGGCTGGCTCAGAGTTCCAATATTTAAGAAGCTCTTTAAATTGAGATTCTTTTTGTGAAGAAGAAGCTTCTCCCAATATACGACCACATAATGTTGCCAACAGGTTATCATCAAGTAATCCTTGTCTAACACGTTCAATTTTTGCAACGAAATCTCCCTTAATTTCTTGTCGCATAGCTACCTTTTTTAGCTAAAATTGTTCCTGCATCCTTCGCTGAATCCTTTCTTCCATTTCCTCTATTTTTTAATCCATCTTCTCATCATTAACATTTGAAAAGGGTTCGGACTGTCCTACTTTTCCTTTCAAAGCAGTTTTTGTGACCCCCGTCCATACAATCGTAGGCGTCCAGGATGTTCAGGTCCCATGACTGAGGTAAATGCGTCAATTGATTGACTATCGTCTTCACTTTTTTGAGTTTGTATTTTCTCCATTTCAGCCTATAAGTTAATTTAAATGGTAAAAACAAATAAATCTCGACCAACTTAAAATTAGGTATCATTCATATAATTTTACTAATTGTATCTTCGTCGGATTCCTTGTATACGCGACCAGGTTTCCTTTTTCTTGTAGCCACGAACAGTTGCTTGAGCGATACTGAATCTTAAGTTCCCTTCTGTTTTTTTTTCTAGTTACATGAAAGTTGTTATAAGTAATCTGAAAGAAATTACATACTTAATAATAATTAAGAGAACACACCAGATCAGAGTGAACCGAAGCAAAACTAATTTTTCCAACAGTGTGCATATGCTTTAACTTTTTACGATTCCCAATATCTGTGTCGCTCATTTTCCGCTAAATAAATCAGCCACTAAAATAATTGGTCCATGAATTGTACAAAAGATATGCATTCCAGAAACAAGTAATAATATACCATATAGGTAAGATGTGATTGAAGCAACAAGTACTTTCTTATACATACTAAAAGCAGCAATATATACCTCATTTTCCCTCTTATATTTAGACACCTATCTCGACTAGCATTACCATTGCAAAATTAATTTTTTTTCCCTTTCCTCTTTAAGACCATTTCCCAGTCATTACCAAGAAAATTTTCATGTGTGTTTAAGTATGTTTGCAAACTTTTACAAGATAGTTAAAACTGCATGTAGACAAATTTCTTCCCTAGGAGAAGGTAATATTGACATCCACTTATCTGTCTAATTCAAATCTATTAGTATTCTCCCTTACAATAAAATCATCATATCATAGGTAACATAGGCTTAGATTTATATTTTATCTGGGCTGGCTCAGAGTTCCAATATTTAAGAAGCTCTTTAAATTGAGATTCTTTTTGTGAAGAAGAAGCTTCTCCCAATAAACGACCACATAATGTTGCCAGCAGGTTATCATCAAGTAATCCTGGTCTAACACGCTCAATTTTTGCAACGAAATCTCCCTTAATTTCTTGTCGCATAGCTACCTTTTTTAGCTAAAATTGTTCCTGCATCCTTCGCTGATTCCTTTCTTCCATTTCCTCTATTTTTTAATACATCTTCTCATCACTAGCATTTGAAAAGGGTCCGGACTGTCCTACTTTTCCTTTCAAAGCAGTTTTTGTAACCCTCGTCCATACAATCGTAGGCGTCCAGGATGTTCAGGTCCCATGACTGAGGTAAATGCGTCAATTGATTGACTATCGTCTTCACTTTTTTGAGTTTGTATTTTCTCCATTTCAGCCTATAAGTTAATTTAAATGGTAAAAATAAATAAATCTCGGCCAACTTCAAATTAGGTAACATTCATACAATTTTACTAATTGTATCTTCGTCGGATTCCTTGTATACGCGACCAGGTTTCCTTTTTCTTGTAGCCACGAACAGTTGCTTGAACGATACTGAATCTTAAGTTCCCTTCTGTTTTTTTTCTAGTTACATGAAAGTTGTTATAAGTAATCTGAAAGCAATTACATACTTAATAATAAATAAGAGAACACACCAGATTAGAGTGAACCAAAGCAAAACTAATTTTTCCAATAGTGTGCAGATGCTTTAACTTTTTATGATTCCCAATATCGGTGTCGCTCATTTTCTGCAAAACAAATCAGCCACTAAAATAATTAGTCCATGAATTGTACAAAAGATATGCATTCCAGAAACAAGTAATAATGTACCATATATGTAAGATGTGATTGAAGCAACAAGTACTTTCTTATACATACTAAAAGCAACAAATATACCTCATTTTCCCTCTTATATTTAGACACCTATCTCGACTAGCATTACCATCGCAGAATTAATTTTTTTCCCTTTCCTCTTTAAGACCATTTCCCAGTCATTACCAAGAAAATTTTCATGTGTGTTTAAGTATGTTTGCAAACTTTTACAAGATAGTTAAAATTGCATGTAGACAAATTTCTTCCCTAGGAGAAGGTAATATTGACATCCACTCATCTCTCTAATTCAAATCTATTAGTATTCTCCCTTACAATAAAATCATCATATCATAGGTAACATAGGCTTAGATTTATATTTTATCTGGGCTGGCTCAGAGTTACAATATTTAAGAAGCTCTTTAAATTGAGATTCTTTTTGTGAAGAAGAAGCTTCTCCCAATAAACGACCACATAATGTTGCCAGCAGGTTATCATCAAGTAATCCTGGTCTAACACGCTCAATTTTTGCAACGAAATCTCCCTTAATTTCTTGTCGCATAGCTACCTACTTTAGCTAAAATTGTTCCTGCATCCTTCGCTGAATCCTTTCTTCCATTTCCTCTATTTTTTAATACATCTTCTCATCACTAGCATTTGAAAAGGGTCCGGACTGTCCTACTTTTCCTTTCAAAGCAGTTTTTGTAACCCTCGTCCATACAATCGTAGGCGTCCAGGATGTTCAGGTCCCATGACTGAGGTAAATGCGTCAATTGATTGACTATCGTCTTCACTTTTTTGAGTTTGTATTTTCTCCATTTCAGCCTATAAGTTAATTTAAATGGTAAAAATAAATAAATCTCGGCCAACTTCAAATTAGGTAACATTCATACAATTTTACTAATTGTATCTTCGTCGGATTCCTTGTATACGCGACCAGGTTTCCTTTTTCTTGTAGCCACGAACAGTTGCTTGAACGATACTGAATCTTAAGTTCCCTTCTGTTTTTTTTCTAGTTACATGAAAGTTGTTATAAGTAATCTGAAAGCAATTACATACTTAATAATAAATAAGAGAACACACCAGATTAGAGTGAACCAAAGCAAAACTAATTTTTCCAATAGTGTGCAGATGCTTTAACTTTTTATGATTCCCAATATCGGTGTCGCTCATTTTCTGCAAAACAAATCAGCCACTAAAATAATTAGTCCATGAATTGTACAAAAGATATGCATTCCAGAAACAAGTAATAATGTACCATATATGTAAGATGTGATTGAAGCAACAAGTACTTTCTTATACATACTAAAAGCAACAAATATACCTCATTTTCCCTCTTATATTTAGACACCTATCTCGACTAGCATTACCATCGCAGAATTAATTTTTTTCCCTTTCCTCTTTAAGACCATTTCCCAGTCATTACCAAGAAAATTTTCATGTGTGTTTAAATATGTTTGCAAACTTTTACAAGATAGTTAAAACTGCTTGTAGACAAATTTCTTCCCTAGGAGAAGGTAATATTGACATCCACTTATCTCTCTAATTCAAATCTATTAGTATTCTCCCTTACAATAAAATCATCATATCATAGGTAACATAGGCTTAGATTTATATTTTATTTGGGCTGGCTCAGAGTTCCAATATTTAAGATGCTCTTTAAATTGAGATTCTTTTTTTGAAGAAGAAGCTTCTCCCAATAAACGACCACATAATGTTGCCAGCAGGTTATCATCAAGTAATCCTGGTCTAACACGCTCAATTTTTGCAATGAAATTTCCCTTAATTTCTTGTCGCATAGCTACCTTTTTTAGCTAAAATTGTTCCTGCATCCTTCGCTGAATCCTTTCTTCCATTTCCCCTATTTTTTAATCCATCTTCTCATCACTAGCATTTGAAAAGGGTCCGGACTGTCCTACTTTTTCTTTCAAAGCAGTTTTTGTGACCCTCGTCCATACAATCGTAGGCATCCAGGATGTTCAGGTCCCATGACTGAGGCAAATGCGTCAATTGATTGACTATCGTCTTCACTTTTTTGAGTTTGTATTTTCTCCATTTCAGCCTATAAGTTAATTTAAATGGTAAAAATAACTAAATCTCGACCAACTTAAAATTAGGTAACATTCATACAATTTTACTAATTGTATCTTCGTCGGATTCCTTGTATACACGACCAGGTTTCCTTTTTCTTGTAGCCACGAACAGTTGCTTGAGCGATACTGAATCTTAAGTTCCCTTCTGTTTTTTTTCTAGTTACATGAAAGTTGTTATAAGTAATCTGAAAGCAATTACATACTTAATAATAAATAAGAGAACACAACAGATCAGAGTGAACCAAAGCAAAACTAATTTTTCCAACAGTGTGCAAATGCTTTAACTTTTTATGATTCCCAATATCGGTGTCGCTCATTTTCTGCAAAACAAATCAGCCAATAAAATAATTCGTCCATGAATTGTACAAAAGATATGCATTCCAGAAACAAGTAATAATGTACCATATATGTAAGATGTGATTGAAGCAACAAGTACTTTCTTATACATACTAAAAGAAGCAAATATACCTCATTTTCCCTCTTATATTTAGACACCTATCTCGACTAGCATTACCATTGCAGAATTAATTTTTTTTCCCTCTTTAAGACCATTTCTCAGTCATTACCAAGAAAATTTTCATGTGTGTTTAAGTATGTTTGCAAACTTTTACAAGTGAGTTCAAAATTGCATGTAGATAAATTCATTCCCTAGGAGAAGGTAATATAGACATCCATTTATCTCCCAAATTCAAATCTATTAGTATTCTCCCTTATAAAGAAATTATCATATCATAGGTAACATAGGCTTGGATTTATATCTTATCAGGGCTGGCTCAGGGTTCCAATATTTATGAAGCTCTTTAAATTGAGATTCTGGGATATCTTGAGGTCTATTTTCCATTCGAAGTTGGCACTTTCATAGGCTTTATAGTGCGTGTTCTTCAACCGGCATTTATGTCTTCTCCAAATAGTTTCGATTGCTTCCAAAGTCCATTCTTTTGCATTATCCAGGATATCATATTTCTCCTACAGTTGAGTTCCATTAGGTTAGTGCATACAATATTAAATATTTCAACCAACAATTGAACATAGAAAACTTTCAAACCTTGGTATATTTCCATAAATCATCCTTTGTGTCCAATTTCCTCCAATCAAATATAGGACAAAGCCTCGCATACCTAGCCAATATGCCGAGGAAGCCGCCCACCTCTTTTACAACAGCATCAGTAGGACCAACGGGCTAATTTAAATGATTTAACACGATCAATTTATGTTCTACCCATCCATGTACACTGCTCATTTGTGTTTTACCTCATTTTATTTTTGTATGGAAGGCCCTATAAGAATAGAAATAAAAGATAACCCCAAAAGCACTAGTTTTAGTCTATTTTATGACTGAATGTTATTTCATTATTTCTAAGTAAATTCTATATGTTCTTGCCGTGTCCGTCAGATTGTTCATCTCCAATAGAAGTTGTAGAATCTACATGCACTTGTTCATGTACTTGATCATGTACCGCTTGTGCTGCTTGAGTGATAGAATTAGGTTGCACTTCTTCATGTCCCAATTGTGTTACATAAGTGGTAGAATGAAGTGGCGTTTTCTGCACTTGTTTTTTTACTACATGTGCTGCGACAGTTGTAGATTCTCTCTGCATATGAGCCTAACATTGGACGCTGTTGTTTTTCATTAAAGTCTAGACAGAGCTCTTTAGTTGACCTCATAAGTTGAACATCTTTTCTTATTGTCAATGTCTAAATATTTCTATCTACCAATGATTTAAGAGATCCAGCAATAATGTAGTTCAAGCCTTTGAAGGATCTGCTTGACTCATAACTATTTGAATTTGTGCAAACTTCAGAGAAATAATAAAATAGGTTAGCTGACAAATTAATAAAATCAAGAATAGCTAAACCAATTTAAAATCCAGTAATGCTACGCCTCAGCCGAAGTCTCAACAGAGAACCACCAAGGCTATGCCTACCTTAAAATTTTAAACAAGTAATAACACCATATGAAATATAAATTTTATTAGACACTACAAAAAAATTGTGTATTACTAACGGATTTTACTAACCAACCATATCCGTTAGTAAATTACTAACAAATTACCAACGAATTAGCAACTAAAAAAGTTTCAGGGATATAGTAACAAATTACTAACAAATTACCAACCAAATTTTACCAACTGATAAACTTAGTTGGCAAATATAGCGGGAAAAATATGGCGCATAATTTAACAACTATTTATTAACGAATTACTAAGGAATTTTTACCTACGCAAAATATTTGTTGGTAAATTACCAACAGATTTTAAATCCGTTTGTAAATTGTGCGAGAAATTGTGTTAGATTATTTAGCAACATATTACTAACAGGTTGCCAACGAAATATTACCAACAAAATTGAATCGTTGGTAATTTACTAACCGATTGAAAGTTCGTTAGTAATTTACTAACTGATCGGCAATTTGTTAGTAATTTAGTAACTAAATTATTTTTCGTTGGTAATTTTACCAACGATTATTTAATTCGTTGGTAAATTTTCCAACAAATTCTTGTTCGTTGGTAAATGTTGCCAACAGATGCTGAGTTCGTTGGTAAATTTGTTAGTAATTTACCAATAAAATATGTATTTGTAGGTAATCCTCCAACAAAATTGCTATCTATCAGTAAATTTACCAACTTATTTTTTGTTAGTATTTTATTTACAAAATTGTGAATTTGCTAAAAAAGCTAGCACATTTTTTTTATAATGGTTAATATTGTAACATGTAGATTTAGAGTTCACCAATAATATATTAAAGTAAATTATAGGTCGGCAAAATACTAATGGATTATTCAGTTTCTATTGGTAAAATTATTTTCATATTTTGCTTGTTGATAAACTTGCATACATATTTTGTTTGCACTTATTTTCCATAAGTTAAAGTACAAAGGTATTTGTGTTTTCTTTTTCAGTTTATATGATTCAATTGCATATATGATTTTTTATTTTAATTGAAATATAAAATATTCAAGATTCACCATAATTACTTTCCATTAATTAGGCGCAAGGAGGCGGCTATAAAATCGTATAAACCTCTGTTCGATGACGACCTTCAAAATTAGCTAAATTTCAAATTATTTAAATGAAGAGGTGTAACAACTCTCTGACGGAATAAAATAAGTGCTTGACTATAACCGAACTATTGATCTTTCATCAACCGTATGTATAGATAAGATCAATAAAAATATGAAATTTTGATTGCATCTCAATAATTCAACTAACATACATACTTATAATTCAATATATTTTAGTATAGAAGCTTATATTCAATTTTAATAAAATTACTAAATTTTGTCATTAACATATGTGTTATGAAAATTATATAACATACACCGAATAGAGCTATTAGATATATAGAAGACAATTAAGTTCCACCAAGGCCGGCCAGATCTGAAACAGAAATTCCATTTCCATTGAGAATTGAATTGGCCTTTCGGAAACGACTTGCTTCTTTTCTCGTTGGGATTGGATATAGACGGGAGTTCTCTTCCAGTTCACCCCCTCTACTTTAATTGTGCTACAAGGCTCGAGTCGTATAGCCAAAGGCTACAACCAGCCCCAAAACGATCTAGTCAGCCTGGTAACTTCTATAGATGACGATATATGCCTCATCCCGATCACAAGGAGAGGTTCACTATGATGGGGAGCACAACCGCGCGAGCAGAGCCAAACCCAACCATTACAGCCAGGAGACACGTGGGCGTGACGTCTTGGAAAGTCACATATTTTGAGTTGTGGACACACAACTTAAAGGCTTAGTCCTGTGCCAGTTTCGCCCGCCCAGTCTAGTACCAAAGTATCCTGATTCAATACTAGGGAGTAAAAGAGAGAACTCCTCTTTCTCATAAGTAGTCCTTCTCCTTCTCTACCACTGTAGCCTGCTTGACGTACGTCAATGACGCCCCTGTCCATCCATTGATCATGCGAGTATTATATATACATATATATACCTTTCAATAAAAGTCACATTGAGAGGAAAATTTTAATTTTATATTTTTGAATGAAATGTGAAATGAATACTTTTCGAATTTCAAGAGTCATACGGGCTCTTTTTTTGCTATAATTTTTATATGCTTTTTAAATAGCTAATTATTTTGACTTATAGCATTTATTATATAAATTTTAAATATATAAAATTTTATTTGAAAGACATAAAAATTTTATATGTCGCCATTCACAAACAAAATTAAGTCATTTGACTACCCGAATCTAAACTCTTTAAAATAAATTAGGACTGAGAAATCTTGTTACATGACAATATGAACGTAGTGGCCGTAAGGATATATTAATGTAATTATTTCGGATTTTAAATTACTTTCTAAATTACTTTCTATTTTAGTTTTTTATTACGTCCTTATTTGACTAGAAACTTTAGCTTATCAAGTGATATTAATCTAGTGATATATTTTTGATCTATTAGTTTGTGGTAAATTTATTTTTTATAGTTTTCTTTTAACTCATTCTATGTTAAGAAAATTAAAAGAGAAAATTGAGAACCAAAAAAAATATATATATATATATATATATATAAGGAAATATAAGAGATAGAGGGGAAAAAATAAGAAGAGAGGGAAATCAAAAAGTAACCCACGTTCCCATTCCCATTCCCGCCCCTTCATTCTAAAAATTAAACCCTCCAATCTCTTATTTTTCTAATCTGTCCCAAAAACAAAAACCCTCAAAAACAAAAGAAACCCACGTTGCCTCCTTGTTAGGAAGAGACAGAAGTTTTGATTGAATATCAGGTTTTCTACTCTTTCCTCCTTTTTCTTCATATTTTGTGCGTTTGGTGAGTATTGTAGACATATTTTGGGTTATAGGGTTGTTTATGACTCATTAGTTTATATTGATCAATATTGTTATATTGCTGACTTCGAAGAAACTGTCTTATGTTTTTTTTACTCTCTGTTTTTTTGTACAATTAGTAGGAGAGAAAAATCAAAATCTATATTGAGTGGGGCATACATAATTTAGAATCAGAACCTTTTTATCAAAAAAATAGTTTTTGGCAACTTGTGTATTACCCTACAAGAGAAAGGTTTATGAAAATTTTACAAGATTAGAAAATAAAAAACAGAACACACTGTAAAAGGGGCTGCTTTACTACTTAATTATAAAATAAAAAATATAACATACTCCATGGGAGGCATTTTTTTATCCAACTTTATGTTATTTTTCTCATTTTTTTGACTTTCAAAATAGGTCCGTAAGAAAATGAGTTTAGATCGTCAATGGATGTACAAAAGGTTAATTGGAGGTTTGTACAATCCGAAATTCATTAAAGGTGTTGATCAATTTATTGAATTTGCAAAGAATCATCCAGAAGGGAGGGATGGTGAGAGATTAAGGTGCCCATGTAATCGAAAGAAGTGTCGGAATGTGAAATTTCAAGATGTTCATACGGTTCATGAGCATTTATTACGTGATGGTTTTGTACCTGGATATCATGTATGGTACTTGCATGGAGAAAATGAAATTTTAGAAAATATAGATCAGCGTGAAGGGATACAAAATTGGGATCAAACTATGAATAACTCAACTGTCAATGTGGGTGCATTTGATGAACCAGGACAATTTACTTCATATCATAGAATGGTCCTTGAGGCCGCTTGTCCATCCCTCGATCTGAATGATATGGAAGAATCTCCGAAACCTGAAGCACAAAATTTTTATGATATTATTGCTTCTGCAAATCAAGAATTGTAGTCTGGTTGTAAAACACACTCTCAATTATCAGTTGTTGCGCGTTTGTTGAACATCAAGGCGGAACACCACTTGTCTGAAAGATATTTTGATGATATTTGTCAATATATGAATGAGATTATTCCGCCTGATAATGTGATGACAAAAAATTTCTATCAAACAAAGAAGTTAGTGCGGGGAATGAATATGCCAATAGAAAAAATTCACAGTTGTATCAATGCATGCATGATTTATCGGGGAGAAGATAGTAAACTTACCCATTGCAAGTTTTGTAGTCATCCCAGATATAAGCCTACTGGTCAAAGAGCTACTTCAAAAAGGAAACCATTCAAGCAGATGCATTACTTTCCCCTTACTCCATGATTGCAGCGCTTATATGCTTCCGAAGCGACTGCCGGCCACATGCGCTGGCACGCCGAGCATGAAGTTGAGGAAGGTGTGATGCAGCACTGTTCAGATGCACCTGCATGGAAACACTTTGATAAGATGCATCCATCTTTTGCAGCTGAATGTCGTAATGTCAGATTGGGGCTATGAATGGATGGTTTTCAACCATTTGGACAAACAGGACAGCAATATTCTTCTTGGCCAGTAATTGTGACACCATACAACTTGCCGCCTTGGATGTGTATGAAAGAGTCCTACATATTTTTGTCAGTTATAGTTCCTGGGCCAAAGAACCCAAAGCAAAAGTTGGATGTCTTCTTGCAACCATTGATTGCTGAACTAAAGAGTCTATGGGAAATAGGTGTGGACACATATGATATCTCTAAGAAGTAAAATTTTATAATGCGAGCTGCTTTGATGTGGACAATCAGTGACTTTCCTGCATATTCAATGTTGTCTGGGTGGAGTACCGTGGGTAGGCTAGCATGTCCATATTGCATGGAGAATACAGATGCTTTTACTTTGACAAAAGGTCGCAAACAGTCCTGGTTTGACAATCATCATAAGTTCCTTCCACTAGATCACCCATACAGAAAAAATAAAAACTCATTTAGAAAGAACAAAGTAGTCACATCGCATCCTCCCCCAATACGATCAGGTGTTCATATTTTGAAAGAGATAGATGAATTGGGGCTAAAAAAGGTTACAGAACTTGGGGCTGATATTGTTAATGGTAAAATTAGCAAGTTTTCTGGTTGGAAGAAAAGAAGCATATTTTGGGATTTGCCATATTGAAGTACAAATCTCATTCGACATAATCTAGATGTGATGCACATTGAGAAAAACTTTTTCGAAAATGTGTTCAACACAGTGCTGGAAGTAGATCATAAAACAAAAGATAATGCTAAATCTAGAGAAGACTTGAAAGAGTTCTGCCGATGCCCTGAATTGCATGCCGTTGATGGTGAATACTCGAAAGCTTGTTACACAATACGCGATGAGGCAAAAAGGGTGTTCTGTGAATGGGTAAAAAATCTGAAATTTCCCGATGGATATGTCTCAAATATGAAAAGGTGTGTGGACATGAGTAAACATAAGTTGTTTGGTGTGAAAAGTCACGATTGTCATGTATTCATGCAAAGATTGGTCCCTATTGCATTCCGTGAGTTATTACCACTAAAAGTGTGGGAAGCACTTACTGAGATGAGCCTTTTCTTTAGAGATCTCACTTCCACAGTAATTCGAGAGGATGATATGGGTAGACTTAACCAAGAAATACTTTGCAAATTGGAGCGTATATTCCCTCCTAGCTTCTTTGATTCAATGAAACATCTCCCTGTACACCTTGCTTATGAAGCAATGATAGCAGGTCCAGTGCAATACCGATGGATGTACCCATTTGAGAGGTAAGATTTCATTGAAAATATTAATTAAAGCATTTCATTTTCATCTTCATGAGTGACTAACCACTTGATATTATTTTCTACTTTTAGGTATCTTCAGAAGTTGAAAAACAATGTTAGGAATAAGGCTCAAGTTGAAGGATCCATATGCAATGCATATTTAGCTGAGGAAGCTTCATCTTTTTATTCACACTATTTTGAGCCTCATGTTTATACAAGACAGAAAAGTACCGCGGAATTGATGATGGTGGTATATGTGAATATGATGAACATGATGGTAATCTTTCCTTATTCACCTATCCGGGTCGAACATTTGGGGAACAACCGTCAAGATATTTATTAGAAGAAGAGCTTGATGCAGCTCATATTTACATTTTATTAAATTGCAAAGAAGTGCACCCATATATTGAGTAAGATTTCAAGCTTTTTTTCTTATTTATACATTTATATTATAAAAAACTAAATATATAATTTGCTGCCTTATGATTCAAAGGATGTTCGTCGATTCTCTTCGTCAAAATTTTCCCCAAATTACAGAGATGGAAGTGGATAAAAAACTTGATGAAGATTTTGCGTCATGGTTCAAAAGATACGTGAGTAATTGTACACCATCCTACTGTTTTTTACTTAATATATGAGAAACTCAAATTATTTTTTATTTAATAGGTGCGGGTGCACGTAGACAACAAATTGATCAAGGCCCTTGCAGAAGGTCAGTTACGAACAGCAAAGCCATACACAGGTTTTGTTGTCAACAATTTTAAGTTTCACACTAAAACTCGTAGTTCTTCTCGAGCATCAGACAACAGTGGCGTATGCATAAAAGGAACCAACTATAGTACAGATGACAGTGACTACTATGGTGTGATAACTGAGATTCTTGAATTGGAGTTCCCGAGAAGTGAGCCAATTAAGAAAACTGTTTTATTCAAGTGTGAATGGTTTGATCCCACACCAAATGTAGGAATGAAGGTTCATCCACAATACAAACTTGTGGATATCAATCATTTGTTTTGGCAAAGCAAGCTGCTCAAGTTTACTATGCAGCTTATCCTAGCTCTAAACGTGATAAGAGTGACTGGTGGGCTGTGTGCAAAGTAAAAGCACGTGGTATTGTGGACATACCTCAATTGTCTTCACAATCACCTCCAGAAGATGTTGTTGAATCATTCCAGTTTGACGAAGGTGGCTTAACATTTGATGTGGTACCTGACAATGAAACTATCCTCCTGAATGATCCAAATGGTGAATCCACAAACATGAGAATTGAGGATGATGATTTGGATGATGAGGCAGAACTTTCTATTGAATCTAAATCAATTGAAGATGAGGATAGGGATGAGGATGATGATAATGATGATGATGAAGAGTCGTATTATGCAAGTGGCAGTGAATAGAGTTTTGGTGCTTCTATTTCTTTGAAAATAAGAGCTAGATTGAAACATAGAATTATGTTTTTAGTACTATTAGATTTTATATATTTTTGCTACTATCTGATATTATATATTTTGGCGACAAATTTCTTTTAGTCTAGATTTTATGGGTTTTACTTTTTCGAGTTAGCAGTTTAAGTAATTTTACTTTGAAGTGATGGAGTAAATATATCCCTAAAGTTTATCTTTTCACCTGCCATGTCTGATGGATTACTTACTTATTTGTGTATCTAATTAGATGGAAACATGATTCACTAATTGTATTATTTGTTCAACTACACGTGTCTTAGGAATTGCAGATATGCCTAGGGGAGGTGGAGCAAGCAGATATGTTGGAAGAAGGAATGCAAATACGTTGAGATCTCCTAGCTTCAGACCTGATCAAACACCAGTATCACCTGAATTGTCAACACCAGAAACGCCACTATCGGATGCAACAATCAATGGGTCTGTACCATTTTCATCTCCTGGGCTTGATACACCTACTGATGAAATAGGGTCAAATAGTTTGTCAAACACAGTTGATGGCACTCGTATCCCAATTGAAATTGATGTTGGCGGGTAAGTGTACAAGTATTATGCCATTTTTTTTTTTAAGTTTAAAAAAGATTAGCAACAAAGGAAGACAACATGAGAAAGAACAATGTGCATCCTTTTGGTTATCTGGAAAAAAAAAATCAAAAATAATTATGAAAATCTTATATAATATTTGTTCTTGTTTCATTCCGTAAGAAGCCTTAAGGAACACATCTTACTTTTTTTTTTCTAAAATTAATGCAGTCTTCAGGCCAGATTGTATTTATTAGGAAATACCCAAAAGACAAGGAAGATAGATCAAGCCAACACCTCTTAAAGCAGCAACTTTGAGATTTCCTGACATGAACCTTACTCCACCACATATGTAGTTATTGGATCCTTCCTTATCTTGCTGTTAATTAGGACAACTAAAAGGTGTATCCTCCTCTAGCTTCGCTTGGATGGTCTGCTAATATATCCTCTAGCTCGTTTACTTCACACAGATGCAAAGTGTAGTTTTAAAGAAGCAAAAAATATGTAGTTCATTCATTTATTTGGAGTATTGGAAGGAACTCGCAACATTGGGAGTCACTAGGAGAATTCATTCCAGAGAGATTTGGTGTAGGTCGAAGAAAGTGCCCTGGATATAGTCTTCCATATGCTATAGATATGTAGTCTGCTTTAGCACTGTTACATGCCATTACGTTTTCTCCCTTTTGTTTCTTCAAGCCAATGTGTTTGAACTATTGTATTGCACTCCAAAATGGTTTATATATTGAGTTAATATTCCAATTTCAGTATGTTCTTTTTATTGTCAAGGGCTTGAAACTGTATTTTTTTTATAGGAAAGAAATAAGCTTTTTGTGGTATTTCTTTCTTTTACATTATATTTCAAGTGAAACAACTTAGCCGATGTGCTTTAGTTTAAATTTTGTCTCATGTAATTCAATTTATTTGAAGGAATGAGAAAGGTTTACATAAAATCTAGTAAAAAAATATTATCATTTTTGATTTATTCAAGGTTGGAGCCGAGTAATAAAGTAGCTCGAGCTATCACAAAAATTTTCAAGAAAAAACTTGATCCCGAAGGACATAATTGGAAGTCAGTTACCCCAGACATAAAGGATCGGAATTCTATTGGGAGGAGTTTAAGGTAAATTTATGCTAATTATTCATTGAGAATTTACACATTTGGAGTTTCTATTGTATTAATATCACATATTATTTTTGTTTTGATCTTTTTAAATAGAAACGGTTCTACTGGAATGCTGCAGTTGAAGCTTTTGTAAAGGATAAATTTTTAAGCAAATGTGCAGAACGTTACAAGGGTTTATTATCAGAAGCAAGAACTTCTGAGCAGAAGCGCAAAGATATCCCAACATCTATTTGGGATAGTTGGAAGCCTCACTTCGAGACTGAGGCTTTTAAGGCCAGATCTGCACAATGCTCAAGAAATCGATTAAGTGAGAAATGTGGTGAAGGATCTGGCCCTTCACGCCATACAGGAGGCTCCATCACTCACCGAGAACATGCAAGAAGACTGGTATAATCACTTATTTTGTAAAATTATATTTTCTTTTAAGCTACTCCTTGTGTTCAAATTGGTAAATGTAATTTTAATTTTAGGCTAAAGATCTAGGACGACCAGCTTATTCACATGAGCTGCTAAAGAAAACACATATCAAGGCGGCGGACAAGGAGTTTGTGGACCAGAAGTCTAGGAACACATATGTAAGTGACGTGAACATTATTAATTCTTTAAAGATTTCTGTTGAGTTTTTGGCTTAAACCACAATAGATCTAAAATGATTTAAGCGATGGTTCTTACTTAGTATAAGTAGAAATGGTTAAAAAGCTAATTCTTCTTGATCATGATTTGTTGAACGTATACATGAACGAAAGTTTGAACATAATGGAGCTCTGTAACCTAACATATATCATTTATTGGTTGATATTGCCATCAAGAATCTGAATAATCAGATAGAAGGTCTTGCCAATATGCAGTTAATTAATACACAGGGACAACAAGAGAATTCATGGTGGAATTTGTCTAGAAATGCATAGGGATTGCCCAAGTTTGATTTGCCGTATTAGAGTTAATTACCATGAGTATATTATCTTTCATTCTTCTATGTGTTTTTTTGTATCCAGCTAAGGTGGAAGTTGATAAGATTACTTGTAACTCTCTAAGAATTAAGTCATTCGACTCTGTTAATGACCTTGTTGGCAGGGAAGTTACAGTTTGAGATTCATTTGGGCATTCATTTGATTATTTATTATTTGTGAAAGTGATGATAAATACCCCTACCCTCCTGATATCACCATATTGTTCATCCAAAATGTTACTTTTGACATGTTATTTGTTGTTTGTTTGATTGCTGCTTAGTAAAATGTATTTAGATGAGTCGTTTACTTTACTAGCCTCTCGAACTTTATCTTGATGTTTTTGATTATCGAAAATTGGATTTGTAGCCGACCTCCATTAATTCATACATAAAAATATTAGTATAGCACTTATACCATATTTTATTATTTTCAGGATGCTGTAATGTCAAAGATTGCGTCTGTGTCTCAGCCAGAATAAGAATCAAGTGAGCCTCAACAAGTTGATTATTCACAAATATATTTGGAAGAAGTGGGCAGGGTTAAGAGAAGACGCATTTATGGTCTTGGTTCTCAGGCACTTTTCTACGAACATGTTGGTGCATCGTCCGCTTCGGCACCTAGAATTCAAGATCTTGACTTTGATGCCCGAGTGAAAGAAAGCGTCGGACATCGTTTACAAGAAATGAAGGAAGAAATGAAGCATGAGATGAGAGAAGCGATGAGAGAAGAACTAAGACAAGAATTGAGAGAAGAACTGAGACAAGAATTGCGTGAAGAAATGAGACATGAGATGCATCAAGAGGTACAAGAGCAAGTTGATCAAATACTCCAAGCCCGTTTGTCGGGCCTTGTAGCTGGCTTACCCAAACCACCTACTCGTATGCCATAGTATTTCGGATATGAGTCATATTAAACTTATTTTAGATTCTTTTATGTCAGACCTATTTGCATTGCTTTCATCAACTTTATGATAGATATTATGATTTATAAAATTACTACTGTTTTCGGTTTTGATTCAATGTTCTTTTAAATTTTTAAAAGCTAGAAATAAATATATAAAATGAATGTTTGCTATCGAATTACTAACCAACAGATTTAAATTAGTTAGTCAAATTTGTTGACGAAATTCTAACCACAAACTTTTCAGTTGCCAAAATTTCTAACCAATTACTAACATAGTTTTATAAGACTAAACAACCATACTTACCAACAAATTTGTAATGTGTTGATAAATCACTAACCAAAACTTTTCGTAATTAAAATTACTAACCGATAATATATAATCCGTTAGTATTGTTGCTAACTGAATACCAACAACATTTGTTTTTGTTACTAAATTTACCAATCTTTTACCAACTGGATATTAACACTACAGAACCAAAGTTACTAACTCATTTTTGTAATCGTTAGTAATTGTACTAAAGGAAGACCAACCAAATTTTGGTTAGTAAAAATACCAACGAAAATCTTAGGGTCGAGTTTAAAAAATTACCAACAAATTTTTTTGGTGTTTACCAACCAATATTTAGTAAGTAATTTTACCAACAAATTATAATTAGTTGGTAAATATTACCAACGAGCCTTTTAGCAACCAATCATTATCCGTTGGTAATCGGTTGGTAACTCAATTTGCCAACCAATTTCATCAATTTACCAACCAATTTTTTTGTTGGTTATCCACAATTTTTTTTGTAGTGAGAGAAACATTCATAGAGGGAAAGTTCTAATAATGCTGACGGAACATATATCAATTTTTCTCATAATATTTAAACAAACTTGAGAAAAGAAAGAAATGATTACCAAGAACACTCTATGTTTAACAGGAATTCTAGTCACCCCACATTTTTCACAACAAATAATCAAGAAAGCAAAACACATAACCAAAAGATAATACCGCCTTAAGGAGAAGGGTTCTAGCTTGAGTAAAAGTTGTTGAAAAGAAGGACTACTTCTCGGATACAACCTGCAATCATTCAATAAGGTTAAAATATTGTTAGATAAAAGATAAATGAAAACTTGAATACATTAGAAGTGATAAATCTGTAATAAGCATACAGCTAAAAGAGATAAATAAGACAAATACTTATAAAATATTACAGAGAAAGCGGCATTGATTACTCACTAAGAAAAAATAAATACTAAGAGAAGTTTAGAAATTTCTATTTCAATCATTTGCCTATCCCAATCTGATGCAATCCATTTTGGGCTTAGATCCCAACCGTCAAGAGCCAAGCTTGAAAGGGCGCAAAGGATGAAAATGCAAGAGCTTCAGAGATGAGTTGAAGGTCGCATTCCATAAATCTGTGAAGGGTGGAGCATCACAAGAACAATCTAGGAAGAGGCAGAGCGCCTCCCAAGGTGGGCGGACCGCCTACTCTCCACAAATGCTGAAAACCTCGAAATGCGGCTAAGCATCGATTGCACAACTCTCTGGACTTTGGCCAGGCAGAGCGCCTACCAGCAGAGCCAGACCGCCTCTGATGAAACACCTCTCTAAAGTGTCTTGGGTGGAGTGCTTAAGGCCAAGGGCAGACCGCCTACCCCTGTTACAGCAGTGACAAGATTTTATTAGACTTTAGGTGCATTTTCTATTTTGGCCCTGCGTGGTCCTTATCGTTTTGACCCAACTTGTGGGCTATTTAGACATTTCATCTTATATGTGGAGGAACTATAAGTAGTCCACTTAGGTCATTTCATTAGTTAGCTTATTTTGAGAATAGAAGAATTGAGAGAGAGGTAAGGCCTTCTTGTAGAAGCTTGAAGCTTCATTTAACTCTTGCTTGGGACCATGTGGATTTCATCCTAGCATGAATCTTTGATTAGGTTCGAGTTTCCTTCCTCCCTCTTGGATAATCATTCATGTATTTAATCGTTTTATCCATTCTTTCTTCTATTTCTGTTCTTCCAAATCTAAACTTTTTTGTTATCTTGTTGATTTTTATTTTATTTAATTTTACGTATTTTATATTGCATCAGTTTGGTATCAGAGCAAGGATAGGATTTGTTCTTACAATTCCTCATCCTGTTTTTCGTATCCTTTACTTTCTTATTGTTGTTGCTTTGATAAAAGAAAAAGAACAAAAAAGTGAAAAATTGAAAAATCACAAAACAATTCATAGATCGGTTTAAACTTGATTCCCCAATCATTGATTGTTACTGAGGATTGTTATCTGATGTATTCTCGTCCTTTTGATACCCTTATATCACGAATTGGTGTTGTGGATTGAAATTTGAAAATTTAAAATCCCAACTTTGAAACCCTTTGCCTAAATTGCTTCAAATTGCGAATCGGACCTTGCTATTGGTTGGTTTGAGTTGAAAATCACTGGGGATTGTTGGGAAACATTAACCACACATTTGGGTACCCATGGAATTGAAAAACAAGTGGGAATCGATTGGATTTTTGGGTGAAAAATGGGCTGAAACGAACTTGAAATGTTGCAAGAATTAGCTGAAGTTTCAGGCTTGGGCAGACCGCCCCTGTATCTAGGCGGAACACCTCTGTAAAAGTCCTTCTCTGGACTTTTTTGGGCAGAGCGCCTCCCCCTATTTGGGGTTCTGGGTAGTTTTTTTTCCTCGGTTTTCATTGTCCTTTGTTTCCGTACTTCTTGGTTAGTGTTTCTTGGGTAATTATCCTACTTCATTGACACTAACTCTTGAGCGTCTTAAGGTAGCTCGTGCAAATTGGAAACTTGATTCCAAGAAGATTCGTAGAAAATTCTTTATCTTCAAGTGCTTACTTAAATAGTCGTCCGTCTATAGAGTAACATTAATTCCATTCCGAACCAATACTTAGACGTATTAGTTGGTGATCTTACCACCATGGTTCCTAAAAGATTAAGGCCATCTTTGAGTGGAAGTGGCTTGAGTGGTAAGAACAATAGAGTGTGGTCACAAAAATCATTTACCTTGAGTGTATACACGAGCGGAAAGAAAATTGAGTGTTCTTATATCGAGTGATACACTTGAGGGAGTGAATTTGTGAGGTCCTTTTCTCTTTATTGTTGCAACTATGTCCTGGGATGATGATTTTGGAGGTTATGACTCATGTGGAGATGATGAGAGTTGCTATGAAGATAGTGGAGACTATGGTTCCTATGATGATGATGATGGGATTTACTATGATGATTCGGGAAACTATGGCTCCTATGGTGATGAAGGGTTACTATGATGATCATGAGGCTTATGGAGACTATGGAGCTAATGGAGATGAATATGAAGATTTGTATGCTTCTAGTCAAGAAGTTGAAGATAGTGATGCTTCAAGGTACAATGTTCCTACTTACTCTTCTTGTGATGAACTTGAAAATGTAGATAGTGACATAGAGGGAATTGATGATGAAGTTATTTATAGAGATTTTTCATTTGTATCTTCTCTTTGTGTTTCTAAAAATAAACAAAGAGGTAGTAGTGATCTTTCAATTGGGTTGGGACGAAGTGGTAATTGTTCCATGAAAAAAAAAGAACTTGTATCTTTTACTTGGGCTAAAGGGTTCAATACATCTGATCCTTATGTGAAAGGCAATTTGAGGCATAAAGTGAGAAAAAATTCTACATATGGTCTGCCTTGTTCTAACAATGCCGTGAGATGATTGGATAGTTATAGTAGAAGAAGTTCTTATGGGATCCATGGTGAGATTCCTTCCTCGACTTTCAACAATACATCTAATGTTGGAAGAGTGATGGGAAGTGGAAGCTACACTAGTGGTGTTGCTAGTAGAGGAGGGGTAAGGGAGACCCAAGTTGATGGTGATGCTACTCTTGGGCATTCAAGTTCTTTCTTGGATGCAAATCTTCAAAACTTGGGAATGCATAGGTTCATTGTTGAGGTAAATGGTTATGGAGGACTCTTGCTCAAAATTGGTGATACTGATGCTAATTGCATTAGCACTTCTTTGGTTGATAGACTAAGGATACCATGCCATGAGCTAGAACAATCTTATGAGTATAATGGAGTGCAGGTTTCCAAGGAAGCTCGGGTGCTCATATCTCATAAGAATTATAAGGGTTATTTTTGGTGTGATATGTATCCCATACGACATATTGATGTTTGGTTAGATGAGCCATGATTGCACTACAAAAGGTTGCAATATAGTGGTAGGAAGGATGTGTATCTTGTGGGCATAGATTAAAGGGTTTATGACTTTGCACCTTACCGGACAAGAGATAAGTTGCCTACTAGTGCACACTCTTTGGCTATTCAAAAGAGAAAGGAGCGAGAACTTCATTCCATTGTTGAAATGGTGCATTTAAGAAGTCCTACAAACACAAGAGGAAGTGGGACAAATACAAGTAAAGGATTCATAAGTGTCAACAAGGTGAACCCGAAACCACGAGATTCAAAATCAAGTGGTTCACCAAAGAACAGGAAGACATCAAGTGATGACTTTCTAAGTCCTAGATTCCGGGTTGATCAAAAGAGTCCACCCACTCCGGCTAAGGGTATTCTTGGGACTTATCCCAACTCGCCCGAACATAAGAGATAAAAGATTGAGAGGAGTAAGGAAGTGACCGGTGAAAATCTTCGAGTGGAAAAAGGAGAGGATGCATTGAGTGATGTGAGTGGATTGTCACCACCCCAATATACACCCGACCTTGAAATAAAATAAGGGAGAAGAGAGAGGGAAAAAGAATCATTGAGAGTGAGGACACCCCTTATTCTAACACTAACTCTTTATCTTTTTCTTCTACTTGTTTGAATTTTTGTATAGGGATTATTCGGGGCAAATCGATGGAGCCTCAACCATGTTCCGAAATGGAAATACAAGGTGATGAAGATCTTTAATGTGAGCTAAATAAAGAGGGAGTTGATCATGATACTTCAAGTGCTATGAGTGCTCAAGAAAGAAACTCAAGAGTAAGTGTTAGTTATCTTTTTCATGAGCATGTTACTTCCTTGTCTTGTGATAGTGTTTTTGGAAACTCCATGGTAGTTGATGATTTGTATGACTACAATGTGTTTGCAACTAGTGTAGAGTCTATTGGTCAACTCTTGTGTCCATATGAACCACTAGTTGAGAGGGTTGATAAGCCACATCATGATGTGAGCTCCGTATTCAATGAACCTCTCTTTAGTGAAGAAGTTGAAGTTGACTTTATTTATGAGCCTTGTTATGACACACCACCCACATTTGATAAAGGGGAAGATGAAATGAATGAATATTCTATTCTTCCCTTTGATGGATTACTTGATAATGATGGTCTCATGTGTCGTAGTAAGGTTGATCATGACCTTGAGGAGTCTCTAGTGGATGAGATGGATTGGATTGTATTCGGTGACTCCTCAAGTGTATGTGTTGGCTTTAGTTTGGATACTCACCTTTGTTGAGTAGTGATCTTGAGAAGTGTGCATACACTAATCCTTTGTTTGAAGGCACATTCAATAGAACTGGTGAATTGTATCAAGCTAGAGTAGAGTGTGAGCTTGAACCTCCATGGATTGGAAAGCTTAACTCTATAGACAATCCATTGGTTGAAACTCCAAGTGAAATGAGTGGTCTTGGTACTGATTGTGTTGATCCATCTTCTAGTAGTCCTAATCTTGATTGTGTGGGCTATAATGATGAAGAACCTATTATGGAAACCTACCTTGGGAGTTTGTCTAGTGAGGAAGATTGTCTTAGAGGTAAATATGGATGTGAGGAGGTAACTCTTGGTGTCTGTAATGGTGCTTCCAATAAGGGGAGTGGAGTATTTGATGTTAGTTGTTGATATAACTATTTTGCTTACTCCATACCATATGTCGATCACCCCTTAAGTGCTAAGCATGCCAAAACCATTGTGTCACATTGTGATAGCATTGCATTGAAGACTTGGTGTGTTGGTCATGAGCTTAGGGGTCGTAGAGATTTTGATTACTTGATCTTGTATGTTCCATGTCCTATTGATCTCTATGCTTTTTATGGTTGTGAGTGCTTGTCATTGTTGAGCCAAGAACTTGTTGTTTCCTTTTGAGACATAGCCTTTCTCATTGAAATTGATGCTTGGCCCTATCATCAAAGTGTATTTTTCACACCACTTGCACTCATTCTTGTTTAGCTAACCTACTTTTCTAGTAGGAAGTTTTTATGCTTGTCTTTTTTTGTAGGCCTTGATGGTGTGATTTTAAGCATGAAATTCTTTCAGGAAGGGGAGGATGATGCAATCCATTTCGCGCTTAGATCCCAACCATCAAGAGCCAAGCTTGAAGGGCGCAAAGGATGAAAAGGCAAGAGCTTCAGAGATGAGTTGAAAGCCGCATGCCACAAATCTCTGAAGGGTGGAGCATCACAAGAACACCCCAGGAAGAGGCAGAGTGCCTCCCAAGGTGGGTGGACCCTGCCTACCCTCTACAAATGCTGAAAAACCTCCAAATGCGGCTAAGTATCGATTGCACAACTCTCTGGATTTCGGCCAGGTGGAGCGCCTACCTACAGAGGCGGAGCGCCTCTGATGAAACACCTCTCTAAAGTGTCTTGGGCGGAGTGTTAAGGCCAAGGGCAGACCACCTACCCCTGTTACAGCAATGACAGGATTTTATTAGACTTTTTGTGCATTTTCTATTTTGGCCCTGCGTGGTCCTTATCGTTTTGACCCAACTTGTGGGCTATTTAGACATTTCATCTTATATGTGGAGGAACTATAAATATTCCACTTAGGCCATTTCATTAGTTAGCTTATTTTGAGAATAGAAGAATTGAGAGAGAGGAAAGGCCTTCTTGTAAAAGCTTGAAGCTTCATGTATCTTTTGCTTGGATTACGTGGATTTCATCCTAGTATGAACCTTTGATTAGGTTCGAGTTTTCTTCCTCCCTCTTCGATAATCATTCATGTATTTAATCATTTTATCCATTCTTTCTTCTATTTCTATTCATCCAAATCTCAACTTTCTTGTTATCTTATTGATTTCCATTTTATTTCTTTCGCGTATTTTATATTGCATCACAATCGGTGTCGTCAAATTCATCCTCCTATTCTAATATATCCACAAGAGTATCTGGTGAATGTTGTGCATAATACGACATATCAACAACATCAGCTGAACGTCTTCTCTTGACCATCTAATATCAGCATTAGAGAATCCATCTGTCGAGCCAATGTCATCATTAGGTTCACTCCAAAATGTGTCTCTAATATTAAGTCAATTTTCTTCCTCCAAATCATATAAATCAATGGTGACTTTTTCCCTGTCGTAATAAACCTCTTTCTCAATTAGACCCTCGACATAAAAAACTTGGTGCACTTTAGACGCCAACAGAATAAGATCTATATAACATAATTTATTAAAGTATACCCGAGTCAACCCATATTCATCAACTTCATTGTGAAACCAGTTACTTTTAAATAGAACAACACTAAAACAACCCCAATAATCAATCTCAATTATATCCTGAATAGCTCCATAATAAATAACCTCCCCATCGATGGAATTTTGGTCCCTAGCACTAGCAAAACTGATGCGGGGTAAATACGCGGAAGCAATAAAAATAGCAGAAGCAACAAGTAAACACGATAAAGGAAAAAGTAGGGATGGGGAAGAGCAAAAATAGAAGAAAGAACGAATCAAACTAACACAATTAGATTGATTCAAAAGGGAGAAAAGAGACTTGAACCACTCAAGGGGTCACACTAGGATGATCCATCATGGATTCCAAGTAAGAGATACATGAAGCTCAAGCTTCAACAAGAATGGCCCAGCCTATTCTATCTTCTATTCTCTCAATTCAAAGTTACCTAATCAAATGAAATGACTAAGTGTGGTATTTATAGTTTTCCCACATTCCTAAGTGAAATGTCTTTAAAGCCCTCAACTGAGGTCAATACATAAAAGGACACATAGGGCTAATATAGGAAATACACCTAAAATCTAGTAGAATTCCGTCTTAAAATAGGCCCTCCGCCTAGAGAAGTGGGCGCCCCACCTAGAAAACAGGCGCCCCAAGTAGGCGCCCCTCCTGCTGACAAAGAGGATCTGTCTCTGTTAATGGGCGGTCCGCCCAGTCCAAGTCTAGAGAGCATCATCCAAAAAATCGGTCCGCCTAGTGTAGTGGGCGGTCCGCCCTAAGCTGTGGCATCCGAAGCGCTCAACTGTATGGTCTTGTAATCATCCCCGAGGCCTCCATCTTCAAGACTCTTCCTGGTGCACTCTCTTTTATCTTTTAAGCTTAGCTCTTTATATTTTGAACTAGGCTTGATTTGCCCCGCATCAAAAACTATCGGTTGTTGCAGATAAAGTCATAAGTTTGAGTCGTGCATCTGGAATCCCGCTCCACCGTATGAAATCAGTATCCATTAATGAAATATCCAGTATATCTTTTTTCCATATTATTAGGACCTATAGCCATACATTTTAAATAATCTAGTACTTCAATTTTTTTGACTTTCTCTCCAAACCAGTTGGCAAATTCACGACTATGGTTCTTTGCTCTTGTCCAAGCATTTGATCTAGAATGACTATCAATGAAATTCTTATGTTCCCTGAAAGCATGAATATTTAAAATTCAATCATTAGCCCTTTATAAATGAAACTTAAAGTACCTTATAAAATAATTGATGTTTGAAATATAAGTAAATGGTATATATTTTGTCTTACTTGATAAAATTCTCAACTATTTCATCTCTAGAATTGAACGGAATATACCGATGAGCTTCATCACATTGTCGCAAATCCATATCAAAAGTCTTGCCTTTTCTTTTCTTCTCACTTCCAATTGGATGGCCTGTCTTAGGAAATAATGGTGACAAATAATCTCCCTATGTCTAGGTGCCTCATCATTCTCAGTATGGTACCTACTAAATCTTGTCTTCACTCCATTATGTAGGTACCTCGAGCAAAAAGTCAAGCACTCTTCCGCTACAAACCCCTCAGCTGTTGATGCTTTTGGATGATGTCGATTACGAATCAATGCCTTATACTTACACAAGTTCCTCTCAATAGGATATATCCCACGAAGATGAGTTGGACCCCCAAGCTCTATTTCATATACTAGATGAATAGGCAAATGTGGCATTATATAAAAAAAGGTTGGAACAAAAATCCTTTTAAGCTCAAATAATGTTTTAGAAAATTCACGCTGCATTTTATCAAGATCTCTTCGGCTTATAACCTTACTACATATGGCTCTAAAGAAAATTTCCAATAGAATCAAGGCCATAGCAACATTTTTTGGCAGCACGTTTCTAACAGACACTTGAATCAAATAATGCATTATAAAATGAACATCATGACTCTTGTACCTTGATATTTTCATCTCATTCACGTTCACACGACGAGATATATTCCAGGCAAACCCTTTTGGTAGTTTGGCATTTTTTAAGACGGTGCAAAACAACTTCTTTTCTTCTGGTTTCATGGAGAAGCAAGCTTTAGCCAAACTAATATTTTATTATCAATTTCTGATAGTTGAAGCTCCTTTCATATCCCCATTTCTTGTAAGTCATAGCGAGAATTTGCATGATCCTTTGACTTTCCAAGTATATCGAATAAAGTCCCAATGACACTGTTACATATGTTTTTCTCTATGTGCATTGGATCAAGATTATGCCTCAATTTGTTACATTTCCAATATGGCAATTCATTAAAGATAGATCTTTTCTTCCATGGACCTATATTTTCTCGAGACCTTTCTCTTTTACCCTTTCCAAAAACATTGTTAAAGTCTATCCAAACACTTCTACATCCGAGAAGGGAGTAGGTGCAGATATAGGCTCCTCCTTACCATCAAAGGATTTCTTATCTTTTTGCATCGGATGATCATGCGGCAAAAAACTTTGATAACCCAAGTAACAAATCTTACGGCTATACTTGAGATAATGAGAGCAAGTGTCAAAATTACAAATAGGGCATGCCCATCTCCCTTTAGTGCTCTGATGAAATCTAAATTATGAAAACAAGAAATAATGATAAAAGCAAGACGCGTATTGAAATTCAACAAAGGATTTAGTAGGAACTAGTCTACTCACCCCTTTGTTAGGAATTCAAAGAGCACCTAGACTAAACGAATTATCCTCATGATTAACCTGTGACTTGATAACAATTCGATCAAAGAGAAAAGCGTTCAAATCTGATTTCACTGAAGAAGGAACGATTTTCCAAGTGTTTGTAGGAAAAGCTTGAAAGCTGTATTTTTACGTAATGTCTAGGAACTGATGAAATAAGACTAAGTGTTAGGCTTTATAATGGAGCCTTACACGTCTAAAAAGTGAAGAAATAGCCACCAATTGGGCTAAATGTCAATAGCCACTCAGGACTAAATAAGTAGCATCAAAATAAATAAGTTTAGCTATGCAAAAGCATGAAAAAGTCATAAAAAATACGGCGCATTAAGGCCAATAAACGAGCCCACCACGCGCCAAGCATTCTTCTAGAACGCCCCTTCTCTAATGCTAATCAACGAATCCCAAGGATCTTCTAACATACGCGCCCCTTCCTCAATACTTGCACAATCATGGCTCTTCATCACCATCAAGTGAACATCATGAAGCTCCTTAGCTTGGCTCCTCGTGAAAGGTCTTGAAGGCATGAACGTAGCTTGATCAGGCTGGACTGCATAATTCTCCCCTTCTTGAGAATATTTCATTCTCGAAATCGCGCCATCATCAACTCTCAAAGCGGCATTACCTGCAACACAAGGAGTTAAGTCAGAAACATTGAAAGTTGTAGAGATATTATACTCACCAGACAGATCTATAACATAGGCATTTATTATTGATCTTTTGAAGCACTTGGAATGGACCATCGCCTCTCGGGCTAGCTTCCCTTTTCTTTTGCTCGGAAACCTCTCCTTTCGGTAGTGCACCCCAACCCAATCACTCTTCTTCAAGTCCAGCTTTTTTCGCCCCTTATTCTTCTTGGTCGCCACTTTCTCATAAGCTGCTTCCATGTTCTTCCTTACCTTAGCATGCAACTCGAGCAACGTGGCTGCCCAGTTTTCACCATCAATATTAATAACTGCATCTCTAGGCAAAGGAGTAAGATCAAGTGGAATCAAGGGGTTAAAGCTATAAACACATTCAAACAGAGTTATACTAGTCATCCTATGCACAGTTCTATTATAAGCAAACTCCATAATAGGCAACCTATCAGCCCACATCCCCAACTTAAATTGGTCATAGCTCTAAGAAGAACTCCCAAGATTCGGTTAACAACCTTAGTCTGACCGTCAGTCTGTGGATGATGAGACGTAGAAAACAATAATTTGGTACCAAGAGCACCCCACTAACTCTTCCAAAAGTGACTCAAAAATTTCGAATCCATATCACTAACAATTGTACGAGGCATACCATGCAGTTTAACACATTAGCAATAAACAAAGAGGCAACATGTTGTGCATCATCACATTTTTTACTAGGAATGAAATGAGCCATCTTAGAGAACCTATCAACAACCACATAGATACTATCATGACCACCCCTAGAACGAGGCAGCCCCATCACAAGATCCATGGAGACGTCTACCCAAGGACTAGTAGGGAAGGGTAAGGGAGTATACAACCATGATTACTAGACCTAGACTTAGCCCGTTTGCAGTCAAAACAATCATTACAAATACGCTCAACATCACGCCTCATCTTAGGCCAATGAAATTGCTCCCTAAGTATAGCCAAGGTCTTATCTACCCGAAAGTGACCCATCAAACCCCCCACAATGTGCTTCACGCACCAACAATTCACGCCAAGAAGACTCGGGTATACAAACTCTCCCATTCTTAAAAAGGTACCCATTATGCCATTGATACTTCTCTATTCGTTGTCCATCAGCTATGGCATCACACACACTCTTAAGCTTAGGGTCATGCATGTACGTAGACTAAATACTGTTAAAACCCATCAGCCTATATGCTAAAGTGATAGCCAAAGCAAACTTCCTAGAAAGTGCATCAGCCACTACATTCTCCTTTCCCTTTTTGTAATGAATTACGTAAGGGAAACTCTCAATGAACTCAACCCATTTGGCATGCCTCTTATTCAGCTTCTCTTGACACCTAAGATGTTTGAGCGACTCATGATCACTCCTAATGACAAAACTCCCTAGGCCATAAATAGTGCTGCCAATGAGCTAGAGCTCTCACGAGGGCATACAACTCTTTGTCATACGTGGAGTAATTCAAGGCAACCCCCTTCAACTTCTCACTAAAATAAGCTATAGGCTTTCCATCTTGCATTAGGGCGCCACCTATCCCAACCCCGAGGCATCACACTCAATCTCAAATGCCTTGCTAAAGTCAGGCAATTGCAACAATAAGGCAGAACTAAGCCTACACTTCAACTCTTGGAAAGCCTTCTCTTGAGGCTCCCCCTATACAAATTGTTGATCTTTCTTTACTAACTCAGTGAGTGGTGCTGCTATGGTGCTAAAATGTCTCACAAAACGTCTATAGAACTAGCTAAACCATGGAAACTCCTAACTTGCGAAATAGTAGTAGGAGTAGGCCAATCTCTAATAGCCTCAACTTTAGACTCATCTACTTCAACACCATTAGCACTAACTACAAATCCCAGAAAAACAACCCTCTCCACACAAAAGGCACACTTCTTATAATTAGCATAGAGCTTTTCAGCCCTCAACACATTAAGTACTTGCCTTAAGTGATCAACATAGTCATCTACACTTTTGCTATAAATCAGAATATCATCAAAGTAATTGACCACAAACTTATTAATGAACGACTTAAGTACATGGTTCATTAGTCTCATAAACATACTAGGTGCATTGGAGAGGCCAAAGGGCATCACCAACCATTCATATAGACCAAACTTGGTCTTGAACGCAGTTTCCACTCATCACCTGGTTTCATGCGGATTTGGTAGTAACCGGACCTAAGATCAATTTTAGAAAATACACTTGAACCACTTGACTCATCTAGCATGTCATCTAATCTAGGGATGGGATGACGATACTTTACCGTTATTTTGTTGACTGCCCGGCAATCAACACACATTCTCCAAGTGCTGCCTTTCTTTGGAACAAGGATCACAGGCACAGAGCATGGGCTCAAACTCTCACGAACCAGCCCCTTAGTTAGCAGCTCATCCACTTGACGTTGCAGCTCCTTGGTATCTTCCGGGTTACTCCGGTAGGCTGGTTTGTTAGGAATTTATGTGATAAGGATCGAAATAAAGACACGAAAAAGGATAGGAGCGAGACTCGTCTAGAACTCCCTACGAGGTATCCACAGGGAACTTGTTCCGTGAAACCCTCGATTCGGGTCAAAAGTTGCCTAACGCTATGAAACTATCCTCGAGTCATACCTGGGACTCGCAAATAGAACGATCGGGGCGGGGTTGAAGGTCAACTAGGTCCACTAGAAGATTTAAGTCCCAAACAAAAGGTTTCATTAAATAAAGGAGCATTGCTCTCATGTTCTTCATTCACCAAAGTAATCTCCGTAAAATGAAAGACTAAGGGTCCTTTTATAGGTGCCTTACACACATAATATAAAGTCTAAAAGACCCCTAAAGTGGGCTTAAATGCTATATGCCACGTAGGGCTAAACTAGGAATTTCATAACAATTAAAGTAGAATTCCCGTCAAACAATATTAGGAGTGGGCGGTCCGCCCCTTAAAAGAGGCGCAAGAAGTGTGGAAAACACACTCTTGTGGTATAACCAAACATTGATAATAAGCACAAATATCAAGTCTCCAAGGAGAACAACAAGTACTTGGTTTAATGAAATCATGCACTCAACACAAGAATGAGCAAATAGATCATGGGGACACGGAAAATGCAAGATCAAGCTATCAAAATCCCCTTGAACCTTAAGCTCATGATCAACACACCAATCCATCCTCAAAGTGTGATCAACATGTGGAGTGGAGTGAGTCACATAACCCAACCTACAAGTAGCATCAAGTACTCCACTCCCCTTCTTTAGAGCATACTTACTCACACCAAGGGATTCTTTTTCACCTCCAATATCTTCAGCTAAACAACCCTTCTCAAAAGACAAACTCTCAAGGAAGGTATGGATAATGGCTTCTTCTTCATCATAACCCCAACAAGAAATAGTATGGTCACTCAAAGTTTCATTTACCTTACTCAAGTTCTCACACAATGGGTTGCCTAAGGAATAAAACCCTTCACACCATGGAGGTTCCATTTTACTACCAACCCTAGATGATAAGGATCGAAAATAAAGGCATGAAAAATGATAGGATCGAGACTCGTCTCGAACTCCCTACGAGGTATCCACGGAGAACTTGTTCCGTGAAACCCTCGATTCGGGTCAAGAGTTGCCTAACGCTATGCAACTACCCTCGAGTCACACTTGGGACTCACAAATAGAATGATCGGGGTGGGGTTGAAGGTCAACTTGGTCCACTAGAAGATTCAAGTCCCAAACAAAAGGTTTCATTCAATAAAAGAGCATTGCTCTCATGTTCTTCATTCATCAAAGTAATCTTCGTAAAATGAAAGACTAAGGGCCCTTTTATAGGTGCCTTACACACATAATATAAAGTCTAAAAGACCCCTAAAGTGGGCTTAAATGCTATATGCCACGTAGGGCTAAACTAGGAATTTCATAACAATTAAAGTAGAATTCCCGTCAAACAATATCAGGAGTGGGCTGTCCGCCCCTTAAAAGAGGCACCCCGCGTCTGCATAAGCTTGTGGAGATGCACAGTAGAGTGGGCGGTCCACCCATGGCACAGGGGCGGTCCGCCCTTTCAAGGTTCAGAGAGTTCTCAATTTGACACTTAGCCGACTTTTGCCAATCTTCAACTAGGCGGTCCGCCCTTTCTTGTAGTGGTCTGCCTCATCCTGGAAGGTCTTGAGATGGGTCAAAATGGTCTCGAGATGCTCTTCCTTGGCCTTGGATGGTTGCTCGGTTTGCCCCGCATCATCATGACCCCGGGACGAAGTCGATTTGGTGTTCTATCCCCCTTAATGGAGGCAGACCACTCGGCATCTTCTCGGGAAATATGTCCACATATTGCTGCAAGAGATCATCAACAACACTAGGCAAGGGGTGAATATTAGTAGAAACATCATCATTAGAACTCAAATAAACACCTTTATGTACAAGGCAAATTAACAATTTAGAACTATCATTACCTCGTAAATACTCACCTGGCTGCATCATAGCACAAACGATACCTCCTAGGGCTGGTGAATTAGCATGGTCTACGGCCTCGGGCTTAGTTCCCATGGGTTTCTTTGCCTTAGCCACTTGTTGCTCCCAAACGCACACACAAGTATACGTGGTCGACAAGTAATAAAGTGATAAGTTGAGTATCGTTCCCACGAGGTCTATTGATCAGACTGAATCCTAGCAAACAATTTCATAAAAACTATTCAGGGATCTTTTTCGATGATGATTGAGATTTTTACTAACTAAAGGAAATAATTAAAAACAAGTAATTGAAATCAAGTAATAGAGCAAATTATGGGTTGTTATCAATAAAAGAGAAACGGTCCAGGGTTAGAGCTACGAACAATCCAGTTGAGTTTTCCAGTTGATTCTACTTCTCAATCTTCTAGATTGCTAACTAACCAGTTAATTATATTCATGAAAACCTGTCGATTCTTCACGACTCTATGCAAGCTACTCTAACGCCTATATTTCTATGGAATTAAATCACATGCATGCATTAAAGAACTCTGTATTTAGCTAAGCAAGGCAAATAGGTATATGTCTATCCTACCCGCAAATCGATTCCCTGATGCCCAGGTTCACAATCAAGCTCTATTCTTTCTTATTTGCGTTCACAAGTTCCCTCTGTCGAGTTCAACTTATAAACCGTAGATAGTGTTCAATTATCAGGCCTCAAAAACAAAACAATTAGGCTCAAAAAAGAATAAACAATCTGTATGGTAATTTAAAAGGTAGAAATCAACTTTCAAACGTCAACCTTCATGTATTTTCTCTAACCCTAGAACGATATGTTTAGCTACGCATATTCATAATAACAACACAAGAATTCATGGAAGAAATATGAAATCTTATAATAGATGAAGTAAAGGAATTAAACCCTTGGTTCAATGTGTTAGGAAATCAAAACTTGCTCCAAATCTGACCTCCCCCCAAAATAACGAAATAATGAGGTTTTATAGTGTTTACAAAGTGCTAGGATAAGCTAAACCAAAGCCTAATCTAGTTGGGAAAACTTGTGTTTCGTCAACCTCAAAGCTTTTGTGGAAGCCACGCTTCCACTATAGCTCCCAACTCCAAAGCTATCTCTGAAGCCTTGCTCCCAGTATAGCTTCCAACCCTTCAGGGCTTTCTTGGAAGCCTTGCTTTCAATACAGCTTCCAATGTGTCCATTAACTCCAATTTGATTGTTCTTGTCTCGAATTCATCCGCACCATTTCTAAAATCACAAATACGATAAGTGAGTACAAGAAACACAATTATCACATATAACGAGCGCATAAAGTACCAAAATGTGAGAAGATATTAAGGTAAAATAAGCAAATATCGCCAAACATACCACCCCACACTTAGACCTTTGCTCGCCCTCGAGCAATAATCAAAAACCAATTTCCCAACTAGATCCCAACACTCAATAGAACAGGTCTATTTATGATTATGGTTGATACCGACCATTAGACAAGTGCATATACATACCATGTGACCCTCATCATGCCAAGAATCAACCAAAATTTAAAAACACTAGAACAACCACTCAAGACATCTCAATCTCAAAAACCGACTCAATGAAACCAAGCTTTCACAAAATCACACCCATTCACTCAACCAAGAAGTCAATAATTTCACCTATCTCGCGCAAACCATGTGCCCTTACCAAAAGTAATCAAGAGAGCGTCCCAAATGTCACACAAAGAATATATTTCAAGAATAAATGAGGGACATAATATAGGAAGAATTCACTCGCTCTCAAAAAGAAGTTCACGTGCCATACACAACGTACCATAGGCTTGCCCGTAGTGTAGGACTCCACTAATGTAAGCTCACTCCAATCAGGATTAACTAGGACTTTAAGGGTTGTAATGTAGGCTAAAGGATGGGTAGGATAAATATGGATAAAATAGTGACTACCTCCCTAAGCACTTTAATACATTACTTTCAAATTTTTTCTCTTTCCCCCATTCTTTTCAAAACCAACCAAACAACCACCCAAAAGTATCCTTTCAACTTTAAGCATTTTGTAATTTTTCTTTGTGCACAACACTAGCAAGGATTGAGATTTTTCTTCTTTCCTTTGTTTTCTTTATTTTTCTCTTTTCCATTTCATTTTTTTTTCTTTTCATCTCTATTGTTTTCAATTTCTCCCAACCTTGCCAATGATTCTCTTTTTTTTTTCCAAAATGCACCATATTTTTTCTTTCATTGGTTCTACTCAAAAGCTACCCAATTCTCCAACCACAACTCCACACATAAAAGTATTTTTCAATTAATGTGCTTAAAGGAGTAAGGGTTCAAAAAGAAGATAATTAAGAAAAAAAGGGATAAGGCTTGAAATGTGGGTACCAACAAAAAGATCAATAGGTTCAAAAGGGTTTAAGAAAGATAATATTAAAGGGTAGGCTAATCAAGGCTAGAAGGGCTTATCGAAGAAACGCCTGTATCATCTCCTGACTAGAGCAAACCTAGGATTTCGCTTTGAACACGCACAGGGCAAGTTCTAGACATCAATATGCGGCACGGAACATAAGAAAGGGTACCTCACATCAGACATGGCACATAGTTCACTAAAGACGGTTTCATTCCAATTCTCGGTTTAAGCAAATAAGGTGCAACTCTTGAAATTTAAGCACTAAGGCACAATGGTTCACAAAAGAGTCAAGTAGTTGAACCTAAGCATCTCAAGAAGGTCATCCAAATTTTCCTAGGCATGCATCACAAATTTAAAACCAAAAGGGATTCACAAATAGCAAATGCTCAAGTCTAAATTCACCGGTATCAAACAAACCAAAGGCACCTAACATTCTATCAATTTTCCTAAAATATTCTACTAACTACTACTAAACTACTCCTAGAAAAATAAAAAATTACCCGGTTCGAAGGTCTACCCATGGAAAAGAACCGAGGCTATAAGAAAACCCACGGGGCGGATGACTGTACCACTCACTAAAACTAAAAGGAAAATCTTTTTGGAATTTTTTATTAGTTTTCTAATTTTTTTTCTAGTTTTTATATATTAAAGTAAGAAACAAATAAAAATAACGTCAAGTGACAAAAATAAAAATTGCTAAAATTAAATACCTAAAGGTACAATCATCCATAGCCTCAAAACTTGGGAACTCCCCCACCCCACACTTAAAACCAAGCAACGTCCTCAGTACGACAAAAATAAAGTGCAAGAGTGAAAGAAACTTCCCTAAAGGCCCACCGGCCTATCCTTTGATGCTAGCAGTGGCACCATCTGCATTACGAACTCACCAAGCATCCGTAGAGCAAGGGGTACTCAGACTTCCCCCAACACGTCGTCATTTTAAGGCATTGGATGTGTGCGCACACCACACTTGAGCTTAACATTACTTAAACTTGCGAGACAAGTAGCTACGCATACAAGAATCAACGGGTGTCGTACAACCCCACACTCATTCCTCATTGTAATACAAACGAAGTAACACTCACTAATTATCGTAAAACTAACCAAACGAAATCAGTAGGGACAGCAGACACTCAAAAACTAAGACATAGCATTAGTCGTGCGCGACAATGGCTTGTAGCTTACTTTAGACACTCATCAATTCGAATTTCGCGTAAACGCCTTCAATTTTAAACTTTTAGATCATCAACTAGTTCAAGTTATGCCTCCTAATCTATTTTGCTACTCAGACTTCACAAAAACTGGACTTTTATTCACTGTGGCATTTAGTCGAACACTTGATATGCACTAGTTTCAATTTCAGATTCCATACATATTTGGAAGGGAAGAAACCTCCCAATTTTTAATGGGAGCTCACTTTAAGTACCAGAGTAACCAGACAAGGGTTCACAGTTTATAGGCACAACCAACTAGGATTCAATTCAACCATACAGTTTCAACCATGAAAAACTGAGGGGAAAAAAGAGGGGGGAGGGGTGACTGCTACTGTATAGCAGCAGTAGCAAGAGAGAAGAATAGAGAAACGGAACTTACCAGCAGCAATTGTACAGCCATGATAAAGATGGATTGATTTAATTGCAGTCAGAGAAAGCTATCGTTTATTTTTTTTTCCGTAGGTTGTTTCTCTGGTGTTGTAACGTTGAAGCAGGGGAAAACAAAATGTGTGTTTTACTTTTAAAAGCAGACGGGTCAAAGGGTCAAACTGGGTTGACCCGTCGTAAGTCAATACTTACCTGGAAGCGTTACCAAAAGCGACGCTTAGCCATCGCTTCACAGTTTTTGGACCTCACTATTTTGAGCCAGCGATCATGGGAGCGTCGCTTCTCCTCTGGCTTTAAGCAGCTTCTCTTCCAAAAAAAATTTCCAAGTGTTGTGGCGTCTGGTAGCTGCTCCCAAAGCCACGCCTTGGCGATCGCTTGAGCAGAACTAATACCTCATTTTGCGTGGATGCGATACACCACGCGACGCCTCAACATCGCCTGAGCAGTTCAGAGGTCACTGCTTAACTCCAAGCGACGCTTTGCTTGTGGCCGTGTCCAGTTTTCCAGTATTTTTTTTTGGCTGAAAGCATTATGTGAAGCGACGCCTGTGGATTGCTGTATCATTTTTGGAACTCACTGTTTTGCCAAAGCTTTTCTTCAAGCGGGGCTTTGCTGATAGCACTCCCTCAAATTTTTCAAAAATTTTCTAAGTATTCAGCTCTCCTGATGCGATTCTTCAAGCGACGCTTTGCATAGACAGTTAACCAATCTGAAAGCAATACTTCATGTTTGAATTCCGTCACTCCACGCCTAAGTGTTTCTGCCCCTATTTCCATTATATGATCCGCCTTCCGAATTTCCCGAGCCCTACAAAAATGACAAGAAAAATTACGTAATACTACATAAATAAAAATGACTAAAACAATAAAAATTGGGTTTCCTCCCAACAAGCGCTTGATTTAACGTCGTGGCACGGCTCTTTTTGTATTTTTATTCTTTTTCTATTATTTTTTATTTTTTATATTTTTTCATTTTACATACAAGGCTCGGGTTGCCTCCCGAGAAGCGCCTTAGTTAACGTCGTGGCACGACAACACTTTTAAGCTCACTTCCAGCATTTACGTCTCCTCCTCTTGAGTCGAACTTTTGCTTTCTTCTTGCCTTTAGGAGGAACTTTATTCAACCTCTCACATGATATTCCATTGTCAACTTGCTCTACCTTCCGCTCAACCGCCTCTTCCGATTTACTCTCAGAGTCTTGACTAACACATTCTATCAAAGAACACTCCTCAAACTTAGCCTTGTGATCCTTTTCGTTATAAACCTTGAAAGTAACCTTTTCTCCATGCGCTCTAACAGTCATTTCCCCAAGTTTCATGTCAATAATTGCCTTTAAGGTAATTAGGAATGGTCTTCCCAAAATTATTGGAGCTTCTCGGTCCTCTTCATAGTCTAGAATAATAAAATCAGCAGAAAACATGAACTTCCCAACTTTAATCAACACATCCTTCACCTTACCATCGGGGCAAGTGAGTGATCCATCCGCCATCTTAAGAGTAACTGAAGTAAGCTCGATTTCTCCTAGGCCTAACCTTTTATAGACAGACAAAGGCATGAGATTTAGGTTGGCCCCCAGATCACACAGTGCACCAGAAATATTATGACCACCAATAGTGCAAGGAATAGTAAACCTCCCAGGATCTTAAAGTTTTGGAGGTAATTTACTCAAGATTGTACTACACTCCTCCGTCAACTCAATTGTATCAATCTCTTATGGCTTTCTCTTCTTAACTAGAATCTTTTTTAGGAACTTCACAAATGACGGCATCAGTTCAAACACATCAGTCAAAGGAATGTTAACCTGAAGCTCTTTCATCATACTCACAAATTTTTGAAATTGAGCCATATCTTTTGATGGTTGAAGTCTCTGTGGGAATGGTGGGGGCGGCAGAGGTGCCTCCTTTTTCTCTTCTTTTTTTTTTACTTTCTCTACTTTTTCTACTTCCGCTACTTTAGGTTGATCCTTCTCCTTAGTTTTGGCCATCAACTCTTCATCTTTAACTAGAGTTGCAGCAAGACAGTGCTCAACTCCCTTTAGATTTGGATTCGATTCAACATTACCAGGAAGTGCTCCATGTGGTCTAGAATTTTGTGCTCCAGCTAACTGCCCCATTTGGTGTTCAAGGTCTTTTTGAGCAGTAGTAAGATCTTTTATGGCCTGTGCCTGAGCTACATTGTCAGCTATAATTCTCTGCTGGCCTGCCAACATCTACTTTATCAAATCTTCAACTGAACTGTTGGACTGTTGTGGTTGAGCCTGAGGATGTGAATTCTGGTAGTTATTCTGAGATCTCGTATTACCTTGTGCAGCCTGGTTATCACTCCAAGAGAAACCAGGATGATTCCGTGACTTAGGATTGTAGCTATTACCAAACTGGTTCTGATTCTGTCCCTGAGACCTATTTTGATTCCCCACGTAATAAACTGACTCTGGATTGGAGGGGCAAACATCAGTAGCATGATCTTGTCCACATACCTCACAAAAACTTTGAAACTGCTGCACTTGTTTAACTGATTGCACTTGTTGTTGAGTTGGTGGCAATGCTAGCTTGCTAATTTGGTTAACTATCGCGTCCATATTTGCATTCAATGCTGAAACTGCATGCAATTGAAGTACTCCAGCAGCTTTTTGACTTGGAGCTCTACGATCACCCTGCCAGTCAGGATTGCTCTGAGAAAATTTATCTAGCAATTCATAAATCTCATTAAAATTCAAGGCCAATACTTGGCCTCCAGCTGCAGCATCCACCACGATCTTGGTATGAGCATTCAATCCTCAACAAAAGTGTGAGCCAACACCTCATTAGACTGGTTGTGGTGCGGGCAATCTCTCAACAATGACTTGAATCTCTCCCAAGCTGAATACAAGGATTCTCCATCTCTTTGTCTAAAAGACATAATCTCACTCCTTATTCTAGCTGTTTTGGCAGATGGATAGAATTTAGCCAAAAATTTCTTAGCTAAAGCATCGCAAGTAGTGATAGACCCAGTCTTTTTAGCCTTTAATCACTTCTTTGCTGCCCCGATCAATGAAAAGGGGAAGAGTATCAATCGAATATAATTAGTTGAGACCCCTGCTGGTGTGTATGTATCACTAATCTCCAAGAAATTCTGGATATGTTGTTGTGGATCCTCGTGCAATAATCCAGCATATTGTCCAGTCGCATGTAACTGTTGTATCATGCCGGACTTAATCTCAAAGTGTCCAGTAATTTCAGGTTTAATTATGCTCGAGGCTACTCCCTCCAGACTGTTAAGAGCAACATCTCGCACAGCTAAAGCTCGATCTTCTGCCATTCCTATAGGTAAGGATTAAGAAAACCTAATACCTGAAACAGCACAAGAAACTCAAAATAAAAATTAAACCTGAATAGAAAATAACAAATCGTCTAAAAAGAAAACAGTCAATTATTTAGTCCCCGGCAACGGCGCCAAAAACTTGTTACTCCCAAACACACAAGTATACGTGGTCGACAAGTAATAAAGTGATAAGTTGAGTATTATTCCCACGAGGACTATTGATCAGACTGAATCCTAGCAAATAATTTCGTAAAACCCATTCAGGGATCTTTTTCGATGATGGTTGAGATTTTTACTAACTAAAGGAAATAATTAAAAACAAGTAATTGAAATCAAGTAATAGAGAAAATTATGGGTTGTTATCAATAAAAGAGAAACGGTCTGGGGTCAGAGCTAAGAACAATCCAGTTGAGTTTTTCAGTTGATTATACTTCTCAATCTCCTAGATTGCTAACTAACAGGTTAATTAGATTCGTGAAAACCTGTCGATTCTTCACGACTCTATGCAAGCTACTCTAACGCCTATATTTCTATGGAATTAAATCACATGCATGCATTAAAGAACTCTGTATTTAGCTAAGCAAGGCGAATAGGTATATGTCTATCCTACCCGCAAATCGATTCCCTGATGCCCAGGTTCACAATCAAGCTCTATTCTTTCTTATTTGCGTTCACAAGTTCCCTCTGTCGAGTTCAACTTATAAACCGTAGATAGTGTTCAATTATCAGGCCTCAATAACCAAACAATTAGGCTCAAGAAAGAATAAACAATCTGTATGGTAAATTAAAAGGTAGAAATCAACTTTCAAATGTCAACCTTCATGTATTTGCTCTAACCCTAGAACGATATGTTTAGCTATGCATATTGATAATAACAACACAAGAATTCATGGAAGAAATATGAAATATTATAATAGATGAAGTAAAGGAATTAAACCCTTGGTTCAATGTGTTAGGAACTCAAAACTTGCTCCAAATCTGACCTCCCCCCAAAATAACGAAATAATGAGGTTTTATAGTGTTTACAAAGTGCTAGGATAAGCTAAACCAAAGCCTAATCTAGTTGGGAAAACTTGTGTTTCGTCATCCTCAAAGCTTTCGTGGAAGCCACGCTTCCACTATAGCTCCCAACTCCAAAGCTATCTCTGAAGCCTTGCTCCCAGTATAGCTTCCAACTCTTCAGAGCTTTCTTGGAAGGCTTGCTTTCAATATAGCTTCCAATGTGTCCATTAACTCTAATTTGATTGTTCTTGTCTCGAATTCATCCGCACCATTCCTAAATTCACAATTACGATAAGTGAGCACAAGAAACAATATTATCACATATAACGAGCACATAAAGTACCAAAATGTGAGAAGATATTAAGGTAAAATAGGCAAATATCGCCAAACATCGCCGCTTCTTTGAGCTCCTTCATCCTCCTATAATCCTCACTAACCTGCTTGGGCGACAAAGGCTTGAGTGTAAAACTCTTGCCCTCCAACTTAACTGTATAGGTATTGGCCTTGCCATCATGAATCACCCCCCGGTCATATTGCCAAGGCCTGCCCAACAACAAATGTCAAGCCTGCATAGGCCCTACATCAAACATAAGCTCATCACTATAAGCGCCCACCTTAAATCTAATGAGCACTTGCTTCACTACCTTCAACTCACCACACTCATTCAACCAATGCAGCCTATCGGGATGGGGATGTTTGAACGTGGGCAGCCCTAGTTGTGACACCAACGATTGGCTCACTACATTGGCACAACTACCCGAATCAACAATTAAAGAGCACACTTTCCCCCGCACTCTACATCTAGCGTGAAATAAATTCTCTCGTTGCACATTCTCTTCCTCCTCAATGGTCATAGCACTCAAATTCCAACGCACCACTAGAAACATGTTCACATCCTCATCCTCCGCTACCTCTTCCTCACACTAAATTAAATCAGCCCCATCATCTCCCTCAATCTCCTCATCACTCTCCATCTCTCGGACAGTACCATCATCAAGAGTAAGCATGATTTTTCGCGTAGGACAATCCTTCGCAAAATGCCCATAGCCTTGACATTTATTACATTTAAAAGAGGAAGCACTAGGAGTATTAAGCTGAGTTTTAGAAGTACATCTCGACCCTTTAGGATCACTTTTCGGCGTCACTTTGTCCACCGGTTTCTTCACATCACGGCCCACACTTGCTCCCCCGGTACTTGGTGTCCTCCACTTTTTGTTTCGGCTCATAGGAGTAGGAGTAGAACTACCTCTATAGCAGGCTGCATTCTCCTCTTTAATCATCTTCTCAGCTTCAATGGCAGCTAGCAATGCATCATAAAGAGTCAAGAAAGTGTGTAGCCTCAACTGATTAGATATGTCATGATTCAGCCCATTTTTGAACTGTATGATAGCCTCGTCCTCTTCTTCGTCTTCCATGTAAAGTGATAGCCTAATCTTCTCAAATTCATCATGATATTCTTCAACAGATTTCAGCCCTTGTTTCAAGTCATATAAACTCAAAAATTGCTCTTGTTTCTGCTTTCAATTGACATACTTTCGGGTCATTACTTGTTTCAATTCTCTCCAAGTTATGCGCGCGGGCTGATTGTGTCTTGTTCTAAATCATTTCTCGGCCTCCACCAAGTAGAAGCATAGGACTCAAAGGCTTCAATGGCATAGGTAGCTTTCTTCTCCTCAGTCATGTCATTACTCTCAAGAATCCTCTCAACTTGACGCCTCCACTCTAAGAACTTATCAGGATCACTAGTTCCCTTGAATGCGGGAATGGTAACCTTGACACTTTTTAGACCACTCTCACGAGCACCACGGGCTGGTTCGGGATACCCCTCATAATAATCAGCATACTCAACAAAGTCATGGTCCAAATTCCTTCCACCTAAGCCCCCCAAGCCCCCTCTAGGACCTCGACCAAAGCCACGGCGTCTCACATTACCACGGCCCCCATATGCTTGTCTTACCCTTGGTTCTCGCTGCCCAAAATCAACATCGCCATATTCCCCTAACTTGGGTTGATCATCCTCATGGGCAGCTCTTATTTGCCCCGCGGGTACTATGTTTCTCCGGGCTGGCATCAATGGTAGTATATTGCCCTGGGAATACCCAAGGTTCTCACATTACGAGCATCTCTTTCTCTCAACTCTTGTTGACGAGCTATCTCAACAAATTATTCAGGCTTCACAGTCGAACCATCACTAGTTCCTTCCCCGACATTTTTCTGAGTACTAGCTGAATTTTTAATATTCTCAATTCGTGTTCTCATTGCCCTTATTTCAGCTAAGAAATCGGCTAAAGTAATCTCGGGCACAACCTTCTCTCCTTCAGTAGCCATGTACCTGCACAAAACAAAGACTAGAGAACGTGTTAAGGTTAGTAAAATACCTCACCCGCTCCCTCACTTTTGAATGACACTCGAGTTCACTCAAATTTTAAGGTAGGATCTCACAACTCGTTCAAAATGGCTTCCTTAGAATTGATCAAGTTTCTCAATGACCTTTAGGTTCACAAGTTCTCTTCGGGAAGAGTGAATTAATGTGACTCTATAGGCGGACAGCTTTTAAAGTGAGCACGGGAAGCCAAAGAATTAACTACGAAAGTTGGAAATTCTGAGTGTTAGCACGAAGTCCTACAAGCTCAAGGATTAGTAATTAACTTAAATAGAAGAATTACCTAAGAATTACTAATTAGAAGTGACGTTCACAAAGAAATAAGGAAATCCTACGAAAATCTGATTTTCTACCCTTAAATAGGCGCCTAGAACAAGCCCCTTTTGAGTAGCATAAGTTTTCCCTCTTTTCCCTTGCTTTTCAACTCAAATTTGGACAACCTTTATCACTCTTTGTACACTTGATGGCCGAAATTCCCACTCCCTTTCCCCTAGGATCAGCCACCCAAACACTCTCCCAAAGCCAAAGGAAAACTAATTCCCTTACTTGGAAATAGATAAACTTTTTCCCTTTTGAATTAGGATTTTTTTCCCTCTTGAATTAGGCTTAGGTTTTCCTTCTTTATTCCCTTATGTGCAGCCTCCTAAGCTTCTTAAATACAAAAAAATTCAGCAATCAATCTCACTAATCCAACGTGCAAAGGCTAAGAATTTCAAGATCAATTCAAGTTATTTTTCTTCCTATTCAAGAACAACAAGTTCTTGATCAAGAACTACTAATTCCTAGCCAAGAATGACGTTTCAAGCTTAAGAATGATCAAGAAAAATGTTGCACCTCTATTCTTTCAAGACCCCAATGTTTCCCCTTCAAGAACTCAACTACGTTTCAAGAATTTAATCAAGATTGCTTCAAGAATCTTACTACACGTTTATTCCACTTTATTTTCATCGTGTCTTTAGTACTTTTGTCAAGAACTCAATCAAGAACTTCCTAAATTGTTCAAGAACAATTCAAGAACTCAAGAATATTAGTTCTACAGGTCCAAGAACGCAACACCTATTCAAGATTCCAAGAAACAAGGCCAAATTCTTCAAGAAACAAGCCAAGATTCAACTAAAACTTCAAGATTTCAAATCCTAAGAATGCAATATCATCAACCAACAACTAAACACGGCTGTTTTGTTCTTTATCACGTTTTTCTTCTTTTTTTTTTAATAAAATGAAAATCTAATGGAAACCTAAACTAAGAACCTAAAACTAGGGTACGAAGAACAGGATTGTGGTTGTAGGAACAAACCTTTTCCAAGCTCTGAATACCAACTGATGCAATCTAAATTATGAAAACAAGAAATAATGATAAAAGCAAGACGCGGATTGAAATTCAACAAAGGATTTAGTAGGAACTAGTTTACTCACCCCTTTGTTAGGAATTCAAAGAGCACCTAGACTAAACGAACTATCCTCATGACTAACCTGTGGCTTGGTAACAATTCAATCAAAGAGAAAAGAGTTCAAATCTGATTTCACTCAAGAAGGAATGATTTTCCAAGTGTTTGTAGGAAAAGCTTGAAAGCTGTATTTTTACGTAATATCTAGGAACTGATGAAATAAGACTAAGTGTTAGGCTTTATAATGGAGCCTTACACGCCTAAAAAGTGAAGGAATAGCCACCAATTGGACTAAATGTCAATAGCCACGCAGGGCTAAATAAGTAGCATCAAAATAAATAAGTTTAGCTATGCAAAAGCATGAAAAAATCATAAAAAATACAGCGCATTAAGGCCAATAAACAAGCCCACCACGGGGCTGAATTGTCTAGGAAACATAGTCTGCATGCCACGCGAGTACCACGCGCCAAGCATTCTTCTAGAATGCCCCTTCTCCAATGCTAACCAACGAATCCTAAGGCTCTTCTAACATACGCGCCCCTTCCTCAATACTTGCACAATCATGGCTCTTCATCACCATCAAGTGAGCATCATGAAGCTCCTTAGCTTGGCTCCTCGTGAATGGTCTTGAAGGCACGAACGTAGCTTGATCAGGCTGGACTGCATCATGCTCCATCCAGAAAGCATTGATAATGTAGGAAAGTCACTCACTGTCCACAATTAGGCCAGTTGAAATGTTTGCTTGGCTTCAGCATTATATGTTTCTATCCCAACTTCCCATAATTCCTTCAACTCAGCAATAAGGGGTTGTAGGTACACATCTATATCCTGTCCGGGAGATGATGGACCTGGAATGATCATTGACAACATTATATACTCTGGCTTCATGCAAATCGACGGTGAAAAATTATAGTTCATTAACATAACCGGCCATATGCTATGAGAAATGCTCATGGTTTGGAATGGGTTAAAACCATCACTTGAAAGACCCAATCTAATATTACGAGGATCTCTAGAGAAGTCTGGGTGCAAAGAATCAAAATCCTTACATGCTTCCCCATCAGCAGGGTGCCATATATTTCAGTCATTGGATTGTTCTGTGGCATGCCATCTCAATGCAACCGTTGCTTCAGGACACATAAATAACCTCTGAAGCTCAGGCTTTAACGGGAAGTACCTTAAAACCTTCGCAGGGATTTTAGACCTTCCATTGGTCAAGTCATTGACAACATTCTTCCATCTAGAAGACCCGCACACTGAGCAATTATTTGCCTTCTCGTTATCTTTCCAAAATAACATGCAATCATTAGGGCATACATCTATCTTTTCATAACCAAGACCCAAATCTTTTATGATGTTTTTAGCCTTATGGAAAGACTCGGGTACATGAGCAAAGGGAAATGCCTCTTTAATCAAGTCTAAGATATCTAAAAAAGCCACATTACTTAACCTATGCAGACATTTGAGCAAGTACAACCGAATCATGAAACTCAATTTAGTAAATGTTTCGCAACCCGGATATAACTCTTGCTTCCCTTCCTTCAATAGCTTAAAAAATCTATGTGCATCTTCGAATAGTCCCTCTCTGACTCCTTCACGTCCCAAGTCAGCCTCTATATTTATAAATGTATCATGAAGTAATCCATCAATATCGTCATGCATATTAGAATCTTCATCATCATTGTTTGGATGTGGTGTATTGCTCGACGAAAATCCTTCCCTATGGAATACCCATTTGGTGTATCCATCAACAAATCCATAGCCAACTAAGTGATTATCCACCACTTTTCGACTATGCCAATAACGATTAAAACACATTTTGCAAGGGCATAACATTTCATTTCCTTGGGAAGCTCGTTCAAATCCCTTGTCAAGGAAAAAATATACTCCACTGATATATTCATCAGTATATCTCCCGGAATTCATCCAACATTTATCTTCATTATCCATTGAAACCCATAAGAGGTAACTTATCAATCCAAGTCCCACCCTTACCTCGGGTCATGGCTCTAAGGAGAGCACCCAAAGTTTGGTTCACCACCTCGGTTTTCCCATCGGTTTGAGGGTGGTGGGACGTAGAAAACAAGAGTTTGGTACCAAGGGCACCCCACAAACTCCTCCAAAAATGGCTTAGAAACTTGGTGTCCCTATCACTCACTATGGTTTGAGGCACACCGTGCAACTTCAATACATTTTGAATGAACAAGGAAGCGACATGTTGTGCATCATCACACTTTTTACATGGAATGAAATGAGCCATCTTGGAGAACCTATCCACAACAACATAAATGCTACCATGGCCCCCCTAGTCCGTGGTAACCCCATGACAAAATCCATAGATATATCCATCCACGGGCTAGTAGGTACGGGGAGAGAGGTATATAAAGCATGGGGGTTCGATTTGGACTTAGCAAACTTGCACTAAAGACAAGAATTGCAAAGTCTCTCAACTTGTGTCCCCATTTTAGGCCAATGGAATTACTCCATGAGAATTTCCAAGGTTTTATCCCTGCCGAAGTGACCCATGAGTCCTCCACAATGTGCTTCTCGCACAAGAAATTCTCTTCATGAGGACTCGGGTATGCACACTCTACCATTTTTAAAGATATAGCCATCAACCCATTGGTATTTCTCAACTCTTTCTCCTTTCTCAAGAGCTTCGTGGATGCTCTTTAGCTTAGGGTCATGAGCATACATCAATTTGATGCTCTCAAATCCCATGAGCTTGGAGGTAAGAGTGGTGGCAAGAGCAAACTTCCAAGAAAGTGCATCCGCCACAACGTTGTCTTTCCCTTTCTTGTATTGAATGACATAGGGAAAAGACTCAATGAACTCTACCCACTTGTCATGACGCTTGTTCAATTTCTCTTGGCCCCTAAGATGTTTGAGTGACTCATGATCACTCTTTATCACAAATTCCCTAGGCCAAAGATAATGTTGCCAATGAGCAAGAGTGATGCAATACAAATTGGAGCCTAAACGACAACCATCAAGAACCAAGCTTGAGAGCACAAGGAGCACACGTCAAGGACTTCGGAGGAGGGTTTGAGCGTGATTTGAAGCAATGGACTTGAGCATATTTGAGAGAGGACCAACTATGGACCAAGGAGGAACACTTAGAGTCCATTTTGAGCAGTAACCATACATCCCAGGAAGAGGCGGACCCCCCACAATACTAGGCGGACCGCCTAACAAAGTCCAGAGAGCTGATCAGCATGAGGCGGAGCGCCTCCCCACTGAGGCGGACCGCCCCTCACTGAAGGACCCTGAGGCGGAGCGCCTCCCTCATTGAGGCGGGCGCCTCCCCCTGGTAGTTGCACACGGGATTTTGTGTAGATTGCCTATTTTGCCATTAAGTGGCCTTGTATGTCTTATTTCACTTTGGGGGCATTTTAGCCATTTCATCATGTCTTATGAAAGACTATAAATAGGATACTTAGTCAGTTTTCTTCATTAGTTAGCTTTGAACATAGAAGAAGAGAGAATTAGAAAGGCCGAGCCTTGTAGTCCGAAGCCCGAGGCTTCATCTATCTCGTTGACTTGGAATCTATGGAGATTTACCACTAGTGTGAATTTCTTGTAAGGTTCGAGTTTCATTCTCCCTTTTGGATAATTTAATTCACGTCTTGAATTCCAAATTATCCGTTATTTCTTCTCGTTTCTTGACTCCCCAATCCTTGTTTCCCGATATCTTTGATATCATCTATCTTGTTATTTATCGCTTCCGCATTGTTTGTATCGTGTTTAGCTTCCGCTCGTTTTTCCCTGCATCAGTTGGTATCAGAGCATGGATCGGGTTATTTTCTTACAAACCCCCGTTCCTTGTTCATTATGTTAGTATCATTGTTGTTGTTGTGTTTGTTCTTGAAAATTTGAAGAAAAACAAAAAAATAGAAAAAATTTGAAAATTTCACAAAATTTGGTGGAACTTGTTGGATTGGAACACCCATACATTAAAAATCATTGGAGTTTGTTCCTTATTGTATTCCCGTTCTTTTGGTACCAAAATTACAAGATTTGGTGATATATTTCAAAATTTGAAGAATCCAAATTCCTAAAATTTTCAAGAACCCTAGAATTTTGTTCAAGAATCAAAATTGATTGATTGTTGTTTGTTTGGGGTTTAAACCTATTGGGTAATATTTAGAATCATCATATACATCTTTGGGTATCATTAGAATCGAAAACAAGTCGAAAACGTTGGATTTTGGGTGCAAAACGAGCCAAAAATGCGTTTTGCGAAGTTGCAGGAAAACACCCTAGGCGGACCGCCTACATTTTGAGGCGGACTGCCTCCCTCTGGGCTGCTCTCTGGACTTTTGCCAGGCGGAGTGCCTCTTTCCTGAGGCGGAGCGCCTCTATCCTGAAGGGTTTCCCGGGTAGTTTTTTCGTATGTTTTCACTTGTTAATCGCCCACGGGCTTCTTGGTTAGTGTTTTTAAGGTAATTGTCCTACTTTATTAACACTAACTACCTAGCGTATTAGGGTATTCGTGCGTAGAGGAGACTAGAATTCAAAGAAGAGTCGTAGATTCTCTGTTGGCCTCAAGTGCGCACTTTAAATAACCGTCCGTCCATTGAGTCTCATTAACTCCATTCCGAACTTTAACTTGGACATACTAGTTGTGATCACCTTGGTTCCCAAGTTGTAAAGGCCTCGCTCTTGAGTGTTCATAAATTGAGTGATACACGTGAGGGAGTGACTTTCGGGAGGTTTTGTTCTTTGGTGTTGCAACGATGTCGGAAGTTGATTGTGGAGATTATGGCTCTTGTGGGGATGATGCGAGTTGCTATGGCTCGTATGGTGATGATGGAGACCATGGTTCCTATGGTGAGGATGATGGCCATTACTATGATGATGGAAACCATGGCTCCTATGGTGATGAAGCGGTTCACTATGATGATCGTGAGATTGATGAAGACTATGAAGCTCATGAAGATGAACGTGTTGATCCTATGCTTCTAGTCAAGAAAATGAAGATGGTGACGCTTCAAGGTACATTGATCCTACTAACTCTTTTTGTGAAGAATTTGATATTGTTGATAGTGACATAGATAGAGTTGATGATGATGTTGAGTATATGAATTGTTCTTATGCATCTTCTCTTGGTGTTGCTAATGGAGTACAAGGGAGTAGTAGAGGACCTTCCATTAGTATGGGAGGTGGTGGTGGTTGTTCCATGGGAAAGAAGAAGCTTGCATCTTCTAGGTACGCTAAGCGAACTAATGCTTCTAATTCCCATATGGAGGTTGGTTTGAGAGATGGTGTTGCTTTTGCTACAAAGGGGATATATGTCGTGAAGGGCGTGGATGGTTGTAGTAAGAGTAGTACTATGGGCTATGGAACCAAGGCGAGAGGCACTTATGGGTTCCATGGCAAGGTTCCTTCCTCGACTTCCAACAACATCCCTAATGTTGGGAGAGTGACGGGAAGTGGAGATTGTTCTAGTGGTGTTGCCACTAGTGGAGGGATAAGGAAGACCCAAGTAGTTGGTGTTGACACTTGTGGGCGTCCAAGTTCTCATTTGGATGCCAATCTACAAAACTTGGGTAGACGTAGGTTCGTTGTTGAGGTAGATGGTATTGGAGGATACTTGCTCAAGATTGGTGATACCGATGCCAATTGTATTAGCACCTCTTTGGTTGATAGGCTTAGGATACCATGCCATAAGCTAGAGCATCCTTATGAGTATGATGGAGTGTGGGTTTCTAAGGAGGCTCGGGTACTCATATCTCATAGGAATTATAATTGCTATGTGTGGTGTGATGTGTATCCCATGCGTCATGTTGATGTGTGGATAGGTGAGCCGTGGTTGGAGGAAAAGAGGGTGCAATATAGTGCTATGAAGGATGCGTATCTTGTTGGCATAGGGCAAAGGGTTTATGACTTTGTACCTTATCGGGGAAGGGGCCAAGTGCCTACTAGTGCATCTTCCTTGGCAATGCAAAGGAGCAAGGAGCGAGATCTTCATTCCATTGGGAAAGTTGTGCAAGCAAGAAGTCCTACAAACACAAGCAATGGTGGGACTAGTGCAAGAAAAGAGTTGGCAATTGTCAACAAGGTGAACCAACCACAAGTTGCAAAACTAAGTGGTTCACCAACGAAGAAAAAGGAGGCGTCAAGTGATGAGTCTTCAAGTCCTAGATTTCGGGTTGATGTAAAAAGTCCACCTACTCCGGCTATGGGCATTCTCGGGCCTCATCCCAATTCGCCCGAATTTGAGAGACAAAAGATAGAGAGGAGTAAGGGAGCGACCAGTGACAACTCTCGAGTGGAAAAATGAGAGATTGTGTTGAGTGATGTGAGTGAGTTGTCACCACCCGAATCTACACCCGGCCTTGAAAAGAAAATAAGGGAAAAGAAAGAGGGAAAAAGAAAAATTGAGAGTGAGGACACCCCTTATTCTAACCTTAACCCTTCATCTTTTTCTTCTATGTGTTTGAGTTCTTGTGTAGGAATTCTTGGAGGCAAATCGATGGAGCCTCAATCATGTTCCGAGATGGAAAGACAAGGTGAAGGCGATGCCAAATGTGAGCTACAAGGTGAAGGAACTACTCATGATGTTTCAAGTACATTGAGTGAGCCCGGGTGCGACTCAAAGGTATGCGTTAGTTCTTCTATCCTTAAGCATGATATTTCCTTGTCTTATGGTATTGTTTGTGAAAACTCTATGCTAGTTGATGATTTGTATGATTACAATGTGTTTGCAACTAGTGTAGAGTCGAATGGTCAACTTGTGTGTGCCAATGAACCACTAGTTGAGAGGGCTGAAAAGCCACATCATGATGTGAGCTCGGTTTTCATTGAACCTCTCTTTAGTGAAGATATTGTAGTTGACCTTGTATGTGAGCCTTGTTATGACACCCCACCTATATTTGATAGATGAGAAGATGAATTGCATGGTAATCTTATTCTTCCCTTTGATTGTTTAATTGGTAGTGGTGGTCCTTTGTGTCGTAGTGAGGATGGATTTGATCATGAGGAGTCTCTTGAGTGTTAGATGGGTCGATTTATTTTCGATGACTCCTCGAGTGAGAGTGAAGGACCTAGTCTTGATTCTATGCTTTTGTGTAACCATGAATTTGAGGTGCATGCCTTTACATTTCTATTGTTTGAAGGCAATCTCGTTTGTGGTGGTGAATTGTATCGGACTAGGGTCGGTAGTAGAATCGAACCTCCATGGTTTGTAAAGTTAGGCTCTAGGGATGATCCATTGTTTGGGACTCCAGGTGAAGAGAGTAGTCTTGATATTGGTTGTGTTGACCTTTCTTCTAGTGGTCCTAGCCTTCGTTGTGTGGACTATAATAATGAAGAACCTATTTTGGAGACTTTCCTTTGGAGTTTGACTAGTGAGGAGGATTGTCTTGGGGTTGATTTGGGAGGTGAGGAGGTACCTCTCGGTGTGTGTAAGAATGCTCTTAAGAAGGGGAGTGGAGTGGTCGATGTTAGTTGTGAATTGAACTATTTTACTTACTCCATCCCATATGTTGAGCACACCTTGAGTGTTGAGCATGCCAAAGCCGATGTGTCACCTTGTGATAAAATTGATTTGAAGGCTTGGTGTGTTGGTCATGAGCTTAGGGGTTGTGGGGAATTTGATTGCTATGTCTTGCATGTTCCTTACCCTATCGATCCCTTTGTTTGTCTTTGTGTTAGACGCACTTTCTTCTTGAGTCAAGTACTTGTCGTCTCCTTTGGAGGCCTAAGCGTTTTAATTATTATTGATGCTCGGCTCTATCATAAGAGTGTGTTTTCCACACTTTTGGCACTAACCTACTCTTGTAGTGGGAAGTTTGTTTGTTGTGCTTGTTTTGTATGTAGGTTTTGATGGTTTAATTTCGAGGACGAAATCCTTTCAAGAAGGGGAGGATGATGCAATGCAAATTGGAGCCTAAACGACAACCATCAAGAACCAAGCTTGAGAGCACAGGGAGCACACGTCAAAGACATCGGAGAAGGGTTCGAGCGTGATTTGAAGCCATGGACTTGAGCACATTTGAGGGAGGACCAACTACGGACAAAGGAGGAACACTTACAGTCCATTTTGAGCCGTAACCATACCTCCTAGGAAGAGGCGGACCACCCACAATACTAGGCGGACCACCTAACAAAGTCCAGAGAGCTGATCAGCATGAGGCGGAGTACCTCCCCACTGGGGCGGACCGCCCCTCACTGAAGGACCCTGAGGCGGAGCGCCTCCCCCATTGAGGCGGGCGCCTCCCCCTGGTAGTTGCACACGGGATTTTGTGTAGATTGCCTATTTTGCCCTTAAGTGGCCTTGTATGTCTTATTTCACTTTGGGGATTTTAGCCATTTCACCATGTCTTATGAAAGACTATAAATAGGACACTTAGTCATTTTTCTTCATTAGTTAGCTTTGAACATAGAAGAAGAGAGAATTAGAAAGGCAGAGCCTTCTAGTCCGAAGCCCGAGGCTTCATGTATCTCGTTGACTTGGAATCTATGGAGATTCACCACTAGTGTGAATTCCTTGTAAGGTTCGAGTTTCATTCTCCCTTTTGAATAATTTAATTCACGTCTTAAATTCCAAATTATCTGTTCTTTCTTCTCGTTTCTTGACTCCCCAATCCTTATTTCCCGATGTCTTTGATATCATCTATCTTGTTATTTATCGCTTCCGCATTGTTTGTATCGTGTTTAGCTTCCGCTCGTTTTTCCCTGCATCAAAGAGCTCTCACTAGGGCATACATCTCTTTGTCATACGTAGAGTAGTTCAAGGAGGCACCCTTCAATTTCTCACTAAAATAGGCTATGGGTTTTCTATCTTGCATTAAAACACCACCAATTCCCACCCCCAAGGCATCACATTCAACCTCAAATACCTTTCCGAAGTCGGGCAATTGCAATAGAGGGGCGGTACTACCTACTTTTTAATTCTTGGAAGGCCTTCTCTTGAGGCTCTCCCCAAACAAAAGGTTTGTCCTTCTTCACCAATTCGGTGAGTGGAGCGGCAATGGAGCTAAAGTCTTTCACAAATCGTCTATAAAAACTAGAAAGACCATGAAAGCTCCTCACTTGAGTCACGGTAGTGGGAGTAGGCCAATCACGAATGGCCTCTACCTTAGACTCATCCACCTCCACTCCTTGGGCACTCACAAAAAACCCAAGGAAGACTACCTTCTCAACACCAAAGGCACACTTTTTAAATGTAGCATAGAGCTTTTTGGCTCTCAACACTTCAAGCACTTGCCTAAGGTGGTCAACATGGTCGTCTATTGATTTGCTATATCGTCAAAGTAGACGACCACAAACTTGTTGATGAAAGGTTTTAGCACATGGTTCATTAGCCTCATGAAAGTGCTAGGTGCATTGGAGAGGCCAACGGGCATCACCAACCATTCATATAGACCAAACTTGGTCTTGAATGCGGTTTTCCATTCATCCCCGGGTTTCATCCAGATTTGATGGTAACCGAACCTAAGGTCTATCTTCGAAAAGATACAAGAACCACTAAGCTCATCTAACATGTCATCCAAGCGAGGTATGGGATGTCGATACTTTACCGTGATCTTATTGACCGCACGACAACCCACACACATTCTCCAAGTGCCATCCTTCTTTGGAACAAGGATCACGGGCACGGCACAAGGACTCAAGCTCTCCCTCACCAAGCCCTTGGTAAGCAATTCATCTACTTGCCTTTGCAACTCCCTTGTGTCCTCGGGATTGCTTCTGTAGGCCGGCTTGTTTGGGATTTGAGATCCCGGGACAAAGTCGATTTGATGTTCAATACCCTCAAGGGAGGTAATCCATCCGGCATCTCATCCGGGAACATGTCCCAAAAATCCTTCAAAATATTTTCAAAAGCACTAGGCAAAGGGTTAGAAGAATAATCAAATTTGGAAGTAAGAATCATACCTTTGTGCACTAGGAAAATGAGTAGTTTGTTGCCATCATTTCCTTTCAAAAGCTCACCCGGGTGCATCATGGCACATATGCTACCGGTAGAAGATGGTGGAGTCACCACCAAGCTCTCGGCCAAAGGACTAGTCTCAACAACCGACTTAGCCTTTGCCGCCTCTCTCAACTCCCTCATCCGCTTGTAATCATCACTTACTTGCTTGGGAGTCAAGGGTCTAAGTACAAACTTCTTTCTCTCGTGCTTAACTGTGTAGGTGTTGGCACGGCCATCATGAACCACATGTCTATCAAATTGCCATGGCCTTCCAAATAGAAGGTGGCATGCTTGCATAGGCACCACATCAAACATGTGTTCATCCACATAGTTCCCTATCTTGAATTTAATCATGGCTTGCTTTACCACCTTCAATTCACCACACTCACTAAGCCATTGCAAACGGTAAGGATTTGGGTGCTTCAAGGTGGGTATCTTCAATTGGGAAACTAGTGTTTGGCTATGGCACAACTTCCCGAGTCAATAATCATGGAACAAACAATACCCATGACTCGGCATCTAGCATGGAAGAGATTCTCTCTTTGCAAAGTCTCACTATCCTCAACAAACATGGCACCTAAACTCCTCCTCACAACAAGGAAGGCATGAGGATCATCATCCTCTATTGCATCCTCCCCCATATCAACCTCCTCATCACACTCTACTCCCCCATCCTCAGGTTCACTATCTTGTTCATACACCTATTCACCTACCACAACCATAGTTTTCTGGGTAGGACAATCTTGGGCAATATAGCCATAACATTTACATTTATGGAATTGAGTAGAAGTAGAAGTAGGATTGCTCAAGTGAGTTTTAGAATTACCTCCTACATGTGGTGTGGACTTCTCATAAGGCTTCTTCACATCTTTGCTAGCAATTGCACCACTTGCATTTGGGAATCTTGCATTTGGAGTAGGAGTCTTCCACTCCTTTGGCTTGCTCATGGGAGTAGTAGTACTACTCTTGTAGCGAAGGGATTTCACCTCTTTGAGCCATCTCTCGGCTTCGACCGCATCTTTGCATAGCTCATAGTTTTCTTCATACTTGTGAAACTTCAATTGTGAAGCTGTGTCTTGGTTCAAACCACCCTTAAATCGAATCATGGCCGGCTCATTCTCTTCCTCATCCAAGTCAAGAGCCATCCGGACTTGCTCAAATTCATTGAGGTACTCTCCCACCGTTTTGCTACCTTGCTTCAACTCATAGAGACGTTTGTATTGGTCTACACGGTATTGGTGAGTCAAGTACTTCTCATCCATCAGACGAATCAATTCACCCCAAGTAAGATTGATAGGCATACCCGTCCTCCTTCTATTCCTCTTGATCAACTCCCACCAAGTAGAAGCAAAGGACTCAAAGGAAGATATTGCATGCTTGGCCTTCTTCTCCTCGGGCATATCATTGGTGTCAAATATTCGCTCAATGGACAACTTCAAATCAATGTACTCCACCGGGTCACTACTTCCTTTGAAAGAAGGAATAGTGAGCTTCACACTATTAAGATTGTTGTTATCACGACCCCCTTGGTATGGCTCCGGTTGGCCTCTAAAATGATCTCCATAACCACCAAGATCCCTTCTATCATTCACTCCAACATACCCCATGGGTGGCCCTCGACCTCGGCCTCTACCCCTATCCATATTCCGACCCCTAAATTGATAATGAGCATCATACCCACCATCACCATAATCATCCTCCTCCCCTTCTTGAGCTTGTGCAACTTGCTCAAGAGGTTGAACATTTCGAATAGGTCCGGGAAGTGGAACATTCCTTTAGGGATTGCCTATAAGGTTAAGAATGGTCACTCGTTGGGTATTACCCAACACTTGTTCAATTCGATCACGATCCTCCTTTACCCGTTGTTGTCTAAGCAACTCAACAACTTGTTTCGGGCTAAAGGTTGAACTACTTGTGCCCTCAACGACTTCAACTTGGGCACTCGGGGCCCCCTTCTCGATTTGGACACTCGGGGTCTCTTTCTCCAATTGGACATTGGAAGTCCCTTGCTCAACTAGGGTACTTGAGGTCACCCTTTCAAGGTTTGCAATCCTTAAGTTCATACTATCCAATTTGGCAACGATAGTAGAAAAGGCATTTTTAGTGAAATCATCACCTTCATTGGCCATCGTACCTACAAGAAGAATAAATGTTAGTGAAATCACCTCACACACACCCTCACTTGTGTTTCACTCGGTTCACTCGTTTAGTGGTGGTGGATATTTCACTCGACTTGACGTCTAAAGCTTCAAGTGGTTGAACAACAATCCTCAACTCAATCACTCAATCCACGAGTCAAGTGTACTCCGGGGTAAATGGAGTTTATATGACTCTATTGGACGCTAAGCACTTTAGAGTAAGGACTTGAGTCAAAGGATTCTACGATTCTTTTTTGAGTTCTACTCTCCAACTAAGGCACGAATTACCTAATAGCTCAAAGGACTAGTTCTAATTAAGTAGGAAAGATACTTAGATAAGCACTAGTTAGAGGTTAAGCAACAAAGAAATAGGAAAACTTAGGAAAAACTACCCCAAACAACAAGCTTCAGCAGCATGAGGGGTGCCTAGAGTGCAGGAGGGGCGCCTAGGCTTCCTGCAGGCAGGGGCCTGGCTAGGCGGGGCGCCTGTGCAATTTGCACCTCCTATGCAGTGTCCAAGCTAGGCGGGGCGCCTGGCCCTGGAGCAGTTTCAAATCGTTCCCAAGTTGCTCCAATTCGATTTTCAATCCACAAATCCGATTTTTTCAACTTGTTTTCACAATCCAATGATACCCAAAGTTGCTTTTGATCTTTTCTAACAATCCCCAATCAAATTTACAGCCAAACAATCAATCAATTCAAGATTCAAAGCCAAGAAACTCAAGAACAAGGGGGTTTTTCAAAGGGTTTTCAAAATGGATTGTGATTCTTCAATTTTGGTTTTATACAACTTCAAATCCCACAAAGTTGGTACCAATTTGTTTTTTTTTTCAATCAAGATCAATCCCCAATATCAAGTTCTCAATCAAAAACCCATTCAACCCAAGAATCAAGTCAAAATCATCAAGAACAAGGTTTATCAAGGGTTTAAGAAAATTTTGGGGTTTCAAATCTTCAAATTCGTAATATCAATCCAAACCACAAGATTTAGGTACCAAAACGTTGGGTTTTCATCAAGGATCAATCCAACATAACACCCATAACATGAATCAAACACACCAACAAGTTACACCAAATTTTTGGATTTTTAACTTTTTTAATTTTTTTTTGTATTTTTCTTCTTTCTAATAACTTCAATCACAAGAAACTAAAAGAAAAGATACTAGGCACGAAGAATCAAAGGTCAGGGTTTTGTAGAAACAAAACCTGAGCCTTGCTCTGATACCAAACTGATACAGGAAATACGCGGAAAGTAAAAACAAGATAAAGAACGAGACGTGGCTCGAACAAAATCCCAAGTAGCACCGGAGAACTAGTTCCGATACACCCCGGGAGGACGTCAAGGAATACCTTCGTTAAGCAACTACTCTCGAGTCAACTAGAACCCGCAAGTAGATTGACCGGGGCGGGATCGATATTCAACTAGAATCCACTAGTAGAAGTCAAGTCCCAACAAAGATTTTTTCATTCAATCTCAAGAGCATTGCTCAAGTTCTACATTCATCAATAATAAGCTAAGTGTTCAAAATAGGCTAAGCTTGGCTATTTATAATGTTTCCCAAGCTTGCACAATGACTAAAATACCCTTACTAATAAGGTTCATCAAATAGGCCACGTAGGGCAAAACAGTAAAAGAAATATAAATTCAGCATCTGGGAGGGGCGCCTAAGCTAGGTCTGGCACCTGGGCTATGCTGTGGCTAGGCTGGGTGCTTGGGGGGGCGCCTGAGGGAGGGCGCCTGTGCTCTTTCGCGTCCTTAGGCATTGAGGTTTCCAGGCGGGGCGCCTGAATGTGCTGGGCCTCCCTCCTTCTCCTTAGACGTGAGGTCTAGGGCTGAGATCATCCGGAATGTCTTCCCAATGCTTCCTTCATCGAGTCCTCTCCTTACCAAGTGTAAATGCACCTCTTGGACCTCCTTGACTTGGCTCCGAGTGAATGGCCTCCCCGTGACGGATTGCCTGGCATCAAAGATGGGAGGACAAGGTGAAGAAGATCTTCAATGCAAGCTTCAAGGTGAAGGGACATTTCATGACACTTCAAGTGCATTGAGTGAGCAAGATGGCCACTCAAAGGTATGTGATAGTTCTTCCCTTGAGCATGTTACTTCCTTGTCATGTGATAGTGTTTGTGAAAACTCTATACTAGTTGATGAAATGTGTGATTACAATGTGTTTGCAACTAGTGTAAAGTCGGTTGGTCAACTTGTATGTGATTGTGAACCACTAGTTGAGAGGTATGATAAGTCACATCATGATGTGAGCTCGATTTTTACTGAACCTTTCTTTAGTGAAGGTTGTATAGTTGACCTTGTTTGTGATCCTTGTTATGATACCCCACCTATATTTGATAAAAGGGAAGATGAGTTGAATAAATATCCTATTCTTTCCCTTGATGAATTGCTTGATAAGGATGATAATGACCTTGAGGAGTCCGAATTGCATGAATTGGACAAGGTTGTCTATAATGACTCCTCGAATGAGAGTGAATAACCTAGTCTTGATACTATGCTTTTGCTTGACCATGAAATTGAGGTGCATGCTTTTACATTTTCATTGTTTGAAGACAATCTCAATTGTAATAGTGAGTTGTATCGGACTAGGGGTTTTAGTAAAATAGAACCTCCATGGTTTGTAAAGTTAGACTCTATGGACGATCCATTGTTTGGAACTCCAAGTGAGATGAGTGGTCTTGATATTGGTTGTGTTGAACCATTTTCTAGTAGTCCTAACCTTCATCGTGTGGACTATAATGATGAAGAGCCTATTTTGGAGACCTTTCTTTGGAGTTTGCCTAGTTAGGAAGATTTTCCTAGAGGTGGATTTGGAGGTGAGGAAGTCACTCTTGGTGGGTGTAAGAGTGCTTCCAAGAAGGGGAGTGGAGTATTTGATGTTAGTTTCCAATTGAACTATTTTGTTTACTCCACCCCTCATGTTGATCACACCTTGAGTGTTGAGCATGCCAAAGCCAATGAGTCACATTGTGATAGTAATGCATTGAAGGCTTGGTGTGTTGACCATAAGCTTGGAGGTCATAAGGAACTTAGTTGCTTAACCTTGCATGTTCCATGTCTTATTGATCTCTTTGCTTGTTATGGTAGTGAGTGCTTGTCATTGTTGAGCCAAGAACTTGTTGTTTCCTTTGGAGATATAAGCTTTTGAATTGATATTGATGCTTGCTTTACCTTAAGAGTGTGTTTTCCACACTATTGGGCACTAACCTACTCTTGGAGTAGGAAGTTCGTTTGTCTTTGCCTTGCTTGTAGGTCTTGTTGCCTTGATTTCGAGGACGAAATTCTTTTAAGAAGGGGAGGATGATGCAATCCGGATTAGTATCCAAAGCCGTGGGGAGTTTACGCTCAATATGCGGGACTTAGAACGCCTCAAAGAGAGCTTGGAAACCAAGATTCAAGTCAAAGAAGGCCAAAAGACCAAAATACAAGCTTGCTGGAATTCTGGGAAAGTAATACACTGCGCGATCGCGAGCTAGTCTGCGCGATCGTGATGAAGGTCCAATTGCTCTGCGCGATCACGTGGTGCATTGCGCGATCGCGATGAAGAATCGATCAGGCAGCTTTCCAGAATTAGCTGAAGGGGCATTTTAGACCATTTATCATTGTAAATACATAGCTACTATAAATAGTCTAATCCTAAGCTTAGTCTTTAGTTAATTGATGTTTATTTGAGAAAAGAAGAACTTAGAAGAGGTCGAGCCCTTCTCGTTGAAGTCCGAGGCTTCGTGTATCCCTTTTAGCTTGGAACCGAGTGGATGTCATCCTAGTATGGATACTCGATAGGTTCAAGTTTCTTTTTCTCTCTCTGATATTTAATCGTGTTTGAATCGAATATCCTTTCTTTTTTCTATTTATGTCCATTCTATTTCTCGTTGTTGTGTTTACTTTATCGCTTCCGTTTCTTTATCTTGCTTTCGCGTGGTTTGGTTTGCATCAAATATCTCCATAAGGACTTAGCTTTATAAGTATACCATTAATTAGTTGGATAAATAATGTTCTTTCATTGTTTTCTGTCTACATGCAACAACTACAATACATTTTTTGATGACGAAACATTACATTACTATACACCATTCACCATTTTGTTGTCTCTTGAAAATAAATGCAGCTACTCAACTAAGTGCAAATTTAAACGGTTTAATATATAAATTTTCTGCTCTTTCAAGATCTCCTACTTCAGATTAGCTCATGGTTTTATACATCAATATAGATGAGCCAAACAAAAATATTATTTATACTGAGGTACTTAAATTATGGGTAAAGAACCTTTATTTTATATTCATATAAGTAAAAATCTTCACTACATAATCAAAAAGGTAGTAAATAAAGAACAAAAATTTTCTAAAGAAAAAACTTAGTATCTTGAACATGTTAGGATGAAATCTTGATAATGTCCAGAGAAAACAGAGAGCCTCTATCAAAAAATCCTAGATTAAATAAGTAACCCCCGAATTCCCCATGGCCCTAATATGAAACATATCTCAAATGAAATCTACAGATTTTGCAAACTAAATATTCCAATAATCGCATAAAATTTCATCCCAACTAAAAGATAATCTTGCTGCTTTTTGTCGTTAACCACAACCACCACAGCTATTGATTGCCTCCACCATGTCTACCACAGTTTTGTTGAACCCTTTTTTGACAAAATGAATACATGAGTTTAGAAATAAAATGAAAGGGATTTGGAAGACGGGAAGGATGCTTATAGGAACTCTTTTCTGTTTTTCAATTTTTGCTCATCAAGATTTTTCTCTTTTTTTAAAAAAAATAATTAATCCCTAATCCATCTACAATTAAAAGAAAAACTTAATAGTATTTGAGAGTACAAACTTACCCTAACCTTCAGCTACCGGCAGTGATGATGCAGCGACCAGGCTTGAGAGTGACGACCTTCAATTTTGAGGGAATGTTGTTTGAGCGGTGTGTTAAGAGAGTGGAGAGAGTACTGTTTTTTATATATGAAAAAGAGGAAACGTAAAAGGTTTAGACATATAATAAATATATTAGAATAGATGAAATTTTAGATATTAGATATATTATAAAGAAAACTAGTTTTAGAGATTATATTAGTCATTAGATAGTGTATTTGTGAGATCTATATTTATATATTGCACCTATAATAAATAGGAAATAAAAATAAAAATAATCAGCCAAAAGAAAAGTAAAAGTGGAAAATTTAATCAGGTTGCACCAATAACAAAAAAATTTGGCGGGCTTAGCAAAATTAGAGAGGAAAAAAAAAGGAGGGAACCTATGACCGTTGCAATAGAAATTTTTTTTCCCAAACTGTTGCCATAGATACAAACCGTTGCCATAATTTATTCTATGGCAACGGTTTATAAAAATAGCAACGGTTCAATCGTTTATGTGTCTCAATATCCATAAGCCCTATAAGCAACAATTATAACTGTTGCTATAGACGATCTATTGCAACGGTTATCAAAACATTGTAATAAATTTGTTGTTGTAGACCCAATTTCCAATAGTGTTAGTTGATCTACCTCTGGGCGTAAAGTAATTAAGAACAAATGGGTTCTGAAGATTAAAGGCAAAGCAGATGGATTAATAGAAAGATACAAGGCATAACTGGTCGCAAAAGGATTTACTCAACAAGCAGGAATTGATTATGAGGATACTTTTTCGCCAGTTGACAAGTTTACCTCAATTTGCTTGCTTGTAGCTATTATTGCACGTTTGGATCTAGAATTACACCAAATGAACATAAAGTCAGCTTTTCTCAATGGATAACTTGACGAGGAGATCTACATGGAACAACCTGTAGGTTTCATCTTTAAAGGCCAAGAAGAGAAGGTTTGTAAATTGAAAAGATCTATTTATGGTCTAAAGCAGTCTTCAAGGTAATGGTACTTGAGATTTTACAAAGAAATGATCTCATATAATTTTACTATGTTTGATGAAAACTATTGCATTTATGTTAAAAGGTCCAATGATATTTTTGTAATTCTTTCTCTTTACGTGGACGATATATTGATGGATGAAATAATTTAGAGTATCTAAAGATTATCAAATCATGGATTTCAAGGTCATTTGACATGAAAGATATGGGTGAAGCAGACTACATCATTGGAGTTAAGATCCAAAGAAACCGTTCCAAAAAATTATTGAGTCTATCTCAAGAAACATAGATAAAGAAAATTTTGGAATGTTTTTGGATGAGTGAATGCAAACCCATGAATACTCTTGTAGTGAAAAGTGAAACTTTATGTCTTGAAATGTGTTGACAGACTCAAAAAGAAAACGAAGAAATGTCTCGAGTTCCATACTCAAGTGCTATCGGGAGCTTGATGTACGCTATGTTGTGTACTCGCTTTGATATTTGTTATGTCGTAGGTCTAGTTAGCAGGTATCAATCCAATCCTAAAAGAGATCACTGAAAAGTAGTGAAGAGAATTTTTCGGTACCTGAAAGGAACTGCAGACTATTTACTATGCTATAGTGGATCTGATTTGATGTTGAGAGGTTATACAGATACCGATTGGGCTGGTGACTTGGATGAAAGAAAGTCAACCTTCGGATATGCTTTCTTACTTAATGGTGGAGCCATTTCAAGAAAAAGTAAGAAACAAACTTGTATTGCTCTTTCGACTATAAAAGCTGAGTTCGTAGCTTATACATATGCAGTACAAGATGTTGTTTGGTTAAAGAGATTCTGTGAGCATCTAGATATAGCAAAGAATCCTCAAGGATCTATAATTTTATATTGTTATAGTCAGGCGCCTATTGATTTTATAAAAGATCCTAAGCATCATGAAAAGACCAAACACATTGACACCAATTATAAGTGTGTGGGCAAAAATCCACCACCTACTATTACAGGGATACGAGTCCAGCTAACGAGACTAGACTTATCTTAAAAATCACCGGGCGCAGAGGATACACGCCCGCTCCTGGAGCAAACGACCATTTAGGCGACAAGGCCATAGGATCCAGGATATACATCCCACCGCCTAGGGTTCACAGTCCTAGTTAGGGTTTAGTATATACCACCACCTTGAGTTATAGGCCCATAATCTTTGTATTTTACCTTATTTAGGACCGGGTATCACTATATAAATACCCCTCCTTATATTGTATTGTACATAAGGCGATTCACCACAACATTCGGCTGCTCTCAAGGAATAAGAATTACTTTACCTTTTCTTGCTTATTTTGTCTTGTTTATTTATTATTGTTTTCATTATATTTACTTACTTTTCCGTTGTAATTACTGTATTGCTTGTGACCCCAACCATAATTGTTTAACCTAGACGTACAATTTTAGACATAAAAAGTTTGGTACCCATCGTAGGACCCAGGCAATTGTAGGTATTCTACGAAGGAGAAGGCACAATCATGTCTGACGGCGGTAGCAGCGTTCCAAGGAACACTACAGATGAAGTAAACGAGTCCGCAAAGGATCCCAGTGATCCAAGCATACTGCCTAAGGATCTCGTTGAGCAGCCAAAAGACGCCTCTCAAGAACCGATCCCTGTTGCTAGTGACAGAAAAGGCGATCAACCTTCGGAAGGTAATTCTGAATTCATAGGCTTCCTTGTTAATCTCCTCAAAACTGCATCTGAGCGTAATTCAAGCAACATAGTCGAGGGGATATCCCAGAAGATAGGAGCGATGTTTTTTGGATCGTCTCATAGGCAAGCATCGTCTGTTCCAAGCCAATGCTCAACATCGATGCTGCTGTGGAGGCTCGTCAACAATCAACAACCAAGATCTCAAGGGAGCTCCTTTCATTCAAGACCTCATAAAAAAGATGAAGCCCATTGACAATCGGATTGGTAATGTGCCAGTGCTCCACCCCACGTTATCGCGGTAGATGAGCAAAAGTTTTACAAACATGCTTACAAAGCAAGTGTTACACCGGCCCTCATATGATGCAGCCCGAACACGTGCTGATAAAGTATTCAACCCATCGAGGCCGATGACACGAAGCCAAGCCAAGTTGTTGCACGATGTTCATATTCAATTGGCGTGGTCGGGAGAAAGCAACCGTTCCGAAGTTAACTGGCCGAGCTCAAGATTCGAAGGCTTCATCTACAAGCTTGAGATCAAAGAAGGGAGCGACCGAACACCTAACAAAACACTCATCATCGATGCTGAAGAGTAAAGCAAACAACAAACCGAAGGGAGAGCGTCCGATGTCAAATGTGCCGAGCTGAACAACCAAGCACCGAAGTCAAGAGCTAGAGTTCAACTGTTCAAATCCAAGTGTTCAAATTCAAGTGTTCGAACACTTGACTTATTCAGCCCTGCGTGGCTTGCTCTTATTGGTCATATGTGGCCGTTTTACAATTATGCCCTTAGTAGTGTCTATATAAACCTCCTTTCATTCCATTTGTAGGACACAGTCTTTGTATGAATGTTGAATTAGTTGAATGCTATTGTGACCCCGTTGGAGCCGAACCCCGTCGTGGGAATTTATAAGAACTTTGTGTCATTCGGTTGGAATCATTTGAACAATCTTCTAAGAGGTGATTATCGGCTGAATCATGTTAATCCATCCAGAATTCGCTTATATCTTTATTTCAAAAAAGTAAAACTCTCCTCTCGTGACCGAGGAAGGGTCAGTTTAGTCAAAATAAGTTGGGCAATGGTGTTATCATATTATCAAGATATGTTTTATTCCAAGAGTTCGGTGTTCGTGTTATAATTCTGATTCTGCAATCATGAGATAATGTCCGTGGAATATGTTATGAAGGTCGTTCAAGTTCTTTTGATATCTGTATAAATTTTTCTTTAAACTTAGGCTCGTTCAAGGATGAACGAGAGTTTAAGTGGAGGAGAATGAAACGACCTCGGTTAGTCATTTCGGAAGTTAGGACTCCGATTGGCGTGCCGATAATTTTAAAATATTCGTAAGGTCTACTGAGACTTATCTTTAAAATTCGAGCTAATTCAGACCTCGCTTGGTAGGCAGCGGAAGAAGGTTTCAGTTTTTATTGTCGATAAATATTAAAAAGAGATTTTCGAGCTCGGTTTTGGCGAATGAGCTCTGATTCGAAATCCGAAAGCGCCGTTAGGTTCGTATGATTATTTTTTACTTTTATGAACTTTCGAAAGTGAATTTCGATGTTGTTCGGCTAGTTTCCGCTAAAATGCCGAAAGTTAAATAATTTGCCCTTTTTCCATTTAAATTCGTATCTTGAGTTTCGAGAACCCGATTTGAGATCCGCCTTAGCGAGTATGCTACATATATTTTCTATAACTTGTATGCAAAAGTTGCAATTAGTTCGAATATCGTAGGGTACCGTTTTAATTTTTGCCACGAAAAGTAAAAGAAAATAAAAGAAAAGGAAAAAAAGACAAAAAAAATGAAAGATAAGAGGCGGTGGACTTTTTGTCCTTAGCCTTTCTATAAGTGAACAGAAACATACTTACAGAAACATAAAAACGGAAATGCAGAAGGAAAAGCAAGACATAACGCAGGGAAAAAATGCCAGAAAATGAGAAAAAAGCCGGAGAAAAGATAGAATTTACACCCCGAAACATTCAGGTAATGATCTTGATGCATTATTTGAGTTTATTACGTATGTTTGAATATATTTTAACGGTAAAACTTGGAATATTAGACATCATTTTAATAAGTTCAATTAATAGTTTAAAGGGTCAAATGGACCCCGATAATGGAATTGATTATATATTCGTACTCAGTGAGTTATGGGCAACATATAAATATAATTTATTTGGGGTTTGGTTATGTGGCTTTGAACCCTGTACATTGGCCTGGCCTGCGTATTGCGTATGCGAATAGGGTATCAGGTTCCTAACCGGATTGCCCTAAGACGTAAGGAATGAAGTCTTTAGCCTAATTTGATATATTTTTCTGCTTATTGAATAGAGTGGGATCGTTTGGCAATGAATCCAAAGGACAAAGCGGTTTTCGATTAGCAGTGCTAACTTTGTAACAAGGTAAGTGTTTATATCCATTTCTTTGGAGGCACTTGGCCTCGTGGATTTTCTACCACGTGTTCCTTACGTGTGTAGCTGCCGATAGGCGTACTCATTACTCCTTAGCTTTGAATTTACATTGTATATTATATGTTATGCCCTGTTGTTGGTATTGCATTGAGCATATGAGCATTGCACTCTGGTTTTGAAAATTGCATATACTTCTCGGTAATCGATGAGAGTCCCGAGCCGGTGAAGGGTCATTATTGCATATACTTCCCGGTTGGCGATGAGAGTCCCGCACCAGTGAAGGGTCATTATTACATATACTTCCCGGTTGGCGATGAGAGTCCCGTACTGGTTAAGGGTCATTATTACATATACTTTCGGGTAATCGATGAGAGTCTCGAGCCGGTGAAGGGTCATTATTGCATATATCTCCTGGTAGACTACGAGAGTCCCGCGCCGGAGATAGGTATTAGGCATATGTGACTGCATTGCATCGTACCGCATTCATCCCATCTCATTGCACTGCATACTGTCTATTGTGTGTATTGTGTTGTGTTTTATGTATGCGGTATGTGTACCATGTTGTGGACATATCTCAGTTTGCCTATATATTTCTGGCTCGTATACCGGGATGCACGTCGCGACAGTATAAATACATGGATCGGATCGGGTTGCACGCCACAGCAGTATAAATATACGGATCGGGTTACACGCCGCGACAGTATGAATATATGGATTGGGTTGCACACCGCGACAGTATGAATATGTGGATCGGGTTGCACGCCGCAACAGGATGTATTTCTGATTGTTGATATGTTTGGGATACCTATCTGTTTTGTCTACCTTATGTCCCTGGTTGTTTATGATTCCATACATGTTTTCAGTTATTATATGGCTCTGCCTGTTTATAGTTCAAATAAGACGGATTTGGTTTACCTATTTTTCTTCTCCCTGGCTAGCTATCCTATTCTTTGAGGTGGCTAGTCTGCCCCACTTATTGAGTCTTCTTGACTCACCCTTGTTTGTTGTTTATTTTTGTCTATCTATTTCGTTTCGGTAGGTTCGCTCCAGGATTGAGTTCGTCACGTTGTGAAAGAGCGAAGACGACTTCAGCTGTCAGGGTGAGCCAGCTTTTATTCAGAATGGCCACCAGTTTTATATTTATTATTTTAGTTTTATTTTGCTCCCTTTAGGAGGTATTTGTCTTCCTTCATACTCTTAGATGTCTAGTCTGGATAGCCCTAAACCTAGTATGTTGGGTAGTCCGCTGTAATTTTTTTTGTACAGCTTAGAGGTATCAGTATGTATGTGCTTCTTTTTCTAAGTCTTGCTCTTATTTATGAATTGAATTATATTTATTTTCCTAATTTAATTGGTAAGGGTTCGCCCCACAGGTCTAGAGGAGGATGTCGGGTGCCCGCACGGCCTAGCCGGATTCCGGGTCGTGTCAAGATACCTCCTCACTAGCACGTTCGCCTCTAAGTCAATCCTTCTCAATAGAAAAAATCTTAAGAAAAGCATCAATTATAGCTTCTTCATCATCATAGTCCATACAATTAAGGTTAGGACTACTCAAAGAATCACTTTTCTCACTTGGAGTTTCAAACACAGGATTTTCTAAAGAATCAAACTCTCTACACCAAGGAGGTTCTAACTCACACTCTACTCTAGTTTGATACAACTCACCACCTTTTTTAAAGATGCCCTCAAATAAAGGATTAGTAAAACCAAGCTTCTCACATTCATTACCAAGCAATGCTGAAGTATCACAACTAGGTTCATCATCACCTAAGGAGTCATGATATATAACCTTATCCATCTCACTCACTAGAGACTCCTCAAGACCACTTTCATCCTTACTACGACACACAAATTCACCAAAATCAATTTTATCTTCAAGAGACATGATAGGATGATCAATCAACTAATCTTTCCCTCTATCAAACACGGGTGGGGTGTCATAACAAGTCTCACAAATAGAGTCAACTACAGCTCCTTCACTAAAGAGAGATTCATTAAACAACGAATTTACATTATCATCCGACTTATGAAATCCATCACTTAGTGATTCACGTTCATTTACAAGTTGACCAATAGACTCTTCACTAGTTGTAAACATATTATATTCATTACAATTATCAGCTAGCATTGAGTTCTCCGAAATATTTTCACAAGACAAGGACTCAACATGCTCATAGAAAGAAGAACTAACACTTACACTTGAGTTGCTGCATTGATCACTCAAAGCACTTGAAGTGTCTTGACAAGCTCCTCCACCTTGCAGCTCACAATGAGAATCTTCATCACCTTGCTTTTCAACCTTAGAGCATGATTGAGGCTCCATCGGCTTGCCTACAAGAATCACTGCACAATAACTAAAACAAGTAGAAGAAGATAAAGAGTTGTTAGAATAAAGGGTGTCCTGAATCTCAATTTTTCTTTTCTCTTCTCTCCTCTCTCTCATTTTTCTTTCGAGGTTGACTTAAGATTGAGGTGACAACCCACTCACATCACTCAACACATCCTCTCCCTTTTCCACTCGAGAGTTGTCGCCGATCGCTCCCTTACTCCTCTCAATCTTTTGTCTCTCATGTTAAGGTGAATTAGGATAAGTCCCAAGAATGCCCTTAGCCGGAGGGGCGTTCCGCCTCTTGCACTCCAGAGAGCTCAAAATTCCATACATAGCCATTTTTTGGAGATGTTTGAGTCTGGGCTCCCCGCCCTCTTCAGGAGGCGCTCCGCCCTTGGGAGCTGGGTGGTCTGGTAGCCTCTGAACATCTTTGGGTGCCCCGCCATGAGGTATGGGCGGTTCGTCCTTGGGGGTTCTTGGAGCTGCGCGCTTCTAACTCTCCTCCGAAGCTCGGCTTCGCATCTCCTTAGCTTGGCTCTTGATGGTTGGCTTCTTATCTAAGATTGGATTGCATCAACAATAAAATGTAAGGAGAGGTATTTATAGTAAAGATTTAGCCAGACCTAATTATGGTAAAATACAAAGACTAATATTATGGGTCTGTAAACTCAAGGCGGTGGTATATACGAAACCCTAACTAGAAGACTGTAAACCCTAAGGTGGCGGGATGTATACCTTGCATTCTATGTTCGTGCCGGCTTAGCGGCCGTGGCTTAAGAAGCAAGCGTGTATCCTCTATGCCCGGTGACTTGTACGCAAAGTCTAATCTCGCCTGTTGTACTCGTATCCTCGTAATAGCAGGTGGAGTATTTTTACCCACACACTAGTCATAGATTTAATAATGTATTAACCTTTCCAATTTTTAATTAATGAAGTATGAAAATCTATTGAGATTTTAAATTTAACATTTTTTTGCGAACTTTTTGACTATAACAGCTAACTGAAATCTAAACGTCAAACTGTCAGTATGCATGTATAACAGCACCTCACCATAGGTGCCATGAAAGTATCAGACAAACGCTCCCATTATAGAGAGGTTTGACTGTATCAGTTTCCTTATTCTCTTTCTATTTGAAATAAGTACAATCTACCTTTTCTCTCTTTTTATTCATGTTATTTCGTCAATTCTTTTCCCTTCGGATTAACAAAGCTAATAATGATAATTGGATCCAGATCATCTCTAGCACACTTTCTCTCCATTTTCTCAAGTACCAATTACAGAAACTACGGTTGAAAGAAAGGGAATGATATGATCGAAACTTCACCCAATTTTTTTTTTTAAGTTTTTGCAAATATTAAGATCTATTTACACTTCTTCCGGGTCTAGTATAACATTCACTTCGATAATGCTCCCTTCATTCCAATGTAATTGTTGGTGTTTGACTCTGCACGGAGTTGAAGAAATAGAGGTTGACTGTGGAATGTTTCAGAGAAAAAGAAGATTGGAGTAATTAAAACGTTATTGATAGCTTTTAAAGTAAGTAGGGACCACCATGGGTAAAATAGAGATAATGCATTAAATAATTATCAAATAAGGAAGTGTGCCATTCTTTTTGGGACAGACTTAACGAAAAATAATGACACATAAATTGGGACACAAATGCTTTATTTATTATGATAAGTTAGGAAGTGTAAAAGTGTAAGTTACACCAAATAATCATACGACAAGTTTATCCAAGAAATTATAAGCTGGTCATTTTTCAAATGAAACATTTACAAAGCGCATCAAAATTTTAATATTTTTTAATATTTGATGTGAAACTGTTTTTTATTGCGATTTTCACAAAATTATTGATATTGAACGGTAGCAAAATCTTGACAGAGAGAGAGAGACAGTTTTTTCTTACCAAAAATTAGACAATGTTTTCCAAATAATATCATTTAAACTATAGTTAAGATATATATGAAATAAATCCACCATGGATCTTTAAAATTTAATTAGAACATGTCTCACTTATGTGAATGTGAACTTGAAAAAAAATGAAGAGAAAATGTAATGGAGATGAGCCAATTACACGATAATTAAACTCTTTTTTTCAGGAGTTATGATTTCCTTTTTTTTTTTTTTACATTATACCAGTTTATTATGTCATTTCTAGTTTCAATGTGCACCTTCATGTTTCTCTCGTCTCGATAGAAGTTTACTAAAAAAGCTAATTGAAAAACCTCCGGACTTCGTTCTCTCCCTTGCAACATGACTTCTCTAGACCTATATAGTGTAACAGCTTGTCCTAGTAGTTGTATTTAATAAATCATACCAAGGACTCGTTGATCGACATGAGGAAGACATGTGCTAAAGTCAAAATCAATATCAGGTCAATTATCTTTGAAGTCACCGGGAATTGAAGAGTCGGAAACTCCAACCAGGACATATCATAATAGTAGTCAGGCAACTAAATACCTAAATCTAACACCCGAAAATAATAATTAGAGAATATGGTTTCATACTCCAGCAGTATCAGGTAGCGACATTCGTGGGATCTGGCGTTACCAGCAATAACTCCATATTATCAGGTTAGACCGTTACTTCTTCCAAAGACGTAACAAGCATATACTAAAGTAGGGAGTTATTACGCCTATAGTAGACTATCAAAGCCACTTTTCACTCATTGTAAAAGACACATGATTTCAGACTTGAATCCTCACTACTATTCTTATTCTTTGCTCAATTTGATCTAGTCTAAATCTCTGTTAAACAAAGTTGTACTGCTGCTTGTTTTTTTCTTCTTATTTTTATTTTATTGTATCTCATTGTATCAGCACTGCTTTTACACTGTATCTAATTGTTTCTGCACTGTGCCTGTTTGTATATGCATTGTTTATAGTATTATTATTTTTTATATATTTTTTGCTATTTATAATTATATTATTTCTTCGTGTTTCTGATGTTCCTGCATTTTTTCTTTATTGTTTCTGAACTGATTTTGCACTATTTTTGCTCATATCTGCATTGTTTCTTCTATATTTCTGCACTATTTCTATTTTTATTTACACTATTTCTTCTTATGTCTGCACTTTTCCTGTAGGGACAGTAAAGGGGGGGCAGCAGGGGAGAAATGAAGGCTACAGTTTTTCTCTTTTAGTTGTTTCTAGCAACTTGTATATAAAAATATTTCTATATTTTGTAAAATCGTAATATTGCTATATTTGTTAATAAAGTGTGTTAGATTGTATATAAGTATAAATAAACCCAAGAAAAATCTTACCAATTTGTCCCCCATAAGAAAACTCCTGGCGATAGACAGACGTTTCTATTAGCAAAGACCTGGGTAGATTACTCCGGCGGTCGTCAAGATCTTTTTCTTACGAGGCCACTTTTGTAAATGTATACCTTCTATATAAGTGGGAGCAACATGCAGGTCACCGTTGAAATGTCTGCTTGTTTCTAAGGGCAAAACTTACATTTCATCTGATTTATGCACTAACCGTCTGTATATTGTCTATGCATTAATTGCCATTTCGCAATAGGAGTTGTATATTGTCTATGCATTAATTGCCAAAAGATGGGAAAGTTAAAGTTTTACCCCTGCTTATCTATCTATTTTATTACTTTATGCAAATTTTTACGTGAATTCCCAATATTCGAGGCCCAATTTGGTAAATTGACTGTACAACTCTTTTCTGCTGTTTTTCAGAAATCTGAATAATTTTCATTTTGCACCCTCGACTTATACACTCTTTTTTAACTTGCACTTTATCCTATTTTTTTTAAATAATTTGCACCCTAATCTCCTAAGTTTTTCTGCAAAATCATAAAACACATCTTTATTTCAATGAATAATAAGGGTAAAATGGGAAATATATAACTATTATTTTTTCTAAAATCTATTTTATTTACAAGAAATTTGGTGGGGGTAAGGTCTGCGTACATCTCATCCTCCCCAGACCCCACTTGTGGGATATCACTGGGTTTGTTGTTGGTGGTAGTGGTGGTTGGTGCAATGCAAACCCGAAGGTGTTGCTAGGCACAATTGCGGAAGAAGAACAGTTAAAGAAGAAGATAAAAGCAAGACAAAACTTGCTTCTTTCGAAAGAACAGAGGGGAACCTGTCCCAAAGCTCGATCAAAAGGGAGACAAGAATCACCCTAACTATGCAACAATCCTCAAGAGAACATTGCCTCTTGCAAACTGAATGATCAAGAGGAATGTTCAATCGGACTAACCGAAAGCCACAAGTCCTTAAAAGCCCTCACCGGGGTTTTGCTCACGACGGAGACAAGAAGAAACGTGCTCGGCACTTTCATTCAATTCATCAATATCCAAAAACTAGCTACTTACAATATAAGGAAGTAAGGTTATATAGGAAATACTAAGGGTAAACTAGTAAATAGGTCACAGTTTGACCAAATAAAAATAAGCCACGCAGGGCTGAGTTAAAAATGTGTTCGGCAACCTTGACTTCGGTGAGCCTGGCTTCGGTTCTCTATTGCCTGCTCGAACACATTTGTCATCGGGCGCTGACTTAGCTGCCCGGGGCCAAGAGCTGCTGTTCGGGAATTTTGTCCTCGGGCTCGAACTTGAAGATGTAGCCCTTGGTTTCATCACTTTGTAATTCTTCTTCCGAACACATGCCCCTTCCCGACATAGCCAACTGGATGTGCATGTCATGGAGCAGCTTAGCTTGGCTTCGAGTAATTGGCCTCCCCGGTTGATCCGTCACTGCCTTCGGTTGATTAGCACTTTGGGCTGCATCATTCTCCCCTTCTTGAGAGGATTTCGTCCTCGAAATCGATTCATCCTCTGCTTCTGATGTTTGGCCTACAACACAAGGAGTCAAATCAGTAACATTGAAGGTGTTGGACACATTATACTCACCTGGGAGGTCGATGACATAAGCATTGTTGTTTATTTTGCTCAGTACTTGAAATGGACCATCCCCTCGAGGAGCCAATTTTCCTTTCCTTAGGTTCGGGAAACGTTCCTTTCGGAAGTGAACCCAAACCCAATCACCCTTCTTTAACTCCAACTTTTTACGCCCCTTGTTTTTCTTTACGGCCACCTTTGCATAGGCGTCCTCGAGGTTCTTCTTCACCTTCGCATGCAACTCGAGCAGAGCTTTGGCTCGGTGAGTACCTACAAAATCGATAACAACATCTCGAGGCAACGGGGTCAGATCAAGTGGAATTAAAGGGTTAAATCCATACACACACTCGAACGGGGTCATGTTAATCATTCGATGCACCGTTCGATTGTATGCAAACTCCATCATGGGCAAACGTTCGGCCCAGTTTCCAACCTTTCCTTTGGTCATTGCCCGAAGCAAAGATCCCAAGGTTCGGTTAACTACCTCGGTCTGTCCATCAGTCTGAGGATGGTGAGACGTCGAGAATAGTAGTTTTGTGCCGAGGGCACCCCATAGACACTTCCAAAAATGACTCAAGAATTTTGTGTCTCGATCACTCACAATAGTACGAGGTACACCATGCAATTTCAACACATTAGAAACAAACAATGTAGCTACATGCTGTGCATCATCACACTTCTTGCAAGGAATAAAGTGAGCCATCTTCGAAAATCGATCAACCACAACGAAGATGCTATCATGTCCTCCCCCCGACCTCGGTAACCCCAAGACAAAGTCCATGGATATATCAACCCAAGGTCGATCAGGCACAGGTAACGGGGTGTACAAACCATGAGGGTTGGACTTCGATTTAGCTTTCTTGCAAACGAGACAAGCGTTGCAAAGCTTTTCCACATCTCGTCGCATTTTGGGCTAATGGAACTGCTCGGTCAAGATACCAAGAGTTTTGTCGACACCGAAGTGTCCCATCAGTCCACCGGAGTGAGCTTCCCGCACGAGGAGCTCTCTCCACGATGACACTGGCACACAAACCCTCCCATTCTTGAAGAGGTAGCCATCGTGCCACTGGTACTTCTCAACCCTTCGGCCACTCAAGAGTGCGTCACGAACGCATTTCAGCTTGGGATCGTCATCGTACATTAGCTTGATGCTTTCGAATCCCATGAGCCTCGAGGCTAGAGTGGTCGCTAAGGCAAATTTCCTTGATAGCGCATCGGCCACCACATTGTCTTTTCCCTTTTTGTAATGAATTACATAGGGAAAGCTCTCAATGAATTCAACCCATTTGGCATGTCTTCGGTTCAATTTCTCCTGTCCTCGGAGATGCTTCAAGGACTCATGATCACTTCGGATCACAAACTCTCGAGGCCACAAATAATGCTGCCAATGGGCGAGTGCTCGAACGAGGGCATACAACTCTTTGTCATATGTTGAATAATTCAAAGTTGCACCCTTAAGCTTTTCGCTAAAGTAAGCGATCGGCTTCGATTCTTGCATCAGCACTCCTCCGATCCCAACTCCAGACGCATCACACTCGACTTCGAATGCTTTGCCGAAGTCAGGGAGTTGCAACAACGGGGCAGAACAAAGCCTCCGCTTCAACTCTTGGAAAGCCCTTTCTTGGGACTCTCCCCACACAAATGGATTGTCTTTCTTAACCAGCTCGGTTAGAGGAGCTGCCACGGTGCTAAAGTCACGAACAAACCTTCGGTAAAAGCTAGCTAACCCATGGAAGCTACGAACTTGTGTTACCGAGGTCGGAGTTGGCCAATCTTTGATGGCTTCGACTTTTGATTCGTCGACTTCGACACCATTAGCACTGACTACAAATCCAAGAAAGACTACACGATCGACACCGAAGGCGCACTTCTTGAAGTTGGCATACAACTTTTCTTCTCGAAGCTTTTCAAGCACAAGCCTTAGGTGTTCGACATGTTCATCCATGGTTCGACTGTAAACAAGTATGTCATCGAAATAAACGACAACGAACTTGTTTATGAACGGTTTGAGCACGTGGTTCATCAATCGCATGAATGTGCTCGGGGCGTTGGATAAGCCAAATGGCATTACCAACCATTCATAGAGACCGAATTTGGTCTTGAATGCGGTTTTCCACTCGTCACCGGGTTTCATTCGGATCTGGTGGTAACCGGACCTGAGGTCAATCTTTGAAAAGCATGAAGAACCACTCAATTCATCTAGCATGTCATCTAATCGAGGGATAGGATGACGATACTTTACCGTTATTTTGTTGACTGATCGACAGTCAACGCACATTCGCCATGTTCCATCTTTCTTTGGGACAAGAATAACTGGAACGGCGCAAGGACTCAAGCTCTCTCGAACAAGGCCCTTGTTCAGCAATTCATCAACCTGCCTTTGGAGCTCTTTGGTGTCTTCGGGATTACACCGGTATGCAGGTTTGTTGGAGATTTCAGATCCCGGCACGAAGTCAATTTGGTGCTCGATTCCTCTCAACGGAGGCAATCCACCTGGCATTTCCTCGGGAAACATGTCCTCGAAGTCCTGCAAAACTTTATGAACAGACAACGGCAAAGGGTTATCATTAGAAAAATCATCATTAGAGTCTAGAAAGATACCCTTGTGCACGAGGCAAATCATCATCTGACCGTGGTCGTTGCTTCGTAAGACCTCACCGGGTTGCATGATTGCACAAATTCCTTTCTCCTCGGTCGGTGAGTTAGTCTCTTCGGCTCCCAATTTTGCTCCCATCGGAAGCTTAGCTTTGGCCGCTTCTTTCAGTTCTTTCATCCGTTTATAGTCCTCGGAGACTTGCTTTGGAGACAATGGTTTGAGGATGAAACTCTTTCCATCAAGCTTTACGGTGTAAGTGTTGGATCTGCCATTGTGAACAGCTGTTCGGTCATATTGCCATGGTCGACCCAATAGCAAATGACAAGCTTGCATCGGCACCACATCGAATACCATTTCATCTTGATATTCGCCGATTCTAAACTTGATCCACACTTGTTTGACAACCCTCAATTCTCCACACTCATTCAGCCATTGTAATTTGTAAGGGTGGGGATGCTTCATCGTTGGTAATCCCATTTGTGAAACCAAAGTTTGGCTAACTACATTGGCACAACTACCGGAGTCAATAATCATCGGACACACCTTTCCCCTTACTCGACATCTGGCATGAAAGAGGTTTTCTCTTTGGTTGTCCTCTTCTTCAAGAGTCATGCAGCTCAAATTCCTTCGAACCACAAGAAACATTTCCGGATGATCAGCTTCGGCAGCCTCATGATCATCATCAACTTCAGCTCGATCAGTCTCCTCGATAATTTCCTCCTCGGAGTCACTTGCTTGCTCATGGACGGTTCCATCTTCGAGCAGTAGCATAACTTTGCGAGTTGGACACTCTTTTGCCATGTGACCATAACCTCTGCATTTATGACACTGAATATTTGAAGCACTAGGAGAGTTTAGTTGAACTTTACCTCCCACTTCTCTTGGTTGGTTAACGGTCACACCTTTCTCGAAGGGTCTCTTCGAATCTCGAACAGTGTTGGCACTTGCTTGGTTGGGACTTTTCCATTCTTTTCCTCGGTTCAAGGGAGTAGAAGTAGTGACTCCTCGATACCGGTTCGCTTTTTCTTCCTTCACCAATTTTTCAGCTTCGGTAGCAGCATCAAACAAATCTTCCAACGTGTGGTACACGTGGAGTCTCAACTGAGATGACACATCCTTGGCCAAGCCACTCTTAAACCGGATAATGGCTTGCTCTTCGTCTTCGGTCAGATCAAGGTTCAATCGAACTTTTTCAAATTCATCATGGTACTCTTGAACTGACTTAGCTCCTTGTTTTAGCTCATACAACTTTTGCATCTGAGTTTGCCTGTACTTGGCACTCAAGTACTTAGCATCCATTGCTCTCATCAACTGTGGCCAGGTAGTGACTTCGGGATAGTCATTCCTTCGTCTATGCCTCTTGTCCGCTTCCCACCAAGTAGATGCATAAGCTTCGAACGAAGCAATGGCATGGGCAGCCTTTCTCTCCTCGGTCATCTCATTGGTTTCAAAGATGCGCCCCATTTTCAACTTCCATTCAAGATACTCATCGGGATCACTAGTTCCTTTGAAGGGTGGAATAGTGATCTTGACACTGTTCAGATTTGAGTCTCGAATACCACGAACCTGTTCGGGATACTCATCATTACGATCATCAGCCTCACGCTCAATATTTCTTCCAAAATTTGCGCCTCGGCCTCGACCTCGGAAATTTCCACGACCTCGGTGAGCTTGCCCTCGATGAGCGAATGGCAGCTCACGTTCATACTCATCCTCGTGAAATTCCTCTTCATCGGCCTCTTCGGTTACAGCACCAAGGTCTCTTCGGGCCCTTGGAGGTGGTATCCTCTCTCCTCGGGGAATGCCCCAGTTTTGGTTTCCAGCTTGGGGACTGCCCAAGTTTTGTTGTGCTTGGGGATTGCCCAAGTTAAGCTCTCTTCGAATTGCTTCACTCGTCAACTGATGTTGTCGAAGAAGCTCAGCATACAGATCTGGCTTCATCGGTGTGGATTCGCTGGTTCCAGCACCGGACCCATTTCTGCCCACAGATGCACTTCCCTGCTCGAGGTTAGCTACTCGAGCACTGAGGCCTTGTATCGCAGCCATGACATCGGCTAACGACACTTCGGGCCTCTCAATGCCTTTGCCTTCGTTTCCAGCCATGGTACCTGCACAAGTCAAAGGTCAAACAAATGTTAAGGTTAGAAATCACCTCACACTCTCCCTCACCTTTTTTGGGTGGCGCTCGGGTCCACTCAATTTATAGGTTCGGTTTTTGATCACTCAAGGACTTGTTAACAGTGGCTCGTCCAATTGATCGGACCTCTACGATCCTTCAAGTTCGACAATAGTCACTGTCTCTTCGGGAAGAGTGAAGTGAGGCTCGACTCGATGGAACGGACGCTTTTAAACTGAGCTCGGGGAGTCAAAAGAAATTTCTACGAAAGTTTGGACTTCGGTCACCCCTTCGCACGAGTTCCTATCAGCTCAAATGAGTTGGTACGACCTCGAGTAGGACAATTACTCAAAAGATCCACCAACCAGAATTTGACACGAAAGAAAGTGAGAACCTAGGAGAATCTACCCTTTGATTCCCTTTGGAATCTTTTTCGATCACACCCACTCCTGTCCGTACAAGAGTGGTCCCCTTTGGTACGGATAGGGTTTTACCTTATCCACTTCCCTTTTCTCAGCCGACAACTTTCCCCTGGGGTTTTAACATTCAAACCTTTAACCCCTTCTTCTTCAATGGAACAGTGACCTTTGCTCCGGCGTACGGATGATTCACTTCGGTTCACTGACCACGAAATTTAACAAGATCTGGGTTGCCTTTCAACTCCGGTTTCAATGACGGAGGAATTCAAAGTTCTTCGAGCCAAAACCAAGCTCGTCGCGTCGTACACTGTTACGATTGTAACAATTTTCCGGCGTACGGACAACGATTCAAACTTAAGAACTTCGATTTTTTTCAACACCAAACAAACCCAAATCACTCAAGAACCACCATTCTTCATCGGTTTCTTCCAAACACAATGGGGTTCGAGTCAGTCACCATGGAAGCTCAAAACAGTCCAAAAATTCACCAAGAAACCCTAGTCACGAAATCAGTACGTCGGGTATTCGTTGGAATCAGAATTCGATGGTGAACAAGAATCCAAGATTGCTTTTCCCAAACAACCAACAATCAAACACAATTTTTGAATTTTCTTTTTATCACCTTTTTTTTTTTTTTTTTGTCAGATAACAACACAGTAACAAACAAAACTCAGGAACGCGAAAAGGAAAACAAAGACACAAACGCACGAAAATAAAGATAACATGAACAGGATTTGGGGTTGTAGAAACAAGCCCAAACCGTGCTCTGATACCAAGATGGTGCAATGCAAACCCGAAGGTGTTGCTAGGCACAATTGCGGAAGAAGAACAGTTAAAGAAGAAGATAAAAGCAAGACAAAACTTGCTTCTTTCGAAAGAACAGAGGGGAACCTGTCCCAAAGCTCGATCAAAAGGGAGACAAGAATCACCCTAACTATGCAACAATCCTCAAGAGAACATTGCCTCTTGCAAACTGAATGATCAAGAGGAATGTTCAATCGGACTAACCGAAAGCCACAAGTCCTTAAAAGCCCTCACCGGGGTTTTGCTCACGACGGAGACAAGAAGAAACGTGCTCGGCACTTTCATTCAATTCATCAATATCCAAAAACTAGCTACTTACAATATAAGGAAGTAAGGTTATATAGGAAATACTAAGGGTAAACTAGTAAATAGGTCACAGTTTGACCAAATAAAAATAAGCCACGCAGGGCTGAGTTAAAAATGTGTTCGGCAACCTTGACTTCGGTGAGCCTGGCTTCGGTTCTTGACTTCGGTGAGCCTGGCTTCGGTTCTCTATTGCCTGCTCGAACACATTTGTCATCGGGCGCTGACTTAGCTGCCCGGGGCCAAGAGCTGCTGTTCGGGAATTTTGTCCTCGGGCTCGAACTTGAAGATGTAGCCCTTGGTTTCATCACTTTGTAATTCTTCTTCCGAACACATGCCCCTTCCCGACATAGCCAACTGGATGTGCATGTCATGGAGCAGCTTAGCTTGGCTTCGAGTAATTGGCCTCCCAGGTTGATCTGTCACTGCCTTCGGTTGATCAGCACTTTGGGCTGCATCAGTGGTGGTGGTGGTTATTTTTTTCCCCTTCTCCTGGTGTGCTTAGTGTGTGGACGTGGTTCAGGTTTTAGTACACCGACGATGCACGACAGAAACACTCATATGATAATTGTTTCAAATGAAGAAATCTCCAGTTTAAAAATGAAATAGAACAAAGAAAAGATTAGATGGACAGGTTAATAAAGAAAATATTTTTGAGGTCCCAATCCCCAATAAATAACACAGATGAAGGACAATATGTTTAGCCTTTGAAGTGTGTTTGATCAACACCATCAAAACAACTTCACCTTCTTGTTTTGTATATGCATAGACAGTAGGCACCTTTTCGATTGCTCCACCATATTTCTAACATTTGAACAAATTGATAAATTAGAAATTCTAATATAGCATTCAATATTTACCCTAACCAACTGTATATTCCTCTATCATCTAGAAAGGATTTAGAAAGGTTTATGGAGTCTTTGAAGGAGAAGTTGTTTATTGAGTCTTTGTCCATGGAGAGGTGCTAAGAGTGAAATGATAGTCAAAATTGACCTAGAAAAGGCCTTCGATAGAATTGAATGGTCCTTTATTCATACTATGCTAGCTTTTTTTTAAAAAAAATCCTAATAAAATTTTAAAGCTTATATTGTCTTGCATTACTTCTCCTACAATTTTTGTACTAGTTAATGGCTCTAAAACTCTTTATTTCTCTCCATCGCAGGGTATTAGGCAAGGTGACCACATGTCCCCTTATATCTTTATTTTATGCCTAGATCTACTTTCAATATATATTAAATCATAAGGTAGAGGCAAATCTATGGGAGCCTATTAAGTTATCACCAAGAGGTCTAGAATTATCACATTTATTATTTACTAACGATCTTACCTTCATAGCTAAGGCCACTGAAAATTCAACCAAGACTACAAAGGCAACTATTGATTTATTTGGTGAAATATCGGGAGAAAAAGTTAGTAGTGCAAAATCTAAAATTATTTTCTCTAGAAATATTAATCCATCCTTAGCAACTTCTCTCGGTGATATCCTAAATATCCAAATAGATAACCACTTTGATAAATACTTAGGGTTTCCTATATTGAATCATAAGCCTAGGCACACTGACTATCCATACATTCTTGACAACTTAAATACTAGACTCTCAAGTTGAAAAATCAACTTTCTCAATATGGTTGGGAGAACTACTTTGATTAAATCAACTCTTAACATGATCCCAAATCACATTATGTAATTTCATTCTCTACCAATCAAAACCTTAAACACGATTGATAGAATTCAAAAGAATTGTTGTGAGGCACCACTGACCATAAGAAAAAGCTTCTTTTACTATCTTGGGATACTATTACAAAACTTAAGCTTTTAGGGGGACTTGATATTAATAAGGCTCGTAATAGGAATATGGCCATGCTTACTAGCCTTACTTGGAGATTGTTAACAAAACCTAATATCTTGTGGTCTAGAGTTATCAGCAATAAATATATCAATAGAATATCTCTTAAATCTGACTCTTTAGTATGGAAGAGCATTAAAAAAGTGCTGTCTTTCTGCACCAATAATGCTTACTGGATTATAGATAATGGTAGAAATATATTCATATGGGATCATAGTTGGTTTCCAAATAAAATTACTCTTAGGAGTCAAATCTATGGTCCTCTATCTTTGAATGATTATGATCTGAAAGTTTCAGATATAACAAATGGACATGCATGGGACCTATCTACTCTCTCTTTTCATCTGCCTAATAATATTAAAGAGATATTTGATAAGTTTATCCCCATCATGCATCCTACTGACATTGATTATCCTATATGGGCTCTTAACAACAATGGTCTGTTCTCTTTAAAATCAACCTATACACTAATAGATACTCATGCAGGTGAAAATCAAGACTTTATGTGGATATGAAAAATTGATACAATTACTAAAATTAGATACTTCTTATGGCAATGTCAGAACAATAGGCTTCCCACAAGAAGTTACCTTCATAATATTGGTATTAATATTGATCCTATGTGTCCTATTTACAAAATTGTAGTTGAAACCTAATATCACATTTTTTTTGAGATGCCCTATTGCCATGGATTTTTGGAGGAAAGGTTCTAAAGACATCCACGCCATAGATAATCAAGATAGGTTGTCAAAATTAAAAAATTTAGCTAACACCCCTCATAATAAATTCTACTCTTAGATAGATCTTATGTCTTTTGCTCTATGGAACTTATGGTTAAATTGTAACCATAATAATGTTAACAACATGGACAATAGTCTATCCTTTAATCAAATTCATCATAAAACTCTAGAGTACAAAATATTTACTTCAAAGGAACCTAGGAAAACTATTTTCAGAAACATTAAAGTTTCTTAGTTCCCACCAAAACCCAATACTATCAAACTCAATGTAGATGGCGCTTACAAGCCACATGGAAACTCGGCTAGTATTAGAGGAGTATTTAGAAACTCTAGTGGTGATTGGATATTAGGATTCCACAAGAAAGTTTTTGGGCAAAATCATACACACGTGGAACTTCTTAGCTCTTGGCTCTACATCAAAACTTCATTCCTCTTGAAGTAGAAACAAATTCCACGGATGTCATTCATTTATTAGATAAACCTACTCCCACTTATGCACCTATTATTGAAAATATGCAAGTCATTGATGTCCAGGCTAAAGATGCCAACAATCCGGCATAACTTCCGATAAGGCAACAAAGTAGCTCACCTTTTGGCACAAGGGGCTCCCTCACAGTCCAATCCAAATATTATCATCCACTATGCAGTGCCTCCTACCTTCGTCTATCAAGCTTTAATGGAGGATAGGGCAGGCACAAGTTTTGCGATCACAACTTCGGATAGTATTTGTAGTAGCTTATCATCTCTAGGCAATTTGAATGTACTTAATGTCATTCCTATATTTTTTATAAACTCTAATGCTCATGTGTTGGATCCTACGGGTATCCATATGAACATTTTTTGTAATCCATCTTAGTTATTATTATTAATATAATGTCGTGTTTTAACAAAAAAAAAAAAAGAGTCTTTGTCCATGTGTGTGCGCCTGTGCCGAAATTGAAAACACAATTTCATACTGTAAAAGGTAATCTTGGCTTCGTTATTAAGAAGATTTATGCAATCCAAATTGGACTTAGATCCCAACCATCAAGAGCCACGCTAAGAGGATGCGAGGATACAAGGGCGAGAGCTTCGGAAATGAGTCGAAGGCCGCAAGCCACGGTTGCTGTGAAGGAGGAGCACCTCAGGGCCAAGAAGGAGCGCCCAAGGACACTCCAGAAAGGAGGCGGAGCGCCTCAAAACCAGGAGGAGCGCCTGGAACTCTTGACCAGTGAAGGCCCCAGGCGGAGCGCTTGACATTCTTGATCAGTGAAGGCCCCAGGCGGAGCGCCTCATAACTAGGCAGAGCGCCTGACCCCTGGACGGGATTTTTGTGCATTTCTTCCTATTTTGACCCTACGTGGTTTTTATTATTTTACCCAACTTATGGGGTTATTTTAGACATTAGTTAGAAGGAGGAAAGCCTATAAATACCTCCTTAGGTCATTTATTTCACTTAGTCTACTTTGAATACGAAAATCAATGAAGAAACCCTTTGGGGCTTGATTTCACTTGGTGAATCCAAATGAACATAGATCCTTTTTTTATCAAACTTGATTGCATGAGCCGAGTGCTTCTTGAGATTAGTTTGCTTAGTGTAGGTGTCTCTTGACTTTGCCAAAGGTGTATCGGGACTAGCTCCTCGGTGCTACTTGGGCTTTTGTTCGAGTTATGTCTCGTTCCTATCTCTTTTCTCCCTACTTACTATCTCTTTGTATCGTGTTTGCTTCCACATCTATCTTTTATTGCTTCCGCGTATTTTACATTGCATCAGTTGGTATCAGAGCACGGCTAGGTTTTGTTCTTACAAACTCTCGATCGTGCGAAGTATCTTTATTTTTTTTTTGTTTTAGTGTTCTTGTTGTTCTTGGTAAAGAGAAAGAAGAAAAAAAATTGAAAAAGTTGAAAACTACAAAAAATTGCTAGAATTTGTTGGATATGAACACCCAATCAATGAAAGTTATTGGGGATAATTATATGTTGATTTGGTACCCTTGTTACGTGATTTGGAGCTGTGGATTGAAATTTGAAAATTTGAACACCCAAACTTTTGAAAACCTTTGCTTGAAACTTCTTGAATCTTGAATCTAGTTTGATATTGGTTGTTTAGAGTTGAAAATCATTGGGGTTTGTTGGGAATCATCAAACACAACTTTGGGTACTATTTGATTGCAAAAATAAGTTGAAATCGTTGGATTTTTGGGTTGAAATCGACCAAGAACACATTATTTGAAAAGCTGAAGAACATCTCTAGGCGCTCGACCTACTTTCTAGGCCCTCCGCCTGCCTGAACTACTTCCTAAGCTACCAGGCGGTCCGCCTCCTACTCTAGGCGGTGCGCCTGAAATACTGAAGGGAGTTCGGGTAGTTTTCTTCTAGGTTTTCGTGTTTCTTTGATTGCATTAACTCCGACTAGTACTTTTAGAGTAACAATCCTACTTGAATAGTACTAGTTCTTTAAGCTTATAGGACATTCGTGCTTAGTGGTGATTAGAAATCAAAGAAGACTCGTAGAACATTTTTTCTTCAAGTGCTCACTCATATAGCCGTTCGTCCATAGAGTCACATCAATTCCACTCTACCCGAAGAGTACTTTGCATCTTGTGTACTTGGTAGATCATTGAGAAAGTTGTTCATACGACGAGAATTGTTGAATCAAGCTTGAGTGATCCTACCCCACTAAATTGAGTGTACCTGAGTGACATACAAAAGTGAGGGAGCGTGTGAGGTTTTTACACTAACATCTTTCTTTAGTCTTTGGTATTTGTAGGTACATAGCCGGAGACGTTGACAAGACCGTTGAGGAACCGGAATCCATTTTGGCCTACATCTTGGCCGAGGTGAAATCAATAAGTTTGAGGCTTTAGAGGCTTGAAAGAGAAGGGACCCCGAGTGTTCCAAAAGAAGCCGAACAAGAGGAAGCCCGTAATGATAGGGCGTTGGGCATTCCCCAACAAGTGGGCATTCCCAACAACTTGGGCAATCCCCAAGGTGATGTTCCACCACTTATGAGACCCCAAAGGAATGTGAGACCCGTTGAGCAAGTTGTTGTAGCTCAAGAAGGGGAGCTACCCGAACATGTTGATGGTTTTGATGATTATGAGCCACCTTATCTGAATAGGAGGCCAATGTATAGGGTTTGAGGTATGCATGGAGGTCGTAGGCTAGGTCGAGGGCCCCGAGGGGGATATGTGGAGAGAAACTTGGAGCTTAAATATGGTGGTTATGATGACTACTATGGGGGATATCCGGAACCACCCCGTGGAGTTCATGATCACAATTTAAATAATGTGAAGATCACTATCCCACCATTCAAAGGGACTAGTGACCCAGAGTCATTTTTAGATTGGATGGTGAGTTTGGAGCGTGTCTTCGACACTAATGACATATCGGATGAGAAGAAGGTCACCTATGTTGTTGCTTCATTCGAGACCCATGCTTCCACTTGGTGGGAGTCGGTTAAGAGGTTGAGACGAAGAGTTGGGTTGCCCGAGCGCATTATTTAGGATGAATTGAAACAAGTAATGAGTCTACCTACTCCGGGTGAAGGCATTTTTGGGCCTCATCCCAATGCTCTTGAATATGAGAGACAAAAGATAGAGAGGAGTAAGGGAGTGACCGGTGACAATCCTAGAGTGGAAAAAGGAGAGGATGTGTGGAGTGATGTGAGTGGATTGTCACCCAAATCTATACTTGGCCTTGAGAGAAAAAGAAAGCAAGGAGTTGAGAAGAAAGACAAAATGAGAGTGAGTACAACCTTTGTTCTAACCATGCTTTATCTTCTTCTACTTGTTTTAGCTTATGTATAGGTACTCTTGGAGGCATGCTAATGGAGCCTCAACCATGTGCTTTGGAAGGAAGGCAAGGACATGAAGATATTCATTGTGAGCTTCATGAAAAGGAGGTTGAACATGATACTTCAAGTGCTATGAGTTCTCAAGTAAGCAACTCTAGTGTAAGTGTTACTTCACCTTTTCGTGAATATGTTAGTTCCTTGTCTTGTGAGGACTCAATGCTAGCTGGTGCTTGTAATGCATCTATTGAACTTGAAACTAGTAAAGAGTCTAATGGTCAACTTGTGTGTTGATAGTTCCCAAGATACACCACTACTAAAGGACCAGTTTCTTCTATGCGTTCCTTTACTAATTAAGTGCGGAATATGTAAAAGTAAGTAAATGAACACTGAATTTTAGCGTGGAAAAACTCCTTTGACATGGGATCAAAAAACCATGACCTACTCTCTCACGTAGGATTTCAGCTTCACTATTTGAAAGACTCACTTGGTTACAAGACTTCCTTCTTACTAACCTAGGACTAACTCTAATCATATAGTGACTCATCAGTAAAGTTTTTCCAAGTACAGGACTTGAATGATGTGTACTCTTACAAAGATTTCTATGAAAGTAAATAGTACAACTCGATAGATCCTACTACAGATGAACTAAGACTGAGAACAACAAGACTCAACCTAAGGAACAGGTTCTTCACTTAGTTCCTTGTAGCTAGACGACTGCTCATATACAAATCAGAATGACTTCAATGTTATAGCTCTAAACTCTCTGTATTTGTGTGTGTCTTCAACAGCTGAAATGCTTCTCAATTTATAGACTTGAGATATTGAGAAGTCTTGAGAAATTAGAACTCCAAAGCCCTTCAAGTGTTTGAGTCCTAATTGAACTCCTTGCTTTGATAGCCGAAATCTTCAAGCCTTATCCCAATCTCATACAATCTTTTCTATCTTGTACATCTCTACATGATTATCAAGATAAACATTAGATTTTAGAATAATAATTAATTTTTCCACTTAATTAATTTTGCATAATTATTTATTCAGTTGCAGTGATCCAAAGGAACACGTCCTTGGATCTGTTCCTTAGTCATCAGTCAAAACTCAAAGCTTATTCAAGCTAATATTTTTCTCCTTTTTTATGATGACAAACTCATAGACTTTGCTTCGTATCCTTAATGTCCTGAACCATAACTTGCAAGCAACATTAGCAGAAATCAATTTTATCATTAAGGATCAGGTTCTTAAACTGGTTATAAATATCACAACCAAAATCATTACTTACTCTTCCCCCTTTTAGCATCATTGAAAAGGTTGCATAAGTAAGAATTACTGTAAGCATTAAAATAAACAACTCATAGCCATTTAGGCAACTCAAGATGCAAACATAATCCAACAAAAATTAACTGCATTGAAATGATATTAGCCATCAAAGATATGACATCATAAGCAAAAAGATTTTCAACCAGGGGAAACAAACTAAGCAAGTACTGCTAAACTAGTAAAAAACTAAAGACAAGAAGGTTAGGAAACTAGAACTTATCTAAATCCCACTGGAAAAACTATGGCTTGTTGGTTTTGCGTATCAGGTGGTGGAAGGACTAGGTCCTTGAGACTTTTTCTGTAGCAACTCAAACATCTTTTCAAGCATCCCTTCATTTGTTTCTTTTGCCTTAGAACCTTCAGCTCTCCAAAAGTCCCTTTCTTCCTCCAACCTCTTAATCTCAGCAGCTTGCACACCAATCTGCTGCCTTAAAGCCCTAACCTTATTGTTCAGTGGCCCTTTAGAAGTTTCAACCAAGGTAGGCTCAACATTGATAGTCATGTCATAGCTAATCAGTGTAAGAGCTTCAAACCTTTTCTTTTTAGTTGCATTCTGTAAATCCTTCAAAGGAATGCCCAACTTATCAAGCAAGTCAGTAAGAATGAACCCAAAAGGAAGAGCATATTTTTTCTTCCCAATCACCACCCTAGTGACCAAATGCACCATAAACATGGGCCAATTAATTTGCTTCTCAGTGTCCAACAATTCCATAAGGACTGGGTCTAAGAAACTGGCTAGTCCTCTTTTTTCTTGCCTAGGGAACATGATTTTATTAACAAACTCAAACAGAAGCTGGTGCTTTGGTTGCATCTCACATTTTTCCACTGCTCTTGGTTTCTCCTCTTGAGAATTCTCAAGAAACTTACATGTTATCTCCAAAGCAGTAGGCAAATTTTTTAGGTCAGGCCAGTCACCCATAATGTAATCATCATAGCCCACATAAGGGATATCAAACAGTTCTCCTAATTCTTATGCATCAAAGGAAATATCCTTTCCATTTACTGAATTGTTGATTCTGCCTTCATCAATAGAGTAGTTGAAGAAGAATTCAACCACCTTATCTTTGGCCAACTTCCCTCTGATCTTAAGGACTATGTCCTTCCAGCCTTGTTTCTCCAATTTTTGCAACAAGCAAACCATCCCCTCTTCTTCCACATCAGCAAGCACCCTGCTTTTCAATAACTTTCTTTTGTCAAAATCAGTGTGCACAACCTTTTCAGCTGCCTCCTTATCCTCACTCTTACTTTCAGCATCATCTCCTTTATTCTTAGCATCATCCTCAGAATCACTACTTTCATCCTTCAAAGATCTCTTAGAAGATCTTGTTCTTTTAGAAACAGGACCAGCACTAGAAGACCTCTCATCAGTCTTTGCAAACTTTCTTTGAGAAGTTCTTCTTTTTCTAGTCAATGGAACAGTTTCCTCTACTTCATCCTCAAAGTCCTCAACTGGCACAACAGACTCAGGAACCTGTTTCTGTTTACCCTTCTTGCTTCTCTCAAGAGCTTTAGGCATTTGTGCATTAGTAGCTTTCACAAAACTTCTTGTTCTACTAACCCCACTAGCAGGAGTCTGGGTAGAAGGAACAATTTATTTGCCCTTAGAAGAACTTTCCCCTTGGCTTTTGATACGAGTCAAAATAAAAGACGATAAAAGTGATAGGAGCGAGACTTGTCTCGAACTCCCTACGGGATATCCAAGAAGAACTTGTTCCGTGAAAACCCCGTATCGTGTCAAGACTCAGCTAACGCTAAGCAACTACCCTCGAGCCGCACTCGGGACCCGCAAGTAGAATGATCGGGTGTTGGTTCGAAAATCAACTAGTACCACTAGAAGAATCAAGCCAACCAAAGGTTCTTTCATTAAACAAGAGAATCCACTCTTTCAAAGGTTTTCATCATTCATCCAAGCTAACTAAGTAAAAATGAAAGACTAAGGCCCTTTTATAGTTGCCAAATACAAAGGATACAAAGTCTAAAAGGCCCCTAAAGTGGGCTTAAATGATATATGCCACATAGGGCTAAACTAGGAATTTCATAATAAATAAAATAGAATTCCCGTCAAACACTTCACGAACTAGGCGCCCCGCCTGAAAATTAGGCGCCCCGCCTAGTTGGCTTCCACTGGAGACTAGGCGCTCCGCCTCTGCACAGGGGCGGACCGCCCATAAAAGTTCAGAGAGTTGAGGGGGTGGTCCGCCTCCTTTGGTGGCTTCTTGAAACACCTCAAAATGTGTCTCGGATGCTCCTCCTTCCATGGCGTTCCAATGCATGATCTTGGAATGCTCTTCCTTGGCCTTGAATGGTGCTTTTGGATGGTTGTTTGATTTTCCCCGCATCATCCTCCCCTTCTTGAGAAGATTTCGTCCTCGAAATCAAGGCGTGGTCTCTCATGGCATCATCAACTTCTCGGGGTGGCCAACACTCTCCTCCTTTGTCCTTCTTGAACATTACTTTGGCGTAGGCTTCTTCCAAGATCTCCCTTGCCTTAGCATGGAGCTTAGGGCCTACAAGCAACGACAAGCAAACACAAGCAAACTTCCTACTGCGAAAGTAGGTTAGTGCAAAAAGTGTGGAAAACACACTCTTGTGATATAACCAAGCATCAATAATAAGCACAAATATCAAGTCTCCAAGGAGATCATCAAGTACTTGGTTTAGTGAAAACATGCAATCAACACAATAATGAGCAAATAGGTCATTGGCACATAGAAAATGCAAGATCAAAATATCAAAATCCCCTTGAATATCAAAACACAAATCAATCCTCAAGGTGTGAGCAACATGTGGAGTGGAGTGAGTCAAATGACCCATCCTACAAGTAGTATCAAGTACTCCACTCCCCTTCTTTAGAGCACACTTACTCATACCAAGGGACTCCTCTTCCCCTCCAAGTTCATCTCCTAAGCAACCCTTCTCAAAAGACAAGTTCTCAAGGAAGGTATTGATGATGGATTCTTCATCATAACCCCAACAAGCAATAGTAGGGTCAATCAAAGAATCATCTACCTCAATCAAATTCTCACACAGGGGGTTGCCTAAGCAGTCAAACCCTTCACACCATGGAGGTTCCATCTTGCTACTCACCCTAGTCCGATATAAGTCATTACCACTAATGAGGATGCTTTCAAACAAAGGATTAGTAAAAACATGCATCTCAATTTCATGATTAAGCATAGGCAAGATATCAAGACTAGGTTTATTACTCTCACTTGAGGAGTCATCATAGACAACCTTGTCCAATTCATGCAATTTGGACTCCTCAAGGTCACTTTCATCCTTACCACAACACATTGGTCCACCAAATAGAAGCATATCAATAAGGGTATGATCAACTATTTCATCTTCCCCTTTGTCAAAGATTGGTGGTGTGTCATAGCAAAGGTCACAATCAAAGTCAACTTTCACATCTACACTAGAGAGAAATTCACAAAACAATGACTATGAGCTCACATCATGATGTGGCTTAGCATTTCTCTCAACTAGTGATACACACGCACTCTCAAGTTGACTACTAGACTCTTCACTAGTGGCATATTCACTAGATGCATCACAAACTCCAACTAGTGTTGAGTCATCACAAGAGAAATAACTAGTAGGCTCATGAAAAGATGAAGCAACACTTACATTTGTAGTACTTCCTTGATAACTCACAAGGCTTGAAGTGTCATATGCAACTCCTCTTTCATGAAGCTTACACTGAGAATTTTCTTCCTCTTGTCTTTCCCTCCAAGCACATGATTGAGGCTCCAATGGCTTGTCTTTAAATGTACCTGTTGGGTTTTTGGAATGTGAAGAGTGTGAATGGGAAATGGGTGGAAAGGTGAAAAGGTTCCTTTTATAAGGAAAATGCACTTTCTCGCACATTGGTAGAGGAAAAGGCTTTTGTTGGGTTTAACTCTTAAAAGTGTTAAGAAGAAGGGAAGCCTCGCGCCGTCGTCGTCGCTCGTCTCGGCTTCGGCTTCGGCTTCGGCTTCGGCTTCGGATTCGGTCAATTGATATGATTGATTGACTTAATTTTTTGGACCAACAAAAACTACAAGTATCAATTAAATATTAATATTTAATATTAATCTGCTTTTGTAACGGGAATCTGAATTCAAATTGATTCATTCCTCCACTCTAATTTTTTTCCCGTTATGTATTAAAACCAGCCGTTAGTGTGGTCGTTTCTGTAACAGCCACATTTGAAAGGTGGTGTCTCTTCATATTCTGCCTTCTCTTGGCTATAAATACATGTCTTTCATCAGTCTTTTGACACACACAAAAAATTATCTGACTACCTCCTCTCTTTTCTGCATAAAAACAGTAAGTGTCGTGTGGTTTGCTCCGCTACTTTGAGTTCGCCGAGTTCTACGTTTTGAAGTGCCGCTACCGTAGAACTGTTATCCCGTTCCATCCTGGGAGGAATTAACCCGTGAACCTTGGGCAACTGTGAGGGGGTTAGATTCCTTAAGGAGACACAAGCAACTTGTGGGCTCGGGATTGTCCCATACACACTAATTATACATTTCTATTTTTTTTGTATTTTCTGATATTTTGAACGCAGGAACAGCAAGCTTAAGGAATCTGCTGTTATTTATTTTCTGCGTTTAAATAAATATCGTTTAAGGAGACTGGTTAAGGAGACTAAAACCTTCGTAGTTTTCTACTCCTATTTACTGTTAATTAATCTGTTTGTGGAGACTAAAAGCCTTCGTGGTTTTTCTACTCCGACTGTTTAAACAGTTTGTTTGTATTCGGTTTGAAGATTTAAATACTTCACCGGTTGTTGATATTGTTTTTGCTTGTGTCATTTTGACAGAGATGACAAACGGAGTGGAACCAACTGTCCCTATTATAAGTGCTACTGCTACCACAGTTTCTGGTGCTGCAGGGTCTAGCCGTGCTGCTACTGCAACGGTTATGCCACATGCAGAAAAGCCGGAAAATTTTTTTGGTGTGGACTTTAAAAGATGGCAGCAAAAGATGTTCTTTTATCTGACCACTTTAAGCCTGCAAAGGTTTATTAAGGAGGATGCTCCGGTCCTGACTGATGAAACACCTGAAAACGAGTGGTTCTTTGTTATTGAGGCTTGGAAGCATTCTGACTTCCTATGCAAGAATTATATTCTAAGTGGCTTGGAAGATGACTTGTACAATGTTTATAGTAATGTTGAAATATCAAAGAAACTGCAGAATACACTGGAAAAGAAATATAAGACTGAAGACGCTGGACTGAAGAAATTTGTGGCTGCCAAATTTCTGGATTATAAGATGGTGGATAACAAATCTGTTGTATCCCAAGTCCAAGAACTTCGAGTCATTATCCATGATCTCCTTGCTGAAGGTTTGATCTTGATTAATACTTGTGTTAAAAGTATTAATTATATTGTTGCTAACAAACTTTTCTTCGAAGGTTTGATGATTAATGAGGCGTTTCAAGTTGCGGCTATGATTGAAAAGTTGCCTCCGTTATAGAAGGACTTTAAAAATTACTTGAAACATAAGCGCAAGGAGATGAGCCTTGAAGATTTGATTGTACGCTTAAGGATTAAAGAAGACAACAAATCTGCTGAAAAGAAGGCTCGTGGAAATGCTACAATAGCGGGAGCAAATATTGTTGAGCAAAATCCAAATCAGAATAAGAGAAAGAAGCCTTCTGGAGGGAAGACCAACCCTAGCAAGAAAAAGTTCAAGGGAAATTGCTACAACTGTGGCAAGAGTGGGCATAAGTCCGCAGACTGTCTGTTGCAAAGAAGGACAAGGATAGGAAAAAGGAAAAAGGTCAAGCCAACATGGTTGTAGAGAATAAATTGGCCCAAGGAGTGCAAGACATTGATCTTTGTGCCATGATTTCTGAATGCAACTTGGTTGGAAATCCTAAAGAGTGGTGGATTGATTCAGGAGCCACCCGCCATGTTTGTGCTGTGAAGGAAGCCTTTGCTTCATATGCTCCCGCTGGACCTGATGAGACACTCTCTATGGGCAACTCTGCAACGACCAAAATTGAGGAATATGGAAAGATATACCTCAAGATGACATCTGGCAAGTTTGTGACTCTGAACAATGTTCTTCACTTTCCTGAAATACGGAAGAACTTGGTGTCTACTGCACTTCTCGTTAAAAACGGGTTTAAGTGTGTTTTTGTTTATGACAAAGTTGTAATAACTAAGAATGAGTTGTATGTAGGAAAATGTTACCTGACTGAGGGCCTTTTCAAACTCAATGTGATGGCCGTTGACACTATGAATAAAATTGCAGCTTCTTCTTACTTACTTGAGTCAAATAATTTACGACATTCTCGTTTGGGACATGTCAATTATAAAACCTTGCGGAAAATGATCAATTTGGAAGTATTGCCTAAATTTGATTGCGAAAAGTCAAAATGTCAAATATGTGTTGAGTCTAAATATACTAAACACCCTTACAAGTCAATTGAAAGGGATTCTAAACCATTAGACTTTATTCATACGGACATTTATGACATTAAGTCAATACCATCTCGCGGTGGAAAGAAGTATTTCATAATTTTTATTGACGATAGCACTCGTTAATGCTATGTTTATTTAATTAGTAATAAAGATGAGGCAATTGATGCATTCAAGCAATACTAAAATGAAGTTGAACACAACTTAACAAAAAGATCAAAATAATAAGAAGTGATAGGGGCGGCGAATATGAATCTCCTTTTGGACAAATATGTTTGGAATATAGAATTATTCATCAAACAACTGCCCCTTACACGCCTCAATCTAATGGGATTGCGGAAAGGAAAAATTGAACATTAAAGGAGATGATGAATCCCTTGTTAATAAGTTCGGGTTTATCCCAGAACTTGTGGGGGGAAGCTATATTCACGGCTGATCAAATACTCAATCGAGTTCCCCATAGCAAAACACTTTCCATTCCATATGAAAAGTGGAAAGGAAGGAAGCTCAACTTAAATTATTTCAAAGTGTGGGGGCGTTTGGCAAAAGTGCAAGTCCCAAAACCCAAAAGGGTTAAGATAGGACCGAAAACAGTTGATTGTATTTTCATTGGATATGCTATAAACAGTAAAGCATATCGATTTCTGGTTCATAAATCAGAAAATCCTGACATTCATGTTAATACGGTGATGGAATCCGATAGTGGTAAATTTTTTTAAAAATATATATCCGTATAAGAAGGAATGTGAGTCAGTTGGTGAAAGATCCAAACGACCTCGGGAAGGAACTAAAGGAAATTCACCAAATGAGGAAGAACCAAGACGTAGCAAGCGTCAAAGAACTTCTACTTCATTTGGAGATGACTTTGTCATTTTTTTTTTGGAAATTGAGCCTCGGACGTTTAAAGAAGCCATGTCTTCTTCAGACTCTCCATTTTGGAAAGAGGCAGTCAATAGTGAAATAGAATCTATTTTGAACAACCATACATGGGAGTTGGTTGATCTTCCTCCTGGAATCAAACCATTAGGCTCTAAATTGATTTTCAAAAGGAAAATGAAAGCTATGGCACTATTGACAAGTACAAGGCAAGGCTTGTTGTCAAAGGCTACAGACAACAAGAAGGTCTTGACTATTTTGACACATACTCGCCGGTAACCAGAATTACATCCATACGTATGTTAATAGCGTTAGCCGCCATGTATGGTCTTGAAATCCATCAAATGGATGTTAAGACAACATTCTTAAACGGGGACTTGGAGGAAGAAATTTACACAACCTGAAGGGTTTGTGGTTCCGGAAAAAGAAAAGATGGTGTGTAAACTTGTTAAGCCGCTTTATGGACTAAAACAGGCACCTAAACAATGGCATGCAAATTTGATCATACAATGTTGACAAATGGCTTTAAAATTAACGAGTGTGATAAATGTGTTTACATTAAAAACACTCCTAAGTATGTAGTCATTGTTTGCTTATATGTGGATGACATGTTGATAATGAGTAATGACATTGCCAATATAAATGCTACAAAACGCATGCTAACTAGCAAATTTGATATGAAAGACTTAGGAGTTGCCGACTTAATTCTGGGTGTTAAGATCCATAGGACTCCTAAAGGTCTGGCTTTGTCTCAATCTCATTACATCAATAGTGTGCTTGAAAAATTTAAGTATTTGGATTTTAAAGTTTCAAAGACTCCTATTGATGTAAACCTTGCTCTTAAAAAGAAGAAAGGTCTCGCATAAATAATAATTCAATGAATTGACCTGGATTGATCCACACGTGTCCTCGACTTCTGCTTCAACGATGGTTCTCAAAACTGGTATTTCAAATTCGGTCGAAGCGACCGTGCACGATTTTGAACTTTTCACCGAGCTCCCTTATCGGATGACTACTGATTAATTCCCAACTTATTTCGCTCCTCTTTTATCCCTCTTTACTACTCAAATAGCTCACAATGCCAGAGTGCATGTTTAGATCAAGATGTAATTCCGCAGGAGTGTCATGTTATTAAGGTCGACAAAACATAAAACAGAAAACTAAGGAGGTAAGAACAGGAACCATAAAAGACCGAATATTAGGACGAGATGGATCTCTCTTTCATTGAATTGAAGATATAAGGGTTTGAACAAACAAAACAAGCAAAATAATGCACTTGGATTACAACCCTTAAATAACCAAGTACACAGAAAGATTAACAAAACATGCTACAACATTTCACAGTCACTCAATTGCAAGCCGGGGCTAGCTTTCCTGTGTTATGCATTGTTGTTCCATTCACCAAAGATGTACCATACTGATACTAAAGAAATTCCCCAAATCTGGCAACATCTTCCGCTTTTCCTCATTTCCTCCAATTCCCATCGGGGTAGACTTCACTTTTTGGGGACCGATGAATGACCGAGCAATATGAGGAATTGTCTTCTGGAGGGACGAGTTCATCTTCTCCATTTCTTTAACCCTTACTCCATCTGTTACCCTTGGCACAATTTTAGGAACACAATTCATTGTCACAAGCATTTTGTTGGCCCCAACTGACACATTATCCACAAATACTATCGGCATTACAGATTCAACTTTCAAATCTTCTACACCCACTTTACCCACCATATACACATCATCACAAACAGGCAATGAGTTCTTATTTATACCTGGTGCATCTGAGCCCTCAATTTGAATCTGACCATTATCGATCAAAGCTTGGATATCTTTCTTGAGAAAATGGCAATCCTCAGTGCATGCCCCGGTGCACCTGAATGGTAAGCACATTGACGAGAGTCGTCAACCCTATCCCTAGGATGCATTCCTCCATTGATCGATTTCAGTATGTCCAAAGCTTGCAACTTCTGAAAAATTTCGGCATAAGATTCTCCAATTGGTGTGAACTTATTCTTTTTCGCCTGATGCACCTTTTTATACTCAACTTTTGGGCGAAAACCTGGAAGACCTCTTGGTCGGTGGGGAAGGTTCGGTGGAGGCTGGAATTGGTTATGTGGAGCTTGGTGAATGGGATATATAGGATGTGGGGCTGGAGCGCGCCATTGCGGATAAGACGATATTGGAGCATATGGCTGCACTGTATGGACTGAGTATTGGGGTGGAGGGACGGAATACTGCGGATTTATTGGGGTGTAGTAGTGTTGTGGAGGGTATATTTGTGGAGCTTGGTATGAGTGGGTTTGATTGTATCTTTTCTCACTCCACTTTTGTGAACCCGAATCCACCATGGCTACATCATCTTGATTCTTCTTCCTCAAGGCTCCTGACTGGGCTCGCAAAGTTGTTTGGCTGACAATCTTGCCTGCCTTGATTCCTGTCTCAATCATCTCCCCTTTTCTCACTGCTTTACTGAACTGTTTCCCTATGGCGGAGGCCATTGCTCGGTAGTAGGTCTAATCAAGCACCTCAATGAACTCTTCGACCATTTCATCATCGGGTATCAAAGGGCTCAAACGCACTACCTGCTCGCGCCATCTATAGGCATACTCCTTGAAACTTTCACTTGGTTTCTTTGTAATCGTCTTCAAGGAAGAACGATCAGGAGCAGCCTCCATTTTGTAAACATAATGTTTTAGAAAAGCGCTGGCCATGTCATCAAAGGTGACCCACTTCAAAATATCTTGTTGTACAAAACATTCTGTTGCTGGTCCTCCCAAACTGTCAGCAAAGTATGCCATCAACAATTCATCCTTCTCAATACCCCTCATTTTGTTAAGGTAGATCTTCTTGTGGATCCTTGGATCACTTTGTCCAATGTACAGATCAAATTTGGGCACAACAAAACCTTCGAGCAATGGCACATGAGGGAACAAACACAGGTCTTTGTATGAAATATTGGTTTTACCCCCTTGCCCTTGTATGCTCTTCACAGTTTGCTCCAAGCTTTTCAATTTCAGAGCAAAATCATTATATTCTGTTTTCCCCAACCTATCGATATCAACATGTGATTCTGGGTGGAGTCCTTGATCATACGACTCGGTTTGGCGGAAGACATTACCCTGAGCTTGGTCAAATTGTTGATCATGGGCCCTTAACTGTGGGTCACTGTTCGATCTTTGCAAAGTGTGTCCTGTAGGAACGGTGAATGTTGCGGCAGAAACCGGGGGTTGGCCATGTTGTCCTAACTGTGGGAATTGTGTCCTAGGTTCTATAGTAGAGGGTTCGGCTGCATTGTCAGTTGCCGGATGTGGACCAAATCCCGGAGGATAGCGGGGGTCTCCTACTACTGTGGATTTCCCTTGCCCTGGTGGCTGGGTATTTTCCATGAAGCCAAAACACCTGGCGGAACAGGAGGTGCTTGAACTGCTCCCAAGTTTCGAACCAACTGCATCATCATTTCTTTCATAGCTGCAAAGTCCTCGGCCATCTTGGCCTATTGCTCAGCTAAGCGAACCAGCTCAATGTTCTCAGTTTCCTCAGCCATCGTTATTGGAGTGTTTTCCTGAAGAGGAGCTTCAACCGCTTCTGGAAGAGGCAGTGGTCCCTTGATTCTGGTGGATTGGAATGTGGGGCTAGCACGGCAGTTGCTCAAGCTATTAAACCAAACAGGTTAGCACAAAAGAAGCACAGATTGCAGCCTAAGGTTGTTATGCATAATCCCAAAATAGTTAACGGCATAAGCCGAGTGTACCGATCGTATCCCCGAAAGATTGTTACGTGTCTTAAGCAAAATTAGAACAAAATTGGATGAATTTTTTTTTTCGACTCAACAAGCGTAACTTAGAAAAACGACACGAGACGGACTCAAAATAACATGCTTGATGTGATGCATGAGTCAAAATACATATACAAACTGACACGACATTGGGCGGGTACACCCGGACGGTGAAAATAATGGGACTCGACAGTTTAGCGGAGTCAGATTATTCCACGAGGATCGACACAAAATACAACTTAGCTAATTACAATTTATCGTCTGTACCCTGAGTTGACCTTAAACAAAACAAAATAAAGCGGGGCCCTAAAACAACACATTTTTTTAATGAAAAATTAAGATTCAACCAGAGATTCGAAACGGAACTTAAGAACGGATTATGAAACAAACTATTTTTTCTTATCCGAAAGGTGACTCCAAAATCGGACATTACGGCAATACAAAGACGGACACAATTTTTTTTTTTTTTTTGAAACAAACTCTTTGATCTAATTCAAGAAAGAATCTTAGAGTATTTACAAAATCTAGCAATTAGGACGACACAACGACACAAAATATTACAAAAATTAGACGCAAAATTTGCTTCTAAAATTGGCCATTATGACGGCGTAAAACCCCAATAAATTACTTTTAGAAAAAATATGGACTAGAGATGGACACAGATTCAAACATAAAAGGATCTCAAAATTTCGCCATTATAACAGCGCAAAACTATGACAAATTATTTTCTAATATCTGGGACCAAACCCAGACACAAGATGAAACTAAAAAATTCTTGAAAAAACTCGTCATTATAACGGCGTAAAATGACAACTAAACAAAAATATTTCGAGACACGGGACTAAACCAAATTTTTCTATCATTTTCCTTTTTTTTTTTTCAAAATTTGGCTCTCGCCCCTCGGTGATCGGTCAGCATAACAACCCTTAGACTAGAACAAATGCAATACATTATGTGCTCAAGATGTGTCTTTTGGGGACGTGGGCCCCATTATGATACGAGGGAGTCAGCCTAGACAAGTGCGGTACCGGTGTACCGCACCTCACTAAGTCTAATGACATGCAAATAAATCGGCCTAGATAAAAGCACAGGTTCAACTCTAGGTGACTCAATGGGTTCATGTTCTATAGTTTTTGGCAATTTGGAAGTGCCTCGGGGGTATCGGTCGATAACGTCTAACGGCCTAACCCTACGGACCTCCTCCTAAGAAAGGATAACTTTTTGTGTCCTGAGACACGACAGAAATTCCAGATGCCGATGCGAAACTGGCGTGCATGTGTGCAGTATTCTAGAAGACTCAGAGGTGTACGAGAGAAGACAGTTGTGTATATACAGTTCAAACATATCAAAGCAATAACATACAACTAATCAAGGCAATATACAAACAAATATTCAAAAGTTGAAAGGCGGCAAATTTTCAAAGTCTGAGACTCTCAGTTTTTACTTTCCTCCCCAGCGGAGTCGCCAAACTGTCACTACCCTTTTTTAACTAAAAATGAAAATTAAAGTGTTTAAAAAGTTGTGACGGGTGTTAATAGGTACACGAATTATTAAGAGATTTTCGGAGTCGCCACTTGACAAGTTAAAGGTGTGCCAAGTCACCAAAGTGGTGTACCTAGAACACCTATGACTCGTAAATGGTCTGCGTCAGAGTTCCGGATAAGGATCTCGGTTGACTCTCGGGAAGGTGTTAGGCACCCTCGAGTCCTGTGCCGAGCACAGTTGCTTTATTGACGCATTTCAACTTTTTGAATTTGTTTGTTATATATATATTTTTTTTGCCTTGATTTTGTTACGGTTCATTTTATTATTAATTTTTACCGTTTGACAATTGAAACTCCAATCGAATATAATCGCGCGAGAACTTCACTCGTTCGAAATCTTTCGACTTAAATCAATTGAATCGCGCAAATACTTCACCCTTTAGAAATCTCTTGACTTAAATGAGTTTCAAGTGAACAAAATGAGTTATTTCATTTTAATTGAACTTGATCCGGCCTATTAGCTTGCCAACTCCTGGTCACTGTCATTCATTATAAATTTCGAGTTTCAGTTTATTGAGCTAGATAATCATTTCACCAAGTTTCCAATTCACCAGCTCACTTCGACGTCAAAGTTTGACACAATTTGATAAACATTATGGCATAAAAGAGTTTACTTCTATCTACTGCTCAATTTTGGAATATTTCAACAATTTGCATTTTGTATCCTATTTCGGCTAGCTATTTCAATCTTTATCCAATGTTGGACATTATTTTGCATATCTGTGACTTCAACAAACTAAATGAAAACTTCTAAGCCCGCTGGACAATACTCATTCACGTGTTTTCGTTTATTCTTTAAGATCTAAATTAAAGATCTATATTTAAAGATCCTAGATTCGCTTATATGACTTGCATATTTTATTACTTAAAACAAAATGGTCAAAGTGATTTTCAGCAAGCCAAAAAGATAGACTTGGCGAAATCCCAACATCACATTTCAAAGTGTTCTTTTTTGGTTTTTCATCCCACAGTAGATATACATATACACTTAAACAAACATGCTGAAAAGGTAAAACAAGAAGAAGAAATAATCATTCTTTGGGCCTGATCCAAACCATTTCATGCATAACTTATAGCCCAAAACATGGCCCGGAATTTACATACTAGCAAAGTAGAGGTTTTAAGAGAAAGAAAAATACCTAATGATGATATTCCCAATAGCTATTGAGTTAAACTCATTTACCAACAGCAGTGGTAACCAAACAGCCTTACCAACGAGCAACAACAGCAGCGACCCTCTTCATAACTCAAAAATGTTTCAAACTTTTAAGCTTACTTTCTTAACTCTTCTCTCCATACTAGGACAACTATTTTCTAGCTCTCTCAGATCTAAAATTTTATTTTTCTAGAGTGAAAATGGAGAAGCATTTTTCAGATCTGAAGGTGTCTTAGAGGAGTCAAGTTTCTTCAGCTTTTTTTGTGTGTGTTCTGTGTGTCAGTCACAAGGGAGTAAAAGACTCCCTTTATAGCTGAAAAAGGAGTAGGGGACAGCTGGGGTAGTGTGTTACAAGAGCCCAGGCATTCAATGCCAATTACCCTTTCCATGCTAGGCCTTCACCAACCCAAAAGAGGGCTGAAGCCATTCCATTTTTGGCTCTCACTTTTGTCCCACTATTTGACCTCTTTTCCCTATCTTTTTACTTTTTATCTTTCCACTTTTCCCTTTTAAATTTCAGATTTTGAATTTTATCGGAGTAGCTTTAAACTTCTAACTAGACAACCCCAAAGCTTAAACTAACAATCTGCTAAACTACAACTATCAAAATCCTACACTAATCTAACAGATTCAAGCATCACATGCTTACATAGCCAAACTAATGATTTTAGCATTCCAGACCACACTTCCTCACAATGCGCTCCCAGCTTTCATACCTCAAACAACTAGTTTCGACAAACTCATACACTCGAACAAACTAATTAACAAGGGACAAGAAATTTCACGCTTCAATATGATGACAATAAGAAAAAAATACTATTTCACAGCAGCTTGATATAGAGACCAAAACAAACTACAAATTTCAAATCAGTGTGTGCACTGGCCAAACTAGAGACAAACTTTGTGAGCTTAACACAAGCGAAATTCAATCTCTAAATGATGCAAGATTCATATTTGAACAAACTGAGCAGCCGTGAAATATTACATGGCGAGAGTCATGAATTCAAAACAAAACAGGCACACACATCATTAATTACTACTCTAATCATGATTTTACTAACTGGTTATTCGAAACAATGACATTCTAAGCTCCTAAATACTAAACTAATTTGCATAACTGAAACACAAAGAGAATAGATATTCTTCTCTAACTGTTGAGTTAAATGTAATCAACAAATCCGGGCAGCAAATCCCAAAAGCTAGCACTGTCACCATTGCTTCACCGTGTCGACAGCACATCAACATGAACACTGCTGTCCAGCTTCCTTGCAGCACCACCGTCTCACTGCCATCGCCTTACATCATCGTTACCATGGAATCAACATCAACACTGCCAAAGCTTCCCATGGAATGCCCAAAATAGTCAACCCCGGATTAGCTTCACGCCATTATGAACTTCATCATGCAGCCTCGCTTCAATGTCATTGCCTCGACACAAACTCCCTCCCATCGCTGCCTTTGAAAGAACAACCATCATCGCTTCTTCAACCATAAACACGAGCCAAGCAAACTGTCTCGCCATCCTCGAATCAGCCAATTACTTCAACAGTCACAACCTCGCTTCAGCTTCGCTATCCTAACAGCCACAGCTTATAGTCAGCGTCATAGCCTTCTAAACCTTCAACCAACACCACTTGTATCACCACCGCTGCCTCTCCAATGTATCGCCTCGGATCAGCTCTAATACCCCCATCGACACCATAGAAAACTGCTTCACCATCATAGAATCAACCACACACACACAGTAGCTGAAACAAGTCATCGCCAACATCTAATCAACACACACATACTCCATCGTACAACCTCTAACTCCCATCGCAAAACAAACCAAATCACAGTCCCCAAAGCAAAAGGGAAACACAGGCAGAGAGTACGAGAAGGAGTTTTGAGGGATTTTCGGGGAATTTACCTTGAGCAATGGGTAGAGGATAACGAGACAAGTCTGTAAATGTATAGTACAATCGGAAATGTTGAGCCGCCACTGTCGGCACCACCAGCGGTGGAGGAATCCGATGAAAAGAGGAAATTTTGGCAACTTAGGTCTTTTGATTTTGGGGAAAAAATGACAAAAAATTGCAAAATTTAGGTTTTAAACAAAAAGGTTGGGCCGGGTCAAGGGTGACGGGTCATGGGTTGGCCTGATTTTAAATGGTCTAAGTGGCCTTTTAAGTTTAAATCCAAACAAAAATCCAAAAATAAACACATACACAATTATGTAAACAGGCTATTAGTTAAACTACGACACATAATTATTATTTAGCTACTGACTGACAATTAATTAATTAATCACATTACAAATATATATTTTTGATAATTTTCTAGTATTTTTCTCCTAATTAAATGACTAAAATTAGCTATGATACCCGGATAAAAATTGAGGAAAATTAACACTACTATTTTACGTATTTTGGTATTTTAGGTGCCAAAATTAGGTGATTACAGCTGCCCCTCTTTGTTCGAGAACATGAAGAGTTTTCGGACAAAGACGTAATCGACAACTAATTTTGGCTTTTTCGGTTCTAGCCAAGAACACGCTTGCAAAATTGTGACCGAACCTTGACTTTTCGGTTCTAACCAAGAACAAGGCTACCTACATATCTTCGGACTAAGTAATCAGGTCAGTGTAGTTCTTAACATGCGGTAATTGGAACTACCGCATTCAAATAGACAGTAGACTCTTCTAGACACACTAGGACTTACTCTAGACGCTACTAAACACGCTACGACTCACACTTGACACTAAGGCTAACTGGGACTGACTCGAAACTTTTGGACACACTTAAGACTGCTGCTGCTTGTCACTGGTTGCTATGTTGCTGGTTGTTGGCTGGTGATCATGGCTTTTACAAAGAAAAATGGAACTACAACATTGAAATGTAAAATTACAATCCTAGACTAAGTCTTCATGCTTCATAAACTGATAAACTGGTCCGCAACTCCCACTACCCAAGTGGATCTTGAAAACTTGAAATTACAGCTTGGGCAGGCTTGACTTGAAAGTTGAAATTGCCGTTTTGACGGGCTTTGACTGGAAAGCTGAAATTGCCGCTTTGACGGGCTTTGACTTGAAAGCTTAAATTGCTGCTTTGACGGACTTTGACTTGAATGTAATTGCTGCTTTGACGGACTTTGACTTGAATAAAATTTCTGCTTTGACGGACTTTGACTTGAAAATTGAAATTTCCGCTTTGACGGAATTTGACTTGAATGAAATTGTCGCTTTGACGGACATTGACTTGAATGAAATTGCCGCTTTGACGGACTTTTAAATGAAAATTAAAATTGCCGCTTTGACGGACTTGACTTGAAAAATTGAAATTGCCGCTTTGACGGAATTTGACTTGAATGAAATTGCCGCTTTGACAGACTTTGACTTGAAAATTGAAATTGCCACTTGACGGGCTTTGACTTGAATGAAATTGTCGCTTTGACGGACTTTGACTTGAAAAATGAAATTGCCGCTTTGACGGACTTTGACTTGAATGTAAAGATGGAACCACCGCTCTGATGGGTCTTGCTTCTGCTGGAAATTAAAAACCATCACTCGACGGGTCTTGCTTCTTCTGGAAATTGAAAACCACTACTCTAGTGGGCCTTGCTTTTGCTGAAAATTAGAAACCATCACTCTGATGGGCCTTGTGTTTAAATTCGAAAATTGAATCCCATTATCCCAATGGGCCTTGTGTTTAAAGTCGAAAATTCAATCCCATTATCCCAATGGTTCTTTTGACAGAAAGCTGAGATTCGCAACTGATTATCCCAATGGGTGTCTTTTCTTGAAAGTTGAAAACCGATGCTCCCGGTTCAGATGGTCCTTGATTTCATTCATTATTTCTTTTTATACTCTTCAAGTTTGTCCCCGACGAGCAACTGACTTGATGTAGTTGTGTTCTCACACTTTCCAATCCAAATTCTCAAATCGGTCTTTGGTCACACCTTGTAGAAATAACAAACCATTTTCGAGTGATTTTCATGGTACAATCTCGATGTTAGGCTCCCAATCCTAACTTTTCTGGTACAACTGAAACTCATAGTCAAGTTTTGCAAACCTTTCTGAATGCCCGAAAATAATGAGAAAGAAATAAATGAAAAGGAAAGTGAAGAAACTCAGAAGGAGACATCGAATGAAATATGTCTCTGGTAGATAGAAGAAACTTATTTGGAGGTGAAACGACAACCTTAGTAAAACATGACATGCATCTGGAATCAACACTTGATCCATTCACACAGTCTATCCCTAAACTTGCTCCCAGTTTGACAACGTTACTCAACCCGAACTTGATGATGACTTCCACAACCCTCAATTGACTAGTAAATCGTCCTGCAGCAACAACTCTAGTATGTCAAAGGTGTCTCGAGTTAGTCCGGGTAAGTCTAGAAGCATTGAGTCAGTCCCAGTTAGTTGTGAAAGTGTTTAGAGTTAGTCTGTGTCTGTCTGTCTAGAGAGTGCCTACTCTTAGTTTAGAAGTGTCAAGCGTCAGTCCTAGAAAGTCTAGAAAAGGTTTAGTATTAGTGTAGAGAGTCTAGTAGCGTCTTGGTATCTGTCTGTATGAGGTAGTCCCAGCTATCGCACGTTTGGAACTACACTGACCTGATTCTTTTGTCCGGGGATATGTAGGTAGCCTTGTTCTTGGTTAGGACCAAAAGTCAAGGTATTGTCACAATTTTGTTTCCTCTTGGCTAGAACAAAAAAAAAAAACCAAAATTAGTTGTGATTATATCTTTGTTCCAAAAACTCTCCGCATTTCCGAACAAAGAGGGGCAGCTGTAATCACCTAATTTTTGGCACTAAATTAAAAAAAATAGTTAAATATCATGCTAATTTTCTAGGAATTTTGCCTAATCTTTTTGTGAATTTCACCACTTTATTTTAGTTGCTTTCGTCAATTAACTAGGAGAAAATATCAAAAATTACCAAAAATAGAACTGATTGCGTGTAATGAATATTTGAAAATTGTGATTAATTAAAAATGTTCTTGTATTTGTTATGAGAGATTTGCCATTAGTTGTTTTGTTTAATTAGTTAAGATAGTTGTTAACTAAGTGTTTTGCTATGTGAGCTCACCCAATTCTGAAAATGAAAGGAAAGGTGGCCAAGCCCATTCCTCTGATCCACTGGCCCAATTCAACTCGTGACGCGGCCCGTTACTTTCATATAAAACCCAAAAATTGCTATTCTAGTTAATTTTTGCCCCAATCTTAAACTCTTATCAGAACTTTGCCCAAATTTGCCCAACGCCGAAACCGCCGCAGTTTCGCCACCAAGCACGGCGGCGACCACTCCTTTCAGGCTAAATCTTATACCCGTAACCGCCTCGAGCTCCTCTTCCTCGATCTGGCCTCGGGTTCCCCAAAATTTTAAAGCATAAGCGTGAATCAACGTTTGAAACACGGCCAAAAACTTTTCCGGTGAGTTTCTTCATTTTTTTGGGTGATTTTAGATGGCTACACACTGTTCTCTTTCTCCTCATTCCGTTATTTCTTTTTTCTAGCTGAAACAACCCCAAATGGGATCGTTTCCCTTAGAAGAAGAATGGAACGGATCCGAATGGCTTAAGCATGAACTGGGTTTGTTCGACGGGGTGTCAAACAATGGAGAGGCTGTGATGATTGTTAATGAGCAGTTTGGTGGTAGCGATTTGAGCCCACGGTGGGGATGTTTGTTTGGTAGTGGTTGTATGGTGAATGTGTTTTGGTGGTGACGAAGCTTGGTGGTGATATGAAGTTGTAGCAGGGGCGTAGGGCTGTGGTTGAATCGAACGAGGCTGGGGGTGATGTTTTGTGGTGGTGTAAAGGCGTAGGTGCAGTAGTTTATGGTGAAGTGATGGCGGGATTGAATTAGTTTTAGGTGGTGGAAGGACTAGGCTGCGAGGATGACTTTAATGTGATCCGAGGGAGCGAGGCGTTGACAATGGTGGCTGGTGTTGAAATAGCACTGCGCTAGTGCTCAATTTTACCGTGAAACTATAGGCGAGGCAGTTTAGATTGGTGATGATGTCGAGGTGGCGACAGTGATGCCGAGGGCATGGAGGCAGCGAGGCTGCGACAGTGAGAGTGTGTGTGCAGCGATGAGGCAGCGACTTTGGGGGTTCGATTGTTGATGTCCGAGGAAGCTGCTTGGTGGTTCTGTGATGACGATGGTAACGTGGAGATGCAGCAGTTGCGTGAGGAAGTTAAGTAACTGTGGTGAATGTTTTGCTTGGCAAGGCCAGGGAGTTGCAGCGATAATGTTCCAATAGTGATGACAAGGCAGTGGCTCGACAAGGCAGTGCTGGTTTGCGCCTAGCATTGGCTACGGGTCAGGTCAAAAGATAGAGCTCTCCGTTCTTATTTTCATGTGTTTATATTCATGCTTAGTCGTGATTTACAGTTGGAAGAATCAGTAATTGAGTTTGCTTTGGCAATAGTTTTTCTTCATGAGTTTAACTAGTTTGCTTTCATGGCTTAGCTTTTAGTATATTTTAGTGCAGAATAAAGTTACCAATGTTGATATTGTCCGAGGTTGAGTTCAAAATGAATACAATTTGTACGTTTTGAAGTTCGTCCTTCATTTGAGTGTTCAAGCATGATGGTCTGCCTGTTTGTGTTCGAAAAAGCTTTTGTGTATTTTTGACTAAACATCGGATTGTTTGAATTAGTTTTGAGTATGACGTTTGCCTATGATCAAGAATGAAATGTGTTTCTAGTATGAAGTGTGCACCCCTGTTAAGTTATCTTTGAGTTGAGCTTAGTCGACTGTGAGCTTTTTGTTTTCTTAATAGTAGCAACTCATAGTAGTTAGTTTGCTTAGCTCTGTTTCAGTTGTGAAGTTATTTAGGTTTGTAGGATTGTCCCCGTTTGTCCTCAAGCATGATATCTGTGAGTTTGAGTGCTTGATCTTTGTTTAAGGGTGAAGAAAGGATTAATCTTGACTGTGTTGGTTTGCCTGATAAAATGGAAACATTAGTTAGGTCTGCATATTTTGATAGTGAACTTGGGAATCGACCTGGCAATGTTAGGAGTCTTTCAGAGGTGTTGGACTCTAAGTCCATATGTTTTGGGTCAAACAAGAGTTTAGGACTTAGGTGTAGGTAAAGCTTGACCACTAGTTTCAAAATCTAAAAAAATCAGATATTTGTATTGAAAAATAGGAATCAAAAGTCAAATAAGAAAGACAAAAAGGGGCAGCACCTTTGAAGGCTTGTCTTCCAGCTTTTCTCATGGCAAGCATGCAAAAAAGTACTTTTCTGTAGGGTGAAAAATTTTGCACATGGGTTAGTACTTTTACCCCAACTTTTTACCTATCTCCTAGTCTATTTAAGAGGGTCTTTACCCTTTCATTTCACACCCAAAAATCAGAGAAAAAATACATACACTTTTTGAAAACAAACACCTTTGCACTCTTTTTACACAATCAGATCTGAGAGATCAAGAAAAACTAGAGTTTTAGTAGAGAAAAATAAACAGAAAAGTGAGATAATAGTCTTTGAAACATGAAAGTTAATTCTTGGTTTAAGCTGGAAAGAGTTTCTGGTACTGGAGTAGTGTCGTGACTGGTTATTGTTGTCGAGGTCTTGTTGCTGATAATTTTTGCTATTTGGGAGCTAAACTTGTGGCCACATTGTTGTTGCTTATGAAAGCTCATCACTGGTAAATTTGCTTAATCTTTTTAGTGCGGTATTATATAAATTTCAGCATGTATAAATGTGCCTTTGAAGGGCCCAAGACTTGAGAAAATTAGCTTGTTATATGGCTGGACCAGATCTAGAAATCAAGATTGGGTCTGGACCAGGCCCGAAAGAAATGTTATTTCAACTCTTGTGTTGTCATTGCTATAATTTCTCCTTTTGATTTTATTTGTGCAAAGTTATAATTGCAAAGAATGCTTTAAAATTAGATTTGCGTTAAGTTATGCAATTTTAGTAATAAACTGGTCAAATTTGGAAACGAGCTGGAATTAAATATGCATGATGATTGACATGAAAATAGCCTCGGCTCGTAAAGAAAGCTGCTGGACGTTGGTCTCAATAATTCGTGGACATATTTAGTCTAGTTGGATAATAATAAATGTAGAAGTAGCAAGTTGAAATAAAGTACAACCATAACTTATATATTACGAATGATCATGCTAGATTAATGATGTAAAGAGGCGACTTAGGCAAAGGTAGTAGGCGAAAACAAGATACCAAATGTAAACAATACATTCTTAGACTTGGACACATACGTTTCCTAATTGGTTACGCAAGAAAACTGGGCAAAGAATAATAATGGAAATTGGTCCAAACCCCGTTGAAAGAGAGGCTAAACAGAATGATGCATGCAGTATTGTTATACTAAATGTAAACCAAATCGCTAAATCTAAAGAGATCTAAGGCGAAGAAATAAATAACACGATTAGGTAATCTTCAGGGAGTTTAAACGAATACCCAAATGTTCACATGAGACTCAATTAAGTTGGAAGACTTCGCCCGAGCAAAGTGCTTGCGCGTTTATATCCGACTGAGTTTTCAATCGTTGAACGAGTGACTTTCATCTAAAATAAAGTGTTGGAAAAAAAAAATTGTCCAAAGTTTACATGAAACTCACATATATTGGAAGATTCGAACGGGTAATGATCCGCGGTTAATCTCCGGTAGAGTTTTCATCAATGAACGAGTGACTTCAAATTAAATTAATGTACAAAAAAATAAAAATGGCAAATACAAACAAACAAATTTCAAAAGAGTCGAAATGCGTCAATAAGGCAACTGTGCTTGGCACTGAACTCGAGGGTGCCTAATACCTTCCCGAGAGTCAACCGAGATGCTTACCCGAAACTCTGACGCAGACCACTGAACGAGTCATAGGTATTCTAAGGTACCTTTTTGGTGACATGGCACACCTTTGAACTATGTCAAGTTGCGACTCCGTAATTTCAATAATTTATGTACCTTTAAAACACCTAAGTCACAACCTTTATTTATTTATTTTTAGTAAATTTTAGGGCGTGACAGCTTGGCGACTCCGAACCCTCAACCCTCAACCCGAACTTGATGATGACTTCCACAACCCTCAATAAACTTCTGCCCCAGTTTAGCATAAAATGGGGATCTGAATTTCTTTTGACATTGGCCGCTAACTTGGAGGCAAGTTTTGCGTCAATATGACAGGGAAAAAATGAGCTTTTCCCTGTGATGACCGCACCCGAATGGTTGCCTACGTATCCTTTTGAGAGGAATCAGGTCAGACGTAGCTATACCACTGAGGTAGATTTTTGTTGTTTCTTTTTCAATTTTTTTTTCTTCTTTTTTTTCATTTTTTCCAATTTCAATCACATTGATTCCAAAGGAGGGTAGCCAAAGAAAAATACGCAAGGCTCAAAGGGCTAGAAAATTGGTATAGTGTTTGGGTAGCAGAAATGAAAGTCGTTCGTCATCCCGACCCGAGAATGCCTCGCACAAATAATAATTCAATGAATTGACCTGGATTGATCCACACGTGTCCTCGACTTCTGCTTCAACGATGGTTCTCAAAACTGGTATTTCAAATTTGGTCGAAGCGACCGTGCACGATTTTGAACTTTTCACCGATCTCCCTTATCAGATGACTACTGATTAATTTCCAACTTATTTCGCTCCTTCTTTTATCCCTCTTTACAACTCAAATAGCTCACAATGCCAGAGTGCATGTTTAGATCAAGATGTAAATTCCGCAGGAGTGTCATCTTATTAAGGTCGACAAAACATAAAACAGAAAACTAAGGAGGTAAGAACAGGAACCATAAAAGACCGAATATTAGGACAAGATGGATCTCTCTTTCATTGAATTAAAGATATAAGGGTTTGAACAAACAAAACAAGCAAAATAATGCACTTGGATTACAACCCTTAAATAACCAAGTACATAGAAAGATTAACAAAACATGCTACAACATTTCACAGTCACTCAATTGCAAGCCAGGGCTAGCTTTCCTATGTTATGCATTGTTGAGCCCTTCGCCAAAGATGTACCATACTGATACTAAAGAAATTCCCCAAATCTGGCAACATCTTCCGCTTTTCCTCATTTCCTCCAATTCCCATCGGGGTAGACTTCACTTTTTGGGGACCGATGAATGACCGAGCAATATGAGGAATTGTCTTCTGGAGGGACGAGTTCATCTTCTCCATTTCTTTAACCCTCACTCCATCTGTTACCCTTTGCACAATTTTAGGAACACAATTCATTGTCACAAGCATTTTTTTGGCCCCAACTAACACATTATCCACAAATACTATCGGCATTACAGATTCAACTTTCAAATCTTCTACACCCACTATACCCACCATAAACATATCATCACAAACAGGCAATGAGTTCTTATTTATACCTGGTGCATCTGAGCCCTCAACTTGAATCTGACCATTATCGATCAAAGCTTGGATATCTTTCTTGAGAAAATGGCAATCCTCAGTGTCATGCCCCGGTGCACCTGAATGGTAAGCACATTGATGAGAGTCGTCAACCCTATCCCTAGGATGCATTCCTCCATTGATCGGTTTCAGTATGTCCAAAGCTTGCAACTTCTGAAAAATTTCGGCATAAGATTCTCCAATAGGCGTGAACTCATTCTTTTTTGCCTGATGAACCTTTTTATACTCAACTTTTGGGCGAAATCCTGGAACACCTCTTGGTCGGTGGGGAAGGTTCGGTGGAGGCTGGAATTGGTTATGTGGAGCTTGGTGAATGGGATTTATAGGATGTGGGGCTGGAGCGCGCCATTTCGGATAAGACGATATTGGAGCATATAGCTGCACTGTATGAACTGAGTATTGGGGTGGAGGGATGGAATACTGCGGATTTTGTGGGGGAGTAGTAGTGTTGTGGAGGGTATATTTGTGGAGCTTGGTATGAGTGGGTTTGATTGTATCTTTTCTAACTCCACTTTTGTGAACCCGAATCCACCATGGCTACATCATCTTGATTCTTCTTCCTCAAGGCTCCTGACTAGGCTCGCAAAGTTGTTTGGCTGACAATCTTGCCTGCCTTGATTCCTCTCTCATCATCTCCCCGATTCTCACTGCTTCACTGAACTGTTTCCCTATGGCGGAGGCCATTGCTCGGTAGTAGGTCTCATCAAGCACCTCAATGAACTCTTCAACCATTTCATCATCGGATATCAAAGGGCTCACACGCGCTGCCTGCTCGCGCCATCTATAGGCATACTCCCTAAACTGAAAGCGCTGGCCATGTCATCAAAGGTGACCCACTTCGAAACATCTTGTTGTACAAACCATTCTGTTGCTGGTCCTCCCAAACTGTCAGCAAAGTATGCCATCAACAATTAATCCTTCTCAATGCCCCTCATTTTCTTAAGGTAGATCTTCTTGTGGATCCTTGGATCTGTTTGTCCAATGTACAGATCAAATTTGGGCACAACAAAACCTTCGAGCAATGGCACATGAGGGAACAAACACAGGTCTTTGTATGAAATATTGGTTTTACCCCCTTGCCCTTGTATGCTCTTCACAGTTTGCTCCAAGCTTTTCAATTTCAGAGCAAAATCATTATCTTCTGTTTTCCCCAACCTATCCATACCAACATGTGATGCTGGGTGGAGTCCTTGATCATACGACTCGGTTTGGCGGAAGACATTACCATGAGCTTGGTCAAATTGTTGATCATGGGCTCTTAACTGTGGGTCACTGTTCGATGTTTGTAAAGTGTGTCCTGCAGGAACGGTGAATGTTGCGGCAGAAACCGGGGGTTGGCCATGTTGTCCTAACTGTGGGAATTGTGTCCTAGGTTCTATAGTAGAGGGTCCGGCTGCATTGTCAGTTGCCGGATGTGGACCAAATCCCGGAGGATAGCGGGGGTATCCTACTACTGTGGATTGCCCTTGCCCTGGTGGCTGGGTATTTGCCATGAAGCCAGCAGCACCTGGCGGAACAGGAGGTGCTTGAACTGCTCCCAAGTTTCGAACCAACTGCGTCATCATTTCTTTCATAGCTGCAAAGTCCTCGGCCATCTTGGCCTGTTGCTCAGCTAAGCGAACTAGCTCAATGTTCTCAGTTTCCTCAGCCATCGTTATTGGAGTGTTTTTCTGAAGAGGAGCTTCAACCGCTTCTGGAAGAGGCAGTGGTCCTTTGATTCTGGTGGATTGGAATGTGGGGCTAGCACGGTAGTTGCTCAAGCTATTAAACCAAACAGATTAGCAAAAAAGAAGCACAGATTGCAGCCTAAGGTTGTTATGCATCATCCCGAAATAGTTAACGGCGTAAGCCGAGTGTACCGATCGTATCTCCGAAAGATTGTTACGTGTCTTGATCAAAATTAGAACAAAATTGGATGAATTTTTTTTCCGACTCAACAAGCGTAACTTAGAAAAACGACACTAGACGGACTGAAAATAACATGCTTGATGGGATGCATGAGTCAAAATACATATACAAACTGACACGACATTGGGCGGGTACACCAGACGGTGAAAATAATGGGACTCGAAAGTTTAGCGGAGTCAGATTATTCCACGAGGATCGACACAAAATACAACTTAGCTAATTACAATTTATCGTCTGTACCCTGACTTGACCTTAAACAAAACAAAATAAAGTGGGGCCCTAAAACAACACTTTTTTTTTAATGAAAAATTAAGACTCAACCAGAGATTCGAAACGGAACTTAAGAATGGATTATGAAATAAACTATTTTTTCTTATCCGAAAGGTGACTCCAAAATCGGACATTACGGCAATACAAAGACGGACACAATTTTTTTTTTTGAAACAAACTCTTTGATCTAATTCGAGAAAGAATCTTAGAGTATTTACAAACTCTTGCAATTAGGATGACACAACGATACAAAATATTACAAAAATTAGACGCAAAATTTGTTTCTAAAATTGGCCATTATGACGGCCATTAGATAAAAGCACAGGTTCAACTCTAGGTGACTCAATTGGTTCATGTTCTATAGTTTTTGGCAATTTGGAAGTGCCTCGGGGGTACCGGTCGATAACGTCTAACGGCCTAACCCAACGCACCTCTTCCTAAGAAAGGTTAACTTTTTGTGTCCTGAGACACGACAGAAATTCCAGACGCCGAAGCAAAACTGGCGTGCATTTGTGCAGTGTTCTAGAAGACTCAGAGGTGTACGAGAGAAGACAGTTGTGTATATACAATTCAAACATATCAAAGCAATAACATTCAACTAATCAAAGCAATATACAAACAAATATTCAAAAGTTGAAAGCCGGCAAATTTTAAAAGCCTGAGACTCTCAGTTTTCACTTTCCTCCCCAGCGGAATCGCCAAACTGTCACGACCCTTTTTTAACTAAAAATGAAAATTAAAGTGTTTAAAAGGTTGTGACGGGTGTTAATAGGTACACGAATTATTAAGATATTTTCGTTCGGACCTCCACTTAGTTTCACCCAAGCTTCATCCTGGTCATGGATAGATCACCCAGGTTCGGGTCCATAAGCAATGACAATTGCCCTATGAAGACTCGCTTTCGCTACGGCTCCGGTGGGTTCCCTTAAGGAAGCCACTGCCTATGAGTCGCCGGCTCATTCTTCAACAGGCACGCGGTCGGAGCCCTGGCTCCTCCCACTTCTTGGGAGCCTACGGTTTCATGTTCTATTTCACTCCCCGATGGGGGATCCTTTATGATGAAGAGGATGAGCTTCAAGAGAATGATTCGGAGTTCTTGCAGAGTGGAACCGTGCAGTACCAGACACGAGATAGATCTTCCAAAGAACAAGGCCTTTTTCGAATAAGCCAATTCATTTGGGACCCTGCAGATCCACTCTTTTTCCTATTCAAAGATCAGCCTTCGGAGTCACCACTTGACAAGTTAAAGGTGTGCCAAGTCACCAAAGTGGTGTACCTAGAACACCTATGACTCGTAAATGGTCTGCGTCAGAGTTCCAGATAAGGATCTCGGTTGACTCTCGGGAAGGTATTAGGCACCCTCGAGTCATGTGCCGAGCACAGTTGCTTTATTGACGCATTTCAACTTTTTGAATTTGTTTGTTATATTTTTTTTTTGCCTTGATTTTGTTATGGTTCAATTTATTATTAATTTTTACCGTTTGACAATTGAAACTCCAATCGAATATAATTACGCGAGAACTTCACTCGTTCTAAATCTTTCGACTTAAATCAATTGAATCGCGCAGGTACTTCACCCGTTCGAAATCTCTTGACTTAAATGAGTTTCAAGTGAACAAATGAGTTATTTCATTTTAATTGAACTTGATTCGGCCTATTAGCTTGCCAACTCGTGCTCACTGTCATTCTTTATAAATTTCGAGTTTCAGTTTATTGAGCTAGATAACCATTTTACCAAGTTTCCAATTCACCAGCTCACTTCGACGTCAAAGTTTGACACAAATTGATAAACATTATGGCATAAAAGAGTTTACTTCTATCTACTGCTCAATTTTGGAATATTTCAACAATTTGCATTTTGTATCCTATTTCGCCTAGCTATTTCAATCTTTATCCAATGTTGGACATTATTTTGCAGATCTGTGACTTTAACAAACTAAATGAAAACTTCTAAGCCCGCTGGACAATACTCATTCACGTGTTTTCGTTTATTCTTTAAGATCTAAATTAAAGATCTATATTTAAAGATCCTAGATTCGCTTATATGACTTGCATATTTTATTACTTAAAACAAAATAGTCAAAGTGATTTTCAGCAAGCCAAAAAGATAGACTTGGCCAAATCCCAACATCACATTTCAAAGTGTTCTTTTTTGGTTTTTCATCCCACAGTAGATATACATATACACTTAAACAAACATGCTGCAAACGTAAAACAAGAAGAAGAAATAATCATTCTTTGGGCCTGATCCAAACCATTTCATGCATAACTTATAGCCCAAAACATGGCCCGGAATTTACATACTAGCAGAGTAGAGGTTTTAAGAGAGAAAAATACCTAATGATGATATTCCCAATAGCTATTGAGTTAAACTCATTTACCAACAGCAGTAGTAACCAAACAGCCTTACCAACGAGCAACAACAGCAGCGACCCTCTTCATAACTCAAAAAATATTTCAAACTTTTAACCTTACTTTCTTAACTCTTCTCTCTATACTAGGACAACTATTTTCTAGCTCTCTCAGATCTAAAATTTTATTTTTCTAGAGTGAAAATGGAGAAGCATTTTTCAGATCTGAAGGTGTCTTAGAGGAGTCAAGTTTTTTCAGCGTTTTTTGTGTGTGTTCTGTGTGTCAGTCACAAGGGAGTAAAAGACTCCCTTTATAGCTGAAAAAAGAGTAGGGGACAGCTGGGGTAGTGTGTTACAAGAGCCCAGGCATTCAATGCCAATTACCCTTTCCACGCTAGGCCTTCACCAACCCAAAAGAGGGCTGAAGCCATTCCACTTTTGGCTCTCACTTTTGTCCCACTATTTGACCTCTTTTCCCTATCTTTTTACTTTTTATATTTCCATTTTTCCCTTTTAAATTTCAGATTTTGAATTTTATCAGATTAGCTTTAATCTTCTAACTAGACAACCCCAAAGCTTAAACTAACAATCTGCTAAGCTACAACTATCAAAATCCTACACTAATCTAACAGATTCAAGCATCACATGCTTACATAGCCAAACTAATGATTTTAGCATTCCAGACCACACTTCCTCACAATACGCTCCCAGCTTTCATACCTCAAACAACTAGTTTCGACAAACTCATACACTCGAACAAACTAATTAACAAGGGACAAGAAATTTCACGCTTCAATATGATGACAATAAGAAAAAAATACTATTTCACAGTAGCTTGATATAGAGACCAAAACCAACTACAAATTTCAAATCAGTGTGTGCACTGGCCAAACTAGAAACAAACTTGGTGAGCTTAACACAAGGGAAATTCAATCTCTAAATGATGCAAGATTCATATTTGAACAAACTGAGCAGCCGTGAAATATTACATGGCGAGCGTCATGAATTCAAAACAAAACAGGCACACACATCATTAATTACTACTCTAATCATGATTTTACTAACTGGTTATTCAAAAAACAATGACATTCTAAGCTCCTAAATACTAAACTAATTTGCATAACTGAAACACAAAGAGAATAGATATTCTTCTCTAACCATTGAGTTAAATGCAATCAACAAATCCGGGCAGCAAATACCAAAAGCTAGCACTGTCACCATTGCTTCACCGTGTCGACAGCACATCAATATGAACGCTGCTGTCCAACTTCCTTGCAGCACCACCGTCTCACTGCCATCGCCTTACATCATCGTTACCATGGAATCAACATCAACACTGCCCAAGCTTCCCATGGAATACCCAAAATAGTCAACCACAGATTAGCTTCACGCCATTATGAACTTCATCACGCAGCCTCGCTTCAATGTCATTGCCTCGACACAAACCCCCTCCCATCGCTGCCTTTGAAATAACAGCCATCATCGCTTCCTCAACCATAAACACGAGCCAACAGTTTCGCAAGCAAACTGTCTCACCACCGTCGAATGAGCCACTTACTTCAACAGTCACAACCTCGCTTCAGCTTCGCTATCCTAACAGCCACAGCTTATAGTCAGCGTCATAGCCTTCTAAACCTTCAACCAACACCAATTGTATCACCACCGCTGCCTCCCCAATGTATCGCCTCGGATCAGCTCTAATACCCCCATCAACACCATAGAAAACTGCTTCACCATCATAGAATCAACCACACACACACAGTAGCTGAAACAAGTCATCGCCAACATCTAATCAACACACAAATACTCCATCGTACAACCTCTAACTCCCATCGCAAAACGAACCAAATCACAGTCCCCAAAGCAAAAGGGAAACACGGGTAGAGAGTACGAGAAGGAGAATTGAGGGATTTTCGGGGAATTTACCTTGAGCAATGGGTAGAGGATAACGAGACAAGTCCGTAAATGTATAGTACAACTGAAAAAGTTGAGCCGCCACCGTCGGCACCACCAGCGGTGGAGGAATCCGATGAAAAGAGGAAATTTTGGCAACTTAGGTCTTTTGATTTTGGGGAAAAAATGAAAAAAATGGAAACATTTAGGTTTTAAACAAAAAGGTTGGGCCGGGCCAAGGGTGTCGGGTCATGGGTTGGCCTGATTTTAAATGGTCTAAGTGGCCTTTTAAGTTTAAATCCAAACAAAAATCCAAATATAAACACATACCCAATTATGTAAAAAGGCTATTAGTTAAACTACGACACATAATTATAATTTAGTTACTGACTCACAAGTAAATAATTAATCACATTACAAATATATATTTTGATAATTTTCTAGTATTTTTCTCCTAATTAAATGACTAAAATTAGCTATGATACGGATAAAAATTGAGGAAAATTAACACTACTATTTTACGTATTTTGGTATTTTAGGTGCCAAAATTAGGTGATTACAGCTGCCCCTCTTTGTTCGAGAACATGAGGAGTTTTCGGACAAAGACGTAATCGACAACTAATTTTGGCTTTTTCGGTTCTAGCCGAGAACACGCTTGCAAAATTGTGACCGGACCTTGACTTTTCGGTTCTAACCAAGAACAGGGCTACCTACATATCCCCGGACTAAGGAATCAGGTCAGTGTAGTTCCTAACATGCGGTAGTTGGAACTACCGCATTCAAATAGACAGTAGACTCTTCTAGACACACTAAGATTTACTCTAGACGCTACTAAACACGCTACGACTCACACTAGAAGCTAAGGCTAACTGGGACTAACTCAAAACTTTTGGACACACTTAAGACTGCTGCTGCTTATCACTGGTTGCTATGTTGCTAGTTGTTGGCTGGTGGTGATGCAATGGAAAATACGCGGAAGCTAGAAACGATATGAAAATGCGGAAGCGATAAAGATAAAGATAAAAACGAGACGAGACTCGAACGATTACCTAAGTAGCAACGAGAAACTTGTCTCGCTACACCTCGGGTGAATGTCAAGGAATCACCTACGCTATGCAACTATCCTCAAGAGATACCCGACTCTTGCAAATAGAATGATCAAAGACGGATGAAGTTCAAATTGGAATCCACCAATTGAATTCAAGTTCCAAACAAGGGTTCAAAGAAAGCATAACTCATGTTCTTACAATCTTCAAGGTGATGTAAATGTAATGGAAGACTAAGGGAGACTTTTATAGTCTTCTCCTATGCCTAATGTAATGTCTAAAATACCCCCAAAGTGGGTTAAAACAAATAAGGCCACGCAGGGCTATAGTTGGAATTTCACACAAAACTAAGCAAAATCCCGCAATGCTATCACAGGGGGTAGGCGGTCCGCCTCCCCCAACTTGGCGGCCGCCCCTTGTAATTCTTCAGTGACTAGGCGGTCGCCCCAAGGCTTGAGGCGCTCCGCCTCCAAAAGTCCAGAGAGCTAAGTTTTTGTAGGCGCTCCGCCTCATCTGTGAGGCGCTCCGCCTCATCCTAGGACTTGCGAAAGAGGCTCAAAATGAGCTTGGGGGGGGCTCCCCTTTGAGTCCAAGCGGTCCTCCATCCATGGTGTTCCAATGCATGATCTTCAATGTGGTTCCGGAGCCCTTCACTTGCATCCTTTGTGCTCTCGAGGTTGGCTCTTGATGGTTGTCGTTTAGGCCATTTTATATTGCATCAGGTGGTCATGGCTTTTACAAAGAAAAATGGAATTACAAAATTGAAATGTAAAATTACAATCCTAGACTAAGTCTTCATGCTTCATAAACTGATAAACTGGTGCGCAACTCCCACTACCCAAGTGGGTCTTGAAAACTTGAAATTACAGTTCGGGCAGGCTTGACTTGAAAGTTGAAATTGCCGTTTTGACAGGCTCTGACTGGAAAGCTGAAATTGCCGCTTTGATGGGCTTTGACTTGAAAGCTTAAATTGCCGCTTTGACGGACTTTGACTTGAATGAAATTGCCGCTTTGACGGACTTTGACTTGATTAAAATTTCTGCTTTGACGGACTTTGACTTGAAAATTGAAATTTCTGCTTAGACGGAATTTGACTTGAATTAAATTGCCGCTTTGACGGACTTTGACTTGAATGAAATTGCCCCTTTGACGTACTTTGACATGAAAATTAAAATTGCCGCTTTGACGGACTAGACTTGAAAAATTGAAATTGCCGCTTTGACGGAATTTGACTTGAATGAAATTGCCGTTTTGACGGACTTTGACTTGAAAATTGAAATTGCCGCTTTGACGGGCTTTGACTTGAATGAAATTGCCGCTTTGACGGACTTTGACTTGAAAATTGAAATTGCCGCTTTGACGGACTTTGACTTGAATGTAAAACTGGAACCACCACTCTGATGGGTCTTGCTTCTGCTGGAAATTAAAAACCATCACTCGATGGGTCTTGCTTCTTCTGGAAATTGAGAACCACTACTCTAGTGGGCCTTGCTTTTGCTGAAAATTAGAAACCATCACTCTGATGGGTCTTGCTTCTTCTGGAAATTGAAAAACCATCACTCTGATAGGTCTTGTTCTGAAAATTGAATCCCATTATCCCAATGGGCCTTGTGTTTAAAGTCGAAAATTCTATCCCATTATCCCAATGGGCCTTGTGTTTAAAGTCGAAAATTCAATCCCATTATCCCAATGGTTCTTTTGACAGAAAGCTAAGATTCACAACCCATTATCCGAATGGGGGTCTTTTCTTGAAAGTTGAAAACCGATGCTCCCGGTTCAGATGGTCCTTGATTTCTTTCATTATTTCTTTTTATACTCTTCAAGTTTGTCCCCGACGAGCAACTGACTTGATGTAGTTGTGTTCTCACACTTCCCAATCCAAATTCTCATATCGGTCTTTGGTCACACCTTGTAGAAATAACAAACCATTTCCTAGTGATCTTCATGGTACAATCTCGATGTTAGGCTCCCATTCATAACTTTTCTGGTACAACTGAAACTCATAGTCAAGTTTTGCAAACCTTTCTGAATGCCCGAAAATAATGAGAAAGAAATAAATGAAAAGGAAAGTGAAGAAACTCAGAAGGAGACATCGAATGAAATATGTCTCTGGTAGATAGAAAAAACTTATTTGGAGGTGAAACGACAACCTTAGTAAAACATGACATGCATCTGGAATCAACACTTGATCCATTCACACAGTCTATCCCTAAACTTACTCCCAGTTTGACAACTTTGCTCAACCCGAACTTGATTATGACTTCCACAACCCTCAATCGACTAGTAAATCGTCCAGCAGTAACAGCTCTAGTATGTCAAAGGTGTCTCGAGTTAGTTCGGGTAAGTCTAGAAGCATTGAGTCAGTCCCAGTTAGTTGTGAAAGTGTTTAGAGTTAGTCTGTGTCTGTCTAGAGAGTGCCTAGTCTTAGTTTAGAAGTGTCAAGCGTCAATCCTAGAGAGTCTAGCAAAGGTTTAGTATTAGTCTAGAGAGTCTAGTAGCGTCTTGGTATCTGTCGGTATGCAGTAGTCCCAGCTATCGCACGTTTGGAACTACACTGACCTGATTCTTTTGTCCGGGGATATGTAGGTAGCCTTGTTCTTGGTTAGGACCAAAAGTCAAGGTATGGTCACAATTTTATTTCCTCTTGGCTAGAACAAAAAAAAAAACAAAATTAGTTGTGATTATATCTTTGTTCCAAAAACTCTCCGCGTTTCCGAACAAAGAGGGGCTGCTGTAATCACCTAATTTTGGCACTAAATTAAAAAAAAATAGTTAAATATCATGCTAATTTTCTAGGATTTTTGCCTAATCTTTTTGTGAATTTCACCACTTTATTTTAGTTGCTTTCGTCAATTAACTAGGAGAAAAATATCAAAAATTACCAAAAATAGAATTGATTGCGTGTAATGAATACTTGAAAATTGTGATTAATTAAAAATGTTCTTGTATTTGTTGTGAGAGATTTGTCATTAGTTGTTTTGTTTAATTAGTTAAGATTGTTGTTAACTAAGTGTTTTGCTATGTGAGCTCACCCAATTCTGAAAATGAAAGGAAAGGTGGCCAAGCCCATTCCTCTGATCCACTGGCCCAATTCCACTCGTGACGCGGGCCGTTACTTTCATATAAAACCCAAAAATTGCTATTCTAGTTAATTTTTCCCCCAATCTTAAAATCTTATCAGAACTTTACCCAAATTTGCCCAACGCCGAAACCGCCGCAGTTCCGCCACCAAGCACGGTGGCGACCACTCTCTTCAGGCCAAATTTTACATACCCATAACCGCCTCGAGCTCCTCGTCCTCGATCTGGCCTCGGTTTCCCCAAAATTTCAAAGCATAAGCGTGAATCGACGTTTGAAACACGGTAAAATACTTTTCCGGTGAGTTTCTTCATTTTTTTTGGGTGATTTTACATGGCTACACACTGTTCTCTTTCTCCTCTTTCCGTTCTTTCCTTTTTCTAGCTGAAACGACCCCAGATAGGATCGTTTCCGTTAGAAGAAGAAGGGAACGGATCCGAATGGCTTAAGCAAAAACTGGGTTTGTTCGACGGGGTGTCAAACAACGGAGAGGCTGTGATGATTGTTAATGAGCAGTTTGGTGGTAGCGATTTGAGGCCACGGCGGGGATGTTTGTTTGGTAGTGGTTGTATGGTGAATGTGTTTGGCTGGTGACGAAGCTTGGTGGTGATAAGAAGTTGTAGCAGGGGCGTAGGGCTGTGGTTGAATCGAACGAGGCTGGGGGTTGTGTTTTGTGGTGGTGTAAAGGCGTAGGTGCAGTAGTTTTTGGCGAAGTGATGGCTGGATTGAATTAGTTTTAGGTGGTGGAAGGACTAGGCTGCGAGGATGACTTTAATGTGATCCGAGGGAGCGAGGCGATGACAATGGTGGCTAGTGTTGAAATCGCACTGCTCTAGTACTCAATTTTGTCGTGAAACTATAGGCGAGGCAGTTTAGATTGGTGATGATACCGAGGTGGCGACAGTGATGCCGAGGGCATGGAGGCAGCGAGGCTGCGACAGTGAGAGTGTGTGTGCAGCGACGAGGCAGCGACTTTGGGGGTTTGATTGTTGATGTCCGAGGAAGCTGGTTGGTGGTTCTGTGATGACGATGGTAACGTGGAGGTGCAGCAGTTGCGTGAGGAAGTTAAGTGGCTGTGGTGAATGTTTTGCTTGGCAAGACCAGGGAGTTGTAGCGATAATGTTCCATTAGTGATGACAAGGCAGTGGCTCAATAAAATGGAAACATTAGTTAGGTCTGCATATTTTGTTAGTGAACTTGGGAATTGACCTGGAAATGTTAGGATTTTTTCAGAGGTGTTGGACTCTAAGGGGTCGTTCGGTACGAGGGATTGGATTAATTATCCCGGGATTAAATTTGGGATTATATTTATCCCATGTTTGGTATAAGGTATTAGCTAATACTAGGACAAATTTTATGCCTAAATTGTAGGATTATTAATCCCACATAGGAGATGGGATCAACAATCCCGGGATTGTTAACAATCCCGAGATTGTTAATCCCGGGATAACTCCATGTGAACCGAACGACCCCTAAGTCCATATAGTTTGGGTCAAACAAGAGTTTAGGACTTAGGTGTAGGTAAAGCTTGACCACTAGTTTCAAAATCTAAAAAAATCAGATATTTGTATTGAAAAATAGGAGTCAAAAGTCAAATAAGAAAGACAAAAAGGGGCAGCACCTTTGAAGGTTTTTCTTCCAACTTTTCTCATGGCAAGCATGCCAAAAAGTACTTTTCTGTAGGGTGAAAAATTTTGCACATGGGTTAGTACTTTTAAAATTTTGCACATGGGTTAGTACTTTTACCCCAACTTTTTACCTATCTCCTAGCCTATTTAAGAGGGTCTTTACCCTTTCATTTCACACATGAAAATCAGAGAAAAAACACATACACTTTCTAAAAACAAACACCTTTTCACTCTTTTTACACAATCATATCTGAGAGATCAAGAAAAACTAGAGTTTTAGTAGAGAAAAATAAACAGAAAAGTGAGATAATAGTCTTTGAAACATGAAAGTTAATTCTTCGTTTAAGCTGGAAAGAGTTTCTGGTACTGGAGTAGTGTCGTGACTAGTTATTGTTGTCGAGGTCTTGTTGCTGATGATTTTTGTTATTTGGGAGCTAAACTTGTGGCCACATTGTTGTTGCTTATGAAAGCTCATCACTAGGTAAATTTGCTTAATCTTTTTAGTGCGGTATTATATAAATTTTAGCATGTATAAATGTGCCTTTGAAGGGCCCAAGACTTGAGAAAATTAGCTTGTTATAGGGCTAGTCCAGATCTGGAAATCAAGATTGGGTCTGGACCAGGCCCGAAAGAATTATTATTTCAACCCTTGTGTTGTTATTGCTATGATTTCTCCTTTTGATTTTATTTGTGCAAAGTTATAATTGCAAAGAATGCTTTAAAATTAGATTTGCGTTAAGTTATGCAATTTTAGTAATAAACTTGTCAAATTTGGAAACGAGCTGGAATTAAATATGTATGATGATTGACATGAAAATAGCCTCGGCTCGTAAAGAAAGCTGCTGGACGTTGGTCTCAATAATTCGTGGTCATATTTAGTCTAGTTGGATAATAATAAGTGTAGAAGTAGCAAGTTGAAATAAAGTACAACCATAACTTATATATTACGAATGATCATGCTAGATTAATGGTGTAAAGAGGCGACTTAGGCAAAGGTAGTGATAAGACCCAATCCGAGCAACCATCCAAAAGCACCATCCAAGGCCAAGGAAGAGCACTTCAAGGTTATGCATTGGGACGCCATGGAAAGAAGAGCATCCGAGACACAATTCGAAGTGTTTCAAGAAGCTTCAGGAAGAGGCGGACCGCCTACGGATTGAGGCGGACCGCCTAAGAATTGCTTGCTCTCTGGATTCTAGGAGGCGGACCAAGGAGGCGGAGTGCCTAGGGGAGCTGAGGCGGACCGCGTAAGGCATGGAGGCGGGCGCCTCCACCTGTTCAAGTTTGACGGGATTTGACTTTAAGTTGCTATGTAATTCCTATTATGCCCCTACGTGGCTTATGACTTTAGAACTTATTTAAGGGCACTTTAGGCTTTTCATTGATGTCTAGGAAAGGCCTATAAATACTCCATAGCTTAGCATTATTCCTAAGTTAGCTTTGATGATGAATGATTGAATGAACAATGTTCAAGAGTGGATTCTCTTTGAATGAAAACCCTTTGAGACGGTTTGAGTTTACTAGTGGATTCTAGTTGAACCCCAAACCACCCCCGATCATTCTATTTGCGAGTCCCAGGTGCGGCTCGAGGGTAGTTGCATAGAATGATCGGGGGTGGTTTGGGGTTCAACTAGAATCCACTAGTAAACTCAAACAGTCTCAAAGGGTTTTCATTCAAAGATCAAGCTACCAAAATTCCCTTGAACCTTAAGCTCAAGATCAACACACCAATCTATCCTCGAGGTGTGATCAACATGTGGAATGGAATGAATCAAATAGCCCAACCTACAAGTAGAATCAAGCACTCCACTCCCCTTCTTTAGAGCATACATACTCACACCAAGGGATTCCTCTTCCCCTCCAATTTCATCACCTAAGCAATCCTTCTCAAAAGACAAGCTCTCAAGGAAGGTATTGATGATGGACTCTTCTTCATCATAACCCCAACAAACAATAGTAGGGTCACTCAAAGAACCATCTACCTCACCCAAATTTTCAAACAATGGATTGCCTAAGGAATCAAACCCTTCACACCATGGAGGTTCCATTTGACTTCTCACCCTAGTTCGATACAAGTCATTACCACTAATGAGGATGCCTTCAAACAATGGATTAGTATAAGCATGCATCTCAATATCATGATTAAGCATAGACAAGTTATCAAGACTAGGTTCACTTGAGGAGTCATCATAGACAACCTTGTCCAATTCATGCGATTTGGACTCCTCAAGGACAAGACCATCCTCACCACAACACATTGGTCCACCAAATAGAAGCATATCAATTAGGGAATGGTCAACTACCTCATCTTCCTATTTGTCAAAGGTTGGTGGTGTGTCATAGCAAAGGTCACAATCATGGTCAACCATCAAATCTACACTAGGGAGGGGGTTCAATGAACAATGAGCTCACATCATGATGTGACAACTAGACTCTTCACTAGTGGTATACTCACTAGATGCATCAAAACCACCAACTAGTGTTGAGTCATCACAAGACAAGTAGCTAGTAGGTTCATGAAAAGGTGAAGCAACACTTACATTTGTAGTACTTCCTTGGTCACTCACAAGGCTTGAAGTGTCATATGCAACTTCCCCTTCATGAAGCTCACATTGAGGCTCCAATTGCTTGTCTTCAAATGTACCTACACAAGAACTTTCACAAGAAAAGGTAGAAGATAAAGAAGGGTTAGAATAACGGGTGCTCTCACTCTCAATTTTTCCTTCCTCACCTCTCATCTCTCTCAATTTTACCTCATGGTCAAGTGTAGTTTGTGGTGACAATCCCCTCACATCACTCCTCAAATCCTCTCCTTTTTCCTCTCTTGGATTGTCACCGGTCACTCCCTCACTTCTCTCTATCTTTTCTCTCTCATTTGAAGTGGAGTGACTCTCATTTTCATCATGCATTGGCAAAACAATGAGATTGTTTGCCTCGGGTTCAAGTTCCATGGGTGACTTTGCTTTAGCCACTTCTCTCAACTCCCTCATATGCTTGTAGTCTTCCCTTACTTGCCTTGGCGTCAAAGGTCTAAGCACATACTTCTTCCTATCTTGCTTGACTGTATAAGAATTGGTCCGACCATCATGCACTACACACCTATCATGTTGCCATGGTCTCCCAAACAAAAAATGGCATGCTTGCATCGGGACCACATCAAACATGATCTTATCCTTATAGCTCCCCATACTAAATTCAATCAGCGCTTGTTTCACCACCCTTAGTTCACCACACTCGCTAAGCCATTGTAAACGATACAGCTTTGGATGCTTTAGAGTGGGTAAATTCAATTGGGAAATCAAGGTTTGGCTCACTATGTTGGTACAACTCCCCGAATCAACAACCATTGAACATACTTGGCCCATTACTCGGCACCTAGCATGAAAGAGGTTTTCCCTTTGATCATTTTCCACCTCCTCTTCCATAAAAATGGTACTCAAGCTTCTCCTCACAACTAGGGAAACATGAGGTTCTTCCTTCTCTACTATATCCTCCTCCACATCATCCGTAGATAGGACATTTCGAATGGGTTTTGGATGTGGGGTAGTTCTTTGGGGATTGCCCAAAGGGTGGGGATTGCCCACTTGTTGGGGATTGCCCAACACTTGCTCATTTTCTTCACGGTCCTCCTTTACCCGTTGTTGACTAAGCACTTCAACAACTTGTTCCGGGGTAAAGGTTGATCCACTCGTGCCTCCTCCGGCCTCGACTTGGACACTAGGGGTCCCCTTCTCAACTTTGGCCTTTGAGGCCCTTCTTTCAAGAGTTTCAATCCTTATGCTCATACTAACCAATTTTGCCAAGATAGTAGCCAAGGTACTCTCCACAAACTCATCACCCTTGTTGGCCATAGTACCTACAAAAAGCAACAAACGTTAGTAAAACACCTCACCCACTCCCTCACAAATGTTTCACTCGGCTCACTCGTGTTTAGTGGGGGGGGGGGGATGGATATTTCACACAAGTTTGAGTCTAAAAGCTTCAAGTAGTTGATCAACGAACCACGTCTCAATCACTCAACTTATCAAGTCCAATGCGCTCCGGGGTGAGTGGAGTTAATGGGACTCGATTGGAATGATAAGCACTTTAAGTGAGGACTTGAATCAAAAGATACTACGGATCTTCTTTGAATTCTAGTCTCCTTTCTAAGGCACGATGATCCTAATAGCTCAAAGTAATTAGCACTAATCGAGTAGGATTATACTCTAATAGCACTAATTGGAAGCAATGCAAACAACGAAACAAGAAATCCTAGAAGTTTCTACCCAATTCCCAACCTTCAGGAAGTAGGCGCTCCGCCTCAGGATAGTAGGCGGCCGCCCTGGGCAAACCTACAGGGGGAGACGCTCCGCCTCTTTGGGGGAGGTGCTCCACCTCAGGAAATCCAGAGAGCTCACAGAGCTGAGGCGCTCCGCCTCTAAATTGAGGCGCTCCGCCTCTAAATTGAGGCGCTCCGCCTCCTGCAACCTTCAGCACAATTCAACAATGGGTTTTTCAACTTTAACACCCAAAAATCCAACAAATCACACGTTGTTTTAGCAATCCGAAGGTACCCAAATGATGTTTCAATCACAAAGATCAAACCCCAACAACTTTTATCAAACCCCAATCAATATCAAACAATCCACCATGTTCATCCTCTTCAAAGACTAGGGTTTATCAAAAGGGTTTTAACAAGGATTGTGATTCATCAAAGTTGGTGTTATATATGTTCAAATCCCACAAAATTGGTACCGATTCGTTTGTTTTTCAATGAAGATCAATCCCCAATATCAAGTTTCCACTAAAACATCAATCCAACCCAAGAATCAAGCCAAAATCATCAAGAACAAGTTCATCAAGGGTTTAAGGAAAATTTGGGGTTTCAATTTTTCAAACTTCACCAATCCAAGTAATTTTGGTACCCAATCAACGGGAATTCAATCACGATCAAGAATCTATAACACCTATATCATAAATCATCCAAACCAACAAGTTACACCAAATTTTTGGATTTTTCAATTTTTCAATTTTTTTGTGTTTTTCTACTTTCTAATAACAAGAACAAGAAACTAAAGATAGAATCAACCTAAGGCACGAAGAATCAAGGGTCGGGGGTTTGTAGAAACAAAACCCGAGCCTTGCTCTGATACCAAGATGATAAGAATCAAAACCAAGGAGGACCTAAACTATGCAACTACCCTCGAGCCGCACCTGGGACTCGCAAATAGAATGATCGGGGGTGGTTTGGGGTTCAACTAGAATCCACTAGTAAACTCAAACCGTCTCAAAGGGTTTTCATTCAAAGAGAATCCACTCTTGAACATTGTTCATTCAATCATTCATCATCAAAGCTAACTTAGGAATAATGCTAAGCTATGGAGTATTTATAGGCCTTTCCTAGACATCAATGAAAAGCCTAAAGTGCCCTTAAATAAGTTCTAAAGTCATAAGCCACGTAGGGGCATAATAGGAATTACATAGCAACTTAAAGTCAAATCCCGTCAAACTTGAACAGGTGGAGGCGCCCGCCTCCATGCCTTAGGCGGTCCGCCTCAGCTCCCCTAGGTGCTCCGCCTCCTTGGTCCGCCTCCTAGAATCCAGAGAGCAGGCAATCCTTAGGCGGTCCGCCTCAATCCGTAGGCGGTCCGCCTCTTCCTGAAGCTTCTTGAAACACTTCGAATTGTGTCTCGGATGCTCTTCTTTCCATGGCGTCCCAATGCATAACCTTGAAGTGCTCTTCCTTGGCCTTGGATGGTGCTTTTGGATGGTTGCTCGGATTGGGTCTTATCAGGTAGTAGGCGAAAACAAGATACCAAATGTAAACAATACATTCTTAAACTTGGACAGATACGTTTCCTAATTGGTTAGGCAAGAAAACTAGGCAAAGAATAATAATGGAAATTGGTCCAAACCCCATTGAAAGAGAGGCTAAACAGAATGATGCATGCAGTATTGTTATACTAAATGTAAACCAAATCGCTAAATCTAAAGAGTTCTAAGGCGAAGAAATAAATAACACGATTAGGCAATCTTCAGGGAGTTTAAAAGAATACCCAAATTTTCACATGAGACTCAATTAAGTTGGAAGACTTCGCCCGAGCAAAGTGCTTGCGCGTTTATATCCGACTGAGTTTTCAATCGTTGAACGAGTGACTTTCATCTAAAATAAAGTGTTGGAAAAAAAATTACTGTCCAAAGTTTACATGAAACTCACATATATTAGAAGATTCGAACGGGTAATGATCCGCGGTTAATCTCTGGTAGAGTTTTCATCAATGAACGAGCGACTTCAAATTAAATTAATGCACAAAAAAATAAAAATGGCAAATACAAACAAACAAATTTCAAAAGAGTCTAAATGCGTCAATAAGGCAGTTGTGCTTGGCATAGAACTCGAGGGTGCCTAACACCTTCCCGAGAGTCAACCGAGATCCTTACCCGGAACTCTAACGCAGACCACTGAACGAGTCATACGTGTTCTAAGGTACCTTTTTGGTGACATGGCACACCTTTGAACTATGTCAAGTGGCGACTCCGTAATCTCAATAATTTATGTACCTTTAAAACACCTAAGTCACAACCTTTATTTATTTATTTTTAGTAAATTTTAAGGCGTGACAGCTTGGCGACTCTGAACCCTCAACCCTCAACCCGAACTTGATGATGACTTCCACAACCCTTAATAAACTTCTGCCCCAGTTTAGCATAAAATGGGGATCTTAATTTCTTTTGACATTGGCCGCAAACTTGGAGGCAAGTTTTCCGTCAATATGACAGGGAAAAAATAAGCTTTTCCCTGTGATGACCGCACCCGAATGGTTGCCTACGTATCCTTTTGAGAGGAATCAGGTCAGACGTAGCTCTACCACTGAGGTAGATTTTTGTTGTTTCTTTTTCAATTTTTTTTTTCTTTCTTTTTTTCATTTTTTCCAATTTCAATCACATTGATTCCAAAGGAGGGTAGCCAAAGAAAAATACGCAAGGCTCAAAGGGCTAGAAAATTGGTATAGTGTTTGGGTAGCAGAAATGAAAGTCGTTCGTCATCCCGACCCGAGAATGCCTCGCACAAATAATAATTCAATGAATTGACCTGGATTGATCCACACGTGTCTTCGACTTCTGCTTTAACGATGGTTTTCAAAACTGGTATTTCAAATTCGGTCGAAGCGACCGTGCACGATTTTGTACTTTTCACCGATCTCCCTTATCGGATGACTACTGATTAATTCCCAACTTATTTCGCTCCTTCTTTTATCCCTCTTTACTACTCAAATAGCTCACAATGCCAGAGCGCATGTTTAGATCAAGATGTAAATTCCGCACGCATGTCATGTTATTAAGGTCGAAAAAACATAAAACAGAAAACTAAGGAGGTAAGAACAGGAACCATAAAAGACCGAATATTAGGACGAGGTGGATCTCTCTTTCATTGAATTGAAGATATAAGGGTTTTAACAAACAAAACAAGCTAAATAATGCACTTAGATTACCACCCTTAAATAACCAAGTACAAAAAAAGATTAACAAAACATGCTACAACATTTCACAGTCACTCAATTGCAAGCCAGGGCTAGTTTTCCTGTGTTATGCATTGTTGAGCCCTTCACCAAAGATGTACCATACTGATACGGAAAGAAATTCCCCAAATCTGGCAACATCTTCCGCTTTTTCTCATTTCCTCCAATTCCCATCGGGGTAGACTTCACTTTTTGGGAACCAATGAATGACCGAGCAATATGAGGAATTGTCTTCTGGAGGGACGAGTTCATCTTCTCCATTTCTTTAACCCTTACTCCATCTGTTACCCTTGGCACAATTTTAGGAACACAATTCATTGTCACAAGCATTTTGTTGGCCCCAACTAACACATTATCCACAAATACTATCGGCATTACAGATTCAACTTTCAAATCTCCTACACCCACTATACCCACCATATACACATCATCACAAACAGGCAATGAGTTCTTATTTATACCTGGTGCATCTGAGCCCTCAACTTGAATCTGACCATTATCAATCAAAGCTTGGATATCTTCCTTGAGAAAATGGCAATCCTCAGTGTCATGCCCCGGTGCACCTGAATGGTAAGCACATTGATGAGAGTCGTCAACCCTATCCCTAGAATGCATTCCTCCATTGATCAGTTTCAGTATGTCCAAAGCTTGCAACTTCTGAAAAATTTCTGCATAAGATTCTCCAATTGGTGTGAACTCATTCTTTGTCGCCTGATGCACCTTTTTATACTCAACTTTTGGGCGAAAACTTGGAAGACCTCTTGGTCGGTGGGGAAGGTTCGGTGGAGGCTGGAATTGGTTATGTGGAGCTTGGTGAATGGGATATATAGGATGTAGGGCTGGAGCGCGCCATTGCGGATAAGACAATATTGGAGAATATGGCTGCACTGCATGGACTGAGTATTGGGGTGGAGGGATGGAATACTGCGGATTTTGTGGGGTGTAGTAGTGTTGTGGAGGGTATATTTGTGGAGCTTGGTATGAGTGGGTTTGATTGTATCTTTTCTCGCTCCACTTTTGTGAACCCGAATCCACCATGGCTATATCATCTTGATTCTTCTTCCTCAAGGCTCCTGACTGGGCTCGCAAAGTTCTTTGGCTGACAATCTTGCCTGCCTTGATTCCTCTCTCAATCATCTCCCCAATTCTCACTGCTTCACTAAACTATTTCCCTATGGCGGAGGCCATTGCTTGGTAGTAGGTCTCATCAAGCACCTCAATGAACTCTTCGACCATTTCATCATCGGGTATCAAAGGGCTCACATGTTCTGCCTGCTCGCGCCATCTATAGGCATACTCCCTGAAACTTTCACTTAGTTTCTTTGTAATCGTCTTCAAGGAAGCACGATCAGGAGCAACCTCCATTTTGTAACCATAATGGTTTAGGAAAGCGCTGGCCATGTCATCAAAGGTGACCCACTTCGAAACATCTTGTTGTACAAATCATTCTGTTGCTGGTCCTCCCAAACTGTCAGCAAAGTATGCCATCAACAATTCATCCTTCTCAATGCCCCTCATTTTGTTAAGGTAGATCTTCATGTGGATCCTTGGATCACTTTGTCCAATGTACATATCAAATCTGGGAACAACAAAACCTTCGAGCAATGGCACATGAGGGAACAAACACAGGTCTTTGTATGAAATATTGGTTTTACCCCCTTGCCCTTGTATGCTCTTCACAGTTTGCTCCAAGCTTTTCAATTTCAGAGCAAAATCATTATCTTCTGTTTTCCCCAACCTATCGATATCAACATGTGATTCTGGGTGGTCTCCTTGATCATACGACTCGGTTTGGCAGAAGACATTACCCTGAGCTTGGTCAAATTGTTGATCATGGGCCCTTAACTGTGGGTCATTGTTCGATCTTTGCAAAGTGTGTCCTGCAGGAACGGTGAATGTTGCTGCAGAAACCTGGGGTTGGCCATGTTGTCCTTGCTGTGGGAATTGTCCCCTAGGTTGTATAGTAGAGGGTCCGGCTGCATTATCAGTTGCCAGATGTGGACCAAATCCCGGAGGATAGTGGGGGTCTCCTACTACTGTGGATTGCCCTTGCCCTGGTGGCTGGGTATTTGCCATGAAGCCAGCAGCACCTGGCGGAACAGGAGGTGCTTGAACTGCTTCCAAGTTTCGAACCAACTGCGTCATCATTTCTTTCATAGCTGCAAAGTCCTCGGCCATCTTGGCCTGTAGCTCAGCTAAGCGAACCAGCTCAATGTTCTCAGTTTCGTCAGCCATCGTTGTTGGAGTGTTTTCCTGAAGAGGAGCTTCAACCCCTTCTGGAAGAGGCAGTGGTCCCTTGATTCTGGTGGATTGGAATGTGGGGCTAGCTCGGCAGTTGCTCAAGCTATTAAACCAAACAGGTTAGCACAAAAGAAGCACAGATTGCAGCCTAAGGTTGTTATGCGTCATCCCGAAATAGTTAACGGCGTAAGCCGAGTGTACCGATCACATCCCCGAAAGATTGTTACGTGTCTTGAGCAAAATTAGAACAAAATTGGATGAATATTTTTTTCGACTCAACAAGCGTAACTTAGAAAAACGACACAAGACGGACTCAAAATAACATGCTTGATGTGATGCATGAGTCAAAATACATATACAAACTGACACGACATTGGGCGGGTACACCCGGACGGTGAAAATAATGGGACTCGACAGTTTAGTGGAGTCAGATTATTCCACGAGGATCGATACAAAATACAACTTAGCTAATTACAATTTATCGTCTGTACCCTGACTTGACCTTAAACAAAACAAAATAAAGCGGGGCCCTAAAACAACACATTTTTTTAATGAAAAATTAAGACTCAACCAGAGATTCGAAATGGAACTTAAGAACGGATTATGAAACAAACTATTTTTCTTATCCGAAAGGTGACTCAAAAATCAGACATTACGGCAATACAAAGACGGACACAATTTTTTTTTTTTTGAAACAAACTCTTTGATCTAATTCGAGAAAGAATCTTAGAGTATTTACAAAATCTGGCAATTAGGATGACACAACGACACAAAATATTACAAAAATTAGACGCAAAATTTGTTTCTAAAATTGGCCATTATGACGGCGTAAAACCCCGATAAATTACTTTTTAAAAAAAATATGGACTAGAGATGGACACAGATTCAAACATAAAAGGATCTCAAAATTTTTCCATTATAACAGCGCAAAACTATGACAAATTATTTTCTAATATCTGGGACCAAACCCGGACATAAGATGAAACTCAAAAATTCTTGAAAAAATTCGTCATTATAACGGCGTAAAATGACAACTAAACAAAAATATTTCGAGACACGGGACTAAACCCAATTTTTCTATCATTTTCGCTTTTTTTGTGTTTCAAAATTTGGCTCTCGCCCCTCGGTGATCGGTCAGCGTAACAACCCTTAGACTAGAACAAATGCAACACATTATGTGCTCAAGATGTGTCTTTTGGGGACGTGGGCCCCATTATGACACGAGGGAGTCAGCCTAGACAAGTGCGGTACCGGTGTACCGCACCTCACTAAGTCTAATGTGACATGCAAATAAACCGGCCTAGATAAAAGTACAGGTTCAACTCTAGGTGACTCAATGGGTTCATGTTCTATAGTTTTTGGAAATTTGGAAGTGCCTCGGGGGTACCGGTCGTCAACGTGTAACGGCCTAACCCAACGCACCTCCTCCTAAGAAAGGTTAACTTTTTGTGTCCTGAGACACGACAGAAATTCAAGACGCCGAACCGAAACTGGCGTGCATGTGTGCAGTGTTCTAGAAGACTCAGAGGTGTACGAGAGAAGAGAGTTGTGTATATACAATTCAAACATATCAAAGCAATAACATTCAACTAATCAAGGCAATATACAAACAAATATTCAAAAGTTGAAAAGCGGCAAATTTTAAAAGCCTGAGACTCTCAGTTTTCACTTTCCTCCCCAGTGGAGTCGCCAAACTGTCACGACCCTTTTTTAACTAAAAATGAAAATTAAAGTGTTTAAAAGGTTGTGACGGGTGTTAATAGGTACACGAATTATTAAGAGATTTTCGGAGTCGCCACTTGACAAGTTAAAGGTGTGCCAAGTCACCAAAGTGGTGTACCTAGAACACCTATGACTCGTAAATGGTCTGTGTCAGAGTTCCGAATAAGGATCTCGGTTGACTCTCGGGAAGGTGTTAGGCACCTTCGAGTCCTGTGCCGAGCAAAGTTATTTTATTGACGCATTTCAACTTTATGAATTTGTTTGTTATATTTTTTTTTTTTTTTGCCTTGATTTTGTTACGGTTCATTTTATTATTAATTTTTACCGTTTGACAATTGAAACTCCAATCGAATATAATCGCGCGAGAACTTCACTCGTTCGAAATCTTTCAACTTAAATCAATTAAATCGCGCAGGTACTTCACCCTTTCGAAATCTCTTGACTTAAATGAGTTTCAAGTGAACAAAATGAGTTATTTCATTTTAATTGAACTTGATCCGGCCTATTAGCTTGCCAACTTGTGGTCACTGTCATTCTTTATAAATTTCGAGTTTCAGTTTATTGAGCTAGTGACACGACCCGGAATCCGGTTAGGCCGTGCGGGCACCCGACATCCTCCCCTAGACCCGTCGGGCGAACCCTTACCAATTAAATCAGGAAAATAAATATAACAATTTATTAATAAGGACAAAACTTAAAATAAAAACACAGACATACTGATACCCCTAAGCTGTACAAAAGAAATTACAGCTGACTACCCAACATGCTAGGTTTAGGGCTATCCAGACCAGACATCTAAGAGTAAAAAAGAAGACAGATACCTCTTGAAGGGAGCAAAATGCAACTGAAATAATGAACAATAAACTGGTGGCCATCCGGAATAAATCTGGCTCACCCTGACAGCTGAAGTCGTCTTCGCTCCTGAACAACGCGGCAAACTCAATCCTGGAGCGAACCTGCCGAAACGAAATAGATAGACAAGAAACAAACAACAAACAAGGGTGAGTCAAAAGGACTCAATAAGTGGGGCAGACTAGCCACCTCAAAGAATAGGATAGCTAGCCAGGGAGAAGAAACAGATAAACCAAATTCCTTTTATTTAAATTATGAAAAGGCAGAGTCAATTAATAACTAGAAACACGTATGGAATCACAAACTCATTAAAACCAGGAACGTAAGATAGCCAGAACATATAGGTATCCCGAACATATCAACAATCAGAAATACTTCCTGTTGCGACGTGCAACCCGATCCATATATCCATCCTGTCGCGGCGTGCAACCCGATCCCCGCAACTCAGAATACAAGCCAGAAATATACAGGCAAACTGAAATATGTCCACCATATGGTATACATACTGCTTACACAAAACACATCATGATAGTCACACAATAGTCAGCACGCGATGCAATGAAATGGGATGAATGCAGTATGATGCAATGGTGTCACATGTGCCAGATAGATGGAGCGGAATCCTCCTGCTCCGAGGGCGGAATCCTCCTACCCTCAATATGATGCAATGGAGCGGAATCCTCCTGCTCCGAGGGCGGAATCCTCCTACCCTCAATATGATGCAATGGAGCGAAATCCTCCTGCTCCGAGGGCGGAATCCTCCTACCCTCAATATGATGCAATGGAGCGGAATCCTCCTGCTCCGAGGGCGGAATCCTCCTGCTCCGAGGGCGGAATCCTCCTACCCTCAATATGATGCAATGGAGCGGAATCCTCCTGCTCCGAGGGCGGAATCCTCCTACCCTCAATATGATGCAATGGAGCGGAATCCTCCTGCTCCGAGGGCGGAATCCTCCTACCCTCAATATGATGCAATTTGCATACAAATGCAACATGATGCAATAATAACCCATCACCAGCGCGGGAGTCTCATTGACAGCTGGAAAGAGTATACCAACTCACAGCCAAAGTACAACACTCAGATTCTCAATGCAATACCAATAACAGGACATAACATATAATATAAAATATAAGTTCAAAGCTAAGGCGTAATGAGTACGCCTATCGGCAGCTACACACGTAAGGAACACGTGGTAGAAAATCCACGAGGCCAGGTGCCTCCAAAGAAATGGATATAAACACTTACCTTTTCCAAAAGATGGCATTGCTAATCAACAACCGCTTTATCCTTTGGTTTCATTGCCAAACGATCCCACTCTATTCAATAAGCAGAAAAATATATCAAATTAGGCTAAAGGCTTCATCCCTCACATCGTAGGGCAATCCAGATAGGAAACTGATACCCTATTCGCATACGTAATACGCAGGCCAGGCCTATGTACAGGGTTTAGGATCACATAACCAAACCCTAAATAAATTACATTTATATGTTGCCCATAACTCACTGAGTACGAATATATAATCAATTTCATTATCGGGGTCCATTTGACCCTTTAAACTATTAATTGAACTTATTAAAACGATGTCTAATATTCCAACTTTTACCGTTAAAACATATTCAAACACACGTAATAAACTCAAATAATATATTAGGATTATTACCTGAATGTTCTGGGGTGAAAATACTATTTTTCTCCGGCCCCATTTCTCATTTTCTGGCATTTTTTCCTGCATATACTCTTTCTGTTTTCGGTTTCTGCTCTTGTTTCGTTCTCTGGAATTGTTACTCAAAAGCTAAGGATGTATCCTTAGCTTTAGCCGACATAAGTCATATCTTTCTTTTGTTTCTTTTGTCATTTTTCTTCTTTTTTTTTTTTTGTTTTCTTTTATTTTATTTTCTTTTCTTAACGAAAATTAAAACGGTGCCCTACGATATTCGCAATAATTCCAACTTTTGCATACAAGTTATACAAAATATATGTAACATACTCGCGAAGGCGGATCTCAAATTAGACTCCCGAAACTCAAAATGCGAATTTAAATGAAAAGAAGTCAAATTATTTAACTTTCGGCATTTTAGCGGAAACTAGCCGAACAACATCGAAATTCAATTTCGAAAGCTTACAAAAATCATAAATAATCATACGAACCTAACGGCGCTTTCGGATTTTGAATCGGAGCTCATTCGGCAAAACCGAGCTCGAAAATCTCCTTTTAATATTTATCGCCAATAAAAACTGAAACCTTCTTCCGATGCCTACCAAACGAGGTCTGATTTAGCTCAAATTTTACAGACAGGTTCTAATGGATATTACGAATATTTTAAAATTATCGGCACGCCAATCGGAGTCCTAACTTTCGAAACGACTGACCGAGGTCGTTTCATTCTCCTCCACTTAAACTCTCGTTCGTCCTCGAACGAGCCTAAGTCTATAGCAAGATTCACGCAGATAACAAGAGAACTTGCACGACCTTCATGAGCTACTCCACGGGCATTATTTCCTGATTACAGAATCAGAGTTATAACACACATATTGAACTCTTGGATAAAAACATAGCTGGATAATATCATAACGCCATTGCCCAGCTTATTCTGACTATACTGATCCTTCCTCGATCACGAGAAGAGAGTTCTACATTTTTAAAATAAAGATACACGAAACTTTGAATGGGTTAATAGGATTCAGCCGATAATTACCTCTTCGATATACCTTTCGATATAGAACAAGTCGATGGAACTAAGAATTAGCTTACGCTTCAGCAACGCCTTAGAGATTTAATATTATGATTCGGTATCAATTGGAGGAAGACTCCTCCACTTAAAGCATAAACTCATACAACTAATTTGAATAGAAATAGTCATCCTCGCACAACCTGCTGGATTAAAGAAGACTTAGCTAAAGGCTGAACATAGGCAGACCTAAACTACCAAACTACCCTTTCGAGTTGCCAAACAGCTGCAACTCTCAAGTTCACAACTCCATACCTTTGCCGTAAACACCACCGCCTGATGGATGGTACTTCTATATAAAAATTTCGGCAGAGTTTCCCCTGAAACTGGATTATCCGCAAAAACAGAACCAGCACTATACTATACATGGGAATGGATATCCGGATAAACTGATAACATAAACATGTTAAACGGATAACAAGATGAGACAACTGGACCAAAACAATAATATGCTTCCAAAACAATAATATGCTTACCCGGCCACAGTAACACGTACTCTGGCTCAACACAGGGAATGTCACAATAGGTTACTGATCGCCTAAGTTCACCAGTGTCGAAAGAAGAAGAGATGGCAATAAACTGAGGATAGAAATAATTAGATCTTTATGAAGCTCATCTTCTTATTTATTTGGCTACCAGAGCTAGACTACTAACGAGTCAGGCTAATCGAAGAATCGCAATTGAAGAAATAGACATTAAATGAGCTTTATGGAACAAAATGTATCAATTTAACCTTCTCATAAGAAGAAACTCCAACAATTTATCAGTAAACTCTTTTACAACTGAGAGAAGCTCATGGAATAACATGACTCTACTAGCATTTCGAACCAAGAGGAGACACGTAGATCGAGTATTACTTACTAACCACTTTACACTGGAAGAAACAATAACACTTTCTGATTGTGACGAATAAGAATCCCATCATCCTACCGACACTGAGTTCCAAAGAGAGGTAAACTGACTTGACATTATTATAGAATGAGGCATAACAAAATGCCAAGCAAACAATACCGATACTCACTCACAAATCTCTCACATTTACACCAGGAAAACTAGTAGGGTCTCACAAATGCCAGAAATAAATTATACTAGAAGCTCGCCCCTCTACCGCAGCCGATTCTTAATTAAGACAATATCCAAGGAAACCATCGAAACATGATAGGACACACCATTTCCAGATCGATCGGAAGAATCAAATCTTACTCACATATAAGGGAAGAAGAAGCACATGGGTCTACTACATCGGATGCCTCAGCATCCTGCCAGGCTGGCAGTTCATAAAACTGCCTCTGCGGCTGAACTAAGCCGCTACACTGATAATTACCTTCTGAAGAACTACTAGCACCACGCTCTCAACCGTTACTGGATGGTGGCATTTCTCTGGCTGATTAAGATCTAAATGAAATCCCCTGCGACTGTGCAGGTGCCTGATGACAAGAGAGAGGACGACTACCTACTTGCCGGAGTAAGGAAGAACTCCACCAAAGATGACAGGCTCGCGACAATGATAATACCTTTTCAGTGAAAATTGAAGCTGGACATATTGTTGAAAGCTACAAAGAGAAAGCTGAGTCTAATCTTGATGAACTACCCGCGCACTCTAAGAATCACGTGACACAAGCTGATATAACCTGGAAGGCGACCTCCTAAAATAATCAAAACTCTTACCTCCAAATAAGGTACCATGGTGCCCACCAGGGCCGCGGGATCTCTTGCTCCCCCGCTCTAACTCTTCCCCCTCTAACTTATGGTATGCCTAATACCTTTGAGCAATATCAACAACGACATCAAATGAAGTCCCAACCTCAATTTTTTTCGAGCCATCTGGGATCTCAAGGAAGGAGAAAGATCACAAGTAAATCTTTGAACATTCTCGAAAGGTTCATGGACTAGTTCTAATGCATATTCAGCCATTCTATAGAATTCATACTCATATTCTGGAACACCAATAGGATAACCGACAGGCTACCCTATCCAACCCACTCAAACTGGAAACACTTTTCATCTCGCTCGCTACTCGAAAAGTACTTTTCCACGACCTAGAAGAAAAATCGAACCAAGTTAGCTAATAAGAGAGCGGTCCATCAATTCAACGCTGGACCCATGAAACTAGAGAGCAGAATAATCAACACCATACCGCTCGATATAATCAAAAGCCTGAAGGATACGCTGACATCATTTTATTTTAAAAAAAAAATCACGAGGTTTATCTGATGCATTGCTTAAGAATATCGGAAGGTTCATCCGCGTAAAATAATGCAACCTCTTCGGACACTCGGACCGAACTGATACCTCGGCAGGCTAACCAGCCAGAACAATTAGAGGTACAACACATACTACCTCCGGAATATAATTTATTGCAGCAATATTAAGAACCAGAAAAGGAGCTCCCTGAGATCGAACGTCTGTACATGCGGCAACCTGATAGGCTGCCCAGCGAATAATAGGTTCTTACGATATCTGCGTCGCTAAGATTCTCGTAAAGCATCGTAGAGAGCCAAGGGAACCACAAGGCCCTACTCCCTTGCCCATCACGAGCTCGTACAGCTGGGACCTCCGTAATTAGATCGTCAGCATGATCAAAAACTCTTGGGGCTTCATTAGTACTAACCCCAGGCCAGACTGCTTCGTCTTGAACTCATACCGTTTGCTGATTTGTCGCACGAGGATGCACAATTACCACGAAGGAATTAACGAAAATACTTTTGAGTCCTAGACCGACGCACGATCAGAAATGAAGGAAGTGAAACTTCCTAAATGCCATCATAGCCCCTCGTAGATAAGTACGGACGTCTACGTACCCATCAGCGAGACTCTACTAGACACTGTCTTAGTCTGGATAGACTCTAAACCGGGCTCTGATACCAACTGACACGACCCGGAATCCGGTTAGGCCGTGCGGGCACCCGACATCCTCCCCTAGACCCGTCGGGCGAACCCTTACCAATTAAATCAGGAAAATAAATATAACAATTTATTAATAAGGACAAAACTTAAAATAAAAACACAGACATACTGATACCCCTAAGCTGTACAAAAGAAATTACAGCTTACTACCCAACATGCTAGGTTTAGGGCTATCCAGACCAGACATCTAAGAGTACAAAAGAAGACAGATACCTCTTGAAGGGAGCAAAATGCAACTGAAATAATGAACAATAAACTGGTGGCCATCCGGAATAAATCTGGCTCACCCTGACAGCTGAAGTCGTCTTCGCTCCTGAACAACGCGGCAAACTCAATCCTGGAGCGAACCTGCCGAAACGAAATAGATAGACAAGAAACAAACAACAAACAAGGGTGAGTCAAAAGGACTCAATAAGTGGGGCAGACTAGCCACCTCAAAGAATAGGATAGCTAGCCAGGGAGAAGAAACAGATAAACCAAATTCCTTTTATTTAAATTATGAAAAGGCAGAGTCAATTAATAACTAGAAACACGTATGGAATCACAAACTCATTAAAACCAGGAACGTAAGATAGCCAGAACATATAGGTATCCCGAACATATCAACAATCAGAAATACTTCCTGTTGCGACGTGCAACCCGATCCATATATCCATCCTGTCGCGGCGTGCAACCCGATCCCCGCAACTCAGAATACAAGCCAGAAATATACAGGCAAACTGAAATATGTCCACCATATGGTATACATACTGCTTACACAAAACACATCATGATAGTCACACAATAGTCAGCACGCGATGCAATGAAATGGGATGAATGCAGTATGATGCAATGGTGTCACATGTGCCAGATAGATGGAGCGGAATCCTCCTGCTCCGAGGGCGGAATCCTCCTACCCTCAATATGATGCAATGGAGCGGAATCCTCCTGCTCCGAGGGCGGAATCCTCCTACCCTCAATATGATGCAATGGAGCGGAATCCTCCTGCTCCGAGGGCGGAATCCTCCTACCCTCAATATGATGCAATGGAGCGGAATCCTCCTGCTCCGAGGGCGGAATCCTCCTACCCTCAATATGATGCAATGGAGCGGAATCCTCCTGCTCCGAGGGCGGAATCCTCCTACCCTCAATATGATGCAATGGAGCGGAATCCTCCTGCTCCGAGGGCGGAATCCTCCTACCCTCAATATGATGCAATGGAGCGGAATCCTCCTGCTCCGAGGGCGGAATCCTCCTACCCTCAATATGATGCAATTTGCATACAAATGCAACATGATGCAATAATAACCCATCACCAGCGCGGGAGTCTCATTGACAGCTGGAAAGTGTATACCAACTCACAGCCAAAGTACAACACTCAGATTCTCAATGCAATACCAATAACAGGACATAACATATAATATAAAATATAAGTTCAAAGCTAAGGCGTAATGAGTACGCCTATCGGCAGCTACACACGTAAGGAACACGTGGTAGAAAATCCACGAGGCCAGGTGCCTCCAAAGAAATGGATATAAACACTTACCTTTTCCAAAAGATGGCATTGCTAATCAACAACCGCTTTATCCTTTGGTTTCATTGCCAAACGATCCCACTCTATTCAATAAGCAGAAAAATATATCAAATTAGGCTAAAGGCTTCATCCCTCACATCGTAGGGCAATCCAGGTAGGAACCTGATACCCTATTCGCATACGTAATACGCAGGCCAGGCCTATGTACAGGGTTTAGGGTCACATAACCAAACCCTAAATAAATTACATTTATATGTTGCCCATAACTCACTGAGTACGAATATATAATCAATTTCATTATCGGGGTCCATTTGACCCTTTAAACTATTAATTGAACTTATTAAAACGATGTCTAATATTCCAACTTTTACCGTTAAAACATATTCAAACACACGTAATAAACTCAAATAATATATTAGGATTATTACCTGAATGTTCTGGGGTGAAAATACTATTTTTCTCCGGCCCCATTTCTCATTTTCTGGCATTTTTTCCTGCATATACTCTTTCTGTTTTCGGTTTCTGCTCTTGTTTCGTTCTCTGGAATTTTTACTCAAAAGCTAAGGATGTATCCTTAGCTTTAGCCGACATAAGTCATATCTTTCTTTTGTTTCTTTTGTCATTTTTCTTCTTTTTTTTTTTTGTTTTCTTTTATTTTATTTTCTTTTCTTAACGAAAATTAAAACAGTGCCCTACGATATTCGCAATAATTCCAACTTTTGCATACAAGTTATACAAAATATATGTAACATACTCGCGAAGGCGGATCTCAAATTAGACTCCCGAAACTCAAAATGCGAATTTAAATGAAAAGAAGTCAAATTATTTAACTTTCGGCATTTTAGCGGAAACTAGCCGAACAACATCGAAATTCAATTTCGAAAGCTTACAAAAATCATAAATAATCATACGAACCTAACGGCGCTTTCGGATTTTGAATCGGAGCTCATTCGGCAAAACCGAGCTCGAAAATCTCCTTTTAATATTTATCGCCAATAAAAACTGAAACCTTCTTCCGATGCCTACCAAACGAGGTCTGATTTAGCTCAAATTTTACAGACAGGTTCTAATGGATATTACGAATATTTTAAAATTATCGGCACGCCAATCGGAGTCCTAACTTCCGAAACGACTGACCGAGGTCGTTTCAGCTAGATAACCATTTCACCAAATTTCCAATTCACCAGCTCACTTCGACGTCAAAGTTTGACACAAATTGATAAACGTTATGGCATAAAAGAGTTTACTTCTATCTACTGCTCAATTTTGGAATATTTCAACAATTTGCATTTTGTATCCTATTTCGCCTAGCTATTTCAATCTTTATCCAATGTTGGACATTATTTTGCAGATCTGTGACTTCAACAAACTAAATGAAAACTTCTAAGCCCGCTGGACAATACTCATTCACGTGTTTTCGTTTATTTTTTAAGATCTAAATTAAAGATCTATATTTAAAGATCCTAGATTCGCTTATATGACTTGCATATTTTATTACTTAAAACAAAATGGTCAAAGTGATTTTCAGCAATCCAAAAAGATAGACTTGGCCAAATCCCAACATCACATTTCAAAGTGTTATTTTTTGGTTTTTCATCCCACAGTAGATATACATATACACTTAAACAAACATGCTGAACATATGAAACAAGAAGAAGAAATAATCATTCTTTGGGCCTGATCCAAACCATTTGATGCAATATAAAATGGCCTAAACGACAACCATCAAAAGCCAAGCTCGAGAGCACAAGAGATACGAGTCAAGGCCTCCGGAACGTCTTGAAAGATCTTGCATTGGAGCGCCGAGGACGGAGGAAACAGGGCAGGAAAACAGGCAGCCCAAAACAGGGCAAAAGAGGGGAGCACACTGGGAGCTCACTGCCTAACGACGAACATTTGTTCTTCGCGATCGCGACCCTACCTGCGCGATCGCGATGAGTTCCTGAATACCCTGCGGGATAGCGCCCAACTGAGCGCGAAGGCGAAGGCGAGGATACTGAAGATCAAGAGGATGATGCAGACCTGTGCGATCGCGAGCCCTTGGCGCGATCGCAACGCCTTGAGTTGATGCCTGCGCGATCGCGAGCCCTCTTGGCGCGACCGCGATGAAGAGGAGCTGAGCAGCGAGCCAGAAACAGCTGCAAGGGCAATTTTGTCCATTTATCTTTGTAAATGTATAAATAGCACATTAGCACTTCATTTTATTAGTTTTAGCTTGAATTGAATAGAGAGAAGAGAGAATTAGATAAGGCCGAGCCTTTCTAGTCCGAAGCCCGAGGCTTCATGTATCTCGTTAACTTGGAACCTATGGCGATCGACACCTAGTTAGATTCCATTGTAAGGTTCGAGTTTTACTTTCTCCCTTTGGATGATTAATTCATGTCTTGAATTTATTCATTCTTTCTTTCTTCTCGTTTCTTGACTCCCCAATCCTTGTTTCCCCGATATCATTGATATCATCTATCTTGTATTTTTATCGCTTCCGCATTGTTTGTATCGTGTTTAGCTTCCGCGTATTTTCCATTGCATCAGTTGGTATCAGAGCAAGGCTCGGGTTATGTTCTTACAAACCCCCGTTCCTTGTTCCATATGTTAGTATTGTTGTTGTGTTGTTCTTGTTGTTCTTGAAAGAGAAGAAAACACAAAAATAGAAAAACTAGAAAAGTTGAAAAAAAATTGGTTGATTGGGTTGGATACGAATCCCCGGGTGTTAAAAAGTATCGGGGTTTGTTCCTTATTGTATTCCCATCGTTTTGATACCCATATCTCGTGTTTTGGTGTTACGATTCAAAAAATTTTGAAAATCAAAATCCAAAAGTTTGAAAATTCTTGAAAACGCTTCAATCTTGAATTGAAGCTTGTTGTTGTTGTTTGGGGTTGAAAAACTATTGGGGATTGATGATATTAGTTGTATACACCTTTGGGTATCGTTGGTTTTGTGTATCGGGTTGAAATCGAGCCAAAAATTTTGCCAAAATCGCCAAAAATCCCGTTTTTGAGCTGCTATGAAAGTTGCTGAAATTAACCCTTCGCGATCGCGAAGAGCAATTCGCCGATAGCGAAGAGCAAAATTATTTTTGAAAATTTAACCCTTCGCGATCTCGCGTGTCTGGTCGCGATAGCGAAGAACAAAAAAAATTCCAGAATTCCAGTTTTGGGACAGAACGTTCGCAACGGCTTCCGAACAGTTTCCAAACATCATGACTCCAACTGGTTCATTAAATATGATGAGTTTCTAGATCACAAACGAAATTTCATGCGATTCCGAATCCGTTCGATACCAATTCGAGTCAAATCTTTTGTGTCCCGTTTTCGTCCATACCTCTTGGTTAGTGTTTTGAAGGTAATTGGCCTACTTGAAAGGCACTAATCCTTTAGCGTATTAGGTAATCGTGCGTAGAGGAGATTAGAATTCAAAGAAGAGTCGTAGAACTCCTTTGGCCTCAAGTGCGCACTTTAAATAGCCGTCCGTACATCGAGTCTCATTAATTCCATTCCGAACTTTAACTTGGACATGCTAGTTTTGATTACCTTGGTTCCCAAGTTGATAAGGCCTCGCTCTTGAGTGTACATATATTGAGTGATACACGTGAGGGAGTGACTTTTGGGAGGTTTTGTTCTTTGGTGTTGCAATAATGTCGGATGTTGATTGTGGGGATTATGGCTCATGTGGCGATGATGTGAGTTGCTATGACTCGTATGGTGACGATGGAGACTATGGTTCCTATGAGGGTGATGATGGCCATTACTATGATGATGGAAACCATGGCTCCTATGTTGATGAAGCGGTTCACTATGATGGTCGTGAGATTGATGAAGACTATGAGGCTTGTGATGAAGATTGTGATGATTCCTATGCTTCTAGTCAAGAAATCGAAGATGGTGACGCTTCAAGGTACATTGATCCTACTTACTCTACTTGTGATGAAATTGAGCGTGATAGTGACATAGATAGAGTTGATGATGATGTTGAGTATATGAATTGTTCTTATGCATCTTCTCTTGGTGTTGCTAATGGAGTACAAGGGAGTAGTGGAGGACCTTCCATTAGTATGGGAGGTGGTGGTGGTTGTTCCGTGGGAAGGAAGAAGCTTGCACCTTCTAGGTATGCTAAGCGGCCTAATGCTTCTAATTCCCATGTGGAGGGTGGTATGATAGATGGTGTTGCTTTTGCTACAAATGGGTTATGTGCCGTGAGGGGCGTGGATGGTTGTAGTAGGAGTAGTACTATGGGCTATGGATCCAAGGCGAGAGGCACTTATAAATTCTATGGCGAGGTTCCTTCCTTGACTTCCAACAACATTGCTAATGTTGGGAGAGTGACGGGAAGTGGAGATTGTTCTAGTGGTGTTGCCACTAGTGGAGGAATAAGGAAGACCCAAGTTGTCTGAGTTGACACTTGTGGGCATTCAAGATCTCACTTGGATGCCAATCTACAAAACTTCGGTAGATGTAGGTTCGTTGTTGGGGTAGATGGTATTGGAGGATACTTGCTCAAGATTGGTGATACCGATGCCAATTGTATTAGCACCTCTTTGGTTGATAGGCTTAGGATACCATGCCATAAGCTAGAGCATCCTTATGAGTACGAGGGAGTGTGGGTTTCTAAGGAGGCTCGGGTACTCATAACTCATGGGAGTTATAGATGCTATGTGTGGTGCGATGTGTATCGCATGCGTCATGTTGATGTGTGCATGGGTGAGCCGTGGTTGGAGGGGAAGAGGGTGCAATATAGTGTGGTGAAGGGTGCGTATCTTGTGGGCGTAGGGCAAAGAGTCTATGACTTTGTGCCTTACAGGGTGAAGAGCCGAGTGCCTACTAGTGCCCCCCCTTCTTTGGCTAAGCAAAGGAGCGAGAGTCGAGAACTTCATTCCATGAACAACAATGTGCAAACAAGAAGTCCTACAAACACAAGCAATGGTGGGACTAGTTCTACAAAAGAGTTGGCAAATGTCAACAAGGTGAGCCCGAAGCCACTTCCAAAGCCGAGTGGTTCACCAACAAAGAAAAAAGAGGCATCAAGTGATGAGTCTCCTAGTCCTAGATTCCGGGTTGATGTAAAAAGTCCACCTACTCCGGCTATGGGTATTCTTGGGCCTCGTCCCAATTCACCCGAATTTGAGAGACAAAAGATAGAGAGGAGTAAGGGAGCGACAGGTGACAACTCTCGAGTGGAAAAAGGAGAGGTTGTGTTGAGTGATGTGAGTAGGTTGTCACCACCCGAATCTACACCCGACCTTGGAAAAAAATGAGGGAAAAGAAAGAGGGAAAAAGAAAAATTGAGAGTGAGGGCACCCCTTATTCTAACCTTAACCCTTTATCTTTTTCTTCTATGTGTTTGAATTCTTGTGTAGGACTTCTTGGAGGCAAACCAATGGAGCCTAAACCATGTTCCGAGATGGAAAGACAAGGTGAAGGAGAGGCCGAAGGTGAGCTACAAGGTGGAGACATTCATGACACCTCAAAGGTATATGTTAGTTCTTCCTCCCTTGAGCATGCTACTTCCTTGTCTTGTGATCTTGATTGTGAAAACTCTATGCTAGTTGATGATTTGCATGAGTATAATGTGTTTGCAACTACTGTAGAGCCTTTGGGTCAACTTGTGTGTGAAAATGAACCGCTAGTTGAGAGGATTGAAAAGCCACATCATGTTGTGAGCTCGGTTTTCATTGAACCTCTCTTTGGTGAAAATATTGAAGTTGACCTTGCTTGCGAACCTTGTTATGACACCCCACCCATGTTTGATAAAGGAGAAGATGAATTGCATGATTATCCTATTCTTCCCTTTGATTGCTTATTTGCTAATGGTGGTATCTTGTGTCGTAGTGAGGAAGGTTGTAACCTTGAGGAGTCTCTTCAGAATGAGATAGATCGACTTGTGTTCGATGACTCCTCAAGTGTAGATGTTGTTGCCTCTAGTTTGAGAACTTCACCTTTGCTTGCTAATGAACTCGAGAAGTGTGCCTATACTAATCCTTTGTATGAGGGCAACTTCAATGAAAATGGTTAATTGTATCAAGCTAGAGTAGAGTGTGAGTTTGAACCTCCATGGATTGGAATGCCCAACTCTATAGATAATCCATTGTTTGAGACCTCCCTTGGGAGCTTGTCCAGTGACGAGGGTTGTCTTGGAGGAATATTTGGAGGTGAGGAGGTACCTCTCGGTGTGTGTAAGAGTGCTTCTAAAAAGGGGAGTGGAGTATTTGATGTTAGTTGTCGCTTGAACTATCTACTTACTCCATTCCATATATTGAGCACACCTTGAGTGTTGCGCATGCCAAAGCCAATGCGTCACATTGTGATAAAATTGATTTGAATGCTTGGTGTGTTGATGGTAGGCTTAGGGGTCATAGGACATTTGATTGCTACATGTTGCATGACTTTGATCTCTTTGCTTGTTTTGAAAATGAGTGCTTGATCTTATCGAGCCAAGACCTTGTTGTCTCCTTTGGGGACATACGCTTTTTAATAGGTATTGATACTTGGCTCTATCACAAGAGTGTGTTTTCCACACCACTTGCACTTTTTCTTGATTAAGCTAACCTACTTGTGAAGTAGGAAGTTTTGGTTGTGCTTGTTTTGATTGTAGGTTTTGATGGTTCGATTTCGAGGACGAAATCCTTTCAAGAAGGGGATTCTGATGCAATATAAAATGGCCTAAACGACAACCATCAAAAGCCAAGCTCCAGAGCACAAGAGATACGGAGGAAACCGGGTAGGAAAACAGGCAGCCCAAAACAGGGCAAAACAGGGGAGCACACTGGGAGCTCACTACCTAACGAAGAACATCTGTTCTTTGCGATCGCGACCCTACCTGCACGATCGCGATGAGTTCCTGAATACCCTGTGGGATAGTGCCCAACTGAGTGCGAAGGTGAAGGCGAGGATGCTGAAGATCGAGAGGATGATGCAGACCTGCGCGATCGCGAGCCCTAGCGCGATCGCGATGCCTTGAGTTGATGCCTGCGCGATCGCGAGCCCTCTTGGCGCGATCGCGATGAAGAGGAGCTGAGCAGCGAGCCAGAAACAGCTGCAAGGGCAATTTTGTCCATTTATCTTTGTAAATGTATAAATAGCACATTAGCTCTTCATTTCATTAGTTTTAGCTTGAATTGAATAGAGAGAAGAGAGAATTAGATAAGGCCGAGCCTTTCTAGTCCGAAGCCCGAGGCTTCATGTATCTCGTTAACTTGGATCCTATGGCGATCGACACCTAGTTAGATTCCATTGTAAGGTTCGAGTTTCACTTTCTCCCTTTGGATGATTATTCATGTCTTGAATTTATTCATTCGTTCTTTCTTCTCGGTCCTTGACTCCCAATCCCTGTTTCCCCGATATCATTGATATTATCTATCTTGTGTTTTTATCGCATCCGCATTGTTTGTATCTTGTTTAGCTTCCGCGTATTTTCCATTGCATCACCATTTCATGCATAACTTATAGCCCAAAACATGGCCCGGAATTTACATGCTAGCAAAGTAGAGGTTTTATGAGAAAGAAAAATACCTAATGATGATATTCCCAATAGCTATTGAGTTAAACTCATTTACCAACAGCAGTGGTAACCAAACAGCCTTACCAACGAGCAACAACAGCAGCGACCCTCTTCATAACTCAAAAAAAGTTTCAAACTTTTAACCTTACTTTCTTAACTCTTCTCTCTATACTAGGACAACTATTTTCTAGCTCTCTCAGATCTAAAATTTTATTTTTCTAGAGTGAAAATGGAGAAGCATTTTTCAGATCTGAAGTTGTCTTAGAGGAGTCAAGTTTTTTCAGCTTTTTTTTGTATGTGTTCTGTGTGTCAGTCACAAGGGAGTAAAAGACTCCTTTTATAGCTGAAAAAGGAGTAGGGGACAGCTGGGGTAGTGTGTTACAAGAGCCCAGGCATTCAATGCCAATTACCCTTTCCATGCTAGGCCTTCACCAACCCAAAAGAGGGCTGAAGCCATTCCACTTTTGGCTTCCACTTTTGTCCCACTATTTGACCTCTTTTCCCTATCTTTTTACTTTTTTTCTTTCCACTTTTCCCTTTTAAATTTCAGATTTTGAATTTTATCAGATTAGCTTTAAACTTCTAACTAGACAACCCCAAAGCTTAAACTAACAATCTGCTAAACTACAACTATCAAAATCCTACACTAATCTAACAGATTCAAGCATCACATGCTGACATAGCCAAACCAATGATTTTTGCATTCCAGACTACACTTCCTCACAATGCGCTCCCAGCTTTCATACCTCAAACAACTAGTTTCGACAAACTCATACACTCGAACAAAACAATTAACAATGGACAAGAAATTTCACGCTTCAATATGATGACAATAAGAAAAAAATACTATTTCACAGCAGCTTGATATAGAGACCAAAACCAACTACAAATTTCAAATCAGTGTGTGCACTGGCCAAACTAGAAACAAACTTGGCGAGCTTAACACAAGGGAAATTCAATCTCTAAATGATGCAAGATTCATATTTGAACAAACTGAGCAGCCGTGAAATATTACATGGCGAGCATCATGAATTCAAAACAAAACAGGCACACACATAATTAATTACTATAATCATGATTTTACTAACTGGATATTCGAAACAATGACATTCTAAGCTCCTAAATACTAAACTAATTTGCATAACTGAAACACAAAGAGAATAGATATTCTTCTCTAACCGTTGAGTTAAATGCAATCAACAAATCCGGGCAGCAAATGCCAAAAGCTAGCACTGTCACCATTGCTTCACCGTGTCGACAGCACATCAACATGAACGCTGCTGTCTAGCTTCCTTGCAGCACCACCGTCTCACTGCCATCGCCTTACATAGTCGTTACCATGGAATCAACATCAACACTGCCCAAGCTTCCCATAGAATGCCCAAAATAGTCAACCCCAGATTAGCTTCACGCCATTATGAACTTCATCACACAGCCTCGCTTCAATGTCATTGCCTCGACACAAACCCCCTCCCATCGCTGCCTTTCAAAGAACAGCCATCATCGCTTCTTCAACCATAAACACGAGCCGACAGCTTCGCATGCAAACTGTCTCGCCACCCTCGAATCAGCCAATTACTTCAACAGTCATAACCTCGCTTCAGCTTCGCTATCCGAACAGCCACAACTTATAGTCAGCGTCATAGCCTTCTAAACCTTCAACCAACACCACTTGTATCACCACCGCTGCCTCCCCAATGTATCGCCTCGGATCAGCTCTAATACCCCCATCGACACCATAAAAAACTGCTTCACCATCATAGAGTCAACCACACACACAGAGTAGCTGAAACAAGTCATCGCCAACATCTAATCAACACACACATACTCCATCGTACAACCTCTAACTCCCATCGCAAAACGAACCAAATCACAGTCCCCAAAGAAAAAGGGAAACACGGGCAGAGAGTACGAGAAGGAGAATTGAGGGATTTTCGGGGAATTTACCTTGAGCAATGGGTAGAGGATAACGAGACAAGTCCGTAAATGTATAGTACAATCGGAAAAGTTGAGCCGCCACCGTCGGCATCACCAGCGGTGGAGGAATCCGATGAAAAGGGGAAATTTTGGCAACTTAGGTCTTTTGATTTTGGGGAAAAATGACAAAAATGGCAAAATTTATGTTTTAAACAAAAAGGTTGGGCCGGGTCATGGGTTGGCCTGATTTTAAATGGTCTAACTGGCCTTTTAAGTTTAAATCCAAACAAAAATCCAAATATAAACACATACACAATTATGTAAACAGGCTATTAGTTAAACTACGACACATAATTATAATTTAGCTACTGACACACAATTAAATAATTAATCACATTACAAATATATATTTTTGATAATTTTTTAGTATTTTTCTCCTAATTAAATGACTAAAATTAGCTATAATACGGATAAAAATTGAGGAAAATTAACACTACTATTTTGCGTATTTTGGTATTTTAGGTGCCAAAATTAGGTGATTACAGTTGGTTTCCCAATAAAATTACTCTTAGGAGTCAAATCTATGGTCCTCTATCTTTGAATGATTATGATCTGAAAGTTTCAGATATAACAAATGGACATGCATGGGACCTATCTACTCTCTCTTTTCATCTGCCTAATAATATTAAAGAGATATTTGATAATTTTAACCCCATCATGCATCCTACTGACATTGATTACCCTATATGGGCTCTTAACAACAATGGTCTGTTCGCTTTAAAATCAACCTATACACTAATAGATACTCATGCAGGTGAAAATCAAGACTTTATGTGGATATGGGAAATCGATACAATTACTAAAATTAGATACTTCTTATGGCAATGTCAGAAGAATAGGCTTCCCACAAGAAGCTACCTTCATAATATTGGTATTAATATTGATCCTATGTGTCCTATTTACAAAAATGTAGTTGAAACCTAATATCACATTTTTTTGAGATGCCCTATTGCCATGGATTTTTGGAGGGAAGGTTCTAAAGACATCCACGCCATAGATAATCAAGATAGGTTGTCAAAATTAAAATATTTAGCTAACACCCCTCATAATAAATTCTACTCTTAGATTGAACTTATGTCTTTTGCTCTATGGAACTTATGGTTAAATCGTAACCATAATAATGTTAACAACATGGACAATAGTCTATCCTTTAATCAAATTCATCATAAAACTCTAAAGTACAAAATATTTACTTCAAAGGAACCTAGGAAAACTATTTTCAGAAACATTAAAGTTTCTTGGTTCCCACCAAAACCCAATACTATCAAACTCAATGTAGATGGCGCTTACAAGCCACATGGAAACTCGGCTAGTATTGGAGGAGTGTTTAGAAACTTTAGTGGTGATTGGATATTAGGATTCCACAAGAAAGTTTTTGGGCAAAATCACACACACGTGAAACTTCTTAGCTTACAACAAGGTTTACTCTTGGCTCTACATCAAAACTTCATTCCTCTTGAGGTAGAAATAAATTCCACAGATGTCATTCATTTATTAGATAAACCTACTCCCACTTATGCACCTATTATTGAAATATGCAAGTCATTGATGTCCAAGCTAAAGATGCCAACAATCCGGCATAACTTCCGATAAGGCGACAAAGTAGCTCACCTTTTGGCACAAGGGGCTCCCTCACAGTCCAATCCAAATATTATCATCCACTATGCAGTGCCTCCTACCTTCATCTATCAAGCTTTAATGGAGGATAGGGCAGGCACAAGTTTTGCGATCGCAACTTCGGATAGTATTTGCAGTAGCTTATCATCTCTAGGCAATTTGAATGTACTTAATGCCATTCCTATATTTTTTATAAACTCTAATGCTCATGTGTTGGATCCTATGGGTATCCATATGAACATTTTGTGTAATCCATCTTAGTTATTATTATTAATATAATGTCGTGTTTTAACCAAAAAAAACAAAAGAGTCTTTGTCCATGTGTGTGCGCCTGTGCCGAAATTGAAAACACAATTTCATACTGTAAAAGGTAATCTTGGCTTCGTTATTAAGAAGATTGATGCAATCCAAATTGGACTTAGATCCCAACCATCAAGAGCCAAGCTAAGAGGATGTGAGGACGCAAGGGCGAGAGCTTCAGAAATGAGTCGAAGGCCGCAAGCCACGGTTGCTGTGAAGGAGGAGCGCTTCAGGGCCAAGGAGGAGCGCCCAAGGACACTCCAGAAAGGAGGCGGAGCGCCTCAAAACCAGGAGGAGCGCCTGGAACTCTTGACCAGTGAAGGCCCCAAGCGGAGCGCTTGACATTCTTGATCAGTGAAGGCCCCAGGCGGAGCGCCTCACAACCAGGCAGAGCGCCTGACCCCTGGACGAGATTTTTGTGCATTTCTTCCTATTTTGACCCTACGTGGTTTTTATTATTTTACCCAACTTATGGGGTTATTTTAGACATTAGTTAGAAAGAGGAAAGCCTATAAATACCTCCTTAGGTCATTTATTTCACTTACTCTACTTTGAATATGAAAACATGAAACTTGAAAGCTTGAGAGCTCTTCAATGAAGAAACCCTTTGGGGCTTGATTTCACTTGGTGAATCCAAATGAACATAGATCCTTTTTTTATCAAACTTGATTGCAAGAGCCGAGTGCCTCTTGAGATTATTTTGCTTAGCGTAGGTGTCTCTTGACTTTGCCAAAGGTGTATCGGGACTAGCTCCTTGGTGCTACTTGGGCTTTTGTTCGAGTTATGTCTCGTTCCTATCTCTTTTCTCCCTACTTTCTATCTCTTTGTATCATGTTTGCTTCCACATCTATCTTTTATTGCTTCTGCGTATTTTACATTGCATCAGTTGGTATCAGAGCATGGCTAGGTTTTGTTCTTACAAACCCTCGATCGTGCGAAGTATCTTTATTTTTTGTTGTTTTAGTGTTCTTGTTGTTCTTGGTAAAGAGAAAGAAGAAAAAAATGAAAAAGTTGAAAACTACAAAAAATTGCTAGAACTTGTTGGATATGAACACCCAATCAATGAAAGTTATTGGGGATTATTATATGTTGATTACCCGTTGATTTGGTACCCTTGTTACGTGATTTGGAGCTGTGGATTGAAATTTGAAAATTTGAACACCCCAACTTTTGAAACCCTTTGCTTGAAACTTCTTGAATCTTGAATCTAGTTTGATATTGGTTGTTTGAAGTTGAAAATCATTGGGGTTTGTTGGGAATCATCAAACACAACTTTGGGTACCATTTGATTGTAAAAATAAGTTGAAATCGTTGGATTTTTGGGTTGAAATTGACCAAGAACACGTTATTGGAAAAGCTGAAGAACATCTCTAGGCCCTCCGCCTGCCTGACCTACTGCCTAAGCTACCAGGCGATCTGCCTCCTACTCTAGGCGGTGCGCCTGAAACACTGAAGGGAGTTCGGGTAGTTTTCTTCTAGGTTTTCGTGTTTCTTTGATTGCATTAACACCGACTAGTACTTTTAGAGTAACAATCCTACTTGAATAGTACTAGTTCTTTAAGCTTATAGGACATTCGTGCTTAGTGGTGATTAGAAATCAAAGAAGACTCGTAGAACATTTTTGCTTCAAGTGCTCAGTCATATAGCCGTTCATCCATAGAGTCACATCAATTCCACTCTACCCGAAGAGTACTTTGCATCTTGTGTACTTGGTAGATCACTGAGGAAGTTGTTCATACGATGAGCCTTGTTGAATCAAGCTTGAGTGATCCTACCCTACTAAATTGAGTGTACCTGAGTGACATACAAAAGTGAGGGAGCGTGTGAGGTTTTTACACTAACATCTTTCTTTAGTCTTTGGTATTTGTAGGTACATGGCCGGAGACGTTGACAAGACCGTTGAGGAATCGGAATCTATTTTGGCCTACATCTTGGCCGAGGTGAAATCCATAAGTTTGAGGCTTGAGTGGCTTGAAAGAGAAGGGACCCCGAGTGTTCCAAAAGAAGCCGAACAAGAGGAAGCCCGTAATGATAGGGCGTTGGGCATTCCACAACAAGTGGGCATTCACCACAACTTGGGCAATCCCCAAGGTGATGTTCCACCATTTATGAGACCCCAAATGAATGTGAGACCCGTTGAGCAAGTTGTTGTAGCTCAAGAAGGGGAGCTACCCGAACATGTTAATGGTTTTGATGATTATGAGCCAATGTTTTAAAAGGCGGGGGAGCAAGGCGAGACGTTTTACCTATAATGAGGCGAGGCGTAAGTCCCAAGACATGGGGCGTAAGTCCCATGGATCTTATTTTTTAATTAATTTTAAGTTAATAAAATAGCATAATGAGCCAAAAAAATATCAAAAATACAAAAAAATTAAAAATAAGAAAAAAAATTATAGAAAAAAAAGATCTAACTTTTTTAACAATTGCAAGAAATTAAATAATATTACAGTTTTTATGAGATACAAATAACCATAAGGCCTTAACTTTTAAACAATTAAAAATAAAAATTTGTTACTATAAAAAGTGAATAAACAATAAAAATTTATTACTATTATAATTTAAAACATTAATTCTTCATTGATAAATATAAAATTTCTACTAAATTACAAAATAATTGAAGTCTAACAATTTTGAGTGACTGAAATAAAACATGAAGACCAACAACAAGTGGTGATGCTATAAACAGCGGCTATGCTTTTTTAGATTAAGTATACAGATGATATTCATCCTTATGATATTCTTAATTATAATACATGTAATATTATGTCTCGTTAATTGAGTTATACTCCATTTTTGAATTTCTATAGATGAATATAACTTCATTTTTAAAGAAAATTGTAGATGAACAATCTTAATTAGGGAATTGGACAGATATTTTGCATAGGTTCAATAAGGGGAGTTCGGAGCGTTGGGCGTTGGGCGTCCTCTGGGCGCATCAACTGGCGCTTGAGGCGTAAGTCTCACGGATCTAAGCCCCGTCCGAGAGTCTCAGGGCGTTTTGCTAGTGCCCCGCCCCGGGGCGAGTCCCCGGGCGAGTTTTTTAAAACAGAGTAATATGAGCCACCTTATCTGAATAGGAGGCCAATGTATGGGGTTTGAGGTATGCATGGAGGTCGTAGGCTAGGTCGAGGGCCCCGAGGGGGATACGTGGAGAGGAACTTGGAGCTTAAATATGGTGGTTATGATGACTACTATGGGGGATATCCGGAACCACCCTGTGGAGTTCATGATCACAATTTGAATAATGTGAAGATCACTATCCCACCATTCAAAGGGACTAGTGACCCAGAGTCATTTTTAGATTGGATGGTGAGTTTGGAGCGTGTCTTCGACACTAATGACATATCGGGCGAGAAAAAGGCCACCTATTTTGTTTCTTCATTCGAGACCCATGCTTCCACTTAGTGGGAGTCGGTTAAGAGGTTGAGACGAAGAGTTGGGTTGCCCGAGCTCATTATTTGGGATGAATTGAAACAATTAATGAGTCTACCTACTCCGGGTGAAGGATTCTTAATTATAATACATGTAATATTATGTCTCGTTAATTGAGTTATACTCCATTTTTGAATTTCTATAGATTAATATAACTTCATTTTTAAAGAAAATTGTAGATGAACAATGTTAATTAGGGAATTGGACAGATATTTTGCATAGGTTCAATAAAGCGAGTTCCGAGCGTTGGGCGTTGGGCGTCCTCTGGGCGCATCGACTGGCGCTTGAGGCGTAAGTCTCACGGATCTAAGCCCCGTCCGAGAGTCTCAGGGCGTTTTGCTAGTGCCCCGCCCCGGGGCGAGTCCCGGGCGAGTTTTTTAAAACAGAGTAATATGAGCCACCTTATCTGAATAGGAGGCCAATGTATGGGGTTTGAGGTATGCATGGAGGTCGTAGGCTAGGTCGAGGGCCCCGAGGGGGATACGTGGAGAGGAACTTGGAGCTTAAATATGGTGGTTATGATGACTACTATGGGGGATATCCGGAACCACCCTGTGGAGTTCATGATCACAATTTGAATAATGTGAAGATCACTATCCCACCATTCAAAGGGACTAGTGACCCAGAGTCATTTTTAGATTGGATGGTGAGTTTGGAGCATGTCTTCGACACTAATGACATATCGGGTGAGAAGAAGGCCACCTATGTTGTTTCTTCATTCGAGACCCATGCTTCCACTTAGTGGGAGTCGGTTAAGAGGTTGAGACAAAGAGTTGGGTTGCCCGAGCTCATTATTTGGGATGAATTGAAACAATTAATGAGTCTACCTACTCCGGGTGAAGGCATTTTTGGGCCTCATCCCAATGCTCTTGAAAATGAGAGACAAAAGATAAAGAGGAGTAAAGGAGTGACCGGTGACAATCCTAGAGTGGAAAAAGGAGAGGATGTGTGGAGTGATGTGAGTGGATTGTCACCCAAATCTATACTTGGCCTTGAGAGAAAAAGAAAGAAAAGAGATGAGAAGAAAGACAAAATGAGAGTGAGTACACCCTTTGTTCTAATCATGTTTTATCTTCTTCTTCTACTTGTTTTAGCTTATGTGTAGGTACTCTTGGAGGCATGCTAATGGAGCCTCAACCATGTGCTTTGGAAGGAAGTCAAGGAGATGAAGATATTCATTGTGAGCTTCATGAAGAGGAGGTTGAACATGATACTTCATTTGCTATGAGTTCTCAAGGAAGCAACTCTAGTGTAAGTGTTACTTCATCTTTTCGTGAACATGTTAGTTCCTTGTCTTGTGAGGACTCAATGCTAGTTGGTGCTTGTAATGCATCTATTGAACTTGAAACTAGTAAAGAGTCTAATGGTCAACTTGTGTGTTGATAGTTCCCAAGACACACCACTACTAACGGACCAGTTTCTTCTATGTGTTCCTTTACTAAGAGCCTGTTTGGCCAAGCTTCTAAAAACTGTTTATTTGAGAAGTGCTTATTTTCAAAAGTGCTTTTCGTAAAAGTACTTTTGGAGAAAAGCAGTTTGTGTTTGGCCAACTCATCTGAGAATCAGTTCTGTCTACAGTTGAGTAGTAATTTGTGTTTGGCCAAGCTTTTGAAAAAGTACTTTTGAGTGTTAAATTACGAGTAAGGACATTTAAATACTCACTTTACAGTTATTTAACTAGATGAATGATTTTAAACATTTATTCTCAAACACTATATTTAATTTTTTTTATTTAGTAAATTTTTTCCAAAATACAGCATTCATAATTGAATATTCTTGATCTATACCTTAAAAAAAGATATTATTTGATTAAAAGTTTGTAACAATAGTGATGTAGGTGTACATAGAAAAAATAGTGATTAAAAAAGTAATGTACTATTTATATATTATAATCATTAGGTTAAAATATATATGGGTAATTAGGTATATAAGTATTTTTGGTAAGGATATTTTTGGAATCATAGAAATTAAAAACAACTTCTGCTTCTACTCAAAAGCACTTTTAGGGAAAAGCTACTTTTTTCAGCTTCTTCCCCACAGCAGAAAAACAGCTTCTGCTGCCACTCAAAAGCACTTATTTTTTCCTAGAAGCTACACCTCAATTTTTCAAAATAAGCACTTTTGGCTCCCTAGAAGCTTGGCCAAACAGGCTCTAATTAAGTGCGGAATATGTAAAAGTAAGTAAATGAACACTGAATTTTAGCGTGGAAAAAATCCTTTGACTTGGGATCAAAAAACCAGGACCTACTCTCTCAAGTAGGATTTCAACTTCACTATTTGAAAGACTTACTTGGTTACAACACTTCCTTCTTACTAACCTAGGACTAACTCTAATCATATAGTGACCCCTTTCACAATCAGTAAAGTTTTTCCAAGTACAGGACTTGAATGATGTGTACTCTTACAAAGATTTCTATGAAAGTAAATAGTACAACTCGATAGATCCTACTACAGATGAACTAAGACTGAGAACAACAAGACTCAACCTAAGGAACAGGTTCTTCACTTAGTTCCTTGTAGGTAGACGACTGCTCATATACAAATCAGAATGACTTCAATGTTATAGCTCTAGACTCTCTGTATTTGTGTGTCTTAAACAACAAAAATGCTTCTCAATTTATAGACTTGAGATCTTGAGAAGTCCTGAGCAATTAGAACTCCAAAGCCCTTCAAGTATTTGAGTCCTAATTGAACTCCTTGCTTTGATAGCCGAAATCTTCAGGCCTTATCTCAATCTCATGCAATCTTTTCTATCTTGTACATCTTTGCATGATTATCAAGATAAATATTAGATTTTAGGATAATAATTAATTTTTCCACTTAATTAATTTTACATAATTATTTATTCAATTGCAGTGATCCAAAGGAACACGTCCTTGGATCTGTTCCTTAGTCATCAGTCAAAACTCCAAGCTTATTCAAGCTAATATTTTTCTCCTTTTTTATGATGACAAACTCATAGACTTTGCTTCGTATCCTTAATGTCCTGAACCATAACTTGCAAGCAACATTAGCAGAAATCAATTTTATCATTAAGGATCGGGTTCTTAAACTGGTTATAAATATCACAAGCAAAATCATTACTTACTTTTCCTCCTTTTGGCATCATTAAAGGTTGCATAAGTCTGAATTATGTAAGCATTAAAATAAACAACTCATAGCCATTTAGGCAACTCAAGATGCAAACATAATCCAACAAAAATTAACTGCATTGAAATGATATTAGCCATCAAAGATATGACATCATAAGCAAAAAGATTTTCAACCAGGGGAAACAAACTAAGCAAGTACTGCTAAACTAGTAAAAAACTAAAGACAAGAAGGCTAGGAAACTAGAACTAATCTAAATCCCACTGGACAAAATATGGCTTGTTGGTTTTGGGTATCAGGTGGTGGAAGGACTAGGTCCTTGAGACATTTTCTGCAGCAACTCAAACATCTTTTCAAGCATCCCTTCATTTGTTTCTTTTGCATTAGCAGCTTCAGCTCTCCAAAAGTCCCTTTCTTCCTCCAACCTCTTAATCTCAGCAGCTTACACACCAATCTGCTGCCTTAAAGCCCTAACCTTATTGTTCAGTGGCCCTTTAGAAGTTTCAACCAAGGTAGGCTCATCATTGACAGTCATGTCATAGCTAATCAGTGTAAGAGCTTCAAACCTTTTCGTTTTAGTTGCATTCTGTAAATCCTTCAAAGGAATGCCCTACTTATCAAACAAGTCAGTAAGAATGAACCCAAAAGGAAGAGCATATTTCTTCTTCCCAATCACCACCCTAGTGACCAAATGCACCATAAACATGGGCCAATTAATTTTCTTCTCAGTGTCCAACAATTCCATAAGGACTAGGTCTAAGAAACTGGCTAGTCCTCTTTTTTCTTGCCTAGGGAACATGATTTTATTAACAAACTCAAACAGAAGCTGGTGCTTTGGTTGCATTTCACATTTTTCCACTGCTCTTGGTTTCTCCTCTTGAGGATTCTCAAGAAAATTGCATGTTATCTCCAAACCAGTAGGTAAATTTGTTAGGTCAGGCCAGTCACCCTTAATTTAATCATCATAGCACACATAAGGGATATCAAACAGTTCTCCTAATTCTTATGCATCAAAGAAAATATCCTTTCCATTTACTGAATTGTTGATTCTGCCTTCATCAATAGAGTAGCTGAAGAAGAATTCAACCACCTTATCTCTGGCCAACTTCCCTCTGATCTTAAGGACTATGTCCTTCCAGCCTTGTTTCTCCAATTTTTGCAACAACCAAACCATCCCCTCTTCTTCCACATCAGCAAGCACCCTGCTTTTCAATAACTTTCTGTTGTCAAAATCAGTGTGCACAACCTTTCTAGCTGCCTCCTCCTCCTCACTCTCACTTTCAGCATCATCTCATTTATTCTTAGCATCATCCTCAGAATCACTACTTTCATCCTTTAAAGTTCTCTTAGAAGATCTTGTTCTTTTAGAAACAGGACCAGCACTAGAAGACCTCTCATCAGTCTTTGCAAACTTCCTTTGAGAAGTTCTTTTTTTTCTGGTCAATGGAACAGTTTTCTCTACTTCCTCCTCAAAGTCTTCAACTGGCACAACAGGCTCAGGAACCTGTTTCTGTTTACCCTTCTTGCTTCTCTCAAGAGCTTCAGACGTTTGTGCATTAGTAGCTTTCACAAAATTTCTTGTTCTACTAACCCCACTAGCAGGAGTCTGGGTAGAAGGAACAATTCATTTGCCCTTAGCAGAACTTTCCCCTAGGCTTTTGATACGGGTCAAAATAAAAGACGATAAAAGTGATAGGAGCGAGACTTGTCTCGAACTCCCTACGGGGTATCCACGAAGAACTTGTTCTGTGAAAACCCCGTATCGTGTCAAGACTCACCTAATGCTAAGCAACTACCCTCGAGCCGCACTCGAAACCCGCAAGTAGAATGATCGGGTGTTGGTTCGAAAATCAACTAGTACCACTAGAAGAATCAAGCCAACCAAAGGTTATTTCATTAAACAAGAGAATCCACTCTTTCAAAGGTTTTCATCATTCATCCAAGCTAACTAAGTAAAAATGAAAGACTAAGGCCCTTTTATAGGTGCCAAATACAAAGGATATAAAGTCTAAAAGGCCTCTAAGGTGGGCTTAAATGATATATGCCACATAGGGCAAAACTAGGAATTTCATAATAAACAAAATAGAATTCCCGTCAAACACCTCACGAACTAGGCGCCCCGCCTGAAAAGTAGGCGTCCCTCCTAGTTGGCTTCCACTGGGGACTAGGCGCTCCGCCTCTGCACAGGGGCGGACCACCCATAAAAGTTCAGAGAGTTGAGGGGGCGGTCCGCCTAGTAAAGTGGGCGGTCCGCCTCCTTTGGTGGCTTCTTGAAACGCCTCAAAATGTGTCTCGGATGCTCCTCCTTCCATGGCGTTCCAATGCATGATCTTGAAATGCTCTTTCTTGGCCTTGAATGGTGCTTTTGGATGGTTGCTTGATTTGCCCCGCATCAGGTTTTCTTTTTAATTCCAGATTTATAGCTATCACTGATCTTTTTAAGCCTAGCATTTATTTCAGCAAGTTCTTTAGGATCAACAGGCCCCTGTGATGCGGGGCAAACCACCACCACAAGACCCTTTACGAGAAGCCAAGCCAAAGCACTTCATGATGCTCACTTGTACTTGATTCGGAGGGGCGTTGACGACACAAGCTCTGGAGGCCATTGGAAGATCATACACTTGAGTTCATTGGAAGGAGAAATGGAAAGCTTCAGGCCCCAAGCGGAGCGCCCAGCACCCTAGGCGGAGCGCCCAAAATGGGCAGCCATTGGGCGGAGCGCCCAGCCTCTGGGCGGAGCGCCTGACCCTAGGCGGAGCGCCTGGGTCATGCTTCCACCAGGCGGAGCGCCCAGCTCCAGGGTGGAGCGCCCAAAACGCTGAATTGGCTATATTTTTGTGTAAACTTCCTATTTTGACCCTAGCTAGTTCTAATGTATTTCTATATAGCTAAGGGCTTAAATGACATTTCACTAGGTTGTAGAAGGGTGCTATAAATAACACCCTTCATCATTTATTGCCATTAACTCACCTTGAATATTGAATTGATGAGCATTGCTCCCAAACACTTGTAACCAATATTGGCTTGAATCAATTGGATGAATCCAAGTTGCTTTTCAATCCTCTTCGATCACTCTATTTGCTTGAGCCGAGTGTCTCTTGAGGATAGTTGCATAGCGTAGGTGCTTCTTGACTCGAATCGAGGGTGTATCAAGACTCGTTCCTTGGTGCTACTTCGTAAGTGTTCTTGTTGCGTCTCGTTCTTTATCATCATTTATCGCTTCCGTAGTTTTCCCCTTATCAGTTGGTATCAGAGCAAGGCTCGGGTGTTGTTTCTACAAACCCTCGTTCCTTGTTCGTAGTGTCATTATCGTGCCTTAGTATTGTTCTTATTGTTGTTCTTGAAAAACTTGAAGAAAACAAAAAAAAATTCAAAAAAAAAAAATTGATAACACCAAAAATTTGCTAGAAATCGTTGGTTGTTACGATTTTGTTGGTTTTGATTATCGGGGATTGTTTGTTTATGTATTCTCGACAATTGGGTACCAACAAAACACGTTTTGGATTTGAAAATCAAATTTGTGAAAATCAAACCCAAAAGTTGAAATTTCACATAATTGACTAAAACTTGTTGGATGTTATGAATTCTTGCTTGTTTGGTATCGGGGATTGTTCCTTGTAGTTATCCCGTCATTTTGATACCCCCATAACATCATTTGGAGTAGCGGAACGAAAATCAAATTTTTAAAATCTTGATGTTCTTGAAAATTTTTGAAGAACTTGCTCCAAATCCTTGAAACAAGTTGTTTGTTGGTTGTTTGTTGAATTAAACCATTGGAGTTTGTTTGTTATAGCTTGAAACAAGTTTGGGTATCATTCAATATCAAAAACAACTTGAAATCGTTTGAAAAATTGGGTCCATTTCGACCAAAAACGAGTTTTTGAAAAGCTGAAGCAAAGCCCTGGGCGGAGCGCGCACACTCTGGGCGGAGCGCCCGCCCGACCTCACTACCTAACTTGACCAATTTCCAGGCGGACCGCCCCACTGACCAGGCGGACCGCCCAGATTCCTGAAGGGGTCCGGGTAGTTGATTTCGTTAGGTTTTCGTGTTTGTTTGTTTACGTTGCTTCCGGTTAGTACTTTGAGAGTAACACTCCTACTCGATTAGTACTAATTCATTGAGCGATTAGGAACATCGTGCCTAGAGGAGAGTAGATCTCAAAGAAGACTCATAGTTAATTGCTTGCTTCCAAGTGCTCACTAAAAAGCTTAGCGTTAATCGAGTCCCATTAATTCCACTATTCCCGAAGAGCATTTAGTTCTTGTGAATTGGATTGATTGTCGAGGAAGCTACGCAACTACGAGGACGCCGTTAATCTCAAGCTTGTGTGAACCTAACCCCCAACTTGAGTGAACCCGAGCGACAAGCCAAAAAGTGAGGGAGTGAATGAGGACTTTTACTCTAATCTCTTTACTTGTTTTTGATTGTTGTAGGTACAATGGCGGACGAGAAGGCCAAAAATACCATTGAGGTTCCCGTTGATGTCTTGGCTAGTCTATTGGCCGAGGTGAAAACCTTGAACCTAAAAATGGAAGCCTTTGAAAAGGAAAGGACCCCGAGTGTCCAAAGGGATGCCAATGAAGGCACAAGTGATGACTCAATCATGAAACCGGACCAATATGCGGAGTTAGTTCGTCGACAACGGTTGAGGGATGAGACTCTTGCTAGAGAAAGATCGTTGGGCACTCCCCAACCCTTGGGCAATCCCCAAGGAGATGTCCCACTCTTAAGGCCCCGAAGAAATGTGGTTCCTCTTGAGCAAGTTGATGAAGCTCAAGAAGGGGAGGGTCTCGGACTAGATGATGATTTTGATGCTCACTATCCGAATAGGAGGGCGATGCACGGAGGCCGAGGAATGGATGGAGGTCGTGGGCGAGGTCGAGGACCTCCAAGGGCTTTTATGGGAAGGGACTTGAGATGAGAGTATGATGAGGTTGAAGACTACTACGGGGGTCAACCGGGACCACATCGTGGGGGTCGTGACACTAACCTCAATAGTGTGAAGATCAATATCCCACCTTTCAAAGGGACTAGTGATCCGGAGGCTTTCTTAGAGTGGAAGGTTCAATTGGAGCGGGTCTTCGACACGAATGATATGTCCGAGGAGAAGAAGGCTACATATGCCATTGCTTCCTTTGAATCCTATGCCTCTACATGGTGGGAATCCATGAAGCGATCAAGGAGACGACTTGGGTTGCGGATGAACATCACTTGGGAAGAGTTGAAAGAGGTAATGAACAACAAATATGTGACTCCCAAGTATCGACAAGAGCAACTCAAAAGGCTCTATGAATTGAAACAAGGCTACAAGTCCGTTGATGAATATTTCAACGACTTTGAGAAAAACCGGATGGCTCTTGATATGGAAACGGAGGATGAGGAACAAGCTATCATCGGTTTCAAAAGTGGCTTGAGTAGGGAGATTGCTTCCCAATTGAGGCTACACATCTTCCACTCTCTACAAGATGTGTGTGATGCCGCGGTGGAGGCCGAGAAGTGGCTCAAAGAAGAAAAGGCTCCTCGCTATAGGAGTACCACCACTACCACTCCAACAACTCGCCCCAAAGAATGGAAGACCCCATACACAAGTGGTGCAAGTGGGAGTCGAGAAGTGAAGAAGCCTTTTGAGAAGGCTACCCCGAGAAGCGACCACAAAGAGGTTGGAGGTAATTCTAAAACTACTTTAAATACTCCTTCTTCTTCTTCTTTCCAATGCCATAAATGTAAGGGTTACGGTCACTTTGCCAAAGAGTGCCCTACCCAGAAAACCATGATTGTGATGGATGATGGGTTGGTCTATGAGGGGGAAAGTGAGTCCGAGGGAGTTTTTGAGGAGGAGAGTGAGGAAGTTGAGGGTGAGGGTGAAGAGAGAGCGACGGAGGGGGATGATCCTAATATGTTCCTTGTGGTCCGTCGAATTTTTGGAACCATGGTGGGTGAAGAGAGGGAAGATGAACAAAGGGAAAACTTGTTCCATGCTCGGTGTAGAGTGAAGGGGCAAGTGTGTTCCATGATCATTGATTCGGGTAGTTGTGCGAATGTGGTGAGCCAAACGTTGGTCTCACAGTTGAAATTGACTACCCTAAAGCATCCTAGTCCCTACCGTTTGCAATGGTTGAGCGAGTGTGGGGAGTTGAGGGTAGTGAAGCAAGTCTTGATTAGGTTCAAGATTGGGAACTACCAAGATGAACACATGTTTGACGTGGTGCCAATGCAAGCTTGCCACCTCCTTTTTGGTAGGCCTTGGCAATACGACAAACAAATGGTTCATGATGGCCGGGCCAACACTTACATGGTTAGACATGAGGGGAAGAAGTTTGTGCTCACACCCTTGTCCCCAAAGCAAGTAAGTGAGGACTATCGGCGCATGAAAGAGTTGAGGGAAGTGGCTAAGGCCAAGTCCCCGGTTGTGGCCAAACCTTTGGCCGAGACTTCACCATCTTCCACCGGTCGCATGTGTGCCATGATGCAACCGGGTGAGATCTTGAAAGGTAATGATGGCACTAAGATGCTCATATGCCTAGTGCACAAAGGTATGGTTTTAAATTCCGAAAGTGATTATTTATCTAACCCTAACCCTTTGCCTAGTGCCATTGAAAATGTTTTGAAGGTCTATGAGGACATGTTTCCGGAGGAGATGCCGGATGGATTACCTCCTTTGAGGGGTATTGAACATCAAATTGACTTTGTCCCGGGATCTCAAATTCCCAACAAGCCGGCATATAGAAGTAATCCTGAGGACACAAGGGAGTTATAAAAGCAAATTGATGAATTGCTTACCAAAGGCTTGGTGAGGGAGAGCTTGAGCCCTTGTGTCGTGCCTGTGATCCTTGTTCCAAAGAAGGATGGCACTTGGAGGATGTGTGTGGATTGTCGAGCGGTCAACAAGATCACGGTAAAGTATCGACATCCCATACCTCGTTTGGATGATATGTTGGAAGAGCTTAGTGGTTCTAGTGTCTTTTCAAAAATAGACCTTAGGTCCGGCTACCACCAAATCCGGATGAAACCGGGTGATGAGTGGAAAACCGCATTCAAGACCAAATTTGGTCTTTATGAATGGTTGGTGATGCCTTTCGGCCTCTCCAACGCACCTAGTACCTTCATGAGGCTAATGAACCATGTGCTAAAGCCATTCATCAACAAATTCGTGGTTGTCTACTTTGACGACATATTGATTTATAGCAAGTCAATAGATGACCACGTTGGCCACTTGAGTCAAGTGCTTGAAGTGCTACGAGCCGAAAAGCTCTATGCCAACTTTAAGAAGTGTGCCTTTTGTGTTGAAAAGGTTGTCTTTTTGGGCTTTGTTGTTAGTGCAAATGGTGTAGAGGTTGATGAGTCCAAAGTTGAAGCCATTAGAGATTGGCCTACTCCTACTACCGTTTCTCATGTTAGGAGTTTCCATGGCCTTGCTAGTTTCTATAGGCGCTTTGTTAGAGACTTTAGCACCATTGCCGCACCACTCACCGAGTTGGTGAAAAAGGACAAGCCCTTTGTGTGGGGAGAGCCTCAAGAGAAGGCTTTCCAAGAATTTAAAAGTAGGCTAAGTACCGCCCCGTTGTTGCAATTGCCCGACTTCGGGAAGGCTTTTGAGGTAGAATGTGATGCCTCGGGGGTGGGTATTGGGGGTGTTCTCATGCAAGAAGGGAAACCCGTTGCCTACTTTAGTGAGAAGTTAAAGGGCGCATCCTTGAATTACTCCACGTATGACAAGGAGTTGTATGCCCTCGTGAGAGCTTTAGCCCATTGGCAACACTATCTATGGCCTCGGGAATTTGTGATCAAGAGTGACCATGAGTCACTCAAGCATCTAAGAGGCCAAGAGAAGTTGAACAAGAGACATGCCAAGTGGGTTGAGTTCATTGAGTCCTTCCCTTATGTAATTCATTACAAAAAGGGTAAGGACAATGTTGTAGCCGATGCGCTTTCTCGGAAGTTCGCCCTTGCTACCACTCTTGCTTCTAAACTTATGGGTTTTGAGAGTATAAAATCTTTGTGCGAACATGACCCAAAGTTCAAGAGCATTCATGATGCTCTAGTGAGTGGGAAGAGGGTGGAGAAATACCAATGGGTTGATGGCTACATTTTTAAAAATGGAAGAGTTTGTGTGCCCGAGTCCTCATGGAGGGAGTTGCTTGTTCGTGAAGCACATTGTGGGGGCTTGATGGGTCACTTTGGGAGGAACAAAACCTTGGCCATTCTCATGGAGCAATTCCATTGGCCAAAGATGGGTGTGCAAGTTGAGAGACTTTGCAACACTTGCTTGGATTGCAAGTATGCTAAGTCCAAATCTAATTCCCATGGTTTGTATACTCCCCTCCCTATTCCTACTAGCCCGTGGATGGACATTTCGATGGATTTTGTTATGGGTTTGCCACGGTCTAAAGGGGGACACGATAGCATTTATGTTGTCGTGGATAGGTTCTCCAAAATGGCTCACTTTATTCCTTGTAAAAAAAGTCATGATGCACAACATGTAGCTTCTTTGTTCATTGATAATGTGTTAAAGTTGCATGGTGTGCCTCAAACAATTGTGAGTGATAGGGACTCTAAGTTCCTTAGCCATTTTTGGAGGTGTCTTTGGGGTGCTCTTGGCACCAAGTTGTTGTTCTCTACGTCCCACCACCCCCAAACGGATGGTCAAACCGAAGTGGTGAACCGAACCTTGGGTGCTCTTCTTAGAGCTATGACCCGAGGTAAGGCCGGGACGTGGGTTGACAAGTTGCCTCTTATGGAGTTTGCTTAAAACCGTACATTGCATAGCATGATTGGCTTGACTCCGTTTGAGTGCGTCTATGGTTTTAATCCTTTGATTCCACTTGATCTAACCCCTTTGCCCAAGGATATGGTTGTTAATTTTGAAGGTGAAAACCGAGCTAAAGCCATGCTTGAAATCCATGCCAAAGCGAGGAAGAGATTGGAGGAAGCCTATGACAAGGTTGCCCTCAAGAAGAACAAGGGGAGGAAGAAGTTGGAACTCAAGAAAGGAGATTGGGTGTGGGTGCACTTCCGCAAAGAGAGGTTTCCAAACCTTAGAAAAGGGAAGTTGGCACCCCGGGGAGATGGACCTTTCCAAGTGCTCTCCAAGATTAACAACAACGCATATGTGATCGATTTGCCAAGTGAGTACACTATTTCAAACACTTTTAATGTTAGTGACTTGGCTCCTTTTGATGTAGGTGATGATGCCATGAAGGACAATGTCGTGGAGGTTGATGCTACAATTTCGCGGACGAAATCTTCCCAAGAAGGGGAGGATGATGCGGGGCAAACCACCACCACAAGACCCTTTACGAGAAGCCAAACCAAAGCACTTCATGATGCTCACTTGTACTTGATTCGGAGGGGCGTTGACGACACAAGCTCCGGAGGCCATTGGAAGATCATACACTTGAGTTCATTGGAAGGAGAAATCGAAAGCTTCAGGCCCCAGGCGGAGCGCCCAGCACCCTAGGCGGAGCGCCCAGCCTCTGGGCGGAGCGCCTAGCTCATTTTTGACATTGGAGCTCACCAGGCAGAGCGCCTGACCCTAGGCGGAGCGCCTGGGTCATGCTTCCACCAGGCGGAGCGCCCAGCTCCAGGGTGGAGCGCCCAAAACGCTGAATTGGCTATATTTTTGTGTAAACTTCCTATTTTGACCCTAGCTAGTTCTAATGTATTTCTATATAGCTAAGGGCTTAAATGACATTTCACTAGGTTGTAGAAGGGTGCTATAAATAACACCCTTCATCATTTATTGCCATTAACTCACCTTGAATATTGAATTGATGAGCATTGCTCCCAAACACTTGTAACCAATATTGGCTTGAATCAATTGGATGAATCCAAGTTGCTTTTCAATCCTCTTCGATCACTCTATTTGCTTGAGCCGAGTGTCTCTTGAGGATAGTTGCATAGCGTAGGTGCTTCTTGACTCGAATCGAGGGTGTATCAAGACTCGTTCCTTGGTGCTACTTCGTAAGTGTTCTTGTTGCGTCTCGTTCTTTATCATCATTTATCGCTTCCGTAGTTTTCCCCTTATCACCCTGTTTTGCCAATTTTCTTTTCATTCCTCTAACATTGATCAAATCAATGATAGGTCTATCACTGTCACTAATGTCCTCATCAACATCTACCATTTCTTCATCATCCATGGGTGCTATAAAAGCAACCTCTGGAGATGCAGGAGACTCATGCATGGGAGTCCCTATACCCCTTACAGCTTCTTTTTCACCCTCACTCTCTGGAACATATACACCTAACCCTTCTACTTCTTCTCCCTGATCATCAACAACATTAAGAGGTTCAGCATAATTTGCCTTAAATTAATACATGATCATAGCCCTAGACAAGTCCTCCATTTGTTCTAATGTCTCAGCAACAGATGGACCTGATCCTTCCCCTTAATTTCAGTTTCAGGGTTTTGAGGGTTTTGGTTTTCTTGGTGTGGTGAATTTGTTTGCATGGGTGTTAAGTAGGGTTTGTGACTGGTGGTTGTTCAGTGATAGGGGTGCATGAAGTTTTGTCAGGTGAGCGAGACATTGTAATTATGCGCTTTTAGAAGATAAATCAACTAGTCTATCTGAAATTTTTGAAAGCTTGAATGAAAATATGAGATGAGAGCTTGAGAGATTATATAGGAATAAAGGATAGGGATAGAGATGAAGTGTAAAACGATTTACCTTTCAGCTTCCTTGATTAATTAGAGTTCCAGACTGTTTAGGTTTCTTGAATGTTACAAAATAGAGCCGTTATGATTAAGAGTTCAAGTGGAAGATGCAGTGTGGAATGGTTCCTTGATCGGACTGATTTCAGAGAGATAGAGTTTGAGTGGGATTTAAACTCATCTAATTACCTATGACTTTCAAACTCTTATAATTTTTGAATAATAAAGTAGTACATACCTAAGAATGTAGCAAGGAACAGTTCCCATACCCAATTTCAATCAAATTGCACAATCTAAAATTCTAAGAACATAAGGCTAACATCATTAAAATTTCGCAAGCTTTAAGTAGGAATCATGGCATAGAGTATACAATTAAGTATGGAACTGAGTTGAGACTTCAAATTGGCTTAAATATATTCCATTTTTAGTCCAAATTTTCTAGCCAATTTATGAAGTAAAGCTAAGTAGACTTAAGTGAATTTAATCATTCCTAATTCTAACATGTTCCTTTCAAAATGATCTTTACTTAATGCTTTTGTGAAAATATCAGCAATTTGTTTATCAATAGGACAAAAAGCAATAGTGATCAACCATTTCTCGTAATTGTCCCTCAAGAAATGATGTCTTATGTCAATATGTTTTTTTGTGATGCACTGGATTATTAGTCATGTTTATTGCACTAGTGTTATCACAATAGATAGGAACAGTTCCTATATCAACACCAAAATCTTATAATTGTTGTTTTATCCACAACAATTGAGAACAACATGAGGCAGCTGCCACATACTCTACATCTGCAGATGAGAGTGCCACTGAATTTTGTTTCTTGGTTCTCCCTGAAACCAAACATTCACCAAGAAAGTGTGCCATACCTAAGGTACTTCTCCTATCCACAAGAAATCCTGCATAGTCAGCATCAGTGTATCCAACAAGATTAAAATTTCCACCTTTAGGATACCAAAGTCCCAAGGAACCTGTTCTTTTTCAGATACCTTAAAATTCTTTTAACAGCTTTCAAGTGTGATTTTTTAGGATCTGATTAAAATCTAGCACACAAGCCAACACTAAACACAATATTATGCCTGCTAGCAGTTAGATAGAGCAAAGAACCAATCATGCCTCTATACAATTTTTGGTCAACTGAATTATCATGTTCATCAAGTTCTAGCTTAGTGGCTGTGGCAATTGGTATATCAATTTCCTTAGCATTGTCCATGTCAAATATTTTAAGTAATTCCTTAACATATTCTTGTTGGTGGATCATAGTTCCATTTGAAGTTTGCTTGATTTGTAAACCCAAAAGGAAATTGAGTTCACCCATCATGCTCATCTCAAACTCACTCCCCATCAAACTTGCAAATTTCTTACTTAAGTTTTCACAGGTAGCACCAAAGAATATCATCTACATAAATTTGCACAATTAAGAGATGTGTACCTTTTTCTTTTAAGAACAGTGTGCTATCAATTTTACCTCTTTTGTATCCATGTTGAAGTAGGAACTTTGATAACCTTTCATACCAAGCCCTTGGTGCCTGGTTGAGTCCATACAAAGCCTTGTCTAATTTGTAGACATGTTCCGGGAATTGTTCATTCTCAAAACCTGGTGGTTGTTTAACATACACTTCTTCCTTTAAATAGCCATTCAGAAAAGACACTCTTAACATCCATTTGATGTAGAGTGAAATCCATGTAAGCAGCAAAGGCTATAAGAAGTCTTATTGCTTCCAATCTTGCAACTGGAGTAAAAGTCTCATCATAGTCAATGCCCTCATCTTGGATATATCCCTGAACAACTAATCTGGCCTTATTTCTGGTTACCATGCCATCCTCATCAAGTTTGTTCCTGAAAACCCATTTAGTTCCTATGATGGACCTGTTCCTTGGCTTAGGTTCCAGATGCCAAACTTGGCTTCTTTGAAATTGATTACACTTCTCCTGCATAGCATTGATCCAATCTGAATCCTTCAGTGCCTCTTTTATATTTTGGGTTCAACAAGAGATAAGAAGGCACTAAAGGCACACAAATTGTGATTCTTGACTGCATATCTTGTTTGAATTCCAGCAGCTTTGTCTGAAATTATCTGATCCACAGGATGTGAACCAATCCATCATGTGAGTGTTCATGCTGAGGAACAGTTCCTGATGTAGTAGCATTTCCAGCTTGAGGATTAGGAGTAACACTTGTTCCCCATGTTTCCGTGCTACCCTTACCAGTTTCAGTTAAAGGAACAGTTCCTTGTAATTTACTTCCCACTGATTCACCTAACACAGATTGCAATTGTTGAGGAACAGGTTCACCATGCCTCAACATTCCAATTTCTTCATCCTCATGTACCTGTTCTTGAGATAGATTGTCAGATTCATCAAACTTAACATGCATGCTTTCTTCTATTTTCATAGTTTTCTTATTAAATACTCTATATGACTTGCTATGTAATAAATAACCAACAAAGACTCCCTCATCACTTGTAGAATCAAATTTTCCTAAGGCATCATTTCCATTATTGTGAATGAAACATTTGCAACCAAAATTTTAGCAGCAGATAAAGCTAAATTAGGTTCAGTTTTAACTGGTTCTCCTATGTTCTTGACTTTCTTCCTTAGTTCATATGTTCTTAGATTACCTATAAGTTCATCTAAGGAGAGAGTACTAAGATTCTTGCTTTCAATGATGGCATATGCCTTAATTTCCCAAGAATCTGAAAGTACCCTATTCAAAATCTTTTCAACCCTATCTTCTACAGTTAAGATTCTTCCAAGAAAGATAAGTTCAGTTGTAATAGCATTAGACCTAGTGTACATTTCAGAAACTGTTTCTCCTTCTCTCATTTTAAAATTTTCGTATTCAGCAAAGAGAAATGTACCTCTAGATCTTTTAACCTGATTGGTTCCATCATGAGCAACTTGCAATGCATCCTAAATTTCCTTACCAGTGGAGCAACCTTGAATCCTAGTGTATTCATCAGGAACAAGTCCATAGATAAGCCATTTCTTAGCCCTGACATTTTTCTCCCATTGCTTCAAGTCCTCACCATTGCATTCCTTCCTAGTTTTAGGAACACCTTTGCCTGCAACATCTTTCTTCATAGGAATAATGGGACCCTTAGTGATTATGTCCCACAGTTCATAATGTTCAGCTTGTAGGTGATACCTCATTCTCTCTTTCCACCAAGAGTAGTACTTGCCATTACGTAATGGTGGCCTAACAGTGGACTGACCCTCAGAGTTTCCTTGTGGTGCACTCATTCTAATCCTAAGGTGTTAGCCTCTTTAAGGATCACTTACTCTGATACCAATTGATAGTTCCCAAGCCACACCACTACTGAAGGACCAGTTTCTTCTATGTGTTCCTTTACTAATTATGTGCGGAATATGTAAAATTAAGTAAATGAATACTGAATTTTAGCGTGGAAAAACCCTTTGACTTGGAATTAAAAAACCACGACCTAGTCTCTCAAGTAGGATTTCAACTTCACTATTTGAAAGACTCACTTGGTTACAAGACTTCCTTCTTACAAAGATGAGTACTCTTACAAAGACCTCTATGAAAGTAAATAGTAAAACTCGATAGATCCTACTACAGATGAACTAAGACTGAGAATAACAAGACTCAATCTAAGGAACAGGTTCTTCACTTAGTTCCCTGTAGCTAGACGACTGCTCAAATACAAATCAGAATGACTTCAATGTTATAGCTCTAAACTCTCTGTATTTGTGCGTGTCTTCAACAGCTGAAATGCTTCTCAATTTATAGAGTTGAGATTTTGAGAAGTCTTGAGCAATTAGAACTCCAAAGCCCTTCAAGTGTTTGAGTCCTAATTGAACTCCTTTCTTTGATAGCCGAAATCTTCAAGCCTTATCCCAGTCTTTTCTATCTTGTACATCTGTGCATGATTATCAAGATAAATATTAGATTTTAGGATAATAATTAATTTTTTCGCTTAATTGATTTTGCATAATTATTTATTCAGCTACAGTGATCCAAAGGAACACGTCCTTTGATCTATTTCTTAGTCATCAGTCAAAACTCCAAGCTTATTCAAGCTAACATGTGTGCATGTGAACCACTAGTTGAGAGTATTGATAAGCCACATAATGATATGAGCCCGATATTCAATGAACCTCTCTTTAGTGAAAAAGTGGTAGTTGACCTTGCTTGTGACCCTTATTATGACACCCCACCTATATTTGATAGAGGAGAAGATGATTTGTTTGACTCTACCCTTGTTGATATAATTGATTTTGGTGGATTTGTGTGTCGTAGTAAGGATGGTAATGACCTTGATGAGTCTCTATTGCATGAGATAGATAGGATTATATATGATGACTCCTCAAGTTTAAGTGATGAACCTAGTTTTGATACTTCACCTTCGCTTAAAAATGAAGTTGAGATGTGTACTTTTACTAATCCTTTGTTTGAGGCATCTTTATTTGTGGTGGTGATTTGTATCGAACTAGAGTTGAGAATGAGTTGGAACCTCCATGGTGTAAGGGATTTGACTCCATAGACAACTTTTTGTTTGAAGTTTCGAGTGAGGTGGATGATTCTTCTAGTGACCCTACGCTTGTTCGTTTGGGTTATGATGACGAAGAAGCCATTATTAATGCCCTCCTTGAGAGTTTACCTTGTGAGGAGGATTATCTTACGGATGAAAATGAAGGTGAGGAGGTATCTCTTGGTGTGAGTAAGAGTGCTTCTAAGAAGGGGAGTGGAGTTATTGATGCTAGTTGTTGGTTGAGCTATTTTGCTTACTCCATTCCATATATTGATCACACCTTGGGTGTTGAGAATGCCAAAGCCAATGTGTCATATTGTGATAATATTGATTTGAAGGCTTGGTATGTTTGTCATAAGACTAGGGGTCATATGGAATTTGATTGCTACATTTTGCATGTTCCATGTCCTATTGATGATGCGGGGCAAATCAAGCCAAGACACTTTCCAACATGTACCAAGCTTGAAAGGTGCCAAGGACTAAAAGTCAAAAGCGTTGGAGGTGAATTGAAGACGTGTCGACAAGGCCCCAGGCCAGGCGCCCCGCCTACGCAAACCAGGCGCCCCGCCCAAGACCAACAGGAGCCAGGCGCTCCGCCCAATGTCCAAGCGATCTGCCCAGCCCCCCACTGGCCAACTTTGTGGGTGCTTCTCCCAAGAAACGGGCGCTCCGCCCGAGATGCTGGACACCCGAGATTTTAAGTGGGAAATGACTACTTTGGCCCTACGCGGTATTTTAACTTAAAGCCTAGCTTGTGGGCAATTTAGACCTTTTATTTGAAGCCTAGAAACTCCTATAAATAGCCTAGCTAGTCTATTTCATTACTAAGCTTGTTTTTGATGAATGATGAATTTTGTAAGAGTTGAACTCTTGGGTTAATGAACCAACCATGTTTGGGACTTGTCTTCTACTAGTGGATTCTAGTTGAACATCAACCCCTCCCCGATCATTCTACTTGCGGGTTCTAGTTAACTCGAGGGTAGTTGCTTAGCGTAGGTGTTCCTTGACGATCTCCCGAGGTGTATCGAAATAGTTCTTCGGTACTACTTGGCTTATTTGTTCAAGCCACGTCTCGTTTTTATCGTTATCTTTACTTTCTGCGTTTTCCCTACATTATTTGGTATCAGAGCAAGGCTCGGACTTTATTTCTACAAACCCCCGACCCTTGGTTCTTCGTGCCTAGTATCGTTTCTTTTAGTTTTCTTGTTGTTGAAGTTATTGAAAGAAGAAAAATACAAAAAAATTGAAAAAGTGAAAATTCAAAAAGTGGTCATAACTTTTGGGTGTGTTTGATTCTTGTTATGGGTGTTATGGAATATTGATCCTTGTTGAAAACCCGACATTTGGGTACCACAATATCGTGGATTGGATTGGAATCAAGAAATTTGAAATTTGAAAATCCCAAATTGCTAAAACCCTTGTGTAACCCTTGTTCTGGATGATTTTTGGATGATTCTTGGGTTGATGGGTTATTTATTGTGGATTTGATTACCGGGGTTTGATCTACATTGAAAAACAATCGATTTGAAAGAAATTTCGTAAGATTTGGAGTTGTATAACATTAAGTTTGAAGAAATCAAACCCACTTTGAAACCCTTTTGAAAAACCCTTGTTGAACCTTTGATTGATGATTATTCATTGTTTGTTGGGTGTTTGGGTGTGAAAATCATTGGGGTTTGAAGATAATAGCATTATACAACTTTGGGTACCTTGGATTTGTGCAAAATATGGTGAAATCGATCCAAAAATTGGATTGAAATTGAAGAAAAACGAAGTTGGGAAAGTTGAAACCCGACAACCGGGCGCTCCGATCAACCTAGGGGCGCTCCGCCCACCTGCCTCCACTGGTGAAAATTGAGGCGCTCCGCCTCACCTAGGGGCGCTCCACCCAGGGCGCTCCGCCCATTGCTGAAGGGTGAGATTCGGGTAGTTTTTCCTAGGTTTTCTTACTTCTTTTGCTTGCTTAACCTGTAACTAGTGCTTATCTAAGTAACTTTCCTACTTAATTAGCACTAGTCCTTTGAGCTATTAGGTAATTCGTGCCTTAGTTGGAGAGTATAACTCCAAGAAGAATCGTAGAATCCTTTGATTCAAGTCCTTACCTTAAAGAGCTTATCGTTTATTGAGTCACTTGAACTCCACTCACCCCGGAGTACACTTGACTCGTGGATTGAGTGATTGAGTTGAGGATTGTTGTTCAACTACTTGAAGCTTTAGAAGTCAAGTTGAGTGAAATATCCACCACCACTAAACGAGTGAACCGAGTGATATACACGTGAGGGTGTGAGTGAGGTGTTTTCACTAACGTTTGTTCTTCTTGTAGGTACAATGGCCAACGAAGGAGAGGATTTTGTGAAGAATTCTTTGGCTATTATCCTTGCTAAAATGGATATCATGGGCCAAAAGATTGAAAATCTTGAGAGGGTGACCTCAAGTCTCCAAGTTGAGCAAGGGACCCCAAGTGTCCAAGTTGAGAAAGGGACCCCGAGTGTCCAAGTTGAAGCAGGTGAAGGCTCAAGTAGTCCTACCTTTACCCCGGAACAAGTTGTTGAGTTGCATAATCAACAATGGGTAAAGGAAGATTGTGATAGAAATGAATAAGTGTTGGGCAATCCCCAACAAACGGGCATTCCCCACATTTTGGGCAATCCCCAAAGAAACATTCCACTTCCAAGACCCATTCGAAATGTTCAACCTCTTGAGCAAGTTGATGAAGCTCAAGAACCGAGTATGGTGATGAAGCCTATGGGTATGATGATCACTATCAACCTAGGCGAGGTATGAATTGGGGTCGTAATGTGGATAGGGGTAGAGGCCGAGGTCGAGGGCCACCCATGGGATATGTTGGGGAAATGCTAGGAGGGATTATGGTGGTTATGGAGACAACTTTGGAGGCCAACCGGAGCCTTACCAAGGGGGTCGTGAAGGCAATAATCTCAATAGTGTGAAGCTTAATCTTCCAATCTTTAAGGGAACTTGTGATCCGGAAGCATACATGGAATGGGTACTACTCATGGAGAGAGTGTTTGACACAAATGAAATGACCGAGGAGAAGAAAGGCACCTATGCTATTTCATCTTTTGAGGCCTATGCTTCTACTTGGTGGGAGTCCATAAAGAGGTCAAGAAGGAGAGCGGGTGTGCATGTGAATGTGACTTGGAATGAGTTGAAAGGACTCATGAATACCAAGTGTGTGACTCCTAGGTATCGACAAGAGCAACTTAAGAAGCTTTATGATCTAAAGCAAGGTGTCAAGACGGTTCATGAGTACTATGATGAATTTGAAAGGACCCGGATGGCATTGGATATGGAAACCGAGAGTGAAGAACAAGCCATGATCCGTTTCAAGAATGGCTTGAGCTATGGTATAGCTTCTCAATTGAGGTTGCATGCTTATCTATCGCTTCAAGAAATCTTTGAAGCCGCAATTGAAGCCGAGCAATGGCTTAAGGGAGAAAAGTCCAACCGTTACAAGAGTAGCACTCCTACTCCCATGAGCCAACCAAAAGAATGGAAGACTCCAAATGCAGACTTTCCAAGTGCAAGTGGTGCAAGTGCTTGCAAAGAAGTGAAGAGGACATATGAGAAGTCTACACCACAATTGAGAGGTAACTCTAAAACTCACTTGAGCAATCCTACTTCCATTTCTACTCAATGTTATAAGTGTAAGGGGTATGGACATATTGCTAAAGATTGTCCTACAAAAAGAACCATGGTTGTGGTAGGCAATTTGGTGTATGAGCAAGATAGTGAGCCCGAAAATGAGGAGGATGAGGAGGTTACTTGTGAGGAGGCTATAGAGGACGAAGAATATCCTCAATTGTTCTTGGTGGTTAGAAGGAGCTTGAGTACCATTTTCATGGAAGAGGAGGTGGAGAATTTTCAAAGGGAAAACCTTTTCCATGCTAGATGCCGAGTCATGGGTATAGTTTGTTCCATGATTATTGACTCGAGAAGTATTGCTAACGTTTTTAGTCAAACATTAGTTTCCCAATTGAAGTTACCCACTTTGAAACACCCCAATCCTTATCGATTGCAATGGCTTAGTGAGTGTGGTGAAGCAAGTAATGATCAAGTTTAAGATGGGGAACTATGTGGATGAACACATGTTTGACGTAGTGCCTATGCAAGCTTGCCATCTCTAGGTTGGTAGGCCTTGGCAATTTGATCGACATGTGATGCATAATGGCCGTGACAACACCTACATGGTTAAGCATGAAGGAAAGAAGTTTGTGCTCAAACCCTTATCTCCCAAGCAAGTTAGTGAAGACTACAAGCGTATGAGGGAGTTGAGGGAAACGGCTAAAGCTAAATCACCCATTGTACTTGAACCCGAAGCAAACAATTTTGTTGTCTTGCCATTGCATTATGAAAGTGAGAGTCACTCCACTTCAAATGAGAGACAAAAGAAAGAGAGAAGTGGGAGAGTGACCGGTGACAATCCTAGAGAGGATAAAGGAAAGGATTTGAGGAGTGATGTGAGTGGATTGTCACCACAAACTACACTTGACCTTTAGGTAAAATTGAGAGAGAAGAGAGATGAGGAAAGAAAAATTAAGAGTGAGAGCACCCATTATTCTAACAATTCTTCATCTTCTACTTTTTCTTGTGTTAGCTCAGGTGTAGGTACAATTGAAGACAAGCCATTGGAGCCTCAACCATGTGCTTGGAAGGAAAGACAAGAGGAGGAAAATTCTCAATGTAAGCTTCATGAAGAAGGAGTTGCATATGACACTTCAAGCCTTGTGAGTGATCAAGAAAGTACTAAAAATGTAAGTGTTGCTCCATCTTTTCATGAGCCTATTAGCTATTTGTCTTGTGATGACTCCACACTAGTTGGTGCTTGTGATGCATCTAGTGAATATGCAACTAGTGAAGAGTCTAGTAGTCAACTTGAGTGTGCTTGTGCAACACTAGTTGAGAGGGATGCCATGCCATATCATGATGTGAGCCCATTGTTCATTGAACCTCTTCCTAGTGTAGATTTGATAGTTGACGATGATTGTGACCTTTTCTATGACACACCACCAATCTTTGACAAAGGGGATGATGGGATAATTGATCACACCCTTATTGATATGCTTCTATTTGGTGGGCCAATGTGTTATGGTGAGGATAGTGACCTTGAGGAGTCCAAATTGCATGAATTGGACAAAGTTGTCTATGATGACTCCTCAAGTGAACCTAGTCTTGATAATTTATCTATACTTGATCATGATATTGAGATGCATGCTTTTACTAATCCATTGTTTGAAGGCATCCTCATTAGTGGTAATGACTTGTATCGGACTACGGTGAGTAGTAAAATGGAACCTCCATGGTGTGAAGGGTTTGACTCCTTAGGCAACCCATTGTGTGAAAAATTGAGTGAGGTAGATGACTATTTGAGTGACCCTACTATTGCTTGTTGGGGTTATGATGAAGAAGAGTCCATTATCAATATCTTCCTTGAGAGCTTATCTTTAGAGAAGGGTTGCTTAGGTGATGAAATTGGAGGTGAAAAGGAGTCCCTTTGTGTGACTAAGTATGCTTTAAAGAAGGGGAGTGGAGTACTTGATGCTACTTGTAGATTGGGTTATTTGACTCACTCCACTCCACATGTTGATCACACTTTGAGGTGGGTTTGGTTTGTTGATCTTGAGCTTAAGGTTCAAGGGGATTTTGATAGCTTGATCTTGCATTTTCCATGTCCCTATGACCTATTTGCTCATTATTGTGTTGAGTGCATGTTTTCATTGAACCAAGTACTTGATGATCTCCTTGGAGATGTGACATTTGTGCTTATTATTGATGCTTGGTTATACCATAAGAGTGTGTTTTCCACACTTCTTGCACTAACCTACTTTCAAAGTAGGAAGTCTTGTGTTTGCTTCTCGTTGCTTGTAGGTTCTAAGCTCCATGTTAAGGCAAGGGAGATCTTGGAAGAGACCTATGTCAAAGTGGCGATCAAGGGTTACAAGGGGGGAGAGCATTGGGCACCCCGAGGAGATGATGCCATGGACGAGAGCGCATTGATTTCGAGGACGAAATCTCTTCAAGAAGGGGAGGATGATGCGGGGCAAATCAAGCCAAGACACTTTCCAACATGTACCAAGCTTGAAAGGTGCCAAAGACTAAAAGTCAAGAGCGCTGGAGGTGAATTGAAGACGTGTCGAGAAGGCCTCAGGCCAAGCGCCCCGCCTAGGCAAACCAGGCGCCCCGCCCAAGACGAACAGGAGCCAGGCGCTCCTCCTAATGTTTAGGCGGTCCGCCCAGCCCCCCCCCCCCCCCCCACTGGCCAACTTTGTAGGTGCTCCACCCAAAAAATGGACGCTCCGCCCGAGACACTGGACACCCGAGATTTTAAGGGGGAAATAACTACTTTGGCCCTACGCGGTCTTTTAACTTAAAGCCTAGCTTGTGGGCAATTTAGACCTTTTATTTGAAGCCTAGAAACTCCTATAAATAGCCTAGCTAGTCTATTTCATTACTAAGCTTGTTTTTGATGAATGATGAATTTTGTCTTCTACTAGTAGATTCTAGTTGAACATCAACCCCTCCCCGATCATTCTACTTGCGGGTTCTAGTTAACACGAGGGTAGTTGATTAGCGTAGGTGTTCCTTGACGATCTCCCGGGGTGTATCGAAACTAGTTCTTCGATACTACTTGGGTTATTTGTTCTAGCCACGTCTCGTATTTATCGTTATCTTTACTTTCCGCATTTTCCCTACATCATTTGGTATCAGAGCCAAGGCACTTTCCAACATATACCAAGCTTGAAAGGTGCCAAGGATTAAAAGTCAAGAGCGTTGGAGGTGAATTGAAGACGTGTCGAGAAGGCCCCAGGCCAGGCGCCCCGCCTAGGCAAACCAGGCGCCCCGCCAAAGAGCAATAGGAGCCAGGCGCTCCGCCCAATGTCCAGGCGATCGGCCTAGCCCCCCTCCCCCACTGGCAAACTTTGTGGGCGCTCCGCCCGAGACGCTGGACACCCGAGATTTTAAGTGGGAAATGAGTACTTTGGCCCTACGCGGTCTTTTAACTTAAAGCCTAGCTTGTGGGCAATTTAAACCTTTTATTTGAAGCCTAGAAACTCCTATAAATAGCCTAGTTAGTCTATTTCATTAATAAGCTTATTTTTGATGAATGATGAATTTTGTAAGAGTTGAACTCTTGGGTTAATGAACCAACCATGTTTGGTACTTGCCTTCTACTAGTTTCTAGTGGAACATCAACCCCTCCCCGATCATTCTAGTTGAGGTTTCTAGTTAACTCGAGGATAGTTGCTTAGCGTAGGTGTTCCTTGATGATCTCCCGGGGTGTATCGAAACTAGTTCTTCGGCGCTACTTGGGTTATTTGTTCGAGCCACGTCTCGTTTTTATCGTTATCTTTACTTTTCGCGTTTTCCCTACATCAATTGATCTCTTTGTTTGTTCTTGTGTTGAATGCACTATCTTTTTTAGTCAAGTACTTGTTTTTTCCTTTGGAGACATGAGCTTTTTAATGGTTATTGATGCTTGGCTCTATCATAAGAGTGTGTTGTCCACACTATTTACACTAACCTACCCTTATAGTAGGAAGTTTTTGTTGTGTTTGTCATTGCTTGTAGGTCTTGATGGTTTGATTTCAAGGACGAAATCCTTTCAAGAAGGGGAGGATGATGCAATCTAAATTGGGCTTTAGATCCCAACCATCAAGAGCCAAGCTAAGAGGACGCGAGGACGCAAGGGCGAGAGCTTCGGAAATGAGTTGAAGGCCACAAGCCACGGTTGCTGTGAAGGAGGAGCGTGATAAGGATCGAAATCAAAAAGACAAAAAGAACGATAAAGTGAACGAGACGCGTCTCGAACTCCCTACGAAGTATCCACGGAGAACTTGTTCCGTGAAACCCTCATATCGGTGTCAAGAAGAGCCTACGCTAAGCAACCACCCTCGAGTCGCACTCAGGGCCCGCAAGTAGAATGATCGGGTGTTGGTTTGATAATCAACTAGGATCCGCTAGTGAATTCAAGCCAACAAAAGGGTTTTCTTCATAACACAAGAGTTTGACTCTATTCAACATTCATCAATAATCAAAGTAAGCTAAGGATCAATGAAGACTAGTGAAGTATTTATAGGCTTCCCCTAAACATAATGAAAGCCCTAAAGAACCCCCAAAGTGGGTCTAAATAACAAAGGCCACGTAGGGCTATAATAGTCAAAACATAGCAATTAAATGAGGTGTCCCGTCATGGGCTTCAGCAAGTAGGCGCCCAGCCTACTGTACTAGGCATCCCGCCTAGTTGCCTGGAAGGCAAAAATGGAAGTAGGCGGCCAGAGTGGGCGGTCCGCCCCCTTAGTAGGCGGTGCAAAATCCAGAGATTTGATTTTAAGTAGGCGGTCCGCCTGTTGAAGTAGGCGGTCCGCCTCTTCCTGGGAGCTCTTGAAATGCTTCCAAATGTACCCCAGATGCCTCTCCAAGTTAGGTGATCCTCCATCCATGGAACTCCAATGTATGATCTTCAAGTCGCTCCCGGAGTCTTCTTCCATGTCCTTCCAAGTCAAGTGGAGATGAGTGTCTTGAATCAACTTAGCTTGACTTCTAGTGAAAGGCCTTGAGGTAGTATGCCCCGCATCATCCTCCCCTTCTTGGGAAGGTTTCGTCCTCGAAACCATGGCCTCCTCCTTTCCGGCATCACCATCTCCTACATCAAAAGGGGTCAAGTCAGTCACATTAAAAATATTTGAGACATTATACTTATCCGGTAGATCAATCACATAAGCGTTGTTGTTGATCTTGGAAAGCACTTGAAACGGTCCATCTCCACGGGGTGCCAACTTCCCTTTCCTAAGGTTTGGAAACCTTTCTTTGCTGAAGTGCACCCATACCCAATCTCCCTTCTTGAGCTCTAGCTTCTTCCTTCCCTTGTTCTTCTTGGAAGCAACCTTGACATAGGCTTCCTCCAAGTTCATCTTTGCTTTAGCATGAAGCTCAACCATAGCCTTGGCCCGGCTTTTACCTTCAAAACTCACAATAAAATCTTTTGGCAATGGGGATAGATCAAGTGGAATCAAAGGATTAAAGCCATACACACACTCAAATGGAGTCATACCAATCAAACTATACAAGGTACGATTATAGGCAAACTCCATAAGAGGCAACTTATCAATCCAAGTCTCGGCCTTACCTCAGGTCATAGCTCTAAGAAGAGCACCCAAAGTTCGGTTCACCACCTCAGTTTGCCCATCCGTTTGAGGGTGGTGGGACGTGGAGGACAATAGCTTGGTGCCAAGAGCACCCCACAAGCTCCTCAAAAAATGGCTAAGGAACTTGGTGTCCCTATCACTCACAATTGTTTGAGGCACACCATGCAACTTTAACACATTATCAATGAACAAAGAAGCAACATGCTGTGCATCATCACACTTCTTACATGGAATGAAGTGAGCCATTCTGGAAAACCTATCCACGACAACATAAATGCTATCATGTCCCCCCCTAGACCATGGTAATCCCATAACAAAATCCATAGAAATATCTATCCACGGGCTAGTAGGTACGGGGAGAGGAGTATTCAAACCATGGGGGTTAGCTTTAGATTTAGCATGCTTGCACTCAAGGAAATTTTTGCAAAGCTTTTCAACTTGTACCCCCATCTTTGGCCAATGGAATTGTTCCATGAGAATAGCCAAGGTCTTGTTTCTCCTAAAGTGTCCCATCAAGCCCCCACAATGAGCTTCACGAATAAGCAATTCCCTCCAAGAGGACTCGGGAACACAAACTCTACCATTTTTAAAGATATAGCCATCAACCCATTGGTATTTCTCAACTCTTTCTCCCCTCTCAAGAGCTTCATGAATGCCCTTTAGCTTAGGGTCTTGACCATACATCAACTTAATGCTCTCAAAACCCATGAGCTTGGAGGCAAGAGTGGTGGCTAGAGCAAACTTCCTAGAAAGTGCATCCGCTACAACATTGTCTTTCCCTTTCTTGTATTGAATGACATAGGGAAAAGACTCAATGAACTCTACCCACTTGGCATAACGCTTGTTCAATTTCTCTTGGCCCCTAAGATGTTTGAGTGACTCATGATCACTCTTAATCACAAATTCCCTAGGCCAAAGATAATGTTGCCAATGAGCAAGAGCT